>BSBK01000801.1:260000-935000 GCA_027943335.1 Chamaecyparis obtusa | reverse complement strand
AGTCTGATACAAACCATAGAATTCTTTATCTGTTTTGAGTTCACAATCAATGTCTTTTATTGTCATCATTAGTTGGAATAGAAGAAACTAATCCTTTAAGCAAATAGTATATATTCTAGGTGGTGGCCTACAAGTGATCACTTAGTCAGCTAATCTCAAGGCCTTATTCATTTTCTCTTTCTATTTCTTCAACTGTTCTTTGAGGGATTCAATTTCTTCATCTTTCTCAAATATCTCCTTCTGCATTTGATTCCTTTCCTTCTTCCACCATGTTTTCTAAAAGGGAAAATGGTTATACAGATGGAAGAGGATAGATTGAATAGTTGACAGAGGGAATTCTTGCATTCTGGCCTTCTTTTCCTTAGCAGTTTGCTGGAACAAATCAGTGAACCATGTTGACTGATATTGTATAATAGACACATTAGAATACATAGGGTGCTAAGGAGTAGATTGAACATTCTTAGGAATGTTTTCTTGCATTTTCTTAGGGTTTGGCTCAGGCATCCCCTCATTAGTTTGAGGCAGACTACTTCTAGGCTCTGGTTCTTTAGGAGTTTCCTCCATGTTTTGGGATTATGCTTGGGGAGGAGAATCATCAGGAATAACTTCAACAAAGGGCTCTTTAGCTGGTGTTGGTGATGGAACATCTGGTTTTTGAGGAGAAGGTGGGGTTACTTGGCCTCTCATGTGAGGGCTTCTTCATACAGTTGCCTCTTCAACCACTACAACTTTAGGTTGATGAGACCCTTTTTCTTAATGGGCTATAGGAATAGATAATGTAGGAGTAGTTACTGTAGGACTAGACCATTTCCTTTTATTAATTTTTATTGCAGGGTTTGAGATTTCTCCTTCTAAATTAGGGATTTCTTTCCTAACTTTTTGCTTCCCTTTCCTTGAGGAAGAAGTGGGCACACTACTCTCTGGAATGGATTTAGGGGGTTGCTTCTTTGGTGGAAATTTGGGTTCTTTTTCTTTCACAACTATTTCTTCAATAGGGTCAGAAGATTCTACTTCATTAGGCAAAGGTTGGGCCACAGGATTTACATGGGGCTACAAAGTTTTAACTTGGACAAATTCAGTCCATGACATTGGGGAAACATCTCTAAGAGACTTCTCAACCAACAGCTTGATTAGGGCATGGTGACTAATAGAATTTGCATTGCCTTTTTGAGTTGCTTCAGCACTGATACTTAGCATGTTATAAAGGAAATTGGGAACATTAATCTAAATATTATGCCTAATATAGCTAAGTAACTTAAAATGGTGAGCATGTAGAATTGAAAACCTCCCCTTGTAAGTTACATACCTGATGATATGTGCAGCCATCTCAGGAAATGGTTGACGAAGGGATAATCTGCTACACCCCTGCTTAGTAATCTCAAGCAGAGGATCATCCAGCCTGGAGAACTGAGCATGAAATGACCTAGCATCATGCTCATTTGGGTAATGCTCACCTATAACTAGTAATCCTGTAACTTCCATAATTCTTTCTTTCGTGGCAATGACAATCAACCCCCATACTATTGCTTTCCCTTCTTCAATTGTACCCATGAATTCTGTAGTGACCTCTTCATTAAACTCTATCAGTTGCAAGAAATAGCCTAACCATCCACATGCATTAAACTTGCAGATTGCCTCTATATCTGCCAACAAAATACCATGAACAACTAGTTCATGCCTTTGTAAATGTCTGCCCATCATAATAATGCCCAATTTCTTACTTATCAGCTCTCCAACCCACTACTAAGCTTTTTGCTTCTCTTTGAATTCCCTCTTTTGAAATGCAATTGTGATAACAGAGAAATGCTAATTTTTTCACTTGCATACCCTTTGTTTTACTTGACACAAACTATAATTATGGCATTTATTTCAGGGATCATCAATATCTTAAGTGCGAGTTACCTCATAGATTAATTATGATCCTTTTGGAGTCATTGTTGGCAATTTGGATAAAGTGAGTACACAGATGTTGTCATTATGGCAACATATGATCCACATGAAGATTGCATAGGTTAGAGAGAAACTATAGTAGAGCGCATTACAAATTTGTCTAAGTGTAAGATAGTGTTTTCACCAGTGCACCAAGCTATAGTTTGTGTTTGCAACATTGACTCGAGTAAGTTCAATGCTTGCACACATGAACATAGACTCTATGATGACTAATCATGACCCATCTCAGAGTGCAAGTTAGTATGACATGTACGGAATTAGTTATGACAGTTTTACCAAAGACAATGTTAAGTCGACAGGACATAATATGAAGGTAGAATTGGTAAAGAGTTAAGGGATTATTTTGTTTATCAAAATAATGACTTAACAATATAAAGGGATGACATCCTAGATGTTAACTCTTGGATAAATATATATGGAAGCCAACCATGTAAAGTTATTATTCTTAATAACTTGTATATATGTAATTGTAAGAAGAAAAGATAGATATGTGGTAACATTGTAATGATATGATGTGAATGTAAGAGCAGTGAAAAGATATTGATGCAAGAAGCATAAGGTTATATACCTTAATCCATTTTTGTGATAAGTATACATTGTACATTACTTGTTTGGGCAGTGGGCTCATCTGGTAATCAGATTTTGTATTGACAACTCCTAACAGGGTTGAGGCTTCTAACAAGGCCTATAGTCCCTTAATCAGGACTGATACACTATATGCTTGTAATAGACTCCTAATAGGGTCAACATTCTTAATAGGATACTTTTGATTAGTGGATCTTTGTGGGTACCATCCCCACTGGGGTTTTCCCCTAGCCAGGGTTTCCTCGAGAACATATCATGTGTTATGAGTTCTTTATTTCTATTACTATGCATATTGTTTAGCTTCTTATGTTATGCATGTATAAAGATAATCTGTTATATCCATAATTGGGAAAAAGATAAATTTTGTAGAATACTGATTCACCCCCCCCTCTCAGTTTTCCCTATTTCTAACAATTGGTATCAAAGCTTAGTTACTCAGAGAAGAATCATTCAAGGAAAGCCTAGCAACTTGAGTAAGATCTCTATGGATATGGATCAACTACAGAAAAATCTTGAAGAAGCTCTTGAACAGATTGATATGCTTACTAATGAAAGAAACACTCTAAAAAGGAAATATGATGATGCAAAGAATCTTATTGAGAAACTAAAAAATAAGATAGAAGATCTGAAATCTAAAAAGGAATCCAAAATTCTTATTGAAGATTGTGATGACAATTTAGAAAAATAAAATGTGATCCTTAAGCATGAACTGAAGATAGAAAATCTAAAGCTTAGTTTGAAAGATGGAAATGACAAAAATGAAGCAAATTTGAGATTTGAGAATGAAAGGTTGAAGGTTGAGGATGAAGAATTAAAATCTATACTTGGCAAAGTAACATCTGAATTTGAGAAAGTAAATTTGTAGCATGCAGAACTTGAGAAATACAATAAGATTGTGAAAGGTGAATTGACTCAATCCAAACAACAACTTGAAAGGCTATATTAAAATAGTGAGAAGATTGATGAACAAGTATCTTATGGAAAACCATCCTATGATAAGACTGGACTTGGATTTAATATATTTAAAACAAATGATGAAAGCAAGGAACCAAATCTGAAAGAATCTGAAAGCATAGATAAGAAGAAGTCAGATGAGATCAACAAATCTGATGGCACACCTAAAGGAGAAGAACCACCTAAATAAGAAGAACCATTGAACCAAGAAGAATCACCCAAAGGTATGCAAAGAGAATTCAAAGGTAGATGTTTTGGTTGTAATACTATTGGTCACATGAAGAGAGATTGCACAGGTAAACAATTTAAACCTCTTAATGGTTATTGTTATAATTGTCATGGTTTTGGACATAAAGCTATTGAATGTAGAAGACCTAAAGTTATTGAGAATAATTATGGTAGTAGAATGTTTAGGAATACTAACAATGCAGATAAGAGACCTACTGAAGATATGACTAGAAGAAATGAAGTAGTATGTTATAGATGCACAACAAGGTTGGACACATTGCTAGAAACTATAGATCACAAATCAATTAGCAAGGACCAAGATATGGGAAAAATGGAATTGTTTGTCAGATATGTAACAAGATTGGACATACAGTAAGGTTTTACAGAATTAACAATGGAGTTTTTCATCCTAACCCTAACCCTAGAAATCATGCAAGAAGAAATGAAGATGCAGGTAATAGATAGAAAGGTTGTTGTAGTAATGCAGATGAAGTGAAGTTTTTTAAAGGCATAGATCAAGGAGACATATTCAACATTGAAGGTAATCAGAAAGGTGAAGTATCAAGTGGTAAGGATGAATCCTTACTTGACCTATCTGTAAGCACTTAATTTATGAAAATTATAGTAGATTAGGAACTTAGAATTAGTATAGAAGTAGATTTTCGATGAATTAAGTCTTGCACAATTAATGTAAGGTAGTTTATGATGTACTAATGCTATGGTTAAGAGCGCAAAAGAAAATATTATGTTTTACGAGATCGCAAGAAGTTTTAAGTTTTGCAGGATAGCATAAATGACTTTTTGGAAAGAAGCGGCAAAAGAATTGAATGTGATGTCAAATCTAAGTGAGATTGAAGTAATAAAAGGTTATGATCGATGTTATTTGATTATCAAAGTGAATTGAAGTGTTTACGAGAGAAAAGAATAGTGATTGGAAGCATTTTGCAATGATTTGGTGAAAGATTTCAGCGTCGAATCTATGAAAGCACTAGAATCATGAACTTGAGGTATTTATCTTGACAGATCTTTAAATCGGTATAAGGAATTTAAAGTAGTCATGGATGTATCCTTAATTCACAATATCAGAGATAAGAATAGACCTAGAATGAAGAGGGAACCAGTAGAACCCTTGGAAGAAGATGATCCTAGGTTAGCATTATCATCCGTACCAGATGGAGTTTTGCATTTAGAAAATGTGAGAAGTTATCTTGGATGCAAGTTAGAAAATGTCAGTGATAGTGATTTTACCAATGAACATCAAAATATTTACAATCAAGATATTTCATTGAAACAAGGATATGAACATTTGAAAGATAATGAGATTGTTCAGTATGCTTTGAAGTATGAGTTTGACAATGAAGAATGCACTAAGATTATTTTGAGCAAAATTCACATTGGAAATTTTTGGCTAGAGGATAGAGTGATAGACATTACAGTTGACTTGATTCATGAAGTCACATGTTTATCTAAAGTTGGTGCTATTCCTTTAAATGAGAAAAATATGAGAAAAATAGTCATAGACAACACAGGTTCATCCTACAATGGTAGAGGAATTGTGATTAGCAAGATCAAACAACATGATGTTAGATATTTATGCAAGTACATAACAAATAAGTTTTGTGAAAATTCTAGAGAAGATGATATGGCAGCTGGAATGGTGCATATTGCCTATTTAATGTGTGTTGACAAAGTACCAGTTGATATGTGTGAAATTCTGGGAATTCAATTGTTTGAAAACTTGGAGAAGATTAAGAAATCTAAGTATGCACAATTTAGATTTTCATCCTTAATCACATACATGTTTTTCCACTCATTGAGAAGATTTCCGTACACCATTGCAAATGATTGGAATGATGGACAAACTACTATGGAAAGGATAAATAAAGTATATTTGAGACATGTTACTGACAAAGTAAATGAGAGTGCTATGTTAGTAATGAAGACATTTCAGAACATGGTAACTAGCAGATCAAGAATTCCACAGTCACTTGTGAAGAAGTATAAAAATGATATATGTTTCATGGTTGACACTGACTTTACCTATATTCAAGCATTGGAACCTAGAATTGAGTTCATAGACCCTCTTGGCTATGAGATATCTAAGGTTGAAATAGAAGAATATGTTGGCATATTACTTAAATGTAAATTGGATACTTAGTGCAATAGATTTGGAACTTTTGAAGAGAACTTCAACTAGAAAAAAGCTATAACTAAAGAGAAGCAATCTAAGAAGAGAGTTCACAGCACTATTAGGAGAATACTGAAAGATACAGGAATGTCAAAACAAGAATTCTTAATAGCAAAATAGATAGCAACATCAATCATGGATATTGGATAAAAAGAAGTCTTGATTGTACCACCCTTTTCATCCAGTGTAGTACAACAAGAACCTACACAAGTCAATGTGAAAGTAGAGGAACCAGAAAAGGAACAAGTAACAACTAGATCCACTTCCTCCACAGCTAGCAAGAGAATGAAAGAAATTTCTATTGGACTAGGAAAGAGACATAAGACTTTAGTTCCACTAGTACCAAGAGAAATTGCAGAAATAAAAGATGATGACACTACTTTGGTTAAGAAGAAAGCTTGGAAACCTAAAGTTGAAAAGCTTAATGAGTAGATTATTGAAAATGGAGACTTTACCAGAATGAATAAGTACTACAGTCTTTATGATTATTTAGATAGACTTAATTTGGAGAATGCTATTGTGAAGCATATGATTTTTGCAAACAAGAAATTTGATTCTATTCAAGGTCAAATACTTGATGAGTTGTATACCAAACTGCTAAATAGAAAGTAGAGAGCAATTGAAGAAGACACTAATATCAGAAAGAATCTTGTGAAGAAGCTTTGTGATGTGAGAGATGATGAACACTTGGAGCAGATATTGAAGGCCTTAAGCACCCATTTAAGAACCAAAAGGAGAACCATTTTGATTATGGGAGGAAAATATGAAGAAGTTAATTCAGATATAGAGTAGGCAATAATCAAGGTCATGGAAGAAAATGTTGGAGAGCCATCGGTTGCAGCAGAGCAAGCAGTTAAAGTTGAACAAGAGGATATTCCTTCTCCTTTAGCTATTAGCATTGAAGATGAAACTATGAATATAGAAGGTACTAAGGTCACCTTGGATACTGATGACAATGTATTCAAGAACTTAGCAAACATTGTTGACAATTTGACTCTTGATGAACTGGATAGAACTAAAGAAGTAGAGTAGACTCAATCTATCATTGAAGAACCTAAGGAGACTAAGATTCAAGAACATATACCTACCACATAAGACATCAGTCTTACTCCTGAGACTAGAAAGAAGAAATAAATTAGATCTTTGTTTGAAGATTTAAGAAAGGAAGTTGATGATGATGATCAGTTGGAACTGATCACTTCTTTGAATAAAATCATTGGCAAGAACAAGAAAGTGAAGAATCTTGAAGGGAGTCTGAAGGACCTTACTGAGAAGTTACAAAGCATTATAACTACACAAATCACAGAGGCAGACCCTTTGGATAAATCTAAGAAGGTAATGAGCACTTTTGACAATGAATTCACTAACCTATCTGATATTGCAAAAGTGAGAGCTCAAGTAGCTTATGAAGCTGAAATGCTTTTGAACATCAGTCAGAATATTAGGAATGATATTAGCAGTCTTGATATTTGTATCAAGAACTTGAGGAAACATTTGGAGATAGGAAAATCATTGTACATATAGTGTACAAAACCAGAGATTTTGACAGTAGAAGAGGAACAAAAGATCAAGTTGAAGGACATTGAGATTCAGAATGAATGTAACCTTCTTTCTAGACCTAATGTGAAGGTATGTGATGCTAAAAAGAAAGTTTGGAAGATTTATGATGAAATAATAATATTGCAAGATGAGAGGAACATAAAAATGAGGAGACTCACTCTTTTGAGAGAACACATCTCTATGAAGTTGAGTATCATTGAAAAGTAGTTAGAAGAATGTCTTACAGCTAAGACATCCTTTCAGAAATTCAAATTTGCCAACCTCCAAGCTTGTCAAATAGCAACTTATTGACTGAGCACATTACTCAATGTGGCAGATTCCATCAAGAATTCATGGGAAAAGGAGATAGAAGCTATGAAAGCTAATTTTTTAGATTGTGTTGCAAGACTACCAGCTTTGCAATAAGAAAATGAAGGTATAATCTTTTTGGGATACAATTTTTTAATCCTCCCTACCTTATTTTGTCATTGTTGTCAAAGGGGGAGAGATATTAGAGCAGAAAATTGATATATTTGATAAGGATTGATACTCTTAGGGGGAGCATTATATTAGAGTTTATATTTTGAGGAGTTATAAGGATAGTATACATATTCTACACTATGGCCATAATTTTGATACAATTTTTGAGATTTTGACTTGTACACTTAGCCAATTTTCTCATATGTTGCCACCAATGACAAAGGGGGAGATTGTTGGCAATTTGGCTGAAGTGAGTACATATATTTTGTCATTATGGAAACATATGATCCACATGAAGATTATACAGGTTAGAGAGCAAGTATAGCAGAGTGCATTACAAATTTTTCTAAGTGTAAGATAGTGTTTTCACCAATGCACCGGGATACAATTTGTGTTTGCGACGTTGACTGGAGTAAGTTCAATTCTTGTGCACTTGAACATAGACTCTATGATGACTAATTATGACCCATCTCAGAGTGAAAGTTAGTATGGCATGTATGGAATTAGTTATGACAGTTTTACCGAAGAGAGTGTTAAGCCGACAGGATAGAATATGAAGGCAGAATTCGTAAAGAGTTAAGGGATTATTTTATTTATCAAAATAATGACTTAACAATATAAAGGGATGAAATCCTAGATGTTAAATCTTGGATAAAGATATATGGAAGCTGACCATGTAAATTTATTATCCTTAATAACTTGTATATATGTAATTGTAAGAAGAAAAGAGAGATATGTGGTAACATTGTAATGATATGATGCGAATGTAAGAGCAGTGAAAAGATATTGATGCAAGAAGCATAAGGTTATATACCTTAATCCATTTTTGTAATAAGTATACATCGTACATTACTTGTTTGGGCAATGAGCTCATCTGGTAATCAGATTTTGTATTGACAACTCCTAACAAGGTTGAGGCTTCTAACAAGGCCTATAGTCCCTTAATTAGGACTGATACACTATATGCTTGTAATAGACTCCTAATAGGGTCAACATCCTTAATAGGATACTTTTGATTAGTGGATCTTTGCGGGTACCATCCCCACCAAGGTTTTCCCTTGGCCAGGGTTTCCTTGAGAACATATCATGTGTTATGAGTTCTTTATTTCTATTGTTATGCATATTGTTTAGCTTCTTATGTTATGCATGTATAAAAATAATCTATTATATCCATAATTGGGCAAAAGATAAAGTTTTTAGAATACTAATTCACCCCCCCCTCAGTATTCCCTATTTATAACAGTCATGTCACATTCAGGAAATCAAGATTTGAAAGTACGGGGGAATGTGTGAAGGATTTAAAAATTAAATGAACACAGCCTTAGTACAACAATGATGTGATAGAGATGTGACAAGGATAGTTTAAGAATGACACTTGGAAATTAGTACACTTCCCCTGCCCCCTACTAAAGGTGAACAAGTTTCCTCACTTGTTAAATTTGGCATGAGGTTGGGGAACTCGCTTAGTGCTTTATATTATAAATTTAATTCAGTACTAAATACAATTAATTTAACCTATGTGCTAAAAATAAATAAGGAATTAGAAATTTGTACCTGTCAAGTGAATTCGTACATGAATGTAATCTTTTGAGAGTGTTGAGTCTAGCAGCCACTTAGGATTACTGATGTGGCATTTTATTGAAAGCATATTTAAAAGAGAAATTATGGGTGAAATGGAATTTGAGTGGGTGGTAGATATAGAAATGAGATGAGTTGGTGAGAAGAATTGAGAAATGTGAATGGAGAAAGAGACCTCATTGAATGAAGCTTTATTATGAATGCTCAAAGAAAGCATGTCATGGTTGTGTTGTAGGAGGAAGGTTTTCCCCTTCTACTACAAGAACTGTTTCATTTGGGGCTGTTAAACTGTACTCATGAAACTATTGTAAGAACTCATCCTTTGTCTCTGGCTTGTGATACAGGTGCAAGCGGTGTCCATTGAATAATAGCTTAAATTGTTTTGGGTCAAGTGTTGTCAACTAAACTACTCCATTATTGAAGACATATTGAATCTCATAGGGTCCGAGCCATCTGGTTTGCAGCTTCCCTAGGTTGTCCTTGTATCTAGAATCATATAACAAAGCCCAATCTCCTACTTGAAATTGTTTATTCTTGATGTGTGCATCATGCCATCTTTTTCTTTGGTTTTGGATTAGTTATGTTCTTTTCAATGCTATTTTGTGCATTTCATCCAAAAAATTAAGTGCTTGTCCTGTAGAAATATTTTAGCTCAAGTGATGTGCACAATGTTTTGTGTTCATATTCTATTGGCAGCATTGCAGCTTTCCCATACATTAACTCAAATGGTGGGAACCCTGTTGTTGTCTTCCATGTGGTATGGTAAGCCCAGACTATTTCTGGTAATTGGATGCTCCAATCCTTGTGATGCAATTGTACTATTTTTGTTAGTATGGCTTCTATTTCTCTATTTGTCACCTCTACTTATCCATTGGCTTGCAGATGATAGACTTCTGGTGCCTTATGCTATACTCCTTCATGAGCTCTATAATCAGGTTTGATGTAAATTGGGCTCCTTGATCTGTGACAAGCTCTCTAGGGACTCCATATCTAGTAAATATTTCTTCGTACAGGAATTTAGCTACTTTTTCATCCAGTGCATTCCTCATAGCTTTCACTTCTACCCATTTTGTTAGGTAGTATGTACAAACCAAGATATAGGATTTTCCATTTGATGGTGGTTCGATTGGGCCAATGAATTCCATACCCCATTTGTCAAAAGGTGTTATTACTATCTATGGATTGAGTGGCATCTCATTTGATTTTGTTGGTCGGCCCATCCTCTGACATCTGTCACATTTTTAGTATAACTGGTTGCATCTTTGTGTAATTGAGGCCAATAATACCCTGTTGTTAGGATTTTCAATGATGTCCATTTTGCTACAAAGTGACATCCACATGGTTCATTGTGACAAGCATGGATTATATCATACACTTCATCTTCTCTCACACATATTCTCATAATCTGATCAGGACTAGTGTAAAATAGAGTGTTATCTATCCATGAAAACTAAAAACTTTTATTTGCAATCTTTTTCTTATCTTTCTATGAGAAATGTGGGGGCATCTTATTTGCTGCTAGATAATTGGTATGTCTACATACCATGGGCTTTTTATTTCTATTTGGAACAGATGTTCATCTGCAAATGTGTCTGCAACTTGAGTAGTATCTTCATCAACATTTTTTAGTCTAGACAAGTAATCGACAACCACATTGGCCTTCCCTGGCTTATCAATAATTGTTATGTCAAATTCCTGTAATAGTAAGAGCCATCTTGCCAACCTACCTATTATAGCAGGTTTGTTCATTAAATATTTTATTGTAGAATGATCAGTGTGAATGAAAATAGGATAGCCTATGACATAGTGTCAGAATTTGTTCAATGCATAAACTACAAGTAGGAGTTCCTTTTCAATAATTGTGTAGTTTAATTCAAGGCCATGGAGTCTTTTGCTGATATAGTAAATTGCATTCTCAAGGTTTGTAGAATTTTGTCCTAGTATAGAACCTATGTCATAATCAGATGCATCTGTATGGATGTGGAATGGAATAGACCAATCAAGTCCTTGTAGAATTGGTGCAGTGTTTAGGAGTTTCTTTAGCTGCAGGAAGGACTCATCACATTCTTGTGTCCACTTAAATTCAGCTTCTTTGGTAAGCAGTGTATACAGAGGACTAGCAATTTGGCTACAATTTTGGATGAAACATCTATAATATCTAGTGTTCCCTAGAAAAGACCTTACATCTTTTTGTTTAGTAGGGGTTGGTAGTGTAAGTATTACCTCTACTTTCATTGGATCCACTTGTACTCCTGCTACTAAAATGAAATGCACAAGGACCACTCCTTCCTGCATTAGTGTAAAGCATTTTTCATTGTTAAGAGATAGATTATGCTCTTTCCACCTGATTAGTACCTTTTCAAGATTTTTCAATGCCTCATCAAATGTTATGCCAAATGTTGTGAAGTCATCCATATATATTTCCATGCATTCATGTGATATATCAGCAAAAATGCTAATCACGGCTCTTTGAAATGTGGCTAGGGCATTACACAACCCAAAAGGTAGAACCAAATATGAAAATGTCCCCCATGGGCATGTGAAAGTAGTCTTTTCTTGGTCCTCTGGAGCTATAGTTATCTAATTCTACCCAATGTATCCATCTAGAAAGGAGAAGTACTTTTTCCCAGCCAAAGTATCAAGGACTTGGTCAATGAATGGTAGTGGAAAGTGATCTTTCTTGGTAGCCTTGTTTAATTCTCTGTAATCTACACAAATTCTCCATTTACCTCCTTTTTTTAGTACTATAACCAAAGGTGATACCCACTTACTATCAGATATAGGATATATAAAGCCAACATCTAATAGCTTTTGTAATTCAATTTTAACTATCTCTCTTAATGTTGGGTTAATCCTTGTTTGAGGTTGATGAAGGGGTAGGCTTCCTTCATTGATATATATTCTATGAGTACATAATGTAGGGCTTGATCCTTTCATGTCCCCATATTCTCATGCAAATGCTTTCTCATGTGTTTTTAGTAGTTTGGTTAATTATTCTAGTTGTTGTGAAGGAAACTTATTATTTACATGGAGATTATGACCTTTGGAAAGCTCTACAGTAGTTGTAAGGTCAAGAATAGATAGTTCATAGATAGGACTTGTGTTTACTTCACTAGGTAATAACTAGTGGAGAATATTAGGTTCTGAAGGTAAGATGCAATCCTCAAAATTATCCTCATATGTACTTAACTCTAACACAAAACTTTCAAACACATCTTTGATTACAACACAATCATTGTTAAGAATGCTCCTAATGAATTCATCTTCTTCTTGCAGCTTTAGAAATGATTGCCTATGTAACATCATGAGTTGGACCATAGAATTTAGTTCTTCTTCCCCATCTCCTAAGTTTGGCCATACTAGTGCAATCAAATCTGGTTGTGGTTGAGCTGGAGGATATAGTGCTAGTTTCTTAGTGACATTCCCATATGATATTGTCATGTTCCTTGATCTACAACTTATGTTTGCATTAGCTGTTGCTAACCATGGACATCCTAGAATGATAGGGTAAATAGCAAGGTTAACTTTTGGTGAAAGGATCATGAAATTAGCAGGGTACTCCCAAGAATCTAAGGCCACTATTATATCTTCTATCATTCCATCAGGAGTAATAGTAGAGCTATTTGCTAATTGTAACACTGTTGGAGTAGCTCTCAACCCTTCAATGTTCAATTTGTTCATAGAGTCTTTTGTCATTACATTAATGGCAGCACCTAAATCAATTAATTCATTGTTTATAGACTAACCATTAATGATTATATTCACAACTAGACTCCCTGGATCTGAATATTTTGGTATTACCACTTTTCCTAGCATAATATCAGCCAATTGTCCTACAACATGAACTATTGTAGGATCCTTTTTCTTCCTCCTAGGATTTTTAAGACAAGCTTCTTTAATTTCCTTTCCATAAATTGGAACATCTCTTATTGCTTGAAATAGGGGAATTTGGACATGCATGTTCTTAAGCTGATCAATAATATGAAATGGCTGCTCTTCTTCTTTTTGTATAGGTTTCTCCATTCTAAGCCTTTGGGGAAAAGGTGGTTTAGCTGATTGTTGATCATTAGCTGAGTTGGAAATATGTTTTGATGCAACAATATTTTGTGAATCATTTTCTGGAATTGGTTCTGCTGCTGTAGGGAGTTCTGGTACTTTCATGATAAGGGGTGGTTTAGGAGCTAGCAAAGTAGTACCTAATCTTAGATGAATGTTAGCTATATCAAGTGCATAGGTAGGGTATTGATGAGCATCAGTAGCATATATTTGTTGCTATGGTTGTTGACTATTTGGATTTGGTTGAGGTTGAGTAGGTAATTGCATTTTCTTTTGGGGACTTGCATTTTGAGGTGGTGGCATTATTGCAGGCACATTTGTTGGAGGTGGTAGAGGTGGATAGCTAGGATTTGGATTATTCCACTATTGAGGTGCTCTCCACTGATTAGTGGGTTGCCAATTTCCTTGTGGTTGTTTCCATTGGTTTGGGAATTGTGGCCATTGAGGTTGTTGTGGAGGATACCATTGATTCTATGGATTATTTGGCCAAGCATTAGTCCAAGTGGGTTGACTATATGGTGGAGGACTTGGTACATTCTAGTTTTTCCACTGATTATTATATAGACTTGAAGTTTGTAATGGGTCTTCAGGCATACCTTGTCTTGTGGCCCATGGCCGGCATTGAGAAACAAAGAATACTTGCTCATCCTCTCCTTCTATCTTCATGTACTCAGTTGGAAGGTGCTAATTCTCCAAGTTTGTGACCAGTTTGCACTGACAATCCTTATTTTGTCTACGGTAATGAGGACAGTACTTAGCCAATTGTGCTTCTACATCTGCATGTTTCTTCTTAGCGGTCATAGTATCCAGGTGTGTAGAAACATCATTAATGATATCTTTCTTGAAATCTAATAAGAGGTTTGAAATCTCCATTTTTGAAATACCAGAGCCACTTCCTTTATTCAGTGTTGAGCGGAATCCCCTTCCTTTCTTGACTAATGCTCTAGAATAATTCATACAAATCTTCTGAAGATCATCCCAAGATTTCTAAGATATATCACCTCTAGCCATAAGGTCCAGAGCTTGAAGACAACTTTCATTCACTCCTCTTAGAAAAATCAGCTTATGTGAGTCCTCCTACAATGCATGTTGCGAGTTCTTCTATAAGTTAAACAAGAAGTGTGTTGTGTAGTCTTCTAATGTCTCACCTTCCCTTTGTGACTTGTGGAATATGTCATCTCCCTTTGAATCACTCCCCTTGCAATATTCCTTATATTTCCTAAGAAATAAATCTATCTTTCCATCCCAATTAGCTATTGCATTTTCTCCTAAGCCCATGAACCATCTAAGAACTGACTCTTTCAGAGTTGCTGGAAACAACTTTAGCTTATGACTATCTGTATTATAGTCAAAGCTTCAACATAATATTTTCAACTCAAACAAAAAGGTGTCAGGATCCTCTGTAACAAGTCCATAGAACTTTGGAAGTGCTGAAGCAGGTATGTTCTTAAGGTTGGGATTGTTAATAAGACTTGGAATCAAAAATGGAAATGTAGGCGCTACCATTACTAGATGTGTTGGATATTGAAACTGTGGCTCGAAATTATTATTGATTGGAGGGATCTGAGTAACAGGTGGTCCTGGATTGTGGTTATTATGGAAGCCAGCTAATATTTCTGCAAAAGGAGAGAGGTCAAATGTTCCTTGGGTTTCTTCTTCTTCTGTTGAAGATGATGCAACAAACTTAGGAATGGTGTCGAGAAATGGTGGAGATAATCATGCCATTTTCTCAAGGGTAAAATATCTATGTTACAGACTACCTATCCCCATTATGAAATGCATTTAGTTTGTCAACCCAGGGACGTAGACTTGAAATGGGACAACACGATTTGTGCACTAAGTTCCTTTAAGAGTCAAAACACTTATGTTGCAAGAAGATAAAATGCATTAAAGGAATCTATGCTATTGTTGCAGGAAGGTAAACACACTTGACTATTGAATGAAAAAACTATAGAAAACATATGAAGTAAATCTAAGCCTGTCTCATAGCCCAAAACATTCACTATACTCATCTCTGCAAATGTTGCAAGAACAGACACAGATATAATGTTGTAGGAGTAAATAGTAACTCTATTTGAAAATAGGAAAAATATAGAAAAAAAATCTATCTTACTTAATCTAATCCACCTTCCAAGTGGACCCCCTTGGTTGGCTTCTTCTAACTACTCAACACAAGAAATAATCCAAAGTCACTCTTTCATTAAAATCCTCTCAACTGGTTACATTATGACTGAACATAACATGAAAACAAGAACAAAGTAACTTCACTATATTCTATCTTCCTCTAGATGAAGTAAAATAGTCAAAATCCCTTTTATATCAAGAATCGACACTTATGGAAAACATAACAGAAAAGTCTCATAAAGTTTCCCCACATGCGGAGGAGATAAATCAACCATAACATAATACAATTACCATTGACAAATGAATAACAGTTCTAAGGAAATGTAGTAAGACTAATTCCCTAAATTCCTAGAACAACAGCTCTTTCAAAGCTCAGCATATCCATCGGAGTCATGCTGAATTCTCTCATTGTGGTTGGACTTCCAACTTCCTTTCTTCAATGCAGATGCACCACTCCTCATACCACTCTGTATTTTCCTGAAAGGTTAGTACATTTGGACTATATGCAAGTCAACTTTTCAACCCTTACTTAAATATTAGAATACAACTTGAAATAATTATATGAACTACTACATTATATTTATAACAACAAGAAAAACATATCATTCAGGCTACCCTTGGATTTTGTGACTTTGGCTATACTTGGCATTGGTTCATATAAGTATAAGCAATAAAATTTCTTAGGAATGTTCATCAAAGTATCAATAGAAACATAAAAGATCATAACAAAATTCAGTCAATAATTAGACTCATCAATCCACATGTCTTTACTTTATATGTTGCCATTGAACTACATAGTGTAGATGTAGATAATAAATCTACTTTTGATTTGATATCATGTCCATTCTAATGTATTATTGTTAGCTCTTCTTTTATATATGATCATGCATGTGATGATAAAACTTAGCACTCTAGGCCCCTTTTATGATGATTGTGCCCTTAGTTTTTTCAAATACTAGTCTAAGTCAACGAAAGATGTTGGATTTTATCACTTTGATGAAAAGAAAGGAAGGATGGCTCAATGGAACCAAAAAAGGTACACCTAAAATGCAGCCCTAGAATGAAAATGTAGCCTAAGATATGAGCCAAGTCACTAATTTTGTAGTCATTTGTCTTTCATCATTTGAGCATTTGAGATGTCGGAGGTCAGTAAAAACTTCACTAGTACAAGAGAAACTATGGAGATATGAATACAACCCTATCGAATAAGATGTGGTAAACTCATATAAGTATAGAGACATAAGCATTGAGAAGACCTAAACATGGTTTCCAGTTTGATGTTGTAAGATAACACTTGTATCAAAGCACAAGCAGCTAGGATAACCAAGAGTGTCATCGTACATGCCATACACAAGCAATAGACAAGGAGATAATCCCAACCTCGCCTAAGTGTTAGAATAAAGAGGGTTGAGGTATGTGTAGAATTCCAATTGTGATGGAGGCTCTTACCACAGACACATAGTTTATTAGACTACTTGCAATCCTTGAAATCACACCACAAGTAGAAATCAAAGAAAAGGATGTTATGCCCCCAGTCTTGAATCTCTAGTCAAGTAGACATCATCGAGCGACTTTAGAATATATAGAAAGTGAAAATTAATGATAACAAACAACACAAAAGAAAATAGTTCAACATATTGTAGTCATTTTTAGTTTTCTAGGATGTAGTTTGTGTTGGGTGTTACGGAACACCTTTGTGCTAGTGTCATAGTGCAAGTGCATAGTGGATAGTGAAAGATCTGATATGTGTTGAGAAACATAGTGATTTTTGGATTGGTAGTGTTAAAAAACATTGTAGGATTAGGGTGTTGAGAAACACCAAGTAGTGTCAATGGTAAATTTCCCATCGGGAAGGACTAATAAACTGACTTAGGTTAAACTCAAAAGATCGATCAAGTGATGAAGTGTTGGTAGCTTAGATAGGCATATGATCACCCCTAAATGATAGATGATAGTTGAAGACAAGAGTAAGACTAGTTATAGCCAATGACATCATAAGGAAACAGAGAGTGAGATGGATACAATGACATTGATGGAAGCAGGAGAGCTCAGCCAAACGTTGATAGATGGAGCATTGATTATAAGTGGTGTCTATTTGCCAGGTTTTCACCACATGAGATTATTTTATTTTTTCTACCAAGGCACCTATTTCCAAGTTTTCACCAAGGCACTTTTTCACTTTTTGATTTTTTTGTTCTTTTTCATTTTTTAATTTTTTTTAATTTTTTTATATTTGATTTTTTTGGGGGATACATCAAGGCACCTGTTTCCAAGTTTTCGCAAAGACAATCATTTTTTCAGGAATTTTTATAATTTTTAGGATTTGTTTAGGACTTTATATGCTTTTTAGAATTTTTTCAAGATCATAGATTATTGTATAGGATGCAAAATGTCTAGTAGTAGAATTTCTTCAAGTGTAGAGTGTTGAGAGGCTCTCTAATAACATCACCTTCTCGAGTAGCTAGCTGATAAGCTCTAGAACCAAATGTTGCATTTATGACAAAAAGACTCAGCCAGTTAGGTTCAAATTTTCCCTTTTTCTCTTGATGTTTTTGATTCTTTGGGTTCTCTCTTAGAACGAGATCACTAACTTGAAATTATCAATGAAGAATTTCCTTATTGTAGCCTCTAGACATTTGCTTTTGATAGACCCTCAAATGGTCAAATGTTTCTTTTATGTTTTCATGTAATAGTTCTAGCTCTTGAAGTTGAGAAATTTTATAATCATCATTTGTGATAAGCCCATGTAGTGATACCCTAAGTGAAGATATCTTGAATTCAATTGGTAGGATAGCTTCAGAACCATAGACCAATGAAAATGGTGTAGCCCATGTAGGCATTCTAGTACTTTTTCTACAAGCCCATAGAGTTGGATTGATCTGTAGATTCCAATCTTTTCCTAACTTATTAATCGTTCAGTGTAGGATTTTTAAGATTATTTTGTTTGAGGCTTTTGCTTGTCCATTCCCCTAAGGATAATACATAGGGAAAAAATGATGTGTGATGTGAAATGGAGAGAATATTTCATAAATGTCATTTTTCTTGAATTGACCCTCATTTCTTTGAAAATTGAGGATGGGATTTCATACCTACAAATGATGTAGTTAAGGATAAACATGGCCACCTTCTTTCATGTTGTTTTGATAAGTGGTACCGCTTCAACCCACTTAGTAAAATATTCATTAGTTGTTATGATGAACTTATGCCCATTAGAGGAACAAGGGTAAATAAAACCCACACAATCAAAATCCCATTATTGAAATGGCTAGTGAGTGATGAAAGGTAGAAAATCCTGAACAAGAGCATGAATCAAGTTCCCATGAAATTGACATTTCTAACAGTCTTTAGCAAATTGAATAGCATCATTATCCATTGTAGGCTAGTAGTAACCTTCTCTAAGGATCTTTTTCATGAAAGACATACCATTCGAGTGTGATCCACAAATACCCTTATGGTATTCCCTAAGTGTTCTCTCAAACTCCTGGCTCTCTAAACATCTAAGAAGTGTACCATTGAGACTTCTCCTAAACAAGTCATTTGTGATGATGAGATATATGTAGGTGTTTTGGATGAGGTTCTATATTTCATTCTTGGATAGAGAGTCAAGTATGGTTTGGTCTTTTAGGTAGGCATAGATCTGACTATATTTGGAGGTATCAGAAGCAATGATGGTGTATACAATTTGGGAATCAAGCATGTCATAAGAAGGAAATGGGAGCTCTTCCACCAGGGAGTCATAGCTAAATTGGTTATCTTCAAGTTGTATCATTGAGGCCAAGGTATACATGGAATCTTCTGCTCTATTCTTTGTATGTGGAAACTACTATAAAGTGATGAACGCAAAGTATTTCTTTAAATCATCAACTAGATGTTTGTATGGAAAGAGATTTTCATCTCTATTTTTATATTCATCAGTGACTTGGTTGATTATTAGTTAAGAGTCACCATAGACATGAAGTTCTTAAATATTCCATTTGATAGTCAGTTTAAGTCCATTAGCTAACCCTTCATATTCTAACACATTATTAGTGCATGGGAAGATCATCTTGTATACCTTGGGAATTTTTTAACCTTGTGGGGAGATGAACAAAACTCCAACACTTGCACCCTGTTGTGTGAATGAACCATCAAAGTACATTTTCCAAGGATGTTGAGTCAAGTGTAGAAGAGATTATATTGGAAAGTTGGCTATACTAATGTATATGACTTATTATAGTGTTTTCATTATGGCAACAAATTCATATAGTAGTTTGGAGTCAGCGCACTTAATGTAAAGATCAGAATTTAGTTAAGTGTTGAAGACTGGATAGTGTACAGAGTTCCTACAACTCAGAGCATTAGCACACGTGTGTATGGATGAATTATGGTATGCACCCTAGAATTTAAGTTAGTTAGACTATCATCATGCTTATTCTATGAGAACATAATCAGATATCCAAGGATATGAAAGATACAGTCAGTTGAAGTTGCATAGCCAGTGTGTGCTAGCAGAGAACAGAGCATGGAGCTGACAGTTAGTATTTTGTTTTGTGATCATAATAAAAAGTTGTAAAGGCTATGTGCCTATTTTATTTAGGCTACTAACATATATACTTTCTTTTTTGTAAGCATGCTTAAGCCAATTCATTTGGAAGTGTTATTTGTAATAGGTCTAAGGGCTGACCTAGTTGTTTATTTTGTATGAGTGTATAAATATAAGATGCGCCCATTATATTCACCATGAAATTCAGAAGAGAGACATGATACATAGATCAAAAGTGTGCAAAGACACTATGAGATATATTAAATCTTTTTAAGAGGTCAAAGCATGAATGCATCAAAGGAACTGATCTGACAAGTAGTGTCACAGTGACAGTTCACCCAGTAGATATAGTGTGTATCTAATATCAGAAAGTTGTAGCCCTCACCATTTGAGCAGTGAGCTCTAGGATAGTGAGTCCAATCCCCTAACAGGGATCATTATAAAATACCCCTAACAAGGTATGTCCCTTAACAAGGTCTACTTTACTTAAAGCATTGTAAAGCTACTCCTAACAAGGTAAAGGATCTTCTAGCAAGGATCACAAAACAATAGTACAAAATATTAGTGGGTGTCAATTCCCACCGGGGTTTTACCTATTTGGGTTTCCCTGTAATCATATTGGTGTCATGTGTTGATTTCATTTTCATGTTTATGCGAATGTTAATTCAGTACTTAAGCATTTAAATTTAGTATAAATATTAAAGGGAAAAGTTAAAATATAGTGAACACTGATTCACCCCCCCTCTCAGTGTTCCCATTCCTAACAATTGGTATCATAGATTTGGTCCTCATCAAAAAAGTTTAACCACTTAAAGAGATCATGGACAAAGTAGAAATGAAACATCTAAAAAGAAATCGTGAAGCCGCTCTTGAAGATCTGGACAAATCAGAAAGAGAATTTGAAGAAGTAAAAGAAAAAGTCAGTGATGAAAAATTAGTTATCAAAAGGATAAGAAGGGATCTAAAAGAATGTTCCACCAATGATTTGGGGATAATGGTCAAAAATCTGAATGAAGAAAATACATCCTTAAAAGAATAGCTTGAAGAATTTGATGACAAGTTGATTAATAATTAGGAAGCATAGAATGAACAGGTCAAAGAGAATCTTCAACTCAATGAAGAACTATGAATAGAAAACATGGATATCTTGGAACTAAGAAACACCAAAGCAAGCTTGGAAACAAAATTGAAAGAAGCAAAGGATCACATTGACAAATTGCACACTAGTTCTGATTTGATAGAATCTCAGTTGTATGCAAGGAGACCCAAAGGAGACACTAGTTGTATTGGATACAATGAAGCACAAAACCAGATTGACAACATGTGAGCAAGAAAGGATACACAAAAGGACTCTACTAATACTAAGAAGACTAAAGATCAAACCAAAGACAATGGTGGACCTCCTAAGAATGAGTGCAAGCTAGGAGAACACAATTGTTTTGCATGTAAAAAGCATGGGCACATTGTAAGAAACTATACAGAGGTAAGACCTTTTAATGGTTACTGTTATTCATGTAATAGATTTGGACATAAAGCTATGAATTGAAAGACTTGCAAGAAGAATAGGATTCGACATGATCAGAAAAATCAAAATCAAAAAAATATATGTTCTCAGATTGTTACATGTCAGATTTGTAACTATAATAGTCACTCAGCAAGAACATGTAAAATGATGACTCATGTCAATGTGCTAAGGAATACAAGACCTCCTATCATTTTTCACTCTTGTAACAAGGCTAGACATATATCAAAGTTCTGTAGATTAAGGACACAAGGTTAGGGAAGTGTTAAAAAGGCCGAAGAACTAGTATTGGATCCTGAAGGAGAAGTCAATTTTGTGAAAGCCTTAGAGGATGCAAGCTTGATTTGGTCAGAAGGAAAAATTTGATGAGTGTGTATTGGATGCATCCATAGTGGATGCACCCTCTACATCCAAATGAATGGCCCTCAGGGTCATAGGGGGTGCTAATTTAGCTCTAGACCCCTACGTGGCTGGTATACTCATTCTTAGAGTATGTGCCTTTGGACTTAAGCTTTTGAAGTGTATAGGAACCTTTGTGCAAGAGTGCACATGCTGATTGTTAGCAGAACTTGAGTTGGAAATTTTGAAGTAACAGCCTGGTTTACGCGACTTGCACTAATGGTGAAATTTTTACTTTAAGTACATAAAATGTTGTTTCATTACTCATTGCATTCAAATTCAGAGTGATTAGAGAGGAAAAAGAGCCTTGCAAGTTGTTGGAGATTGATCTACCTAAGATTAGTAGTGCATTTTGTTGGTTGCAGAAACCCTAGCTCATTGCACCAATTCAGAAGCCTTCAGATTATCTCAAAAATCAATTGGAAAGTGATTAACAAGCAAGTCAAGGCCACTCCCATTGTTTATAATGTCACTGAGAAGAAAAGATATATTTTCAAGAAGCACCCATTTAAATCAACCCTAGATGATTTAGAGGGAGCTTTCTCCTGCACACCTATGGGTGTCATGCATGTGGAAGACATTAGGGCTTACATCTACTATAAGAAGGTACCAGTTGGGTTGCATAGGTTAAGGGTGCACATGAATACCATGTTGAAACTAGACAAAACCTTCATGAATGAATGGAATGATCACCCTATTGTTGAGTATGCCATGGCATATGAATTCTATGAGACAAAATGGATAAATATTTTATTAAACAAAATTCATGATGATCTATTTTGGATTGGTGATGTGACGATAAGAATCACATGTGACCTGATACATGAGATGATAGGCCTATCTAGAAAAGGTGCCATCCTTCATGTGGGCAAGGATGTCAAGAGAATGGTTGAGAAAGCATGTAAGTCAAGAAATGATAGGCGCAGCATGACAATCGAGCCTATTGAGCAAGTAGACATCAAATTGATGTCAATGATACTAGGATACAGGTTCCTTCACACCAGCAAGGTGAATAATGTGTCTGCAGGCACTATTCTAGCAGCCATTAGACTTGTGAAGGAAGATGGAGAATTCAACTTGTGTGAGATCTTGTGCACAAATTTGATTGATAACATCAAGGCTATCAAACATGACAAGATAAAGATATTCAAGTTTGGGTCACTAATCATCCATATGTACCTTCATATAGTTGGGAAAGTATCAGACTTGTATTTAGACAAGTCCATTCCAACCATGCCATAGATATCCCTCAAATCATCCACCAAGAGCACATTAAGGGATTATGTAACTTTGGAATTCAAGACCTTCAGGGCTAAGATGCAAATGAGGTATAGGATTCTAGAAAGCATTGTAGAGAAATATAAGGAAACAATATGCTTTATGGTTGAAACTAATACTACTTGTATGGAAGTTGTTGAACCAAGAACTAAGTGGATTCATCCACTTGGTTATGAAGTAGAGGAAAAACTCCTTGAAGCATATGCACAGGTACTTCTATCAGCCCCCAAAGATCCTAATGAACCTACGTGGGGAGCTTATGAGCAAAAGACAAGAGAAGTAGATGCAAAGCTAAACAACATAGTAACAAAAAGAAAGATTGCTAAAGTCACATCAGAGATCTTGAGAATACATGGTGTGTCTCAAGAAGACCTTGATAAAGAAAGGGAGGAGAATATAGCATTGGAAATTAAGAGCACATGCACAATAGAAGCTGATTCTAATGATCCTAAGAAGAAGATAAAAACTGAAAAATATGATAGTCAGAAGGCTAAAGAAGATACCACTCCTTTTGCGCCTAAAGATACTATTGACCTTACAACTCCTCTAGAGTATAAGCCATTAGTCAAGAGGAAGAAAGCATCCAGCACTAGTCATCCATCCTCGCAAGCAACAAGGAGTGGGAAAAACATTCAAGCACCCCCTAAGGTAGGATTCAAACCAAGCCTTAAAGTTTTGAGCATAAGAATTATTGATGAGGGAAAAATTGATCAAGTAGGGAAGTTTTATGATACATACAGTATGATTGACAAATTAGAAATACATGGTATGATTGTCAAACATATGATCAATTTCAAAAAGACAATTTTGGAGTTAAAGACTTTGATTCTGGATAAAGTGTGGGATATTTTAGAGTTCCAAAAGAGATAAGAAAATGAAGAGGATCTAAGGATTAGATAAAAGATCTTAGATGAAAGTTTTCCAGTATGTTCTCTAGAAGAAAAATCTATATTGCTAAACTTGGTAAAGCCACATTTGAGAACCAAACTAAGGACACTTTACATCATGGACAAGAATTATGATTTGGTTGCCAAAGAAATAGAGAAGGCATTTGAGAAGGTGTTTATGGATAGACACATGTATCCTCCTACTACACCCATAGTACAAGTAACCAATAAGGAAGATAAAGTGGTAGAGCCTATTAATGTACCAGTGATAGGTCCATAGGTCTCAACGCCCATAGCAGAAACTCAAACAGAGTTAGATAAGTATGTGCCCATCACAAAATCACACAAAGATAGCACTATTTTCATTAATAATGTGGAGATAGCCATGGCGGCTATAGGTAAGGATTTGGACAAGTTTGAGGAAGATTTTGTGAGTACACAAGAAGCTAAAATCCTATGTAGCAATACACCTCCCACTCATCAAGAAAAAGTTCCTATAGAAGACATATCTGATGAGACAATAGAAGAAAAGAAAGACATAGAAAAGGAAGAAGAAAAGAAAGAAGAAGAAGAGGAAAAAGGAAGTAAGGATGAAACTTTTTTTGAACTGGTTAAGGTGAAACAAGAAGTGATGGAGAGGGCTCCCATCACTCCCTCCTTAGAATTGTTGTCAATTCTGACACCTGACACAAGTAGTTTGGACTCATGGAGAGAAGAAGACCTGATTAAGTTTAGCGTCTTAGCTCTGGAGAAGGAAAAAGAAAAAAAAGTAATGAGGTACCCCTTCTGGTAGAATCAATAAACATTTTGAATAGTCTACTGCTAGAGTATAAGAAAGTGCTAAAGGTTCACTTAATTGATGATGTCAGTACAATCATCTCACAGTTCAAAAATAATTTTTCTAGCCTAGAAGAATCTGTGTCCATAGTGGCAGAAGAGAAATACTTGTATCATCTTAAAATGGAAGCACTTCCATGATAAGATCATTTATCCCTTTGATTAAGTGCTTTGGGGTCATGTTAAGCACCTTGATCAGGTCTTTGCATGTATTTAGCTTTCTCCCCATTTTTGACTTCTTTTCTGCACTTGATTTCTTCATTCTAGATGAAATTAGGGTTACGATCTTGAGGATTCTCCTAAATTTCCCTCTTCCATGGATTTATTTTCTAGGTAGGACTTAGAAATAGGTCCTCCTATCCTTCATCATATTCATCATGGGATTTTATGTCTATCACTGGCATTCTATCCCTTTCTGGTATCATTTCTAGGTCTTCGGGCATCCTTGGGACCTCCTGCTCTGATTTTGATTGGATTTGGGCCCAACGTCAAATTTGAGGTCAATCCTAACTAGGTCAAGATCAAGCTCAAACCTAACTAGGTTAGGATCAAGCTCAAACCTAACCAGGTCAATCCCAACCTTGATTTTGCCCCCCTCTTTCAAATTTCCAAAATTCTTGATTTCTGGGTATCGGGTTTTCAGGATATTTATTTTCCCACCTCTGGGTCGGCCATTTCAAGGTTTGAAATGGTAAATCCTCTAATTTAATTTAATCTAGGTATATTTTCTAAATTTTAGGACATAATTGGGATTTAATTCTCCAAGGCGGCCCCTCTAGAGGATTGTTCCCTAGTTCACTATAAAAGGAGGCCTTCCTCTCTCATTTTGATATCTCATCACATCTCATCTCAAGAAATTGCAATTCATTTTCATGTTCAAGAAATCTCTCAAGCCCTGAAGTGCAAGCAAGTGAATTCAAGAAAGCGAGCATTCAAGTATTCAAGTGTTCAAGCATCCATCCCTCAAGGAGATCCATTGTTAGCCATTGAAGGATTCAATCTCTTTGGAGCCCCCTTGAAGATCCATCCTTCTACATTCATCCAAGCCTTCTCATATGCAAAGATAAATTCAAGATTGGTGTTGAAGATCAAATGACATTGATTGGAGACATCCTACATCCATTGAAGCACTCCTACTTGTGGATTTGAGGATTCAAATCCTTTACAAGGACTTCAACATAAGCGAGGTGATTTGTTTCAATTACTTTGTTTATGCACACTACATTTCAATTCAATTTCAAGGTTAATTCCTAAATTGGAGTTTGACCAAGGCAAACCCCCCATACAATAAAAACCCCCATTTTCTTGTAGGTACAGGTGCAGGATTTCAAATCTAAAAGCAAATTTGGATACCCTTTTTGGCAAACTTTTGAGATCTATGAACAAGGTCAGAATCGACCTTCAAATAAAGAATCTAGCCTTTGACCTTTTATGAGGGTCAAAGTCAACCTAAGCTCATCTTGGAGAAAGATTTTTGGGTTTTCTTCGTCTCAGTGTTTCCAGTTGGGAATAGGTTACAGAATTGCCTGAGAGTACACATAGACATCAAAAAATGACATTTTCCAGATCTGCCCTAATTCAAGGTTAGTAAATTTCATTCCAATTATTTTAGATTTCAAGCATAACTCCTTTATAGGGAAACATTGGATTCTCTCTCTCTTTCATATTCTTTATAGATTGATTTGATTGTGCATTAACCTCTTGGTTGATCAAATTGGATATCTCCTTTGAGAATTTGGATTTAGAGGTAGATCTCATATTTCCCTCATAAACATCCACATCTATCAACATCCTTTACATTTGAATAGAAGTGAAGCCATTTTATTTCTATTCATTTTGGTGAGCCCGACTAGCTTACTCTCTTTCTTTTTTGTGTTAGATTCCTCTTTGTCTTATTGTATGTTCACCTTCACTATTCATTTTGGTGAACCCGGCGTGCTTACTCCCTTTCTTTTTGGTGTTAGATTCCTCTTTGTCTTCTTGTGTGTTCACCTTCACTATTCATTTTGGTGAACCCGACATGCTTAATCTCCTTTCTTTTGTGGAATTGGATGCCTTCTTGTGCTTTCCTTTTATCTTCTTAGTATTATATTTTTCCTTTGTGTTAGATCTTGCATGGTAATTAGATTTTATATTCATGCTTTATGTGTTATTAGTTTAGTTCATTTGCATTACATTGGTTTATGAGCTTACTACCACTGGTCCGACTTATAACATTCTGGTAAGATGAAGTTGTAGACTCATGAGTGCCTTTGATCCTAAATCTTCCTCTCCTTTCCTTAGGATCTCAGATGATAACTTGATTCTTCATGATTCCAATCCTACTATGGAGCCAAACTCTTCTCACTCATCTCATGATGAGGATGATGCTTTAAGAGTTCCTCCTAAACAAGTCCAAAAACTTTCCACTGAACTTGATAAAATAGGTAATTGGCTTATTCAAGAGAACCATAATAAAGACTCTATTCAAGCTATAGAGGCTCTTAATAAAGTTCTCTATGATAGTGATCAAGGTGTTAACCTCTTGTGTGCTATTACTCACCTTATGCATTCAAATTTTAAACCTTTAGCTCAAGAGGCTTAAGATTTAGGGTTCATTCCTCCTATCACTAGTGTTGAACCTCCTTCTAATCCTTTACCTAATATTCCTACCTATACTCCTTCTTTGGTGACTGTGACAGTTCCCTTTGTTCCTATGAGTGTTCCTCCTTTGTCCCTTCCTACATCACAACCTTCATATCATAATGTTCCTTTTACTTATTCCAATCCGCTTCCAACTATAGGTCCTAGTGTTCCTCTAGTTGTGTCTTCTATTCCTGTAGCTTCTTACACTTTACCTAGTGTGTCTAATGTTTCTACTCCTATTTCTTCTAATGATTCAACTATCATTAGTTTGGCTCAAATTGTGTCATCCTTACAACAACAACTCGCTTCCTTAACTCAAAACAAGTTTAGTATTCCTACATGTGACATGGGAAGTCCCTTGTCCTGAGACATTATTCATACTCATGTTCCTCAACAACATCAGATGCCTCATCTTGAGAATTATAATGGAAAAGGAGATCATGTTCATCATGTTAAAACATTCCAAATCTTTTGTAGTGATTATGCTCATGACCATAGGATTTTAGCCAAACTATTTGCTAGAACCTTTCGTGACAAGGCCTTACAATGGTATTTTTCCTTGCCTCCTTATTCTATTGATTCTTTTCCATAACTTTCTAATGCTTTTATTCAATAATTTCAAAACAACATTGGCCTGCAAGTGTCTTTGACTAATTTGATGCATTGTAAACAAAGTGCTAAAGATAAATTAACTGAATTTATTGGTAGATTTAAGCATTTGCATGCTCAGATTTCCTATCATGTTCCTGATATTGATATTCAATGTATGTTTATTTCAAATTTTCAAAAGGATATTAGAGATGAGATTCTACTTATTGAATTTATCTCTTTTCAACAACTTTGTGCAGTGCTTCATCATTATCAATTACAAGTGAGTCAATTTGAGAGAAACAATCCAATGGCTCCTGTTCTAGTTGATAAGAGTGATGCTGCTCCTAATCCAAACAAATTTCAAAAATTAAACAACCATGTCAAGATAAACAAACAAGCGAATGCAATTGCTGATCAAGTTGCTTTTGCATCTCACAATGCCACTTCTACATCCACTGCTTTTCAATTAAATCATACATTTACTCCTCTTTTTGAATCTTTACATGCTATTATGAATAGGTTGATAACTACTAATATGACTACTTTACCTCCGATTTGACCACTTTTACCTATTACAATTGCATCTAAATCTTTTGATCAGAATGCTTTTTGTCAATATCATCGTCAGAATGGTCATGATACTGAGAAATGTTATTCTATAAAACATAAGATTCAAGACTTAATTGGTTCTAAAGCTTTATCTGTTGATAATCTTGATGGTAGTGGGAACAAATTTGTCTCTCCTCCTAATTAGAACCTTCAAATCTATATGAATCCTTTACCTACGCATGATACTAATACCATTGTTCAACCATTTGCTATGGAAATTGGGAATGATTCAAAGATGGATGATCTCAATCATGTTGTTAATCAAGTGGAGCATGTTGGTCAATCTATATCTCCACCTCAACCTCAATCTCAGATTCAACCTCACATTCAATCTTAATCTCGACCAAAACCTAAACCTAAATTGAAAACTCAACCTAAACCTCAACAACAACCTAAGAATAAGAGACCTCAGGAACTTTTGATTACCTTTTATGATTCTAAGACTATTAGAGCTCCTAATGGTCCCCTTTACATTTCTGCTAGGATTTCTCAGAAACCTACTCGTGGTTGTCTTGTTGATACTACATCGTTAGTCAATGTTATTACTGAAGAAAATATTTTTATTAAAAGCTTACAACATGATTCTTATGATACATTAGATGTGTGGATTCAAACTTGCAATGGTTTTCTTTATCCATCATTTGGTTCTATTACTTTACCAGTTGAACTTTGTGGAAAAATTGTGTACACTACCTTTGTTGTGGTTCCTACTTTTGATCAATTTCAAGTTAGGCTAGGTTTGCCTTGGTTGACTGCCATGCATGTTGTTGCTTCACCTATCCATAAGTTTCTTAAGTTCATTTATGATGATTAAATAAAGACAATTAATCATAGTATATATCAACCTTCCAAGCCTAGAGATTGTGTTGCTCTTGATTTCTTTTGGCCTTCATTACCTAATTCATGTCCTCCTACACCTAATAATCTTTTTCAATCATATCAAGCCTATAAACATCGTAAGATTCTTGACTTAAGCATACCTCCTATGGATCTTAATCATGGTCTTTTACCTACACCTTCTATACCTCCTTTAACTATGGCTTATAGTTCTATTAAACACGTTCCTTCTACCAAACCTATCAAAGATCCTGTGATTGTTTCTCCTATGGTTAATAATCCTATTAATATTCCTAAAGAACATGTGAAGGATCCTGTGATTCTTCCTCCTAGTTCTCAATCTAGTTCAAATAAATCAAAACATAATTGATCTACTAATGAATGTTGTAAAAATCATCACGCTCATGCTAAAGCTCATAATTCTATTCTTCAGAGATCTCTACCTTCCTTGGATAAACCTATGCATGATGTGTTAGAAGAGGTTGTTACTAATAATGATATTGACATGCATGATTATGATGATTCTATTCATATCTTAGATCCTATTTTGATTAATTTGGATGAAGAAGATACTCTTGATGATACTGATGATGTTAATGATGAATATGAGACTATTGACATTGACATTGATTTACCTAATATGCTTTCATCACAATTGACTCTTACACCTAGTGTCAAACATAATGATTCTCAAGAGGATCCCTTTTTGGAACTGGCTATCATCCCCACTATGTTGGAATTAGTCCCTCTTGCGAGTTACCCACCTTCCCTAAATGATATACAATCAGATAGGGAGAGTAGGTGGCATGCTTGATTGGCTTGTCCTTCATGGTAGCTATGTTGTGTGTTTTCTTATTGTATTGTGCTTCTCCCATAATGTGTTTGCTAAATGTTGTTAGATTCTTTTATATGATCCTTATTACTTAGTTGGTGCAAGGTGATGAAGGAATCGAAACTGTTGTTCAAATTCTTCTATATGTATCTCTATTCTTCTATGCATTGTTCAATGTTATGTTGTAATTGTGCTATTGTTCATAAATGTTTCCTTCTATAATCTACTTGGATTCAAGATATGGTAGCTCTAATTCTTTTTGGTCTCCATGTCATGGTCCAAAAAGATTCTCCTTCATATATCTTATGTGATCTTTCCACCTTTGTGATCATAGTTCTAGTTTCTTTGGGGAATGATGTCAATTCATTTGCAATAATATATATATATATATATATATATATAAAATCTTATGATCATATTGACCCCATGGTAGGTAGATCCCTTCTATGTTCTCTGTATGTTTCTATGATATTACCCTTGATTTATCTTCATCTGGGGGCATGATGACATGGAAATGTAATCAGTGGAGTTGTTTATGTTTTTGTTAAAGCCATTGCTCCTGTTAAAGTGTCAGCAATGACTTTAACATGGGGGCATACGCTCTGCTCACCTGTTGCACACACACAGTTTTCAATATAGACATATTTTTCAAGATACTTTTTCCTTTTTTGGATTAGTAACTAATCCTTAAAGCATTGATTTACATTTTAGGATCTCTTCATCCCTCCAGTTTCAAATATACATATATGTTGATCCCTTAAGGTCAGAGGTGTCCTTAAGACTGGATCTCTTTTATATTTTTGGTTTTATTCTTATGGAATAGAATATTCCTAAGGGTGAATCCTTGATGGGTTGACTAGTGAGTAGCCACATTCACTAGGCAGTTCAATTCCATCTTTCCAGTTGCACCATTTCCTTGTGTGGTTCACAATGAGACATAAGTGCTCATTGGGTGAGATAATCACACCCTTTCTTTCTCTCTCTAGAGATGTCTCTCTTATTGTGATCTGGGAGTCGATGAAGACTTGAGTCCCTAGGGGCTTGAGGTTTCTCTTTGTCCCTTGGATTATGATAAAATTATCTTTTCATTTTGATCTCCTTTACCAAGAGTTTGCATTGAGTCCATACTCTTGATAAAGTGGGGGCTTAATGTATTATCTTAAAATGGAAGCACTTCCATGATAAGAGCATTTAGCCCTCCGAGTAAGTGGTTTGGGGTCATGTTAAGCACCTTGATTAGGTCTTTGCATGTATTTAGCTTTCTCCCTGCTTTCCTGATGAAGGGTGCTCCCCTTAATACCATAAACACATAACAGAAATAGAGAAACAACAACAATATGCAAGAACAAAAAATTGGCTTCTTATTATCTCCACAAATGTGGAATTACAAACTTTCAAAATTACAATATGAAAAGCCACATGGGCATTCCCTTACAATATTCTATAGGACTAAGCCTCAAATCAATACCCAGATCTACTACCCAGAACTACCCTAGACAACACTATGGGCCTTCTTTATATAGGCATTTTCCACTGCCCGAGAAGGTTTCAGAAATTTAGCCTTAAGGCCAACCAAACTTAGAATTATTTTATTTTTCAATTTATTACATCAAAGTCGGCTCAAAATAACTTTTGAAACCTGAACAAAAATTTTGAAGGAAAATTATCTTTTGTCATTTCAGGTGGCCCGACTTCCAAAGGCCATAAGTCATCACCAGTTGACCCGATTGACTATTATAACCCCATTTTGGAAATGCCACGAAGTGCTCTACAGGCTTGACCCACACAAGCACCCGTCACCCAAATTTTTGACCTCATTCAGGGCCTCTAAAGCCTTCAAAATTGAGTTCAAAGTTTCTGTACCCTGCTGCCAATACCGAAAATCTTCAATATCTTCAAAACTAGACCTGGTCTAGCCATGAAACTTTGCTGGCAGGATGATATGACTGAGATGAACCTCCACATGTAAAATAAGAACATTTCGAGATCATAAGACCAACTTACTAAAAATAGAAAGTTTCCATAAATAGCAGCTCTACACAAGATAGCCCTTATTGAATACAAAAAACATAAATATTTTTGGGTGATGCAAGATTGCTCTTACACCCAGGGTGCTCCTACATCAGACACCTGGGGTAATTTGAGAAGTGACCCCGTCATGACTCGGGTGTGTAGAGGAAAACCAACATGGTTAACCTCCTCCTTTGTTAGCCATGATGAATCTTCAATAGGTCATCCTTTCCATTTGACCAAATACTCTTCATATGTCCTATTCCTTGTGCTTCTGCCAACACGACTATCCAGTATGTCTTCAATCTCCTTGATATCTGAACTAGTTGCTGGAATACTCCACTGTGCTGCTATAACCTCATTTTCAACACCTCCTTCATGATACTCTGTCAGATCTGAAACATTAAACACTGGTGAAATATTCAGCTCAGTAGGTAATTCTACCTCATATGCATTTCCTGAATCATGCTTCTTTAGTATCCTACATGGCCCAAACTTCTTCATTTTCAACTTGTTATATGTACCAACTAGAAATCGCTCCTTCCGCAAATGAACCATGACTTCATCTCCAACCTAAAATTCCTTATGCCTCCTTTTCTCATCTGCCTTAGCCTTATACTATGCATTCATCTTGGTAATATGCTTCCTCACCTCCTCATGGATGTTCTTCAAGTGTTCTACAAAATCCTCCGCTTCAGCACTACTTATTTCTCTTTTATCTATCTTTCTCAATTCTGATACATTTTTGGGACTACTCCCATATACAATCTGGAATGGTGATTTACTAGTGCTCCTATTGATAGAATTATTATATGCAAATTATGCCTATGGTAAAATCAAATCCCATCCGATTGGCTTATCTCCAACCAAATATCTCAGTAAATTTCCCAAACTCCTATTCACCACCTCTGTCTGTCCATCAATCTATGGATGATGTGATGAACTGAATTTCAAATCTATCTTCAACTTCTTCCATAATGTACGCTAAAAATATCCAACAAACTTAGTCTTTGGCAAACTACGGTCTCTATCTAAAACTATGGTCTTTGGCAAACCATGTAGTCTCACTACTTCTCTGAAAAACAATTCTATTATATGAATAGCATCACTAGTCTTCTTGCAGGGAATGAAATGTGCCATCTTTGAAAATTTGTCAACTACTACAAAAATTGAATCATGTCCCCGCTGTGTCCTTGGTAAACCAAGAACAAAGTCCATACTGATATCCTCCCAAGGCTTCTCTGGTATAGGTAATGGTTGATACAACCCTATATTCTGCTTCACTCCCTTTGCCATCTGACATACTCTGCAACTCTATACAAACTTCTTGACATCTTGCTGCAACTGTGGCTAATAATAATTTTCACTAACCAAAGCAAGGGTTTTATTTCAACCAAAATGTCTAGCCAATGCTTCTCTATGCTTCTCCTTGATGAGATTCTCCCTCATAGAACTTCATGGAATGCATGACTGAATCCCTTTGAATAGCATATCATCCTGGATGATAAAATCTAGCCATTTTGTCCTATCTAGAGTAACAGGTTCTTTACAAGCTTTCCTAGCTTCACCAAAATTAGGATCCTCTGGATACAAATTCTTGAGTTCCTTGAACCCAACCATCTCAATCTGCATCTTTGTCAGCAATAGTTGCCTTCTGCTAAGAGCATCTACAACCCTGTTAGACTTTCCACTTCTGTGTTTCAAAACAAATGTATAACTCTGCAAAAACTCAACCCATTTCAAATGCCTTTGATTCAACTTTCCTTGACTATTCAAATATTGCAAAGCTTGATGATAAGTACCACTAGCATCACAGTCTACTTGAAACACCTTATTAAAATCTGAAAGTGCTAAAACAGGTTGTTCTGTAACTTTTTGTTTCAACAATTGAAAACTTTTTTTTGCCCCATTAGTCCACTTAAACTCTTTTCTATCCCCTCTCATTGTCTCAGTCAAGGGACCACAAATACTACTAAAATTTCTGATAAACTTTCTATAAAAACTAGCTAGACCATGAAAAGATCTTACCTCGGTAGCACTCCTTGGAGTAGGCCATTCAAGGATAGCCTATACCTTCTCTAGGTCCATTTTTAGACCTTTTATTGAAACTACAAATCCCAAATACACTAACTCTTTCTTCACAAAATTGCTCTTCTTCAAATTAATCAACAATTTCTCATCTCTAAGCTTCTCAAACACCATACGACTATGCATCATATGCTCTTCCAATGTCTTACTAAAGATCGAAATATCATCTAGGTACACAATGACAAACTTACCCAAAAATTATTTCAGAACCTCGTTCATGAGCTGCATGAAAGTGCTCATTGCATTGGTTAGCCCAAAAGGCATGACTAACCACTCATACAATCCTTCCTTTGTCTTAAAGGCAGTCTTCCATTCATCTCCTTCTCTAATTCGAATCTGGTGATATCCACTCTTTAGATCTATCTTTGAGAAATACACAGCTCCACTCAAATAATCCATAATATCATCCATTCGTGGCAATGGAAACCTATACTTGATTGTGATCTTATTTATTGCTCTAGAATCTATACACATCCTCCATTCTCCATTCTTCTTTGGTGCTAATACCGCTGGTACAGCATAGGGACTCAGACTCTCTCGAATCAACCCCTTTTGCAATAACTCATGTACTTGTCTGTTCAACTCTTCACTTTCTGTTGGTGTCATTCTATGTGCTGCCTTGTTTGGAAAATTGGCTCCTGGAATCAAATCCATCTGATGACTAATCTTCCTTACTAGTGGTAATCCATCAGGTACATTATCAGATACAATATCCTGAAACTCATTCAACAAATCTACAACCTCTACAAGTACATCCTCTACTTCTTCTTTACCATCTTTTGGAATTAAAGAAAAACACACATGCTCATGCCTCATACCATCTAGGAATTTTCTTCCATCAAAAAATGTTATCTTGCATTACCACATACCTTTTCTTTGGTCTCCTTCAATGGCTTTAGCTTATGTCGCACCCCATCCCTTGTCAGGGAATAGGTATTCGCAAGACCATTGTCTACAACACATCTGTCAAATTTCCACGATCTACCCAGCAACATATGATATGCATCCATAGATATGATATCACATAGTACCTCATCTTGGTACCTACCAATCTTGAACTTTACCAGGCATTGTTCACTGACCATGACCTTGTGGTCATCCTGCACCCATGCAATCTGATATGGATGTGGGTGTTTCTATCTCTTGAGCTTCAACTTTGTCACCATCTCTTCTGACACCAAATTGTCAGTGCTTCCACTATTGATAATCACATCACAACATTTTCCCTCACACTTGCATCTAGTGCAAAGCAGGCTCCTCCTTTGTTTAGGTTCATTCTCACCACTCAGCAAGACTCTTCTGTTAATCAATGTTTCTCCTCTTTCAGCATCTTCAAAATTTGATGATCTGGCATCTTCATCTACATGTGCAACTCTGGCCTGGCCTTCATTCCTCCTATCTATCCTTCCTTGGCATTGAGGACATTCAAATGCCCTATGACCTTCTTCTCCACAATGAAAACATGTTCCACAGAAGCCTCCTTTTCCTGAACCTTGTCCTCTTCCTCTTCCTCTCTGATCTCTATCATTTTGATCTTGGAAATGATTAGAATTGTTTCCTCTCTAATTTTGACTACTACTAGCCTCATCTTTCTTTTTCGGATCTTCATTTCAGCCTCCATATGACCGTCCACCAAATCATCCACTGCGACCTCTTCCATTTTGTCTTCTCTCAAACTTCTTGTTCAACTTTTCCTCTACTTTTAGGGCAAACTGGTATGCCTCTTCAATACTATTCATTCAAACCAAATTCAGCTCCTCCTGAATGCTGGGCCTCAACCCATTAAGGTAACATGCAACTTTCTCCTTATCAGCTTCTGCATGGCCTGTTCTGATGAGGATTCGATAGAACTCCTTTGTATACTCCTGAACAAATTGTCCCGCTTGCTTCAAACTTTGCATTTTCTTTAGTAGGTGAAGCTCATAATCAACAGGGATGAACTGTCACTTCAATTTATCCACCATCTGATCCCATCTTGTGATTTTATCTTTCCCTCTTCTATTTCGCTCCAATTGAACCTCTTGCCACCAGATCTTTGCATGACCTTTCAGTCTGGCCTTCATGAATTTGACCCTATCAGGATCCTCAATATCTTCATACTCAAAATATTCTTCACATTCATTGATCTAGTCGATCAATTCCTCTAGGTTAAGATTTCCTAAAAATGTAAGAACCTTGATCTTAGGTCTTTTCCCGATCTTGGAAATGGCCCGAAAAAGTCTTTCTTCCTTCGGGTTCACAACTTCGACTTCTCCTTCTTGATCTTCTTCTTCAACTTCATCCTCGCTTTCATCTCTGATGTTAAGATTCATTCCTCTTTGAATCTCCTCTTGCAATGCTCGCACTTGTCTCTAGAGCACTCTGACCTCAGGTGTTACAGCACCAGCTCTTCCGCCATGTTCCCTTCGTGGAGGCATTTTCACGATGCGCGCTGAAACCCTAACCACGGTCATGGTGCAAACTACCTCACAATCGGTGATCTATTTACACACTCAAGAAATCCTATGTTATACCACTTGATGAAGGGTCCTCCCCTTAATACCATAAACACATAACAGAAATAGAGAAACAACAACAATATGCAAGAACAAAAAATTGGCTTCTTATTATCTCCACAAATGTGGAATTACAAACTTTCAAAATTACAATATGCAAAGCCACATGGGCATTCCCTTACAATATTCTATAGGACTAAGCCTTGAATCTATACCCAGATCTACTACCCAGAACTGCCCTAGACAACACTATGAACCTTCTTTATATAGGCAATTTCCACCACCTGAGAAGATTCCAAAAATTTATCCTTAAGGCCGACCAAACTTAGAATTATTTTATTTTTCAATTTATTACATCAAAGTTGGCTCAAAATAACTTTTGAAACTTGAACAAAAATTTTGAAGGAAAATTATTTTTCATCATTTTAGGTGGCCCGACTTCCGAAGGCCATAAGTCATCACTAGTTGACCAGATTGACTATTATAGCCCCATTTCAGAAACACCATGAAGCTCTCTATAGGCTTGACCCACACAAGCACCTGTCACCCAAATTTTTGACCTCATTCGGGGCCTCTAAAGCCTTCAAAACTAAGTTCAAAGCTTCTGTACCCTGCTGCTTATACTGAAAATCTTCAATATCTTTAAAACTAGACCTGGTCTAGCCATGAAACTTTGCTGGCAGGCTGATATGACCGAGATGAACCTCCACATGTAAAATCAGAACATTCTGAGATCATAAGACCAACTTACTAAAAATAGAAAGTTTCCATAAATAGAAGCTCTACACAAGATAGCCCTTATTGAATACAAAAAACATAAATATTTTTGGGTGATGCAAGATTGCTCTTACACCCAAGATGCTCCTGCATCATTTCCACTTCTTTTTTGCACTTGATTTCTTCATTCTAGGTGAAATTAGGGTTAGGATCTCGAGGATTCTCCTAAATTTCACTCTTTCATGGCTTTATTTTCTAGGTAGGACTTAGAAATACATCCTCCTAGCCTTCATCATAGTCATCATGGGATTTTATGTCTATCACTGGCATTCTGTCCCTTTTTGGTATCATTTCTTGGTCTCCAGGCATCCCTGGGACCTCCTGCTCTGATTCTGATTGGATCTGGGCCCAGGGTCAAATTCGAGGTCGATCTTGACTAGGTTAGGATTGAGCTTGAACCTAACTAGGTCAGGATCAAGCTTGAACCTAACCAGGTCAATCCTAACCTCAATTTTTCCCCCCTCTTTAAAATTTCCAAAATTTTTAATTTTTGGGTATCAAGTTTTCAGGATATTTATTTTCCCACCTTCGGGTCAGCCATTTCAAGTTTTGAAATGGTAAATCTTCTAATTTCATTTAATCTAGGTATATTTTCTAAAGGTTAGGACCTAATTGGGATTTAATTCTCCAAGGTGGGCCCTCTAGAGGATTGTGCCCTAGTTCACTATAAAAGGAGGCCTTGCTCTCTCATTTTGATATCTCATCACATCTCATCTCAAGAAATTGCAATCCTTTTTCATGTTCAAACAATCTCTCAAGATCTCAAGTGTAAGCAAGTGAATTCAAGCAAGCAAGCATATAAGTATTCAAGTGTTCAAGCATCCATCCCTCAAGGAGATCCATTGTTAGCCATTGAAGGATTCAATCTCTTTGGAGCTCCCTTCAAAATCCATCCTTCTACATTCATCCAAGCCTTCTCATATGCAAAGATCAATTCAAGATTGGTGTTGAAGATCAAATTTCATTGATTGGAGACATCCTACATCCATTGAAGCACTCCTACTTGTGGATTTTAGGATTCAAATCCTTTACAAGGACTTCAACATAAGTGAGGTGATTTGTTTCAATTACTTTGTTTATGCATACTACATTTCAATTCAATTTCAAGGTTAATTCCTAAATTGGGGTTTGACCAAGGCAAACCCCCCATACAATAAAAACCCCCATTTTCTTGCAGGTATAGGTGTGAGATTTTAGATCTAAGAGCGAATTGGGATACCCTTTTTGGTGAACTTCTGAGATCTATGAACAAGGTCAGAATCGACCTTCAAATAAAGAATCTAGCCTTTGACCTTTTATGAGGGTCAAAGTCGACCTAAGCTCATCTTGGAGAAAGATTTCTAAGTTTTCTTCATCTCGGTGTTTCCAGTTGGGAATAGGTTACAGAGATGCCTGAGAGTACACACAGACATCAGAAAATGACATTTTCCAGATCTTCCCTAATTCAAGGTTAGTATTTTCATTGCAATTATTTCATATTTCAAGCATAACTCCTTTATAGGGAAACATTGGATTCTCTCTCTCTTTCATATTCTTTATAGATTGATTTGATTGTGCATTAACCTCATGGTTGATCAAATTGGATCTCTCCTTTGGGAATTTGGATATAGAGGTAGATCTCATATTTCCCCCATGCACATCCACATCTATCAACATCCTTTACATTTGAATAGAAGTGAAGCCATTTTATTTCTATTCAATACTTAAAGAAGAGACTAAATGAACTGATGAGAAACTTTGCACTAGACTTGAATTCACTCAAGTCTGGTCAAGCATCCTTGAAAGAAATTGTAGATGAGGGAAGAAGAATCATTGCAGAATGTATGGAACAAGATAAACTTACTAATGCTCATTTCAAAATAAATGAGGTAGAAGCTATGATTGAGAAAGTAAAGAGTTCAGTGAAAGACAAATCCATAGATGTGAACATGTGCAATAATGTCTACCAAGGACAAATAGACAAAATTGAGAAGGTAGAGAAAGAGATGGCACAAATAAGGTCTAGATAGACTTAGTTGAGGAATGCTCTTGCACCCTCACTAGACATTCTCAATCAGAACATCAAGGAGATTGATGCCACCATGATAACTTATGATTATGGTCCCAACAGTGACTTGGAGAAGATGTTGAAGCTTCAATATGCATTATGCGCCCATCTCCAAATAGTTAACTCTCTGATAACTTTTTGGAAGAAGGAGATCCAGAACCTCAAGGTAGCATATCTAGATGTTTTGCCTTAGTAAGTATGTATAGATATAGTTTTTTGATACACCTTTATCATTAATGTCAAAGGGGGAGTTTTGTATAGAATATGGATTGTATAGGGAGATATAAGATTATGTAAAAGATATGTATAGAAAACAAAAGTGTTTTGTATTAAAGACAGTTAGCAACTTGGCCATATTCCTTTGTTGCCATCAATGACAAAGGGGGAGATTGTTGGAAAGTTGGCTATACTAATATATATGACTTAGTATAGTGTTTTCATTATGGCAACAAAGTCATATAGAAGTTTGGAGTCAGCGCACTTAATGTAAAGATTAGAATTCAGCTAAGTGTTAAAGACTGGACAGTGTACAGAGTTCTTGTAGCTTGAAGCATCAGTGCACATGTGTATAGATGAATTATGGTATGTGCCCTAGAAGTTAAGTTAGTTAGACTATCATCATGCTTAGTCTATGAGTGCATAATCAGATATGCAAGGATATGAAAGATACAATTAGTTGAAGTTGCACAGCCAGTGTGTGCCAGTAGAGAACAGAGCATGGAGCCGATAGTTAGTATTTTTTTTTGCGGTCATAATATAAATTTGTAAAGGCTATGCACCTATTTTATTTAGGTTTCCAAGATACATACTTTTTTTTTTATAAGCTTGCTTAAGCCAATTCATTTGGAAGTGTTATTTGTAATAGGTCTAAGGGCCAACCTAGTTGTTTGTTTTGTATGAGCATATAAATATAAGATGCACCCATTGTATTCACCATGAAAGTCAGAAGAGAGACATGATAAGTAGAGAAAAAGTGTGTGAAGACACTATGAGATATATTAAAGCTTTGTAAGAGGTGAAAGCATCAGTGCATCAAAGGAACTGATCTGACAAGCAATGTCATAGTGACAGTTCACCTAGCAGATATAGTGTGTATCTGATATTAGAAGGTTGTAGCCTTCACCATTTGAGCAGTGAGCTCTAGGATAGTGATTCCACTCCCCTAATAGGGTCTGACCCTTAACAATGTCTATTGTACTTAAATAATTGTAAAGCTACTCTTAATAAGGTAAAGGATCTTCTAGAAAGGATCACAAAACAATAGTATAGAATATTAGTGGGTGTTAATTCCCACCGAGGTTTTTACCTATTTGGGTTTCCCCATAATCATATTGGTGTCATGTGTTGATTTCATGTTTATGTGAATGTTAATTCAATACTTAAGCATTTAAATTCAGTATAAAGATTAAAGTGAAAATTTAAAAACCAGTGAACACTGATTCACCTCCCCCTCTCAGTGTTCCCATTCCTAACATATTCATCAAGAAAATCCACCACAATAGCTTGTGTGTCTTGTAATGTTTCATCCACTAGTTGATTAGAAAATGCTTTCCCTTTGATTGTCTTTTGGTCAACATACATAATATCAAATTCACTAAGGATCATGACCCATTTAGCTAATCATCTAATTAATATTTCCTTGTTCAGTAATTTCTTGAGAGGATCAATTTTAGCTATCAACTATGTAGAGTAAGCTAACATATAGTGTTGGAACTTCTAAGAAGTGAATACTACTACTAAATAAGCCTTCTCAATTACTATGTAGTTGAGCTCATAAGAGACTAGTGTTCTACTCATGTAATAAATGGCTTGTTTTCATCCTTGATCATCATGGTTTGTAATAAATACTCCTAAAGAAGAATCAATAGCTGAAATGTAAAGCAATAAGGGTCTTCCAGGAGTAGGATCCATTAACACATGAGGATTAGCTAGGTATTCTTTGATTTATTGAAAATGCTTATCGTAATCCTTGTTCCACTTGAATGTGACACATTTATACAAAGTCTTAGTGAAGGGTTGTGCCTTATCATCTAGTTGTGAGATTAATCTTCTGATGGACTATAATTTCCCTTGCAATGTCCTCATTTGACCGATGTTTCATGGGGGTTGCATCTCTATTATTGTCTTGAACTTTGTTGGATCTACTTCAATTCCTTGTTTTGAGAAAATATAGCCAAGCAATTTGCCAGAAGTGACCCCAAAAGTGCACATCTTTGGATTGAGTATAAGTTTGAATTGTTTCATCTTGGTGAGGATTCTTTTCGAATTAGAGAGGATCATGTCTCTAGTGGAAGATTTAGCTAGTGTGTCATCCACATATTCATCCATGTTTTTATGAATCGTATCAATAAATGTGGTTGTCATAACACAATGGTATGTTGCATTAGAATTCTTTAGATAGAAAGGCATGATATTCTAGTTAATGTTGTCTTTTCTTGATCTTTAGGTGTGATGCTGATTTGATTGTGGCCTGAAAATCCATCCATTAAGGAATTTACTTGAAATCCAGTAGTGAGATTCAAAATCATGTCAATGTTAGGCAATGGGAAATCATCCTTAGGGAAAGCCTTGTTTAGATCCTTGAAGTCTATGCAAATACGTATTGACTTGTCAACTTTGTATATAGGCACAATTTTGGATATCCAGCAAACATAATCTATATCTTGAAAAAATGTGGTTTTAAGTATCTTTTCAAGCTTAGATTTAATCACTAATGCAATATGTGGATGCATCTTTCTTAGCTTTTGTTTCACTAGTTTTATTTCAGGAGAAATGGATAAATGATGCATGATAAGGTTTGTATCTAGGCCTGGCATATCAAAATAAGACCATGCAAAGTTAGTCTTCTTTTTAGTGAAGAACGGGATGAATTTATGCTTCTCTTCTTCATAAAAATATTGTGCTAGATGTATGATTTGGGGATTTTTTGTTGTACCCAAATTTACCTATTGCATAGGCTCTATAAGCACTGATGATCTTTCTTGGAAATTATCAAGGATAATATCAAGTATCTCATCCATGGGAACCTCACAGAGATTTTCACCATTGGATGCATCATTTATTTTTACTATTTTAGAGTTTAACACTACCACAGAGTGGTTTTCACCATTAGACTGCATGTTCTTTTTATTTTTACTTTTTTTACTGAGATGCTTGATATCTTCCACCGCTATTTTTCATCTCACTACACTAGTGGAAGAGTGGAAACATTCAATAGCAATAAGGTAATAGTACAAGGTATGGTCATTGGAAAAGGACATGAGGTTTACTAGCTCAAAAGTATTCCAATCAATTAGCTTAGGGTAAACAAGGGGTAAGGAACCAATGGGCTCAAGAGAAAAGATTTTGGTATCATCATCATCATTCATAGCTCCTAAGAATAGGTCAAGAAAGTTATCTTCCCTACAATTGTCTTGAGCATGACTCATTGAGGTATTGCTAGAGGAGCTACAAGAGATATTTTTTGAACCTACCTGTTGAGGTCCAAAATCATGATCAAGATCTTGTTGCACTTCATCTGGTTGATTAAAGGCTCTCTATAATGAACCATCATGATCCTAAACCTTCCAAAATTCCATGTAGCTTATTTAGGGTGGGGTCTGATGCCCATGGTTTTTTTATTAGTTGGGATAGATGGTCGTGTAACTTTAGTAGGAGGCACCCTGATTGGTTTGATGATTAGGTGATCTAGGATAACCTCTAGATCAGACTACATGTTAGAGATGTTACAAACCTCAAAAGTGTAAATAGGGGCATATTTATGAATCACATAAACCTATATGTTAATATTAGACTAAAAAATGATCTCATTCTTATTCATGTGAGTCATTTCTACTATTGGAAGATCTCCCCAAGTATTGATCTAGGCTCATAGGGATTTCTTCTTGATGTTTTTTGTGGTTCAAAGCTTGCTACTCAATTTCATCCAAGTTAAGTTCAGTTCTATCAGATTGGTTGTCTTGATTGTCCACCACTTGAATAGGTACATGGATGTTTACAGTCTAAGAGCAGTATCCATCATCTAATAGATGTAACTAGGAAAATATTTGCTCTCTATTCTCCTTGGATGATTCAATTAATTAGGGAAGATCAATGATATGTGTAATGTTGACAAGATGCCCCTAGTTAGGGTTTGGTTCCTTGGTATAATCTTCTTGATTTAGTTTATATCCTAATGAAGTATGTGTCTTAATTCTACTAAGCTTCTCTTCAGGTATTTCCTCTTCATTAGTAGGAATATGTAGTAGCCTTTCATAAGTTTTGGGGAGAACATCCTCATTTTCATCATCAAAATCCTCACCTCTATTGAACACTAGACCATTTTTCAAGGATGGTGCAAATTTTTTTTCATAATATCCCATGCCAATTTTGTCTCTAGGGTTGCATAATTCAGCATGTATTGGTTCAAGGAGGCCTTTACCCTTGCTGAGGGGACTTTTTCCATCATACCCCATTTTTTGCATGACCTGGTAGCCTACACCATACTTCTTAGGAGAAATCTTAGCGTATTTTACCTCTTGTTCAGCTTCTTCACCTTTGCATAGCCATTTCAAAACAACTATTTCCTCATTCTCTTATTCTAAAGGGACTTTCACTTTAACCATGCCAGTTCCTTCATGAATTCTTAGGGTAGCAATACTAGTAGGTTGAAAAGATGGAGATGGCTTTGTTGGCAAGTTGACTATACTAGTGTATATGACTAAGTGTTGAAGACTAGACAGTATACAGAGCACTTGAAGATTAGAGCATCAACACACATGCATATGATAGAATTATGGTATGCACCCTAGAAGTTAAGTTGGTAAGACAATATTCATCCTAAGTCTAAGAGTGCATGATCAGAAGATTTAGTATGAGGAAGATACAAAAAGTTCAAGTTGCACAAACAGTAAATACCATAGAAGAATAGAGAAAGCAGCCAACTGTTGGTATTTTGGTATGTGGTTATATTATTATGTTGTAAAGACTATGCACCTATTTTAATTATGTTACCGACATGTAATTATGTTTGTTTGTAAACACGCTTGATCCAATTCAATTGGAAGCATTGTATGTATTCAGTTAAAGGGCCGACCTAGTTATTTATTTTGTATGTGCATATAAATATGAGATGCGCCCATTGTAATTAGTATTGAAGTTGATATAGAGTCAAGATAAGAAGAGCATAAGTGTGCAAAGATTTGAGAAGATTTATTAGAGCTTTGCAAGACGTCAAAGCATCAATGCATCAAAGGAACTGATTAGACAAGTAGTGTCACAATGCCAGTTCATCCAGCAAATATAGTGAGTATCTGAGATTAGAAGGTTGTAGCCTTCACCACTTGAGTAGTGAGCTCTAGGACAGTGTGTCCACACTCCTAATAGGGTTATTGTAAAAGACTCCTAACAAGGTCTGACCCTTGACAAGGTCACTGTACTAAATACACTGTAAAGAAACTCCTAACAGGGTTAAGGATCTTCTAGCAAGGATCATAAAACACTAGTACAAAATATTAGTGGATGTCAATTCCCATAGAGGTTTTTACTGTATGCACCCTAAAATGGTCGTCTAGACTTTGGGCCCCATTTATTCAATTTATCCAATATCAATTTTCTAAATCAATGCTTTACAATATATTCAAATCAATTTCTTTGAACAAATCATAATTATTTCAATTATTTCATTTCTTCCTAAGGTTTGAATATTTAATTAATTTTATTTAAATAATTCAAAAAAAGAAATCCCTTTTAAATAAATAAAATAATATTATTTATTTGAAATAAATATTTCTTAACTAAAATAAAGTTATTTAATTAAAATTCAGTTTTAATTAAATGATTTTATTTTATTTCATTAATATTTATCTTTAAATTATATAATTTTATTTTATTTAATTAGGAGAGATATTATTTTTTTAAATTAAATAAATAAAATATCTTCTCCAAAATATGTTTTGTGATGGAAAAGGAAACAAATTGATTATTAAAAAAATGAAATAAATACAATTCCATTTTCCTACAAACCTTCTAAAAATGACATTTGTTTCCTCTTTTCCATTTATCCCACATTGCTTCTAGATTTGCATTCAAATCCACATTTTACTATAAAAGGAGCCCTCTCCTTCTCAGTTACAAACCCCAAATTTTCATATTGTTATTACGCTGCAAGTTTTCATAGAGCTTTGAGATCCATTATTGCATATAGATTTTTATCTCTTGTAGTTTCATTTAGATTAATTTCATATTTACTTCCATAGATTAAATCTTGCATTGTTATTTGTTTTCATAGTTAGATTTACTTTCAAGTATTGCATTGTTATCATTTAGTTTAGCTTGCATTTACATTTTCAGTTGCATGCCAGAATAGGATTCATGGAGATTAGCATTCTTGCTTCTCCTCTTTCAATCTCTCGTTCCAAGTTTGTATTTGCATGGGTGACTGGGTCAATCTGAGGGCCACAATATCAATCCCTGCTCTTCTCAAATAAAGAGTTGTGAGTCGATTTGTGAGGGCTCATTCTTGAGTCTCCTTGCATATAAGGATTCACAGAAGTGTACCACATCTTGGTGCACACATTTTGGCGCCCACCATTTCAATTGTTTTTCAAATATAATTTATGCAGCTAGAAATGCGTCTTCTGAGAATCACAATTTTGAATCTTTGATTCTATCCACATTTATCTATTTGGGTTTCCCTGTAATCATATTGGTGTTATGTTTTGATATCATGTTTCATGTTTATGTTGGCGTTCATTTCAGTATTTAAGTATTAAATTTTAGTTTAAAGAATAAAGTAAAATACAGTGAACACTAATTCACCCCCCCCCCCCTCTCAGTGTTCCCATTCCTAACAATTGTTATTAGAGCTCTGGTCCTCAACACAGAAGTTTAACCACTTGAGGAGATCATGGAAAAAGCATAAATGAAACATTTGAAAAGAAATCTTGAAGTTGCTCTTGAAGACCTGGACATATCTTAAAAAGAAATTGAAGAACTTAAAGAAAAAGTCAGTGATGCTCAAATAGTCATCAAATGGCTAAGAAAAGATTTAAAAGAATGCTCTACCCATAAATTAGGGATAATGATCAATTGCACACTAGTTTTGATTTGATAGAATCTCAGTTATATGCAAGATGACTTAAAGGAGATACTAGCTATATTGGATACAATGAAGCACAAAACTAGATTAACAACATGCGAGAAAGAATTAAAGTACCAAAAGACACCATAGATGCCAAGGAGACTGGAAGTCAAACTAAAGATAATGTTGAACCACCTAAGGATGAGTGCAAGCCAGTAGATCAAACTTGTTATGCATGTAACAAGCATGGACATATAGCAAGAAACTATACATAGGTAAGACCTTTCAATGGTTATTTTTATTCATGCGATAAATTTGGTCATAGAGCTATGAATTGTAAGACAACTCAGAAGAACAAGACACAACATAATCAAAGAAATCAGAATCAGCTAAATATAAGGAGTTCTCAGAATGTTACATGTCAGATATGTAACTATAATGGTCACTCAGCAAGATAATGTAAAATGGTGACCCATGTTAATGTGCCAAGGAATATAAGGCCTCCAGTCATTTGTCACTCTTGTAACAAGACTAGACACATCTCCAAGCTTTGTAAATTAAGGATGCAAGGTCAAGAAAGCCCTAAAAATTTTGAAGAACCAGTATTGGACCCCAAAGGAGAAGTTAAGTTTGTGAAAGCCTTAGATAATGTGAGCATGATTTGGTCTGAGATAAAGAAGGATAAGGCTGATGAGCTTGTATTGGATTCATCCACAGTGGACACACCCTCTACATCAGGATGAATGGCCCTCAGGGTCATAGGGGGAGCTAATTTATCTCTAGACCCCTACATGGCTGGTATACTCACTCTCTGGGTATGTGATGAAGGGTTCTCCCCTTAATACCACAAACACATAATAGAAACAGAGAAACAACAACAATATGCAAGAACAGAAAATAGGCTTCTCATTATCTCCACAAATGTGGAATTACCATTTTTCAAAATTACAATATGAAAAGCCACGTGGGCATTCCCTTACAATATTTTGTAGGACAAAGCCTCAAATCAATACCCAGATCTACTACCCAGAACTATCCCAAACTACCTAAGACAACACTACAACCTTCCTTATATAGGCAATTTTCCACCGCATGGGAAGGTTCAAAAATTTTAGCCAACAAGGCTAACCAAACTTAGAATTATTTTATTTTACAATTTATTACATCAAAGTCGACTCAAAATAAATTTTGAAACCCAAACATAATATTTGAAGGAAAATCATTTTCTGCAATTTTAGGTGACCCAACTTCCAAAGACCATAAGTCATCACCAGTTGACCCGATTGACTATTATAACCCCATTTCAGAAAGGCCACGAAGCGCTCTATAGCCTTGACTTGCATAAGCACCTATCACCCAAATTCTTGACCTCATTTGGGGCCTCTAAAGCCTTCAAAATTGAGTTCAAAGCTTCTGTACCCTGTTGCCAACACCAAAAATCTTCAATATCTACAAAGCTAGACTTGATCTATCAATGAAACTTTACTGGCAGGCTGATATGACCAAAATGAACCTCTAGGGAAGAAATTAGAATATTCTGAGATAGGATGACCAACTTACTAAAAATAGCAAGTTTCCATAAACAACAGCTCTGCACAAGATAGCCCTTATTGAAAATAAAACTAGAAATATTTTTGGGTGATGCAAGATTGCTCTTACACCTAGGATGCTCCCACATTAGTATGCGACTTTGGACTTAACCTTTTGGAGACTAGAAGAATCTATGTGTAAGAGGGCACTCGTAGATTGTTTGCAAACTGAAAGTTAGAAATTTTCAGTGACAGCCTGGTTTACGCGACAAGCATTAACGACAAAATGTCTACTTTAAAGTACATAGAAGTTTGTAGATCTCTCATTGCATTTGAATTCAGAGTGATTCAAGAGTAGAAGAGCCCTTGCATTTTTTTGTGAAGGATTACAGATTGATTCACCAGTGTTTGATAGTGCATTTGATTGATTATGGAAACCCTCTAGTTCATCGCACTGATTCGGAAGCTTTTGAGATTACTTGGAAATTAATATACAATTAAGTAATGGCTACTGCCATTGTATTTGATATGGTGGAAAAGAAGAAATATGTGTTTAAAAGGAATCCATTTAAATCCATGCTAGACAACCTAGAAGGTGCATTTTCCCACACTCCCATGGGTGTTATGCATGTGGAAGATATTAGGGCATACATATACTGCAAAAAGGAACCAGTAGGTTTGGATAGAATAAGCGTGCACATGGAAACAATGATGAAACCTGACCAAACCTTCATGGATGAGTATGTGCAGTTGGATAATCATCCTATAGTGGAATATGCTATGGCATATGAGTTCTATGAGTCATAATGGATCAAGATCCCACTCAGCAAGATCTATGATGACCTATTTTGGATAGGTGAAGTACTAGTGAGGATAACAAAAGATTTAATTTATGAGATGATAGGACTCTCAAAGATAGGCATCATTCTTCCAGGGGGCAAGGATACTAGAAAAATTGTAGAACAGGCTTGTAAATCAAGAAGTGATAGGTGTGGAATGACAATAGAGACTATAGAGGAGAAAGACATCAAATTGATGTCCATGATACTGGGATATAAGTTCCAGCACACCAGTAGAGTAAATAGTGTATCAATGGCCACCATTCTAGTAGCAATAAGGTTGGTAAGAGAGAATGGAGAGTTTAATCTATGTGAGATCTTGTATGCACAACCAATAGAAAACATTAAGGCCATCAACCATGACAAGACCAAGATATTTAGGTTTGGGTCTTTAATAATCTACATGTACTTCTATTTTCTTAGAAAGGTATCTGATTTGTATCTAGACAAATATTTTCCCACAATGCCATAGATATCTCTCAAGGCATGTACTGAGAGTACATTGAAGGATTACATGACATTGGAGTTGAAGACATTTAGGTCCAAGATGCAGATCAGATATAGAATACTAGAGAGTATTGTAGAGAAATACAAAGATAGTATTTGTTTCATGGTTGAGACTGATACAACATGCATGGAGGCTATTAAACCAAGAATAAAGTGGATTCATCTACTAAGATATGAAGTGGAAGAGCCTATTCTAGAGTCTTATGCTCAAGTTATTTTTTCAGCACCTAAGGACCCCAATGAACCTACATGGGGGATTTATAAAGAGAAAACAAGAGAAGTAGATGTTGTATTGAACAACGCAACAACAAAAAGAAAATTTTCCAAGCTTACTTCAGAGATTTTGAGAATTCATGGAGTGTCTCAAGTAGACCTAGACAAAGAAAGGCAAGAGAAGATTTCTTTGAAATTAGAGAGCGCAGTTGCAGCAAAGATAGAATCTGATAACCCAAAGATGATGAAGGTGAAAATTGAGAAATCTGATGATCAGAAGGGTACAACAAATGATACCCCTTTTGTGCCCAAGGAAACCATTGACCTTACTACTCCTCCTGAGTATAAGGCAATGCCTAAGAGGAAGAAGGAAATTAGCACCATTCATCCATCCTCATGAGTAACAAGGAATGGGAAGAACACTCAAGAACCTCCAGAAGTAAGTTTCAAACCTAGTCTCAAAGTGTTGAGTGCAAGGACTATTGATGAAGGTAGGATAGATCAAGTAGGGAAGTTCTATGAGAAGTATAATGAAATTGACAAATCAAAAATTCATGGAATGATTGTCAAACATATGCTAAAGTTCAAGAAGATAGTCCTAGAACTGAAGACTGTGATTCCAGATAATGTATGGAACATATTAGAATTCTTGAAGAGACAAGAATTGGAGGAAGATTTGAGAATAAGAGAGAATATCTTAGATGAGACTCTATCGGTATGTTCTCTAGAAGAAAAGACCTTATTGTTGGATCTAATAAAGCCACATCTTAGAACAAAATCAAGGACTTTGCACATTATGGACAAGAACTATGATCTTATTGCAAAAGAAAATGAGAAAGCATTTGAAACAATTCTCCTAAATAGGCACATGTTCCCACCCACTGTGCGCATAGCTCAAGTGCCCACAAAATTTTTAAAAGAGTCAGAGACCATAAATATAATATATATAGGTCCACAAGATTCAACACATACAATTGATGCACCCACAGAGGCAAAAAAGTTTGCACCCATGACAGAGACACACAAAGATGACTCAATTTTTATTGATAATGTAAAAGTTACTTTGGCAGCCACAGACATTGATTTAGACAAGTTTGAAGAAGCCTTTGTAAGCACTCAAGAGGCTAAAAATCTATGTAGCAACACTCCTTCCAGTCAACAAGAAATACTAATTGAGGATGTGACAAAAAAGAAAGAAGAAGAAAAAGAAAACGAAGCAGAAAAAAAAAAAAAAAAAAGTAGAGATAAAAGAAAAAAAAAAAAAGATAAGTCATCTATTGAAATGACAATAAGAGTCAAAAAAGAAGTAATGGACAGTATCACTCCAGTACACTCAGCTTCATTGTTGTCAAGTTTGACACCTGACATAACCAGTTTGGATTCATGGGGAGAAGAAGACCTGATCAAGATCAGTGTCTTAGCTATGGAAAAAGCCAAAGAGAAATAAGTGATGAGGAATCCTTTATTTGTGGAGTCAGTAAACATATTGAATAGCCTATTGGCTTTAGACAAGAAAGTGTCCAAGGTCAGTACAGTTGATGATGTTAGCATCATCCTCACAACCTTTAAAACTAACTTTGATATCTTGTAAGAATCTACTTTGATATCTTGTAAGAATCTACATCTCAAGTTGCAGAAGAGAAGTATAGAAAGAAAAGGCTAAGTGAATTGGTTAGTAACTTCTCACTAGACCTTAGTTCACTCAACGTTGGACAAGCAACTTTGAAAGAGTTTGCAGCAAAAGGAAGAAAAATCATTGCTAACTGTATGGATCAAGACAAATTAACTAATGACCATTTCAAGAAGATATAAGAGGAAAAGGCTATGATAGAGAAAGTAAAGAAATCAGTGAAAGACCCATCCACTGATGTAAATATGTGCAATAATGTATATCAAGGACAAATTGACAAAATTGAGAAGGCAAAAAATGAGATGTCAAAAATAAAGGCTAGGCAAAATCAGCTTAGAAATGTTATTGCACCCTCACTAGATATACTCAATCAAAATATCAAGGAGATCAATGCCACCATGGTGACATATGATCAAGGTCCTAGTTTAGCCTTGGAGAAGATGGAGAAGCTACAGTATGCATTATGCACCCATCTCTAGATTGTTAATTCATTGATTACATTTTGGAAGAAAGAGATCCAAAACTTGTAGATAGCATATCTGGATGTTCTCTCACTATAAGTATTTGTAGATATAGTTTTGACGCACCTTTTTCATTAATGTCAAAGGGGGATTATGTATAGAATATGGAGTTATAGATATGTATAAGGGAGATATAAGATAGAAGTTTTTTGTATAAGAGATCAGTTAGCAAATGTGCCATATTCCTTTGTTGCCATCAATGAAAAAGGGGGATATTATTGGAAAGTTGACTATACTAGTGTATATGACTTAATGTTGTGTTTTCATTATGGAAAAAAATTCATATAGTGTTTTGGAGTCAGTGCACTTGATGAGAAGATCAGAAATTGGCTAAGTGTTGAAGACTGGACAATATACAAAGCACCTAAAGATTTGAGCATCAGTGCATGTGCATATGACAAAATTATGGTATGAACCCTAGATGTTAAGTTGGTAAGACCATATTCATGCTAAGTATAAGAGTGCATGATCAGAAGATTCAGTATGAGGAAGATACAGAAAGTTTAAGTTGCACAGACAATAAATGCATGAGAAGAATAGAGCAAGAAGCCGATTGTTGGTATTTTGGTATGCAGTTATATTATTATGTTGTAAAGACTATGAACCTATTGTAATTAGGTTTCCGACATGTAATTATGTTTGTTTGTAAACACGCTTGAGCCAATTCAATTGGAAGCATTGTATGTATTCGGTTAAAGGGCCGACCTAGTTATTTGTTTTGTATGCGCATATAAATATGAGATGCACCCATTGTAATTAGTATGGAAGTTGATATAGAGTCAAGATAAGTAGATAAGAAGTTTTTGGAGAGTTGAGAAGATGTATTATAGCTTTACAAGAGGTCAAAGCATCAATGTATCAAAGGAACTAATCAGACAAGTAGTGTCACAGTGCCAGTTCATCCAGTAGATATAGTGAGTATCTAAGATCAGAAGGTTGTAGCCTTCACCACTTGATCTATGAGCTCTAGGACAGTGTGTTCACACCCCTAACAAGGTTATTTTAAAAGAATCCTAATAGGGTCCAACCCTTGACAAGGTCACTGTACTAAATACATTGTAAATAAACTCCCAACAAGGCTAAGGATCTTCTAGCAAGGATCATAAAACACTAGTACAAAATATTAGTGGGTGTCAATTCCCACCAAAGTTTTTACCTATTTGGGTTTCCCCATAATCATAATTGTGTTATGTGTCGATATCATGTTTCATGCTTATGTTGATGTTCATTTCAGTATTTAAGTATTAAAGTTTAGTTTAAAGAATAAAATAAAATATAGTGAACACTAATTCACCCCCCCCCCTCCCCCTCTCAGTGTTCCCATTCCTAACAGACTTTCCATAAAATCTAGGTGAGATAGGAAAATTGTCCATAGAGCATGAGGAATTCAGATAATACTCTCTCATTCCATTTTCCTTTATATTCAACTTCTTTTGAAAGGCATATAGCATTTCTTGTCTAAAATTATCAATTTATGCGTTCCTTAAAGTTTCCTTATTGTGGGGAACCATTCTTTTAACTTGTTTGATATTGTTACAAGTGTATGTTGAGCTTGCAGGAATAGTGACCTTGATTTTATTGTGAGGAAATTTAATGCACTGGTGATATGTGGAAGGTAGAGCCTACATTTCATGGATCCGTGGGTGACCCAAAAAAAAAATTATGTTATAGGAAGGTCCAAGACTTGGAAGATGACATCCCTTTGGATAAGACCTACTCAGATAGGCAAGACCACCATACCTTTTGAAGAATGTTCCTCTTCAACATATTCCTTAATTGTTATTTTACATTGAGGATCAATGGCATGTTCTAAGAAACTAGGAGATTTGACCAAATTGAAAGTACAAATATTCAAACCTATGCCTCCATCTATCAAAATGTGCTTTACCCTATGCTTGTGTATAAGGACTTCAAAATGGAGGGGTTTCTTATGCGGGTGACTGAAAAATTTGTCATCTTCTTCTGAAAAGGTCAGATAATGAGGAGAAGTGAGATGATCGACCATGGACTAGAACTTATCTATGTCTAGGTCCTTAGGTACATTGGTCACAAGAAGGGACTGGTCTATAATCTCCCTATGAGAAGGAGAGATTTTGAGCATTTCAAGGATTGGAATTTGAGCTGCTGTGCATTGGAGTTAATCAAATAGATCGTAATCACATGTTGTAGAAGAGGTAGTGGGTTTCAATATTTGAGTTTTTATTTGTTTGGAAGATGAGGAGGATCAACCAACTCCTCCTAGAGAGAATTTGCCTTCAGAATGGGTGACTTTGTTAGATGATTCAACTTGAGCCTTTCCTTTGATCTTGATAACATTGATAGTATGGTTAGAGAACTTGAGCATGTGAATCACATTGTCAGTATTAGGGTATGTGTAACCAAATTTGTTATCTTTTTCTTTAGATGACTCCCCTTTCTCATATTTAGGAAAAGGATCCTTGAAAGCCTTATGATCGGTGTTTGTTTGTGGGGGTCAATCACAATTGTCTCATTATTGATCAGATCCTCAATGAGATGTTTAAGTTTCATCTAATCATTGGTCTTGTGACCTTTATTGAGATGGTAATCTAAATAATGGTTATCATTCCACCACTTAGGATTTATCTTAGGGTCATATGGTTTAGAGTTGTCAAGAAAAAAGATGATCTTGTTGGTTAAAATTTTCTTCAATCCATTCTCAAGTGATTCTCTTAGAGGAGTAAAGTCTCTCTTAGGCCTAGGGATCCATGGCCTATTTCTATTGGTCTCAATTTTAGATCTTGTTGGGTTTATCTTATTAGCTTTCATAGCTTAGATACCAGTGGATAAGTTGAAGATTGGCTTTTTGGGCTTGGTAGAGGTAGACGTTGAATTCGTACCTATGATTATATCATTAACGATGTCTTTGGTTTTATTCTATAACTTGTGCTTATCCTTGTTACGTTGGTTGTTGGAAGAGGATGTGTGCACTTTATACTAAAGAGTAATCTTGCCCTTATGAGAAAGGACATCCTCTATGCTTATAGATGATTCAACCAACTTGTCAAATGAAGCATGTGTTTGTATTTGCAATACATAGTTCATTTCAGGAACTAAAGTATTGATGAATATATCAATTTTCTCACTCTTGGAAATTTTTCAGGGATATCGAGTGAACATCCACTGCCATCACTAGAGGAATGTGATAAAGGGTTCTTTCAGGTGTTTCCTAGTATTGCATAAATCAATCATGGTGACAGTATGAGAGATATAATAAGAATATTTCTAAATAAATTGTCAAACCATCTCATCAAAGGTTTTAATGCCAGTGGAAAGAGAAGGGAACCAATTCATGGCTTGGCCACCAAGACTTTGAAGAAAGGTTCTCATCAAATAGGTTTGTTCATGCATAAATTCCATGCTTAGAGTGAAAAATTCATGCACATTATCTTGAGGATCCTTATTGCCATCATACTTTTCATATTTTTGGATCTCCGCCTTGGATGGGAAAGGTAGTATATAGAGATTTTTGTCAAAGTGGAAAGGACTAATTGATTCAAGTGAGTACTTGTTAGAGAGTTTCTCCTTACCCCTCTTTAGTTGGTAAATCTCATAATGTAGATCTTGAAGTTGTTTAGTAAGTGTCTTGAGAGGAGACTCTTCCTCTTCTTGCAGTAAGGCATTGACATCAAAGTCTGGAGGAAGCTTCACACTCATAGAAGCAAGATGCAAGAAATAGTGATCTTTATCTTGATCATGATGGCTTGCATCACTTTGTGAAAGTGCATGTCTACCTGGCACTTTTGAATTTCTTCTTGCATGTGCTATTCATCCTCAAAGGAATTAGATTCATGCCTTTTGTGGGTACCTAACTTGAAGTTTGGCATGTTGATGTAATCAAATCTCGTAGTGTTAGCAAAGGGTATTGACTAATAATCAAAAACTTGGTGTAAATATTCTTCTTGAAAAGATGGTCAACTAGTGTCATAAATTACTTTTCCTAGGGGATCAGTTGTAGCCTTATAGGAATGACTACGAGTTCTGACTGGCATGGAAGATGAGGTTAACAAACTGATAGAAATAAGGTAACTTAATCTTTTATTAATAGATTGAGGTAATGATAGAGTTGTACCAAGAATAAGTAACTGATAGTAAAAGTGGTTGAAACAGGGTGCAAGGTACATAGATTGAGGCCTGAATTCATGCTGAGTGGCACTTGCGACCAAGTTGATATAGCCAAGAGAACTAAGTACAAGGTACCAAGAATGAGGGATGAATCTTTTTTGGGTAGAAATTATGATGAATTTTTTATCAAAGTGTAATTTTTAGATAAAGCACTTGAGATGAGGCTAGAGCCCTTCCAAGATCTTAAAGAAAAATAAAAGAGATACCAAATCACTAGCAAAAGGTCAACCAATTAGGGATAGCAATTTGCAAATAGATAATTGTTGATCAGAATAACAAAAAGAGCCAAGAGGACACCTAGGCAATCAAGATCTGAGAATTTAGGAGCAGGCTATGATAGTTAGTCAGACATAGGATCACATGACAAGATGCAACAAAATGAGCAACTTATCACTATTTTCAAGAGTTTTGATCAACTTGAACTTGTTTAGCTTCGGATCCATGATGAGTCTTAGCATCCCTAAATCAAGTTTAAGTATTTATAAGAAAGCAATAGTGTGATCAAACAATAGTCTCCAAACAGTCCACCAAAGGACAAAGAAACTTTGGGGACACAAGCAATTATGAAGTCTAGCAAGGTATAGCAATGTGCCAAATGTATCAAGTGTATTTTCACAATAATCTTCATGGGTCTTTATCACACTAAAGCACGTAAAGCACACTCTACCTAAGGTCAAAAAGGGAATTTTTTCAACCTTTTCCCATAACTTTATGCTCATAGCCCCACAATTAAGTGTTTAAATGGCATTTCCTAGGACTATGCAAGTTATGGATCAATTGGAAGAGATCAATGCTCATAGCACATGTCTTTCCACATAACCACATTCAAGCTTTATCATTGAATGGAGCACATATGGTGATAAATCTTGGGGTGATCTAGGTAAGTCCACTTGGATCAATCCTTTCACAAAAGAAGTCACATAGCTAAAATGGTTTGCCTCTAAACCCTAAGGCTTTTAGTAAGGGTCTTCATTCATGACTATCCCTTGTAGTTCGGCAAGTCAAATTGAGGTGTATATCCCTACAAGAACCCAAAATGTATAGTATTACAAGAAATATTGAGACCTCTCATTCATATATAAGTTGGATGTACTCCCCTTGTAGTCTTTTAAACAATATTAAGACTAAGATGGCCCTACAAGTCCCTATATGAGTGTAGGCTTTCTTAGCAAGATTGAGGTAACTAGGCCCTACACATGAAGAGGCATTGAAAGTAGATAATATCCAAGTATTCCCTCTCTTTGGATTGAAGGAATATTTTTATTATAGTGGGATGGATTAGTTGTGTCTACTTGTTTCCCACTTGGTTCATTCTCCAAAAATTGATGTCTTGGCAGGCCCTCTAAAGGTAAATGCAAGTAAGAATAGATAGTTGATGGAGGTCAATATTTCTAATTTTCCACAAGGAAAAAAGCATACTCTCCTACTCCATACTTTCTCCCAAACACATCAAACACATGTTCATTTACCCAAGATTCCTTTTACAAGTAACAAATCAAGCAGGTCAAGTTTTTTGATTTATCGTCTAGGAGGTGAAGAGCATACTCTCCTCAACTAATCACAAGAAAAGAAACCTTCTAATTAGAACTAGGTACCTAAAAAACCAAATATATGAAAGCACAATGTTTAATTATATCTCCAAGGCAACCTGCAACACAAATAGCTTTAGTAGTCTCCAAAATATGTCTTCGAAAAGGGTCCTACATCCAACAAATCCTCATTAAGGTCAATGTTTCCTTTTATCTATGGTCATAATACTTCATCCACAAAGCATTAGTAGTCTTGAAATAAGCAAGTGTTGATGTCTTTGAAAAATGATTTCTCTATCAAATACCATGCAAAAACCTATTAAAACTTATAAAACAGAAGTTCAAAGCCAAGACAAAGCTAAATCAAGCATCAAAATCCAAAAATTTCAACTACAGGACTCTCAAAAATTCTCATTGTTTTTTATACAATGAAACACAGTCCCTCACCATATTTTTATACGATAAAAACCATAAAGCCAAGTGATAAAATCTAGGGAAATTATATTGTGCGATGAAATCCAACACTACATACAATGAAACACCCAACACCATATTATCATATGATAATTCTCACTATCACATGCGATGAAATCAAGTATTGTATGATAATCTAGGTCACTGGTTATGATATTCATCACAATTTTAGAAAATAAATAAAAACAACTTGCAAGAAAAGGGGCAATTTTTTGATTCAAGCCCCATGGTGATGTGTTCTTAAAATATTGGTAATCAAATTAGAATGCAACCAACACTCAATAAACTATTAAATCTAATATTTATCTATAGGAGGCCATATCAAGTGAACTAACTAAATTCCCAAAAGTGGCTTATTGCTTCCTAGTTGAAGCGAGTTTAATCCTTCTTTGAATGCTCATCAAATTGGCATGAAGGATTAGTGACTTGAGTTCTCTATAATAGAATATTCAAATACAATACAAACCTAGAAATGAACTAGAATGTGAGGTTAAAAAAGCTAAAATGAGAGATTTAAGCTACAATGGATGTAAACAACTAGCATTCTAGAATGAGAATGCAAGAAGCTATGCTACGATTAACAATGTAAGAAAGAAAAATCGATTCAACAATGCAAGCTACGCTATGAGAAACAAAGAAATAGGAATTCAAAATAGAAAGATTAATCTAGAATGAAATATTACCATATGGAACCCTTGATCCAAGAAAGAGCTTCTTTTTAAAGGAATCACCCCAAGAATGAAGGTTGGAGATTAAGAGCCAAAAGATGTTAGGTAGAGATGATTTGTGAGAAGAGATCAATCCATGTGAGAGGATTAAAAAAATTTGATTGGTCAATCTTGATGTGAGAATAAGATAAAATAACAAATCCCCTTTTAATTGTCAAGTAATCAAATTAAGTTTGCACAAAGTTCTCTTTTTAATAAAAATGCAAGGACTTTATATTAAAAGTAAGTTTTGATAATTAAATGATTTTTTCAAGTTTAGAAATGATTTAGGCTTAGAAATAATTTAATTATGCAGGGGGATTAATTAGGGTTACTTACATAATTATGTCTAGTAATTATGCCTTTGAGATTTAGAGTTTATTTTAAGACAATTTTGATCAAAATTAGGGGCTTAGGTTCTACTAGAAAAAATTTAGGTGACTAGAGTCATCCACAATTTTTTCTAGCTATTCAATATCCTCCCACTGCTCAACATATTCTCTTAGTTCTTCGATGTATTTTCTTGTTCTTCTAGAACTTGCAAGACTTGATCCTGCATCTATCTCTCTGTGTGTATAGTTGCCTTGAATATTGTCTCTACCTTTGGTAAGGCCTCCTTAATCTTTATGGTCTCAAATTTTGTTAGCTTGGACACTACCATCTCTCTTGTGAAGTTCTTTATCAATGAAATGATCTCTTTTACAGCATGCACTTTAGTTTTATAAGATGGTGTCAAAGATCTCAGTATCTTTGCAATGACTTCTTCTTCAGTATAGTTTCCTCTATTGTTTGTGATTCCTGCCACACATTCAGTAACCCTCTGAAAAAGAATCCTCATTGTCTCATCTTCTTTCATCTAAAGTGATTCCATCCTCACTCTCCAATTATACATTTTGGCTCCTTCAGTATATGTATCTCCTTCATACAATGCTATCAATATTTCCCATATATCATGTGCTCTGCCTAGATTTATGATCTCAGTGAATTCACCTTCTGATAATGCACTTATCAATGATTCTCTAGATATCATGTTGTATTGAAATAGTTTATTTTCTTCTTCAGTTGTCTTAGGGTCTTCCAACTCATCTTCATCCTTGAGTGTGAAATCTTTCTTAATTATTATCCATTAATCCAATCCCAAACAAAACAAATGTGTCTTCATCTTGTCCTTCCATACATCAAAGTTTTCTACATCAAACTTGGGACTCTCTTTCTTGAAGTAAGACATCTTGGATCTTTTTCCTCAAGTAGTCAAGCTTTTTCTCTGAGGACCAAAAACTCTGATACCATTTGTTATAATAACAATGTCTCAATAAAATGTGATGGGGGTGAATCAGTTTATGCCAAACTTATTAATCTTAATTCTAATTATAACCTTATGCTCAATTAAATGCAAGGAAACCATAACACATAAGAACACAATAACACTAGTATTTTTTTTAGTAAAAACTTGTTAATGGAAAAAAACTCTAGTGGGAATTATGACCACAAATTAGTACTATGAATATAGTAACCCGATTAAGAGTTCTAGTCCTATTAGGAGCTAGTTATAATAATAGTGCAGTCCCTATTAAAGGACAGACCCTGTTAGGAGTCAAAACCCTGTTAAAGGTATTACAACTATTGGATTGGAAAGAAAGGGTACTGAGAGGGGAGGGGTGAATCAGTGCCCACAAAAACTTTCTATTCATAAACCTTCAAACCTTAAATAGAAAATAGTAGTAACCTTCGAAGATAACTTGTATCCATTGCATGTATCATTCATTCATTTAACTTGTAAAAGTAAATAACATGAAATCAAAAATATAATCAACACATAACACAAGTATTTTGGTAACACAGAAACCCTTGTTAGAAGGTAAAAACTGCAGTGGGGATGACATCCATAAATTCTTCACTACTGCAGATAGAAAAGGTTTGCCTTTTAGGGCTACAAGTGTTGATCACTTCTGGTGATCTTACCCTATTAGGAGTAATAGATTAGATCAGCTAGATCTACCTAGTGATAGAATTTTAGCAACACTACTTGAGTGTGCACTCGGTTAAGAGATTTACAAAAGACTGTTAGGTCTACTTTGTTAAGAGATTTTACCAAAACTCGGTTACAATTATTAGAGAATAATAGGTAACTATCTTCTAATGACAACTCAACTTGTTTGATATAGATCAATAAAGTCCTGACTAGATATCACCTTGAAATGTGAAAATCTCTACTCTGAACTACTTAGTTAGCCTGCTCTGATTATGCTCAATATGATTTCCTCTAAATATTGTTCTGCTCTGTCAACTGATAATCTTGAAGTTTGACTAGTGCTTCAAGTGCTTCTTCATTCATACATTAGTTACATCAAAATGATGCAAAAATACAATTATATAGCATACTGCTTTATGTCGCTTATACAATTAGGTTTCAATATCTTAGACAAAACCCTAAGATCAATGATGTACAAAAATAACCTAGATCGATTCAATTACATAAGATCTTCATCACATTTAATGAATATCTCAACAATAAAGTATCCTCGATCTTGGTAAAAAAAATTTTGATGCTATTGTAACCATTTGCATAGATGAATGTGCCTTTTTTTATTCCTATGCTATTTCCCATGATCCTTAGTAAATGCTATAAGTACTGCTTAGTAATTACACTAATGCTAGGTGTTTACTGCCACTTGGTATCAGTGTCTGATGCTCGGTAATATTGTTCTATGCTTGGTGTAAAGACTTAACTGACTGGCTTGTAATGCTTTCTTTTACCGACTAGGTTGCTATAAATAACCGACCAATATCCTTGATACTAATGACAACCATTAATGCTCAAATAGAGGTAACAATCTCCCCCTTTGGCATTAGTATAAAAATCTTAATGTATACAAACCTTATGTCTCAAAAGTTATATCTCCACCATATACATATATACTTAACAAAAATTTTCTATATGCTCCCCCTTGGTGCATGCTCCCGATAATGTGTAGTATACTTAGCATCTATTTACATATTTGGCATATACATTATTATCCCCCTTTTTTATATTAATGCCAAATACAAAAATGTATACTTATAGCTTATCAAAAATGTGCTGATGGGTTTTCTTCAGTGATTCCAAGAGGTTTTCCCATTCCTCTTTCAAGTTGGTGAGAGAAATGTGCTCAAGACTGACTAGTGCAAGCATGTCAAAGATGTTCTCCAACACATAAATCTCTGGTGTTGCAACAAGTACCTCTGCTTTGACAATATGTTTCTCAAAAAAATTCAGGTAGGGTAGGAGCTCAGTTTGTAATTTAGCGACCTGATCATTGATCCTCTCTTCTTGGTTCCTAAGATCCTCTATGAACCGCATGAGTTCCTAAACTCTGAGTATATGCTTTGCAAAAGCTTGTGGCTCGGTTGTAGCTGCATGTGCACTGGCCTTGATTTCATTTTCCAGCTCTTTGATCTTTTCACTTATCTCAGCAATGAATGGTTCCATAGTGCATAGCTTCAGTAAGAATTGACATATTAACTGAATGACGGATTTGATCTCAGTAATTACCTCAACTAATTTAACTTTGTCGATTGCCACTTCTTGGTTGATTCTTTCTGCAAGTTTATTTTGAATATTTGACTCTTCCCTTTCCTCAATTCTTTTGTTGGTATCAACATCTAGGGCATTGACTCCTTTAGCAAGAGTAGCAAGTCAGTCCATAATTAGAATATCCTCATCTACATGTACCTCAGGTAACACCTATTGTAAGATATCTCTTACATTTTCTAATATTTCCTTTCTCTTACTCTCTTGTCTCAATTTCTCTTCCACTTCTTTCCTTGTGCATAACTCCCCATATTTTCTTAGTTCTTCAAGGCTAAGGGTCCTCGAGTCACATTCGAGTATCACAATAACTTCATCTAATGTGATCAGCCCTTTTCCTTTCTTTTTCTTTTTCTTCTTCTCCGGTTCTTGTGGTGAATTCTTTGAAATTAGAACAATGGCTTTTTCTTCTACCATCAGAGTGTTCTGCCCGGTTGGCACATTGTCTTCCTTCTTCTGCTCCTTGGTAACTTGTGTGTTAGTTGACTGAGATGGAGTCTATAATGTTGTGTCAGGTGGGGTAGCCTCAGTTGCTTTGGGCTCTTCTTGTGTCTTTGTTTCTATTCCAGTAGCCTCTTTTTCTTCAGGTTTGTTTGTCTCTCTAGGTGTTTCAGTGCTTTGTTCCCCTGTTGTATCTTACGGTTGCTTAGGGTATAACCCATTGGTTTGTTCCTTTGTTAAAATTTCAAATGCTTCTACAAGTACAGGAAGCTCACCCAATATTCACATGAATGCACACTCGATATCTTTTGATTCATCCTATGTATTATCTTGTGCAATGTTCATATCCTCATCATCATTGCTATCATCAAGATCACCATTTGTGATGTCATTAATGAGTACATCATTATCATTTTACTCCTTTACCTGGATCTCTGCTAGATCTAGTGCATCTTGTGAACTATCCTTAATTTCTTGTGAAAGTGTTGTATCAATTACCTTGATAAATGATACCTTTGACTCTTTAGTCTTCTTTGCTACATTATCTTCAATGAATATACCTTTACCTTTGGAATTCTTTATCTTTTTAGATAAATTTTGAAATGCAATTTTCTCATTCTGCTCTCTAATTTCTAAAATCAAAGTCTAGATGAGTTGAGAAGACTCATCAAGTTCTAATAGTTTCTCATCCAATACTAGCATAGCTCAGCCTTTTATTTTGAATCGCTTCACATAGGTATCTGTTAGCTCTTTAATTTCATCAAGAGATATGTTCGGTGCTACCGATACTAGAATTTTTTCTCTCCTTTTTCTCTCAGTTTCCAAGGCATAAGACCACTTTTGATTTATTCTCTCCTCTAATGCCTTGGGCATTGATTGTTGAAACTCTAATGGAGCTCGTTTGAAGTGAATCATCATCTGGATGATTGCTTCCTCAATTTTTTTTTGATCTTCATTTGACATACTATCAAATCTGTTAAGTTTTAGATCAGAGAGACCTCCATGCTCAATTATGTCTACAGCAACCTCATCAATTGGTCTTTCTTTGTTTCTAACCACCTTGAATTGACTTTGTTCATTTTCATTTTCATCTTCCTCAAGATCTTCTTTACTTCTTATTAACCTTCTTCTTTTCTTCAGTGCCTCTGCTAAAACCTTGCATCCTCTCTTTGCATATATTTTTGTTGGTGTAGCTGCCTTTAGTTTTAGTATCTTCTCAGCTCCCTTCATCTGTAGTGGTGAAGCTTTAGTTGATGCCCTTGTGCATGCACTTGTTTTCACTAGAAACTGCTTCTTCTTTGGAGCTGGTGTGGGAGAAACTAGTGTGGAGTCTTTGTCATTGTCAGACTCAGTTTCTTCACTGTCATGTGCTTTTTCAGTTAGTAGTAATTGATCTTCGGTTGGGGGTTCAACCGGTGACTCCGCAGATGAGTCAGATACATCTCCAAACTTCTTAGTTAATTCTTCTTCATTTTCTTTTCTTTCCTGGTGATTTGACCGATGACAAGTCCTATTTTTATTCTTGATTTTGCTTCTTCAATGGTTCCAAACCTTTTGGCCTTCTTGTCTTTTGGTAATGCCAACAATGCCTTGATTGATTTCAAACCAAAATCATGATCCATTTCATAGCCCATAGGTGCTAGCCATTTTATCCTCGGTTCAACAACTTTAATCATTGTTTACTAGAAAACAAATGTCCATCTCATATTTCTTGACCAATGAACTCAGAATCCTACTTCTTAGATTCATCTTTACTTTAAAATCCTCAAAATAACTATCCATAACATCTTCAGCATTATCTATTAGACCTTTCATAATATCAAAGATTTGTGATGTGATCAGTTTATCATCTATCCAATCTATGTGACCGAAAGAGGGAAAGAATTTCTGGAGATAGAAAATAAACATACTAATAGTGAACCAAACTTACAGGTATTTAACTTTTGTGACCTGATGGTTTTCATTTTTTCTTCAACCTATCTCAGTAATAGCTTGGCAAGGTCTATCTGATGTCCCTTATTTATCATTTTATGAGCCATATCAACTTCACTACATGGTACACTATTTACTCTACTTGACTAAAAAATCTTGTAGCCAATTACATGCACCACAAACTTAACTTCTGGATCCACAATGGATGCACTCTTTAGTGCTCTATCATCCCATGTTGCACCAATATTTTTCTCAACATCAACTCATGATGAACTTCTAAATCCTTTGGTCTTATCAATAGTAGGGTAACCAGTAACCCTGCTAATCATCCTATGTGTTACTTGGATTGGCCTATCTAACCAGATTGTGCCTTCATGATAATGGCTTAACACAACCCTAATCCATTCATTCTTAAAATTTCTCAAGAAATTTAGGGCATTAGTGAGTCCAAGTGTTTCAACCAATTTATGCTCTGGTTTCAGTTTTATTTGTTTATCACAAAGTGCTTGATATGCAACGTACATGTTGAAATATCCTATTTCACCAATTTTATAGTGAATGTATGATCATGTGTCTTCAGTTAACAAAACCCTAGGTGGGATGATTGAAAAAGCACCCACTGAATCTATTTTTGATGCAACTTTCAGGTGTAACTTATAATGAGGCTCCTTGTAGCTTGCTAACATAATTAGATTAACTTCCTCTTCCACAACTTTTGAAGAACTCACAGTAGATGCCATTTCAAAAAACTAGGTTTTTGGTAAGTGTGAAGCATATGCTCGATGGGGTTTCAACTTACTCAGAATATGTCAATTAAGAATGTACTCAATTTGATCTACAATATCTTGAATGACCTTGAAATATTTTTTTCTCAAACACGCTCTGTGAAATTTTAGCTCTTCAAAATTGCAATGTGAAAAATGAACTCTTACTTCCGTGTATTTATAGAATTTTCATATTCCCATTCAAAACTTTATGCAATAAATTCATAACCTACTTTTCAGTTTGTGACAACTGTCAGCTCAGTGAAAACTAAAAAATTTCATTAGCTCAGTTAACACGTGATCTCTTTTCTCAGTTGATACTGATACTCAGTTAACCTTGAATAGTGATTACCGATGGGTAACCAATGCTCAGTCTATCTTTTACCGATTGTATAACTTTGTTAGCTCAAAACATATAAACCACAATGCATCTTTATTTATTCAAATTTGGTATGTGCTCATCATTTATAAGGAACTATATGTAAAATATGATCATTTGAAATGTCAATCCCATACATACCTATATCACCTTAGGTGGAGGTACTGATGTCACCTAATCCAATGGATGAGGTTTCATCGACAACATTACTTGACTCAGCATTCTCATTAGATGCTTTTCTCCATATAGTGTTCCTAATTCTCATGATATCTACAATAGTGTTTCCACTCTCAAATACATGACCTTCTTCTGGTGCTTGATCTCTGTAGTCCTTGCTTAAATGACTGACTTTATGACAATGCAAACATGCCATTCTAGTGCTTGTCTAGCTTCATGATTGTCCAACCCATCTTTTCCTGTTACAGTTTGTTGCAATGTGCCCATATCTACTACATGCAATACAGTTATCCCTTGTGTTATAATCCCAAACATAAGATTTACCTTGTCTCTTTGGTTGATAAGGCTTGTGTTGTGTCTTCTACTTAGGAGTCCATACTTATTTCATCTTAGCCTTACACTCTCATGCAGTGTGTCCATGTTCATTGCAAGTATAGCATAGTTTGTCCATAGTAGGATTGTTAGCATTCTTATTCAATTTAGCTCTACACTCATAACTTGGTGGCCAAACTTTCCACAATAATAACAATGTCCATTAAACTTAGGAGTGATAGGAGGTTTACCTTGTTCTTTGCTTCTACAAACATTAGAAGTATGTCCTAGTTTTCCACAGTGATAACATAACAAAGTTTTTGGCCTTTGAATTTGATTGTTGTAGACTTTTTTAGCTTGTTGTGATGATTCTCCTTTTCCTATATAGCCTAATCTAGCTTTGCTTCCAAATCTTCTTTGATTAACTAGAAAGTCATCAATCCATTTGGAACTTTCCTCAGCCAATTTCCTCATTTCATTGTGCTACTGTTGAGTTTTTATTTCATTTCTTAATCTCTTAGTTTCTTCCCTAAGTATTGCTACATCTTCAAGTCTCCTTGATATTTCACCATTTACTCGGTTGAATTCTTGATTCACAATAATCATCTGATTAGAAATTTCAAAATGGTGCTCAGTGAGTCTATGTATCTCACTCTCTTTTCCTTGAAGTTGTTTAGTTATCTGTCTTTGGTCTTCAATAGCTAGATTTCTTTCTTGCTAAGCCTGTCTATCATTGTTCATTACTTCTACCATTCTCACCATCTGTGATTCCTGACTAATTTGTAGTGCTTTCACTTGTTCGGTTAAATGCAGATTCTTTTCAAACAAATTAGAGATCATACTTTTCAATCCATTAGAAATACTCCCTGAACTAGATCCAATGTGATTAAATAAATCATCAATCTCTTCTTCTCGGTAACCAATCTCATTTTTCAGAATAGCTAGGTTCTTCCTTTCAACCAGTAATTTTTTCAGTCCATCCTTAGCTTTCTTATACTGTTCAAAAAAAATCTGATTCTCTATTGTTTTATCTAACTTATACCTCTCCATGACTAAATCTTTACCCTTCAGTGGTTAAACTGTCCAATAAGAGAACTGTGCTCTGATACCAATTGTTGGATTGGAGAGATAGGGTACTGAGAGGGGAGGGATGAATCAGTGCCCACAAAAACTTTCTATTCATAAACCTTCAAACCTTAAACAACAAACAGTAGTAACCTTCAAATATAACTTGTATCCATTGCATGTATCATTCATTCCATTTAACTTGTAAAAGTAAATAACATGAAATCAAAAATATAATCAACAAATAACACAAGTATTTTGGTAACGCAGAAACCCTTGTTAGAAGGTAAAAACTGTGGTGGGGATGACACCCACAAATTCTTCATTACTACAAATAGAAAAGGTTTGCCTGTTAGGGCTACAAGTGTTGATTACTTCTCGTGATCTTTCCCTGTTAGGAGTAACATATTAGATCAGCTAGATCTACCTAGTGATAGGATTTTAGCAACACTACTTGAGTGTGCACTCAGTTAAGAGATTTACAAAAGGCTGTTAAGTCTACTCTGTTAAGAGATTTTACCAAAGCTCTATTATAATTATTAGAGAATAACAGGTAACTATCTGCTAATGATAACTCAACTTGTCTGATACAAATAAATAAAGTACTAACTAGATATCACCTTGAAATGTGAAAATCTCTGCTCTAAAATACTTGGTTATCCTACTCTGATTCTGCTCAATCTTATTTCCTCTAAATACTATTATGCTCTATCAACTGATAATCTTGAAGTTTGGCTAGTGCTTCAAGTGCTTCTTCATTCATACATTAGTTACATCAAAATGACACAAAAATACAATTATATAGAATACTGCTTTATGTTGCTTATACAATTAGGTTTCAATAGCTTAGACAAAACCCTAAGATCAACGGTGTACAAAAATAACCTAGATCAAATAAATTACATAAGATCTTCATCACATTTAATGAATATCTCAACAATAAATTATCCTCGATCTTGGCAAAATGTTTTCTGATTCTATTGTAACTGTTTGCATAGATGGATGTGCCATTTCTAATTCCTATGTCATTTCTTTTGATCCTTGGTAAACACTTTAAGTACTACTCAGTAATTACACTAATGCTCAGTGTTTACTGCCACTTGGTATTGGTGTCTAATGCTCAGTAAAACTATTCTATGCTCGTTGTAAAGACTTAACCGACTGGCTTGTAATGCTTTCTTTTACCAACTAGGTTGATATAAGTAATTGACTAATATCCTTGATAATAATGACAACCATTAATGCTCAAATAGAGATAACAACAACTATTCACTGACCAAAATACAAGAGAAGGTTACATTCACCTTCAAGACTCAATGTCTTAGATCTAAATAAATATCATCATGAATACCTAAACTAGCTTCTAGTACATAAACTGCCAAAATAGTTCCAACCTTGTGCCTTAATGCAAAATCCTTTGATCTACATCACAAGTCCTCTTAGCCCAAAATCTCACACAATAATCCACATGCTTTGAACATCCCAATAGCTACAAGGAAAGACTTCCTTATATACAAGTTGCAAACATAATTCCTAGGTTGGCCATTATAGGACCTCTCCTATAAAAAAAAATGTTACATAGACCCATGTGAGGACACACACAACATCCTTAAAAATATTATAGTAATTACAAATCATGAAATAGTCAGCCACAACATTAATCCATACTTAATTATTCAAGTACATGCTACCACTCATGGGTCATCTTCCAAATAAACCTTTGTTGGATTACACATTTGTGTCTGCTCTGATTTGTACTTTGTTCATTGTATACACTATTGTGTTCACTTCTTCTCTCTAGAATACCTTCACCAAATCATTCTCAAACAACATATCTCTTGTTGCTTCAGTCACTGATCTGTTCCTTCTTTCTGCAATACCATTTTTTTCAGGTGTTCTAGGGGCTGAATACTGTCTTTTAATGCCATTTTCTTCACAAAAGTTATTAAACTCTCTATAAGTAAATTCTCCACCTCTAAACAATCTTAAACATTTAATCTTCATTCAAGATTCATTCTCAACTTTATTCTTAACAATCTTAAACTTATCAAATGCTTCAGATTTTTCTTTAAGAAATGCAATCCACATCATTCTTGTAAAATCATCAACAAGAATCATAAAATACCTTTCTCCATAGAATCATCTAGTTTTGGTAGGACAGCTCAAGTTTGTATGAACAATCTCCAGCCTCTCTGTAGATGTAAACTTCTTACTAGAAAAATAACTTCTCTTCTGTTTAGCCATTACACATTCTTTGCAAATCATGTTAGTAGGCTTCATAATTCTAGGTAAATTTCTTACTGCAAGTGTAGTAGTTACTTTCACCATGTTATCTAAGTTTATATGACAAAACCTTCTATGCCACAACCAACTATCATCAATCTTTATAATCAAACATGTCATCTCAGTAGGATTCAATTGAAATACATTACCTCTGGTTCTAGATCTAGTTCCAATCAGATTTCCATCTTTATCATTTATCACACAAGTTTTCTCAGTAAACCAAACTTGATATCCCTTATCAACTAACTGTCCAACACTCAAAAGATTATGTTTCAATCCATCCACAAAATAAACATCATCAGTATTAGTCTTTCCATCAAGAGTAATAGATCCTATACCTTTAATCAAACAAAGTGCATTGTTTCCAACTCTAACAACTCCACAATCATATTCATTCAACTTTATGAACTTTTTCATGTCTCCAGTAATATGATGTGAACAAAAAATATCTATAATCCAATCACCTTTCTTTTCAACTTGAGAAACTAAGGCTTTTTCTTCCTTAACATCAAATTCAGGATTTTCTTCTTTAATTGCTACAAATCCTATGTCATCATTATTTTCAGTATCACTTTCACTTAAAGTTCTTTCTATACTAGCTTCAAGATCTTCATCATTAGCATAATAACATTCCTTAGATCTTCTAGGTTTGAAATTTCTTCTATACTTTTTAACTCTCTTAGGACATTTAGATGCAAAATGACCATATTCTTGACAAGTCCAACATTTAAATATTTTCTTACCATCTGGTTCTCTTTTCACAAGCAAGGCAATACCTTCTTCAATCTTCTTTTCTTCTTCATTTCTAGATCTGTTGCTGCCAGCATAATCTCTGCTCACACTGATGCTTCTTGACAAAGTAGGGTGAACACTAAGAGTGTTGAATGGTGTCTTCATTCTAGGTAAGTCTCCTGATAATCTTAGGTTCATTTTTGCTACTTCCAATCTTCCAAGAAGAGTCTCTCTTGTAAAGTTTTTTGTACAAGGTATCACTTGTTCAATCATCTATGTTGTCTGCTTAAATACAAGATTCAATGTCCTCAAAATTTTCCATATCACTTCATTCTCTATCTTGTTCCTCCACAAGATTTTATACCTGAAATGATCTCTGACATTCTACCAATATAACTTCTAATAGATTCATCTTCCAACATTCTTATATCTTCAAATGCACATATCCAATTATGTAATCTAACTCTTTTTGCATGTTCATCACCTTCAAAAGTAGAGTGTAAAGCATTCCAAATTTCATGATATTTTTTCAAATATTTTACCTAACTCTACTCATTCTCCGGTAGTGCTATCAAAAGTGCTTCTCTTGCAAGTATGTTACACATGAATAGATCTCTCTCTTTCACAGTACATGTTTCAAGATTGTCCTCTTCAATGATAGTCTTATTATTCTTTGTAATCAACCAATAACCTGGTCCTAAACATAATAGGTGTGTCTTCATCTTTTCTTTCCAACTGTCAAAATTTACTCCATCAAACTTAGGGCTTTCTTTCCTGAAATTCTTCATGGATCTCCTTAAGCTGTTAGACTTATTTTTCAAGGACTTGCTGCTCTGATACCAATTGTTAGAAAGTAAAGTCCACCAAGATAACTGAGAGGGGGGGGGGTGAGTCATTTATCAAATAATTATAACTTTTATCATCTTCAACAACATTAAACCATATAAGTAATATAATTACCAACCATAGAAAGATATTCATACACAATAACATAATGACACAAGATATGTTGACTAGGGAACCTCTTGATCAAAGAGTAAACCCCGGTGGGAATGATGCCCACAAAAGATGCACTAATATGAATATTCCTTGTGAGAGGATGGACTTTTTTAGGAGTCTTATGAAATACATTCAATACATATGAATCCCTATTAGGATATTTTGAATCCCTGTTAAAAGATTCTAACTCGATTAAGAGTTATAGAAGACAGAAGGACCCACTGCCCAAACAGCTTCAGGGTAATATCACTGAACACACTATCCAAATAATATTTGCATTACTCAATAGAATAATATGTTACCTCTTCTTTGACTATGCCAAACCACACTCACTATTACATCAGATCTCAATTCCATATCTCTGTACTTCGCATATCTTCCTTCATAATTTTGCTCTCATACTTAGCTCTTTTCTTCACTTCATGCATACCGCATCACATATCATCACTTCTACTACATTCCTATTACATGTTACTACATAATTCACACTAAAAAAAGGAAATACATTCTTTCCTCTATACCACACTCAAATAATTACAAATGAGTCAGCATACAATTACAAAATAAAAGTTTGCACACACTACACCAAAATTACATAAAACTGTCAGCTTCCAAATACAATAAATCTTCACTCATGCATCCTCAAAGTCTAAACTATCATCCACATCATTATCAATGTGTTGAAAACTTCCCTTTAGCTGTGAAAAACTAGATTCCATCCTGATTAGGAGATATCATCTGATTTCCACAAACCGCTACTTAGGAACACTGCCTGAACACTGCTTCTACCAAAATGATCATAACTTCCATGAATCAATGAATTACTATCTGCACTCTTAACCATAGAAATATGACATATCAAAGAGTATAACCTCAACATCATATAGATCCAACTACAATAACCCACATGTGCTAATCCAAACTCTGTCTGCTTCTCTGCAAGTCTTTGGTAAATCACTGTGTTGACATCAATGACAATCATAGTCATGAATGCAACAAAAAATGTTATAGAATGGCTGCCAAACACTTTAGCATTCATTCCTAACAATATCCCCCATTGGCATTAATGGAAACATAGATGAAAAAATCCAATGTTCCAAAAATCCAATATTGCAACACTGCTTCTTCAAATCCTCTTCATCAATCAAATCTTTCTTCGTTATCCTATTCAGTTCTCTCCAACAGATGTCTCATATTGTTTTTCATGCATACTTCTCCCCCATTGACATCAATGATAGAAATTCCATCACTAAGTCAACAACAACTCAATGTCAAAAGACACTTTTCAGAAAAAACATTTACTAGAGTCCTCATGACTCAGCTCAGATACACATACTCCCCCATAAAGGAAGTACCAACATCTAGTCCAGAAGAAAGATAAGGCTCATATACCACTGGAGGGATGCAACCAACTGTATCACTTCTCAAAAGTAGGCCGGCACATAACCCCAAGCATACATCTCAGATACTCAAATGTATCCTTAGGCAAAGGCTTTGTGAATATATCTACTATCTACTCCTTTGTACTTATGTACTCAAGTCTGACTTCTTTTTTAGCAACTTTCTCTCTTACAACATGATACTTAATCTCTATATGCTTTGTCTTAGAATGTAATACAGGATTCTTAGACATACTAATTGTACTAGTGTTATCACAATGTATAACAATAGGTTCAACAAATTTAATTCCAATATCTTTCAACATCTGCTTCATCCAAATTATCTAGTTACAATTGTTTGCTGCTGCTACATATTCTACTTCCATTGTGCTTTGTGAGATACAATTCTACTTCTTACTTAGCCAAGAAACTAATCTTCCTCCAAGTAAAAATTCTCCTCCACTGGTGCTTTTCTTATCATCAACACTACCTCCCCAATCAGCATCTATATATGCACATAGGGTAAAATCATCAGAATTTTCATACCATAATCCATAGTCCATTGTGCCTCTTAAATATCTCAGTATCCTCTTTACTACTGCATAATGTGATTCTCTAGGTTCAGCTTGAAATCTTGCTACAATTCCAACTGAATGTGTTATATCAGGTCTTGTATGAGTCAAATACTATAATCCTCCAATCATAGATCTATATTTCTTCTATTCTACTGCAAGAGTCTCATTTGTGCTAGATAACTTATGTTCAGTCACCATAGGTGTTCCAACTAGTTTACAATCCTCCATTCCAAATCTTTTCAACAAGTCATTCAAGTACTTTTTCTTACTTACAAAGATACCATCATTGTTTTGTGTTATCTGTAATCCCAAAAAGTATTTCATCTCACCAATCATACTCATTTCAAATTTAGTCTTCATTTCATTAGCAAATTTGTCACTAGCTTCATCTTCTCCTCCAAAGATAATTTCATCAACAAAAATAACTATAACTAACAAACCATTTTCAATTTCTTTTGTGTATAGATTGCTATCAGCTGTTCCTTTTATAAATCCCAACTTTAACAAATACTTATCCAGTCTTGCATACCAAGTTCTAGGTGCTTGTTTAAGTCCATATAAAGCTTTCTTTAATTTACATACCATGTCTCCTTCTTGAGTTAAAGGAAAACCTTCAGGCTACTCAATGTAGACTTCTTCTTCCAATTCTCCATTCAGAAATTTTGACTTCACATCCATCTGATACACTTTGAATTTCTTGTAGGCTGCATATGCCAAAAACATTCTTACTGCTTCAATTCTTGCAACAAGTGTAAAAGTCTCTTCATAGTCAATTCCTTCTTGTTGTGAGTAACCCTTACATACCAATCTTGCTTTGTTTTTTACTACTTCTCCTTGTTCATTCATCTTGTTTCTGAATACCCATTTAGTTCCAATAACATTCTTGTCTTTAGGTCTAGGGACCAATTCCCATGTCTTGTTCTTTTCAATCTGATCTAGTTCTTCTTTCATAGCATTAGTCCAACTTTAATCTTCACAAGCTTCATTAGTAGTCTTAAGTTCAATTTGAGAAATCAAACATAACTGTTCTTGTGCCTTATTTCAAGTAACAACTCCTCTTTTGATGCTCCCAATAATCTACTCAATAGGATGATTCCTTCACAAACTCTTGCTAGGTGTCACTGTCTCAGATCTCTCTTCAGATGTAGGTTCTTCAATAACTTCATTGTGGCTTTCATTCAACAAATCACTGTCAGTTTCATAAAACAATTCAATAGTTCCAGCATTAGGCTTAGGATGAGCATCTTCATCAGATTCATAATCAAGCATTCTTTCCTGAATTTTGAACTTTTCATCAACTTTAACATTTACGCTTTCAACAATAGTCTTAGTTCTTTTATCGAAACATCTATATGCTTTTCTTTTCAAATAATATCCAATAAATATACCTTCATCACTTCTAGGATCAAACTTTCCAATATCATCATCTCTCTTTATATAACATTTGCTTCCAAAAATTCTAAAATACTTAACTAAGGGTGCATGTCCAAACCATAATTCATAATGTGTCTTGTTTGTGTCTACTCTAATTTGTACTCTATTCATTATATACACTGTTGTGTTCACTACTTCTCTCCAAAATACCTTCACCAAATCATTCTCAAACAACATAGCTCGTGTTGCTTCAGTCTCTGATATGTTCCTTCTTTCTATAATACCATTTTGTTCAGGTGTTCTAGGGGCTGAATACTATCTTTTAATGTCATTTTCTTTACAAAATTTGTTAAACTCTCTATAAGTAAATTCTCCACCTCTATCAGATCTTAAACATTTAATCTTCATTCCAAATTCATTCTCAACTTTATTCTTAACAATATTAAACTTATCAAATGCTTCATATTTTTCTTTAAGAAATGCAATCCACATCATTCTTGTAAAATCATCAACAAGAATCATAAAATACCTTTCTCCATAGAATCCTCTAGTTCTGGTAGGACTGCTCAAGTCTGTATGAACAATCTCTAGCTTCTCTGTCGATGTAAACTTCTTACTAGGAAAAGAACTTCTCCTCTATTTAGCCATTACACATTCTTTGCAAATCATGGTAGTAGGCTTCATAATTCTAGGTAAATCTCTTACAGCAAGTGTAGTACTTACTTTAACAATTTTATCAAAGTTTATATGACAAAACCTTCTATACCACAACCAACTATCATCAAGCTTTGTAATCAAACATGTCATCTTAGTAGGATTCAACTGAAATACATTACCTCTGGTTCTAGATCCAATTCCAATCATATTTCCATCTTTATCCTTTATCACACAAGTTTTCTCAGTAAACCAAACTTGATATCCCTTATAAACTAACTATCCAACACTCAAAATATTATATTTCAATCCATCCACAAAATAAACATCATCAGTATTAGTCTTTCCATTAAGAGTAGTAGATCCTATACCTTTAATCAAACAAGGTGCATTGTTTCCAACTCTAACAACTCCACCATCATATTCATTCAACTTTATGAACTTTTTCATGTCTCCAGTCATATGATGTGAACAATCACTATCTATAATCAAATTAGCTTTCTTTTCAACTTGAGAAACTAAGGCTTTTTCTTCCTTAACATCAAATTCAGGATTTTCTTCTTTAATTGCTACAAATCCTATGTCATCATTATTTTCAGCATCACTTTCACTTAAAGTTCTTTCTATACTAGCTTCAAGATCTTCATCATTAGCATAATAACATTCCTTAGATCTTCTAGGTTTGAAATTGCTTCTATACTTTTTAACTCTCTTAGGACATTTAGATGCAAAATGACCATATTCTTGACAAGTCCAACATTTAAATATTTTCTTACCGTCTGGTTCTCTTTTCACAAGCAAGGCAATACCTTCTTCAATCTTCTTGTCTTCTTCATTTCTAGATCTACTACTACCAGCATAATATCTACTCACACTGATGCTTCTTGACAAAGTAGGGAGAACACTAAGAGGATTGAATGTTGTCTCCATTCTAGGTAAGTCTCTTGATAATCTCAGGTTCATTTCTGCTACTTCCAATCTTCCAAGAAGAGTCTCTCTTGTAAATTTTGTTGTACAAGGTATCACTTGTTCAATCATTTGTGTTGTCTACTTAAATATAGGAGTCAATGTCCTCAGAATTTTCCATATCACTTCATTCTTTGTCTTTGTTCCTCCACAAGATTTTATACCTGAAATGATCTCTGACATTCTACCAATATAACTTCTAATAGATTCATCTTCCAACATTCTTATATCTTCAAATGCACATATCCAATTATGTAATCTAACTCTTTTTGCATGTTCATCACCTTCAAAAGTAGAGTGTAAAGAATTCTAAATTTCATGAGATTTTTTCAAATATTTTACCTAACTCTACTCATTCTCCAGTAGTGCTGTCAAAAGTTCTTCTCTTGAAAGTATGTTACACATGAATAGATCTCTCTCTTTCATAGTACATGTTTCAAGATTGTCCTCTTCAATGATAGTCTTATTATTCTTTGTAATCAACCAATAACCTAGTCCTAAACATAATAGGTGTGTCTTCATCTTTTCTTTCCAGTTATCAAAATTTACTCCATCAAACTTAGGGCTTTCTTTCCTGAAATTCACCATGGATCTCCTTAAGCTGTTAGACTTCTTTTTCAAGGACTTGCTGCTCTGATACCAATTGTTAGAAAGTAAAGTCCACCAAGATAACTGAGAGGGGGGGTGAATCAATTATCAGATAATTATGACTTTTATCATCTTTAACAACATTAAACCATATAATCAGTATAATTACCAACCATAGAAAGATATTCATACACAATAACACAATGACACAAGATATGTTGACTAGGGAACCTCTTGATCAAAGAGTAAACCCCAGTGGGAATGATGCCCAAAAAAGATGCACTAATATGAATATTCCTTGTGATAGGATGGACTCTGTTAGGATTCTTATGAAGTACATTTAGTACATATGAATCCTTGTTAAAAGGTTCTAACCCAGTTAAGAGTTATAGAAGACAAAAGGAGCCACTGCCCAAACAGCTTCAGGGTAAGATCACTGAACACACTGTCCAAATAATCTTTGCATTACTCAATAGAATAATATGTTACCTCTTCTCTAACTATGCCAAACTACACTCACTATTACATTAGATCTAAATTTCAGATCTCTATACTTCACATATCTTCCGTCATAATTTTGCTCTCATACTTAGCTCTTTTCTTCACTTCATGCATACCACATCACATATCATCACTTCTACTACATTCCTATTACATGTTACTAAATAATTCACACTAAAAAAATGAAATACATTCCTTTCTTTATACCACACTCAAATAATTACAAATGAGTCGGCATACAATTACAAAATAAAAGTTTCCACACGCTACACCAAAATTACATAAAACTGTCAGCTTCCAAATATAATAAATCTTCACTCATGCATCCTAAAAGTCTACACTATCATCCATGTCACTATCAATGTGTCTCCAACTTCCCTTTAACTACACAAAACTAGATTCCATCCTGATTAGGAGATATCATCCAATTTCCACAAACCGCTACTCAGGAACACTGCCTAAACACTACTTCTACCAAAATGATCATAACTTCCATGAATCAATGAATTACTATCTATTCTCTTAACCATAGACATATGACATATGAAAGAGTATAACCTCAACATTGTATAGTTCCAACTACAATAACCCACGTGCGCTAATCCAAACTCTGTCTACTTCTCTGCAAGTCTCTGGTAAATCACTGTGTTGACATCAATGACAATCATAGTCATGAATGCAACAACAACTGCTACAGAATGGCTGCCAAAAACTTTAGCATTCATTACTAACACAAAGGTAATGCAAAGCCCAATTTTGGGTTTGGATTTATCAATGAGGTTGACAATAATATTGGCTTCAACACACTTCATCATAGTCAACAACATGAATGGAAGAAGGAAACAAGTGTGTAAACTCAACGACATTGGTTGAGCGGGATGGAAAAATATTTATAAAGTTTCACAAGTTTTGATTGGGACATGCAACATATTTATTTACTTGATCATTAATACCCTCAAAAAATATAGCATTAGAATCAATGAAATCTTGAATAATATATTTTCAACTAAAACACTTTTCAATATCATGATCGGGTTGACGATGGTATTGAAAAAAAGATTTGTGATCAAAGGATTTGGGGGTAGCTTTTGATGTGTCAATTGGTAAAAATAGGAGGAAGAATTAACACTTTATTATTAAACAACTTCAACATCATATTATGCAAAGATTTAAAAATCTGAGTAAAATTACGAGAAGGTCTACAAATGTATGATAGAGGAGCCACATATTTGGATGTTGTTGTCACTTGCTCATCATCATTGTTAGATGAATTATTGATCTTAATGAAGTTATTTGGTTTCTTTAAAATTTCATAAGATGTAGAATCATTCTTATCAAGTGGAGCCATTGGAGTGATCCTCTCAAACTGACTCACTTGAAACTGATCTAATTATGAAGCATTACACATAATTGAGTAAAAGAAGAAAATTCAGAAAGTGGAATCTTATCTCTAATGTCTTGTTGTAAATTAAAAATAAAAATATGTGCACATTAATATCAATCACATGATAATAAATCTAAGTGTGAGAATGCTTAAATCTACCAATGAAATCAATCACTTTTTCTTTAACATCTTATTTCCAATGCATTAAATCAGTCAAATAAATTTTAGGACCAATATTGTTTTGAAATTTTTGAATGAAATCATTAAAAACATTTTGAAAGGAATCAATAGAATGAGGAAAAGAAAGATAACACTACAAGTCCTTATCTCATAAGGTTATAGTAAACAATTTAGCCATAAACCTATGATCGTGAGAGAAATCACTACACAATGTTTGAAAGTATTTGACATGGGTCAAAGGACCACTATCACTAGGAAGGCTAAGCTCAAGAATATTTTCTACCTTGTAATGTTGATAGGATCAAAAGAGATGATCAAGACATCTAGGAAATTTTTGAGGAAGAGATGGCCAAAAACAAATTATATCGGCATAATATCGAGTATGTGAAGGTTTTCAAAGGGAATGATTAATGGTGATAAATTCTCCTTTGTGGGGAATCTTTATGCAATTATTAATAGGAGAGGCTATAGCTTGCATGGAGGAAAGCCACAAAATTCCAAGCTTAACCTAATATTGATCTGAAGTAGGAATGAAAACAAAGGTAGTGTAAACAACCTTGCTAGCAATAGTCACAAGAAGATTAATAGAACCTTGAGGGAGATAAAGAAAACCATTACAAGTTTCAATCCAAAAACTAGATGTATCATAGGTATCATTATACAACCCTTTACTAAAAATATGTTCTTCAATGATAACATTCATGATGGAAGAGGGATGAATCAAAATACCATGAGAAGGGATATGAGAAACCCTAGCGGTAATGTAAATAGGACCATTAGGTGCTTGAAACATATCAGAATCATCAAAGGTGATAGGAAATTAAGGTTTAGGTGAAGGTTGAGGTTGAGACTCAACTTGATTAACCATATGATTAGCTTCTTCTACCTTATCATGATAACTAATATTGGTAACCAAAGAAGAAGGTTGATTAATGACATTTGTTGAATGTGAAGGAAAAGGATTGGTGTAAATTTACACATTCTGGTTAGGAGGTACTACAGACTTATTCATACTATTTTCCTCATCATCAATAGATATAGCATTGGAATCAATAAGGTCTTGAATAGAATTCTTCAAAGCATAACACCTTTGAGTATCATGACCAGGTTGACTATGGTATTGACAGAAATCATTTTGATCAAATGACTTAGGAATTGGTTTTCAAGTGTCAATAGGATGGATAGGAGGAAGTTTAAGAATGTTGGAATTAAATAAATTTATCATCACCACATGAAAAGGTTTAGATAAAGCATTATACTTATGATTAGGATGATACATAGAGGAAAATGTAGTCATAGCTTTGGAAGTAGCAGCCACTTGATCATCAATTATGTTTGTTAACTTGTGAATCTTTATGTAGTTGTTAGGCTTAGAGAACATATTTTTAATAATAGTGGCATCACTCTTATCCATAGTAATAGGAGAAATTGGACTAGAGATCTCAAGGTGGCTCACTTGTAACTGATAGTGGTGAAGCATTGCACAAAGATGTGAAAAGGAAGTATACTCAGTAAGGAGAATGTTATCTCTAATATCCTTTTGTAAATTAGAAATAAAAATATGTTGAATATCATGATCAGACATAGGATAAGAAATTTGAGCATACAAATGTTTAAATCTACCAATAAAGTCACTAACTTTTTCTTTAACATTTTGCTTACAGTGCATTAAATTGGTCAAAGAAATTTGAGGACCAATATTATTTTGAAATTGTTGAATGAAGGAATTAGTGATCATTTGAAATGAATTAATGAGTAAGGAGGTAAAGATAAATATCATTGCAAAGCTTTATCCATAAAAGTGTGTGTGAACAACTTATCCATGAGCCTAAAGTCATGAGGAAAATCACTACATATAGTTTGGAAAGTCCTAACATGAATCATAGGATCACCCTTACCATTATAAGTATCAAGATGAGGTATCTCCATATGTTATGGGATAACAAAATGAAGGATATCTAAGGGGATTGGCAATATCACATGTAGGGATGTTGTACTTGGATTGAGTGAATTGAGCTACTTGTTTTTGTAAAGAAGTGACAATTTGAACTAAGCTACTAGTGGTAGTATTAGAAGACCCAATAGTATGCATAAACATATTGTATGTACTAGGAAAGTTGTAGGCAGCCAAAGGAAAATGCAAGGATGTTGGTGGAGAATTAGAAGCAATGGGAAGAGAATTGGAATATGTGAAAGGGATAACATTGTATGAGGGTAATAAACAAGGTATGGAGGTGGGAGGAACACTCAAAGGAGTGGAAACTTTTGTATAATTTTTCATGAGAGGTGGACTATAAGTAGGAATAATAGGAATGGTAGTAGAAATTGGGATACAAGGTTCAACGATTGTGGAAGGAGGAGTGTATCTTAACTCTTGAGAACATTGTGTCAAAGGCTTAGCATGAGTATTAATAAGGTGTGAGATACCATACAAAATGGATATATTATTATAATAATGAGTAATAAGCTTCTTAATAGCCTCAATAGAGGCAAAACTATGGGGATTTGGGTTCTCTTGTGCAAGCCAATTTTCTAATTTATCAAACTCATGAGAGAGATTATCAACTTGGGAAGGATGAATTCTTAAGGCTTCATCTTCATCATGGGAGAAATGAGAAGAATTATGCTCCGTTATGGGATTGAGATCTTGAGGGAAAATATTAGTATCATCATGGGTCCTAGGAAGGAAAGAGGAATCATGGTCAAAAGAGCCCATGAGTCTACGGCTTCTCCTAACGGGGATGCTAGAGGTTGGACTTAGTGTAATAAATCTCATAAAAAAGGAGATCACAAAAGGAAGCTCTAATGAGATCTCACCACACAATTATCAAAGTAATAAAGAGCATAATAAGAGAGATCTAACCACACAAGTATAGCTAAATGTAACTCCAAAATCAAAAAGTGGAGATGTGTCAGTTTCACTAAAAGAAAGAAAACAACCAATGCAAAAATGGAAAGTAGGGGATCTAACTCCAAGAAAGAGGTATAGGATGTCAGGTTCACCAAAAGAAATTGAACATGTAATGCCAAGAAGGAAATAAGAGAGATCAAAGGATCTAACTCTAAAATCAAAAGGCAAAGATGCGTCGGGTTCACCAAAATGGTTAGGGTGAAAATGGTGTCGATGAATTTAATAATATAAACTATGTGAGATGTAATCATTAATTAACCATTTCCACACTAACATTCAAAATACAAGAGAAAGAGAGGCTTTCAAGTGTAACTCTCAATATAACCTAGGTTAGATTAGCAAAACCTAAGGAGATAAAGGGATGCTAATGCTAAACCCAAATTATACTAAGGAAGTACACAAGAAAGTCCTCTTTCATGCAATGTAAGATTTGATTAAGGTTATGTAAATGTACTTGTAAAATTGAACTAATTGATTTAGCAAGATAAGCAATAGAGATCGAGGTGCTAAATGTAAGAAATCAGCCCAATTAAGATGTGAAAATAGATTTAAGAAAAGTTATGAAATAGATAATGAAGTACTCACCTTGAAGTATGAAAAGGAATATGCTTTTTTACTCTAAAAATTGTTGTTCTAGACCTATAACTAAATTTTTGACAATGGATCTATGATCACAACTGAAAACCCAAAAAATAATGAAAATATCAAGCTGCTAGGAACAAGTCGACCATGTCACCGTGTTTCTGAGGCACTTTTCTAAAGTTGACCCAAATTGTTTGGATACATCTCTGTCTGCAACTTCTAGATCTATACTTACAATTCTTAGATCATGCTCCTGCATATAGAAAACTAGATTTTTAGGGTTGGAGTGCATAAGGGCTTTCCTTGGTCAAGCCCTAGATTCGAGAATCAATCATGAATTGAAATGTAAATGTATAAGTGAAACAAGACAAATGTAAATATTCACATTGCTTGAATAAACCCTTGTCAATAAGGATTTTGTTGTGTTTGTATGATCTTTGAACTTGCAATGTAGGAAATCTTCACAAATTTTATGGATCTACCAAAATCACTTTATGGAGCCATGGATGTAAGTGTGCATCAAATGAAGAATATGATGAATGCCTCAATGTATATCTCCTCTCTTGATGTCCAACAATATGATATATCTTAAAGAGGAAAGACTCCCACAAAGGATCCTTGAGTCTTTGAAGACATGAATGCTTGATTTCTTGAATTCTATCATCAAATTGTTCTCTCCTTTTCTTCTCCTTTCTTTCATGTTTGCTTGTGTCCCTCAAATGAGGTGTTTAGGCTTCCTTTATACAAGTTTACATGCTAGAAAAAGAAGAGAGCCAATGAGGTCACCACATTTTGAGAATTAAATCCCCAAGACAACATCAAGCCCAAGGCTCACAACCCCCAGGGAATAGGTCAAACTATTCCTGAGGAACAAGTCAACTTGGTCCAGGGTTGGCCCATAGGGAGCCAGCCCTGAGGTTGAAGAATGCATAGTTGAAAAGGGAGAATATGTGACTAAACAAGAGAAAAAGGCAACTGTGCATGAGTCCATCCATGTTCCAAAAAGTTGATAAAGGATAGGAGCTAAAAGGTTTTAAATGAGTAGTATGTCCATTTTAAGATGGTACACATGTATTGATAAATAATAGGGATATCCAAGGACAATGTTAGGATTAGAAGATAGATATCTAACCATTACATGCAAAATTTAACTAATAATGCACAGGAATAAAACACACAGAAATAGAACAAGAAGACACAAATATTTAATGTGATTAACATAATCTTGGGATACATCCACCAAACAGAGAATCTTTTTATTTTATTATCTATTAAATAGAAAATTAAAGTCTGATTCTATTTCACATTACACCGTCACTTATATATAGGCCCTTTAAGAGGTTTACAATGTCATTTAGCAAGTTAATCATAAAAAATACTCTATGAGTCAACCTAGCAAACTACTTGACAAGTCAACTCAAAAATGCTTAATGTGTTAACCCCACGATAAATGGAAAGTGTAGAGTACTTTCCTAACTAGTCATCACAAACCAACAATCTCCCACTTGGGGACTGATCAGACTCCATTCTAAAAACCTCTCACTTGGAGACTAATCTTGTAGAAGCACCGCTACCCTGAAGCTCCCACTAAATTGATGCACTCTGGATTCTATTGTTATTTTTATTTTTTTCAGTCTTGTAGACCAACCAAAGCTAAAAAGGAGTTCAAGTCCTCCCTTGTCACTACCTTTGTAAACATATCCGCTATATTTTCACCTGTATGTATCTTTTCCAACTTTAATTGTCCATTATCCAATAATGACTGAATGAAGTGATAACTCAATTGTATGTGTTTGGTCTTTGAATGCAAGGCAAAATTATTTGTAAGATGGATGAAACTCTGGCTATCTGTAAATAGATAATTTTTAGTCTATGATTTTCCCAACTCTTCCATGAAAAATTATATCCATACCATCTCCTTAGCTTCCTCTCTAGAAGCAACATACTCTACCTCTATAGTGGATAAAATAATCACCTTTTTCAATCATGAAATCCAACTTACTTATGTCCCACCAATATTAAATAAATAACTTGTGGTACTCTGTCTAGTATCTAAATCTCCTTCCAAATATAATTCAATATAGCCTTTTAAATCAATTTTTCCCCTACCAAATCTAAGTCAACATAGCCTTTTAAATTAGTTTTAGAGCCCCCAAAAAATAAGCATTTTTTGGATGTTCTCTCAAGTATTTGTGAATCTTACTACATTCCATTTCTCAACTCCAAGATGACTCATATACCTTCTAACAACTCCTACAACATGTGCAATATATGGTCTAGTGCATACCATGGCATACATAAGACTACCTACAACTGAAACATATGCTACCTTGGGTATTTTGTCTTCCTTCTCTTGTGTCTTTGGACACATCTCCATAGTTAATTTGCAATGACTAGGAAAAGGTGTGTTGATAGCTTTTGTATTCTCCATGTGGAATCTCAACAACACCTTTTCAACATAATCAGCCTGAGATAGAGCCAAGTTTTTGTTCTTCCTATCTTTGCAAATTTTCATACCAAGGATTTATTTTTCTACCCCCAAATCCCTCATGGAAAAAGAATGTGCTAACTACTATTTCAACACCTTAATGTGATCGATGTTAGACACTTCTACAAGCATATCATCAACATATAAATATAAAATAATATAGTTGTCATCATCCAACCTCTTAAAATAAACACAATGGTTTTAATTACACTAAATGCAGTCATGCTCAATCGTAAAGCTACCAAATTTAATATACCATTGTTGAGGTTCTTGCTTCAATCCATATAAACTTTTCTTCAATCTGCACAGTAATTTTTCCTTATCTTAGAACTCAAAACCTTGTGGTTGTTTCATATATATTTATTCTTCCAAATCACCATGGAGAAAGATTTTTTTAACATTAATTTGTTCCAAATTCAAATATTCAATCGCCAAATACTTAAAATGGTGCGTATAGAAGTCATTTTAACAACTAGAGAAAATATCTCATCAAAATCAATACCCTTTTGTTGTGCAAATCCCTTTACAACTAACTTGGCTTTAAATATTTTCTTAACTCCATCCTCCTCTTTCAGCCTATAAACCCATTTATTTGGTAAATCCTTTTTACCTGTAGACAACTTATATAATTCCCAAGTCTAATTTTTTAGTAAGGAGTTCATTTCTTCTTCCATTGTAAGCTCCCACTGAACCTTTGTATCCACCTACATAGCTTCATCATATTCTTCTGATTCACCATCATCTGTTGATAAAATAGAATACAAAGAAGGAGAGAACCTTTTAGGAGTTATACTTAGCCTTGTTGATGGTCTAAAATTCATTAGAGTTTGTGGTATTTGTTGTTGTTTTTTTTGCTAAGCATGAGGAACCACTAGAACACCATCTTTTGGATTATCATCTAGCACAACATAATCATTTTCTTTCTTCTCATGATGTTGCAATTGATATTTGTACAACACTTTCTAATTGAATATGGCATCTCTACTTCCTCCAATTTTATGATTTTCAACATCTCAAAGTCGATAGCCAAATTCATTAACACCATATCCAACAAATATACATTTATTTAACTTAGCTTCCAGCTTGGTTCTATTTTTAGAATCTATATGTGCAAATTCTTCACAACCGAAGGTTCTAAGAAAAGAATAACCCGCCTTATAGCATGCCCATTATTCCTCCAAAATACCATAACCCAAAGGAGTAGAGGTACCTATATTGATTAAATAAATAGTAGTTTTTACAACCTATGTCCACATGTTTAAGGGTAGCCTAGCATGAAACCTCATACTCCTTGCATGCTTCATTATTGTCATATTCATGCCTTCAGCCACTCCATTTTCTTGTGGATTCCTTGGAGCCATTTTTTTCCTATGAATACCATTAGAGAAACAATAATCTTCAAACTCTTTGTTGCAATACTCACCACCATTATCAAGTCTGAGACATTTTAGTCTTTTACCAATCTCATTCTCAAACAAGCTTTTACATTTTTTAAAATTTTAAAATACTAAAAATTCTTGTCTAAGGAAATAAATTCATACTTTTCTAGTTGCATCATCAATTAATGTAACATAATACAAAGAGCCACTAAGGGAAGATACATGAGTTGGTCCTCATACATCTATATGCACAAGCTCAAATTTCTCATCTTTCTTTTCCTTTCCACTCTTCAGAAAACTGACTCTCTTTTATTTTCCATACACACAACTTTCACAGAAATCTATATTGACACATTTTAGACCTAGTAAAACTTTATTTGAATGAAGTAATTTCATACATTTTTCGCTCATGTGCCCAAGTTTGTTGTGTCCACAGTGACTATTTCATATTCTACCTAATCAACTGTAGCAATTGTTCTTAAACATTGATTTTTCTCTGTGACAATTAAAGTAGAAGGAACAATATGAATTTTAGAAAGATATAAGGTTCCTACTTTCACACATTTTTCTACTACTAAGGAAACTTTTGAAACCTTCCAATTTTTATCATTAAAAGTAACTGTGCAACCTTCATCACCTAGTTGCCCTATTGAAATCAAATTCCTACTCAATCTTGGAATATGCCTTACCTCTTGTAGTAGCCAATCATTATCATTATGAAACTTAATCTTAACTCTTCCCTTTCCAACAATCTGACAGGGTTCATTGTCTCCCAAATAAACTAGCCTAAAATCACCTTGGACATAATCAAGAAAATAACTTATATAGGGTGTAGCATGAAATTAAGCCTCTGAATCTTAAACCCATGGATCATCAATAGTATCTAGGGAAAGAAGACAAATATCCTCTTTAGATTTATTACTTTCCACATTTACCTCCTTGTTGCCTTCTTATTTTTCTCCATCTTTACTTTTTTTAAATTGGCAATCTTCCTTTCAATGACTTGGTTTCCCATAGTACCAAGAATTGTTTGGTCCTCTAGATTGAGACCTCTTTCCCTTTGATTTTTATTTTGATTTCCATGACTTCTAGAATTATTTCCTCTCTACTTTTATCTTCCTCTACTTTTTGCATTCAAAACATTACCTGATGTGGATCCACCTAATCTTTTTCTATGAATTTCCTCACTCAAAATAAAACCAACAACATCATCAAATTTTAGGATTTTGAACCAAATATAGAGTTACTAATAACTATTACCAATTCATTCCAACTTTTAGGAAAAGAACATAGAATCAAGAGTCCTAATTTCTTTATCAAAATTAACATTAACAGAAGATAATTAACTCATACCCATATTAAACCCATTTAAATGATCAGCAACTGACCCACATACCATTTTCATATTAAATAAAAAATTCATAAGAAATACCTTATTCAAAGCATAAGGTTTTTCATACAACTTTGCTAGGGTTTCCATCAACTCTTTAGTTATCTTTTATTGTGTAATACTAAATGCCACTACTTGTTCTAGGCATAAATGAATACTGCCAAGTGCCTTTATGTCCAAAATATCCCAATCCTCATTAGACATTCCTATTATTTTCTTATATTTTCCTTGTAATGGCGGCCATAAATCATTTTGATAGAGATAGTCCTTTATTTACATTTTCCATAACTAAAAATTATGGCCATTAAACTTCTCAACCTTTAACTTACCCTTGCCTTCCATTACTCCCAATCAACTGTGAGACTCCTACTTAACTATGAGACCTTTTTATAGAGGATAACTGAAAGAAACCCTCTATGATACCACTTGTTAGGAATATAAGATAGATATATAATGGTTAAATACAAAATTTAACTGATAATGCAAAGGAATAAAACACACAAAAATAAAACAAGAAGACACAAATATTTAATGTGGTTCACCCAATCTTGGGCTACATCCACCAAATAGAGTAAAATTATTTTATTATCCAGCGAAGAGAAAATTACATTCTAGTTCTATTTCACATTACATTGTTGCTTATACATAGGGCCAATAGGCGGTTTACAATGCCAGTTAACCCTAAAAAATACTTGGCGAGTCATCCTAGGGAAATTCTTGACAACTTAATGTTGAAAATTTGGCTGATTTGGTTACATATATGTTGTCATTATGGAAACATATGATCTACATGAAGATCGCATAGGTCAAAGAGCTAGTATGTCAGAGCGCAATGTGAAATTGTCTAAGTATGAGACAGTGTGTTTTTACCAGTGAGCTTGATGATAGTTTTTGTTTGCGATATTGACTAGAGTAAGTTCAGTGCTTGTACAGTTGAACATAGACTCTATGGTGACTATTAAAGACTCATTTAGAGCACAAGTTAGTACGGCATGTACGAAAGAAGTTATGACAGTTTTTCTAAAGACAGTGTTAAGCCGACATGATAGAATATGAAGACAAAATTGGTAAAGAGTTAAGGGATTATTTTGTTTATCAAAATAATGACTTAACAATATAAAGGGATGACATCCTAGATGTTAACCCTTGGATAAAGTTATTTTTTAATATGATAGTTGACTTGAAATTTATTAATCTTAATAACTTTTATAAATGTAATTGTAAATTATAAGAAGGATATGAATGATGAAGGAATGAATGTATGTAATAGCGATAGTGAAAGATAAGTGAAAAGATATTGATGCAAGAAGTATAAGGTTATGTACCTTGACCTATTTTTGTAATCAGTAAATATTGCACATTACTTGTTTGGGCAATGGGCTCATCTGGTAATCACTTTTTGTATTGGCAACTCCTAACAGGGTTGAGGCTTCTAACAAGGCCTATAGTCGCTTAATCAAGACTGAGACACTATATGTATGTAATAGACTCCTACCATGGTCAACATCCTTAACAAGATACTTTTGATTAGTGGATCTTTGTGGGTACCATCCCCATCGGTGTTTTCCCTTGGCCAGGGTTTCCTCGAGAACAAATAATGTGTTATGAGTTCTTTAGTTTTATTGCTATGCATGTTGTTTAGCTTCTTATGTTATGCATGTGTTAAGATAATCTGTTATATCCATAATTGGAAAAAAGTAAAAGTTTGTAGAATACTAATTCACCCCCCCTCTCAGTATTCCCTATTTCTAACAATTGGTATTAGAGCTTAGTTACTCAGAAAAGAATCATTCAAGGAAAGCCTAGCAGCTTGAGTAAGATCTCTATGGATATGGATCAACTACAAAAGAATCTTGAAGAAGCTCTTGAATAGATTGATATGCTTACTGATGAAAGAGATACTCTAAAAATAAAATATGATGATGCAAAGAACCTCATTGAGAAACTAAAAAACAAGTTGGAAGATCTAAAATCTGAAAAGGAATTCAAAGTTTTCATTGAAAATTGTGATGACAATTTAGAAAAAGAAAATGAGATCCTTAAGCATGAACTGAAGATAGAAAATCTGAAGCTTAGTTTTAAAGATGGAAATGGCAAGAATGAAGCAAATCTAAAATCTGAGAATGAAAGTCTAAAGACTAAAAATGAAGGACTAAAATCTAAACTTGGTAAAGTAACATTTGAACTTGAGAAAATCAATTTGCAGTATGCCGAACTTGAGAAATACAATGCAATTATGAAAGGTGAACTGACTCAATCTAAACAACTTGAAAGGCTATATTCAACCAATGAAAATATTGATGAACAAATATCTTATCAAAAACCATTCTATGATAAGACTAGTCTTGGATTCAACACTTTTAAAGCAAATGAAGAAAGCAAGGAACCAGATCTAAAAATATCTGAAAGCATAGATGAGAAGAAGTCTGATGAGATTAACAAATCTGAAGATACACCTAAGGAAGAAGAATCACCTAAGCAAGAGGAATCACCCAAAGGTATGCAAAGAGAATTCAAAGGTAGATGTTTTCCTTGTAATACTATTGGTCATATGAAGAGATATTGCACAGGTAAGCAATTCAAACCTCTTAATGGTTATTGTTATAATTGTCATGGTTTTGGACATAAAGCAATTGAATGTAGGAAACCTAAATTTATTGAGAATAATATTAGTAGTAGAATGTTTAGGAATACTAACATTGCAGATAAGAAACCTACTAAAGATATGAACAAAAGAAATGGAATGATATGTTATAGATGCAACAAGGTTGGACACATTGCTAGAAATTGCAAATCAGAGATCAATTAGCCTGGACCAAGATATGGAAATAATGGAATAGTTTTTCAGATATGCAATAAGATTGGATATATAGCAAGGGTCTATAGAATGAACAATAGATTTTTTCATACCAATCCTAACCCTAGAAGTCATGCAAGAAGAAATGAAGATGCAAGTAACAGTTAGAAAGGATGTTGTAGTAATCTAGATGAAGTGAATTTTATCAAAAGCACAGATCAAGAAGACATATTCAACATTGAAGGTAATTAGGAAGGTGAAGTATTAAAAGGTAAGAATGAATCTTTACCTGACCCATCTCAAAGTACTTAATTTATGAAAATTGCAGTAGAATAGGAACTTAGATTAGTGTAGAAGTAGATATATAATGAATTGAGTCTTGTGCAATTAATGCAAGGTAGTATATGATGTTCTAATGCTATGGTTAATATTGCAAAGAAAAATATTATGTTTTGCGAGATTGCAAGAAGTTTTAAGTTTTGCAGGTTAGCAGAATTAGCTTTTTGGAAAGAAGTGGTAAAAGAATTGAATGCGATGTCAAATCTATGTGAGATTGAACTAATAAAAGGTCATGATCTATATTATTTAATCATCAAAGTGAATTCAAGTGTTAAGGAGATCAAAGAGCACTGATTGGAAGCATTTTGCAAGGATTTGGAGAAGAATTTTTGCGTTGAATCTACACAAGCCCTAGATCGTGAAATCAAGGTATTTTACTTGGCAGATCTTTAATCAGTAAAGGAATTAGAGGAAATCATGGATATTTCTTTAATTCATAATGTCAGATATAAAAACAGACTTAAGATGAAAAGGGAACTAGTAGAACCCTTGGAAGATGATCCTAAGTTAGCTTTATCATCCGTACCAAATAGAGTTTTACATCTAGAGAATGTTAGAAGTTATCTTGGATGCAAACTAGAGACTATTAGTGATAGTGATTTCACCAAGGAATATTAGAAGATCTACAATTAGGACTTGACTTTGAAAGAAGGATTTGAACATTTGAAAGATAATGAGATCACTAAGTATGCATTACAGTATGAATTTGATAATGAAGAATGTACTAAGATAATTCTAAGCAAAATTCATAATGGAAAGTTTTGGTTAGAAGATAGAGTGATAGATATCATAGTTGATTTGATTCATGAAGTTACTAGACTATCTAAAACTAGAGCCATTCCTTTAAATGAGAAGAACATGAGGAAAATAGTCATAGACAACACAAATTCATCCTATAATGGTAGAGGAATTGTGATTAGTAAGATTCAACAAGATGATGTTAGATATTTATGTAAGATCCTAACCACTAAGTTTTGTGCAAACTCAAGAGAGGATGACATGGTAGCTAGAATGATACATGTAGCTTATCTAATGTGTCTTGATAAAGTAAAAGTTGATATGTGTGAGATTCTAAGAATTCATCTATTTAAGAATTTGGAAAAGATTAAGAAAACTAAGTATACACAATTTAGATTCTCATCCTTAATCACCTATATGTTTTTTCATCTATTCAGAAGATTTCCTTACACCATTAGAAATGACTGGAATGATGGCAAAACTATAATGGAAAGGATTAACCTAGTGTATAGGAGGCATGTTATTGATAAAGTGAATGAGACTACAGTATTGGTAATCAAGACATTTCAGGATATAGTGTCTAGCAGATCAAGAATCCCACAGTCTATTGTGGAGAAGTATAAAAATGAGATATGTTTCATGGTTGATACTAACTTTACCTACATTGAAGCAGTAGAACCTAGAATAGAGTTCATAAACCCTCTTGGCTATGAGATATCTGAGGTAGAAATAGAAGAGTATGTGAGCAGGTTACTTAAGTGCAAGTTGTACACTCACTGTAATAGGTTTGGAACCTTTGAGGAGAACCTCAACTCTACAAAGACTTTACTTGAAGAGAAGCAGTCAAAGAAAAGAGTTGAGAGTACTATCAAGAAAATTCTAAAAGATACAGGGATGACTGAGCATGAATTATTAGTAGCAAAGCAAACAGTAGCAGCAATCAGAGATATTGGACAAAAAGAAGTTTTGTTTGTTCCACCATTATCATCAATTGAAGCATAGCAAGAAGAAACACAAGTTAAGGTGAAAGTGGAAGAAATTGAGAAGGGTCAAGAAGAAAAGATATCCACTAGATCCACTTCCTCCACACCTAGCAAAAGAGTAAAAGAGAGTGCTACTAGACTAGGTAAAAGGCAAAAAACTTTGGTACAACCAGTTCCAAGGAAATTTGCAGAAATCAAAGATGATGAAACTTCTATTAAGAAGAAAACTTGTAAATCTAGAGTTGAGAAGCTTAATGAGCATATCATTCAAGATGGAGACTTTACAAGAATGAATAAGTACTATGATCTCTATGATTATGCAGAGAGATTAAATTTGGAAAATGTAGTGGTAAAGCACATGATTTTGTCTAATAAGAAGTTTGATACAATTCAGGGTAAGATACTTGATGATTTGTACAATAAACTTATGAATAGGAAGAGGAGAGCATCAAAAGAAGACACATCTATTAGAGAAAATCTTGTAAGAAAGCTTTGTGTTGTAAAAGATGAAGCACACTTTAGTCAGATTATGAAATCTCTAAACACCCATTTGAGAACCAAGAAGAGAACCATTCAGATTATGGGAGGCAAATATGAAGAAGTTAATGTAGAAACAAAGCAAGCAATCATCAAGGTTATGTCAGAAAATTTTGGAGAACCATCAGTTGCTGCAGAGCAAGCAGGTGAAATAGAACAAGAGGACATTCCCTCTCCACCAGCCATAAACATTGAAGATGAAGTCATGAATGTAGAAGGAACTAATATCACCTTGGATACTGGTGATAATGTATTCAAGAATCTAGAAAACATTGTTGACAATTCAGCTTTTGAGGAGCAGGAGACTACCAAAGGAGAAGAGAAAATAGAGACCACAGTTGTAGAACCTAGAGTGACAGAAAAACTAGTACCTGATTCCACTAAAGAAGATATCATTCTTACTCCTAAGACTGGAAAGAAGAATCAGATTGGATCTATGATTGAAAATCTGGGAAAGGAAGTAGATGATGATGATTAGATGGAATTGATCACATCCTTGAACAAGATCATTGGAAAGAATAAGAAAGTAAAAAGTCTTGAAGGATGCCTAAAGGATCTTACTGAGAAGTTACAAGGTGTTGTAACTACACAAATTATAGAAGCTGACCCTCTGGAGAAAGCAAAGCAAGTGATGAACACTTTTAACAGTGAGTTCACAAATTTAACTGATATAGCAAAAGTGAAAGTGAAAGCAGCCTATGAAGCCAAAACATGTTTGAACATTAGCCAGAATATCAAGAATGATATCAATAATCTTGATATCTATATAAAGGACTTGAGAAAGAATTTGAAAAGAGGAAAATCCTTGTACATCCAGTGTACAAAATCAAAGACCTTGATAGCTGAAGAAGATCAGAAGTTGAAGATGAAGGAAGCAAAAATTCAAAATGAAACTAACCTTCTTTCAAGCCCCAATGTGAAGATATCTGATGTTGAGAAGAAAATTTGTAAGATATATGATGAAATCAAAATTTTGCAAGATGAAAAGGATAGGAAAATGAAAAGATTCACTCTTTTAAGAGAGCACACTTCTATGAAGTTAAGTATTATTGAAGGGCAATTGGAAGAATGTCTTTCAGCTAAGACATCTTTTCAAAAGTTTATCTTTGAGAATCTCCAAACATGTGAGATAGCATCTTATGGATTATGCGCACTACGCAGTGTGGTAGACTCTATTAAGAAGTCATGGGAGAAGGAGTTAGAGGCTATAAAGATTGATTTTGCAGATTGTGTTGCAAGCCTATTGGCTTTGCAATATTGAATTAAGGTATAACTTTTTGTGAATACAGTTTTGTAACCCTCCTTACCTTTATTTTGTCATTATTGTCAAAGGGGGAGAGATATATAGTAGAAAATTGATAAGAAAATGATAAGGATTGATACTCTTAGGGGGATTACTATATTAGAGATAAGTTTTTTTTGGATTTATAATGATAGTATATATATTTTATACTATGGCCACAATTTTGAGATTTTGAAGTTGTAAGACTTAGCCAATTTTCTCATATGTTGCCACCAATGACAAAGAGGGAGATTGTTGGAAATTTGGCTGAGTTGGTTACATAGATGTTGTCATTATGGAAACATATGATCTACATGAAGATCACACAGGTCAGAGAGCTAGTATGTCAGAGCACAATGCAAAATTGTCTAAGTATGAGACAGTGTGTTTTTACCAGTGAACCTAATGATAGTTTTTGTTTGCGATGTCAACTAGAGTAATTTTAGTGCTTGTTTAGTTGAACATAGACTCTATGGTGACTATTGAAGACTCATCTCAGAGCACAAGTTAGTACGGCATGTACGGAAGAAGTTATGACAATTTTTTCTAAAGATAGTGTTAAGCCGACAAGACAGAATATGAAGATAGAATTGGTAAAGAGTTAAGGGATTATTTTGTTTATCAAAATAATGACTTAACAATATAAAGGGACAACATCCTAGATGTTAACCCTTGGATAAAGTTATTTTTTAATATGATAGCTGACTTGAAATTTATTAATCTTAATAACTTTTATAAATGTAATTATAAATTATAAGAAGGATATGAATGATGAAGGAATGAATGTATGTAATAGCGATAGTGAAAGAGAAGTGAAAATATATTGATGCAAGAAGTATAAGGTTATGTACCTTGACCTATTTTTTTAATCAGTAAATATTGCACATTACTTGTTTGGGCAATGGGCTCATCTGGTAATCACTTTTTGTATTGCGAACTCCTAACAGGGTTGAGGCTTCTAACAAGGCCTATAGTCGCTTAATCAAGACTGAGACACTATATGTATGTAATAGACTCCTAACAGGGTCAACATCCTTAACAAGATACTTTTGATTAGTGGATCTTTGTGGGTACAGTCCCCACTAGGGTTTTCCCTTGGCCAGGGTTTCCTCGAGAACAAATAATGTGTTATGAGTTCTTTAGTTTTATTGCTATGCATGTTGTTTAGCTTCTTATGTTATGCATGTGTTAAGATAATCTTTTATATCCATAATTGGGAAAAAGTAAAAGTTTGTAGAATACTGATTCACCTCCCCCTCTCAGTATTCCCTATTTCTAACAGTTAACTCAAAAACACTTAACGAGTCAACCTAGGGAAATACTTGACAACTTAACTCAAAAACACTTGACAAGTTAACCCCATGATAAATGGCGAGTGTACAGTACTTTTTTATCAATCACCACAAACTAGCATAAAATATTAACAATGTCACAAGTAGGAATGTTGAACTTGGATTGAGTTATGGAAGCAATTTTTTGTTACAAGAAAGACACAGTTTGGACTAAGCTACCAATAGTGGAATTGGTAGCAAGAGTAGTAGGAGATATATGTGAAATGTTTGAAGCATTATGAGAAATGGAAGAAATGATGGAGTATGAAAAGAAACACTATTATAAGTGGGCATTAACAAAGGTAAAGAAAAACATGGAACACTTGAAGGAATAGTGGGAATGATAGGATTAGGAATGATAACATGTGTAGGATTGATATTTTGAATGGAAGTAGTGATAATGGAGGTAGAATAGGCATAGAAGTCTCAACAGTAGTAGTGGCTAGAATGAAACCTAGCTCTTGAGAACAATATTTACTAGGTTTTATATTATTATAAATGAGATGAGAGATACTACACAAGATGTTAACATCATGTTTATCATTATGAATTATCTTCCTCAAACCTTCTACAATAGATATACATCAAGTTTAGAGTTTTGTTGTCCTAACCATTGCTCAAATTTTTCAAACTCATGAGAAATATTTTCAACTTTCATGGGAGGGACTCATAAGGTCTTATCTTCATCATGGGAAGAGTTGGAAGAGTTTTTCTCAATAATAGGATTAATTTCATTGGTAGGCATGTTGGTCTCATCAACATTCCGAGGAAAAATAGAGGACTTGAGATCAAAGGAAACCATAAGTCTACATCTTCTCCTAACCGAAATGCTATAAGTAGGACTCAAGGTAATAAGACTCATGCACAAGGAATTGAAATAAAGATAGAGCTAATGAAAATATAATTTTAAAAGAGATATGCAATTCAAATAAACAAATGGAAAATTTAAGCACATCTAGCCACCAAACATAGAAAGATCTAGTGTAAAGCATACAATTGTAACAAAAATGTGAGATTAATGAAATGTATATAAATTAGATCTAAACACCAAATCAGAATTGGAAATATTGTGAGTCAGGTTCACCAAAAATATATAGTGGGAAAAAGAATGCAATCAATAAATGATTAGATCACTTCTCCTTTTTATTAATTACACATTTCATAAGGAAGATGCCCCACTATGTTCAAGAAGAGACTCAAAAACTAAGTATGATAATGATCCTTCAGTAAAATATGTGATTGATGAAATGGAAATGATGAAATAATGTGATTAAGGTGATTAATTAGACAAGTTACTATAAACTAGAAATAATAGATTGATACGAACAAACAGTGAGTGGAGAAGTAAAGAAATGAAAATCAAAGCATAGATCTGGCATGTGGGTGAAATCTAAGTTGAAAATGCAAGGTACTTGGTGAAACTCATTGTGTGCCTAGGGAAAATGTCAATGGAATTCTAATATACTTGGAAATTTTGAGTGAAACTTTCTAGGTAGTTTTTATTGTATCCAATGTTTTTCATTCCCGTCTAGTAGCTTTGTAACCTGTTTCTACACAAAGAAAAATAGTAAAAATATTATTTAAAGGGGTTTTCCTTGGTCAAACCCCTTTATAAATCAACCTTGAAAATGGAAAGAAATTTCATAAAGGAAAGTATGTAAAAAGGTAAATATTACATTCACATTTTATAAACCCTCATGGATAGATGTAAAATTTGTTCAAATTCATGAAGATACTTGAATATGCTTGAAATCCAAGGATTTGACCTTGGAATGTGATTTAGAATCAAGGATGACCTCAAAAATGTATATATCTATGAATGCCACTTCTAGATCTTGAATTTTGATGTGTTTGAAAATTGTTTGTAATGAAGAAAAGAGAAGGAGAATGGAAGAAGGATCTTGTTGCTTGATTGAGAATTCCTCTACTTGGTCATCATGAGAGAGAAACTTGTTTCTATTAGAGATAGTTTCCTTTGACTTGAATGATCTTGAAAAATTGGACTTGAAAATCTTGATCTTGGATGCTTTCCTTCAAAACTTGAAATCAATTGCTCAATTTGTCTTGATTACAAAGGCTTGAGCATGGTTTTGATATGCAAAATGAAAAGAAATAAAGTTTTTTAATACTTACTCCATCATTTCTAGATTAAAAAATGGTGTAGACCAATAAAAAAATCAAAACTCCTAATACCCTAAAACCAAGCCTTGGACCAAAATAGGGCCTTGATCCCCAGGGACATAATGCTTGGAAAATGGGTTAGAATTTGGAGGGGATGTCGGGATAAGTTAAAAGAAATGGGGGGAAAGGAAAAGTTGTTATGATAAATTGTAATAGGCATTTGGACCTTGAAATCACCAAAATAGGGTCTAATAGGTCCTAATAAAGCATCCAATCATGGGTGCTAATTTTTTAGGATGGTATAGAAACTAACGATCTTAAGAGCTAGGAATAATTGAAAATGGAATATGAATGTTCCTCTAGCTACTATTTCTTCTTAGGTTAATATCATTACAAATGGTGGGGTGATTGAGGCTAGAGTACATTTACATGGCCATCATGTTGATTCCCCTAAACAACGTGGGAATGTGCCTCTGGCTACTATTTCATGTGATAGTGCCAAGGCTATCATTTCTGGTATCGCTTTGCCTATAGGGAGGAATTGTGATGCCTTGAGATGGTGGATGTTCTTGTTAGATAACTAAGAGGGGGGTGAATTAGTTAATTCTAGTTATCATATAGTCCCAAATACTCTCATATGTATTAAACCAATTCAATAAATAAATTTAAATAGCTTGGTAAAAACTTGTCTGTCTTTTTGATTCATTTACCGACTGCCAATTAAATTAACTAGTATGTACCAATCCAACCAGTAATTCTAATGTGTAAAGTAAACTAACTAATCATCACATGCATACACATTTGACAATTAATTTTTAACGTGGAAACCCTATTAGGGGAAAAACCACCTAGGACCGGTACCTAAAATATTTTCACTCTTCTAAAGTGAGCTCGGCTAAGAACCAACCCTGTTGGGTTACAAAAGACATTGTAAGGTGTGACCTTATTAGAGGATTTATCACTAACAGTTCTTTGTGATTATACATTCACTTGGGTCAACAAGAAAACAATCAAGATTCATTGAATGACATAAAGAAATAAATAAGGATTGTTAAGTCCCACTCGGTTAAGAGATTTTGTTTGTAGCAATAGTTAGAATGTAACAATAAATGGCCTAATTCAAATGCAGCTTCCTTTGAAAATATTCGGATCTATGCTAAGCTCAATATACCTCTTTCCATCATAATATCTTCAATTTCCTTTTATCCTCCAACATTGTTCTATTCGATTAATCTCCTTCTTCTAACGCTTAGTGTAGTCTATAGAATTATCGAATCTTACTTCAACATGTCTGACCAACTTCGCATGAATACAATCTTCTCCTCACACACATTTATTATTTTGAATATCTTGTCTCCTCATATATACATGATAAATTTTTTTCTTCTCAACCATAGATTTTTCCTCTTAATCTCCATCATTGATTTTGCCTCTTTAACCTTCCTCAGAACTTGTGCCTTGAAAATGTTTCAATCTTCATGATCTGATCAACCTTGAATTTTTTCAGCCATAGTTCTTCATGAAAAAATTGTATCTTTATCCTCAGAATCATCCTAATTCATCCATCTCATCATCTCATGTTGGAAAATACATGTTCCATATTATTTCTTCCACTCGGTCAATACTATGATGTGTCAGTGACTTCCTACTCGGTTAATACCGTACTCAGTATACACTACACATGCTTGGTGTACACTATATCTACTCGATGTATACAAAGTTCTTCATATACCTAACACATTAACTTTTATATTCTTGATCTTCAATTCTTAACAAAATCATGTAATACAATCAAATCACTATCATATTGTCATAGACTCATCAATAAGTTACCCAATGAATACCATATTTTATAACTTACTCATACATCTCATCTTCATGTTAATATCTCATTCCTTCACCAATATTACCTTCTTCAGATGTTTGCAACTATCATGATAATTAAAGTCAAAACTAGTTGACATCAATGACAATAAAATAATTGATCTAATGTCTCACATAGACCTTAGTAGCTCGGTGATCATCTTCACATTATGTTCTCTAAGTAGTCAATCAGTTGTAGTCTAATAATCTCTCCCTTTGGTATTGATAGCAACACAATATGAAATATGCCATAGAATACCAAACATCTTAAGCATCTACAACTCGATCTATATGTTGTGATTTTGTAAGCTCTCCCTTAGCTTATGCATTTAATATGTTTAAACAGTACACAGCATCATGTGTCTCTCCCTTTTGGTTATGTTTATTTCCAACTGATATTTCATCTCTTCCATATTATCATGATCATCTCTCCCTTTGAATATTTCCTAAATATTTCAAGATCATCTCTCCCTTTGACAATAATGCCAAAAGTAATCAGCTCTTCAACATCCAAATAAGTATCTATTGGAGATTAGCCAGCAAGCTATATTGATGATTGTATGTTTGTCATTGATGAAAACATATGGTAAGCAGTATGTGTGGAAGCCTAATGAAGTGAACCTTAAGAATATGGTTCTTAGATATGTTAGCAACATGATATAATAGACACAAAGGTTAATTCTGAGTAAAGATAGTAATACAGTTGTTTGTGTCAGTGAGTGTCCCTGATAGGTCCCAAGAAGAGTTATGTATGTGATTTGCAGTATGGTTTTAGTAGAGCCTTGTGCATTTATATTTATGTTGTAGACATATGCATGATGCTATGTTCATGGACACAGAGTCAAATATGTAGTACAGGTTGAGTTATGAAGTCTCCAGTTTGACAGTCATAGTTTCTTGAGTTTATTTGTTGAAGCCTACAGTGTTTATATTGTTGCGGTAGTTGCACCTATCATTTTGGTATGTGTTCTTGGATTTGTGTTTAGAGGAGAGTTAAGAATGTTTAGTTAAAAGAGCATGATGTAATTTAGCATGAGAAGGAAGTTGGAGTTAATTTGGTAGAGCTAACTGTGGGAAGCATCACATCTACTCACATGGAGTTGTGCGGTCCTAATTTGTGTTGTGTGCTTAGTAGAGCCAAATGAGATGTTATTGGAGAGTTTTATTGTTTCTCTAATATGATTTCAAGTTGGTTCTAATAGGCCAACTTAATTATATCATTTAGAGGAAAGATACTTATAGGCAGTCATTTTGTGATTGCTAAGTATGGTAGTTAGTTGAAAGTTAAAGAGAAGAGCAGAGAGTGTAAAGTATTGTGCCATTAGCAAAAGGTCTATGTGACAAAGGAGAAAGTGTATGCTATTCATTGTAATTGATCAAGACAGCAAGTCTACCTCACATTTCACTAAGATCCAGATATAGTGTGTATATATTACACTAAAGGTTTTACCCCTCACCCCTTTGAGTAGTGTGCTCTAGATAGTGCATCCTCACCCCTAATAGGGTTAATTATAAAAGACTCCTAACAGGGTCCAACCGTTGACCAAGTCATTGTACTTATTACATTGTAAAGAATAACTCCTAACAGGGTTGCAATATCTTCTAAGAGGGATCATAATACATGAGTGTAGTTCTTACTGGGTGTTAATTCCCACCGGGGTTTTTACCTATTTGGGTTTCCCCATAACCAAAATTGTTTTTTTGTGTTAAGTTTTCTCACATTGTGTTTTTGGTTAATATTCTTCTATACTTAATTGGTTAAAGAATTGAATCTTTTAGATAACTGATTCACCCCCCCCCCCCCCCCCCACCTCAGTTACCTCTTGGGACTATTCCTAACAAATGGTATCAAATACAAGTGACTCAGAGAGAAATTTTAATAGCTTGAGGTTGATCAGATGGCATTCTTTAGAAAAGAAAGTCCTAAGTTTGATGGAGAGAACTATCTAGACTGGAAGAACAAAATGATGACACATTTGGGGTGCATTTCTTTTGAGATGTTTGAAGTGGCTACTAAATAAGTTGAGATTACTTCTTTATCAGATCTTGCAAAGGAAGATGCAACTCTTAAGAAAAAGGAGATGTTCACATCAAATGTTCTTGCCAAAGAAGCCCTCATCAGTGCCTTGTCTGACAATGAATTCTTAGAGATCAAAAAGCTAGATAAAACCTACAAGATTTAGAAGTATCTAGAAGACATGTTTGAAGGAGACATCCAAGCCAAGAATGCACGTAGAAAATCATGGAAGAAAAAGTACAATACATTGGAGATGCTACCTGAAGAAAGCATTAGAGCCTACAATCAAAGGATTAATGAAGTAATTTCAGGAATCAGAAATAATAGTGGAGAGATTTACAAAGAAGAAATAATGAACAAGTTGATGACTACTTTGACACTAGATATGAGAATGAGATAAACATCTTGGAAGAGACTATACCATTCTCAAAAGAATTCAGGAGAGAGACCTTAATCAGAAAGATTTCAGCCTTTGAAATATCAAGTTTGAATACAGAGCCCAAAAGTGAGACAGCCTTCAAAGCTTCAATCCATGGTAAGAAATCCTTGAACACTTCTTGTAATTTTGATGATGATGATGAAGAAAAAATACTAGATTATTTCATTTATATAATATGAAGGTCAGCTACCATTTTTATTCTTTTCATGTAACAAGATTGGTCACTTTGCATCTAAGTGCCCTACAAGAGTCAAGACGTTCAAAAATAACTACAAGCCTAAGTATACAAAAGAATGTTACTATGCTAGAGATGGAGTATCAAATGAGGAATTTGCTAAAGATGAAATTGGATTCATTGCACTTGAAGATAAAAAGGAAGCACAAGAATTAGAATTGATTTCATAGGCTGACATCAGGATAGATTGGATCATTGACACTGGTTGTTCACATCACATGATAGGAGACAAAGATAGATTTGTACATCTGGATAAGTACAAAGGTGACATGGTTAGATTTGGTGAAAACAATTTTAATCCTATCATACGTAGAGGATCCATCACCTTGGATGGAAAGAATAGTACTGATGATGTTCTTTATGTTGATGGTTTGCAGAATAATCTACTAAGTGTTGGACATTTTCTTGACAAAGGATATCAATTGGAATTCAAAGACGATAAGTGCATCATTAATAACAAGGAAGGAGAGATGATTGCATCAGGTTCAAAGACTAAAGTTGATACAATGTGTAAGGAAGGTGTGATGGGAAAGCATGTAAGGAACTCATTCATAAACAAGCATGATTCAGCAAAGATCAAACTGGATCTAGTTCATACAGACCTATGTGGACCAACTCACACAAGATCATACTATGGTGAAAGGTATTTTATTTTGTTTGTTGATAATTATTCTAGAATGATGTAGGTTGCATTCTTAAAGGATAAATAAGAAGCATTTGAGAAGTTCAAAATATTCAATGCTAAGGTTGAAAATGAGTTTGGATTGAAGATTAAATGTCTGAGATCAGATAGAGGAGGAGAATTCACCTCTGACAAATTTTATGAGTACTGCGAAGAACATGGGATAAAAAGATAGTTAAATGAACCTAGAACCCCTCTATGGAATGGAATAGAAAAAAGGAGGAATAGGATCATAGTTGACATAGCGTGCACCATGATGATTGAAGGAAAGGTCACACACAACTATTGGAGAGATGTGGTCAATACTGCAGTCTACACAATCAATAGAACTCAATTAAGGCTAGGTGTAGACAAGACACCTTATGAGCTATGGTTTGGGAATGTACCTATAGTCAAATACATCAAAATATTTGGAAGTAAGTGCTACATCAAGAGAGATGAATTAATTGGAAAGTTTGATGCAAGAAGTGATGAAGGTATTGTTATCAGTATTTTACTCATTTGAAGAGGCCTAGTTACTAAGTTAGACTACTGCACCCTAGTTTGAAATTATTAGTGGTCTTTCTTAATATTTGTGTTCATTTCAAGGTACATGAAAGAGAAAAGGAAATGAACTACATATAATAATTACATGTGCATGTACCAATGCTAAGTATGCTTTACAAAAGGAAAAGAAACTAAGCAAAACATTTATCCAAGCTCACATAGGTTGTGAGCATACCCATTGCCATAATTGAATGAATAAGTGTAGATATACATGAGGTAATCAAATCAAAATATAGGGGTACTAGACATTGCTTGGTAATGGTGTATAGATCCAATCCTATCCAGAGAACTCGTGTGGTCCAGAACCTGCAACAAGAGACAATGAGATATGGGTTAGATCCAATGGATCTAAAAAATGTTTGGTATCATAATATTCACAAGACACATTTATGCACTCATCCATACACCTCTAGGAAGGGTTGTGTTCAGGGCATGTGCATAAAAGGCTCCAGAAATAAAAGAAACACCATGTTCTCACTGACATGTTTGTTCCATGTGCAGATACAGGAGAAGTTGATTCAACAATAATCCAAGGGTGATGGGACCCAGATGAATAACCTTAACCCATGATGTAGATCATGATAGGAAAACCTCAAGTTTCCTTGTTAGTGACTACATCATGGGCCAAGAACACCCATGGTCAATAGAGAAACAACTGGATGATACAGTTTCAATGGGACACTCAGGAATCTATATGATGAATCAAATAAGCATGATCGGGGCACTAGCAGATACAAAGGGCTATAGTTGATAAATCAGTGATAGTATGGCATATCATCATATGAAACAATAAATGGATAATGCATGTGCCAAGAAAGAGGAACACCAATAGTATGCTAGCAAATGGGCCCCCAAAGAATGGAACAATGGGATAGATATGATAGGTTGAGATGGTGTCATTATACTAAAAGACAACCTAGTACATTGTGTAAACCAAGAAACTCACAAAGCATGGTGCCAAGTTTAGCAAACAACAAGGGGGATGATAATGATAGCAACAATGAATGTGCACTAATAAACAAAGAGTTACAATACATCAGGTTCACAAGCCGGTGCAAACATTTTAAAAGAAAACTATGAACATGATACCATTCATGACATGTGATGCCCTCAGTATACTAGTGGGATGGATAACATCAACACCATAGTGCATTCAAAGCACAACAATTCAAATGCCAAAATAAAAGTACAAGCCACAAACAATGACACCAAAGACATTAAGCAGTAATGCAAATGAATGGCCCTTGGCCCCAATCATAGAAGTGGATGAAGAAGTCATAAGAATGCCATGTTAGAATTCAGCAAGAAAACATGAGAAAAACATATGAAACCAATGTTCAAAGGAACCATAGAATTGAAGCAGTGAATTTAGAAACATGATGCCAATGCTCATGGGACCTGAGCATCAACAAATGAACCATGTAAATATAGATGCAACCATGCCTGTTTGGTTATGAGATACGTCTCTGCATTTAAGAAATTGATCATACAAGGGGCAATCTTTTTATAGGATATCTTCAATGGCGGCAGTAAACAACAATAGTAGCATGAATGGAAGTGAATATGGTAGCATAGCCATGGGGCACAAGCCCTAGATTCAATAAATATTAATACCATACCAAACTCATAGGCCTTGAGCATTTCAAATATGTAAATAGCATGCCTCTGAAGCAAGGGTAGACACACGTAAAAGATGTCTTGTTCCAAGGCTCATGGCCCCCATCAAAATTCAAATAGTGGCATTAGATAGAGTAGTATCTCATGGCACCATGATGAACACCAAACATGCAAGATCGGTCCCTAGGTTTTAAACAGTGAACATCAAATAACAACCAGTCATCAAGAAGGTGACAACAAGGGAGAAGGGGATCATTTAGAGTGAAATCATGTGCCATAAACATACAAGCATTATGCTTAAGAACATGGTCACCCAAGCACAAATCATAAATAACCAACTAATGTAGTTGAGCTTTTAATAATGGAGAATTCCAAGTGCAAAGATTCAATACAATCACCAAAGAAGTAGGTCATGATGCTAATGTAAAGTGGGAAAACCATAGCCTATGGGCCATGATAGTTACACTAGCAAAACATGGCACATGAGACTGATGCACGGGCCAGGTCTCAACATATAATATCATGAAGATAGTGAGTAGCATGACATGGCAAGACAAGAGTATACCAGACTTGGGCCTTCACATATAATATGGAACAAGCCTACCACAACCTGAATGGTGCCAAACATAAGAGATATCAAAGAGCCCGCAAGCCATCACAGTGGGAAGACTATGCAGTGAGTTTACAAGCACATAAAGTCCCATCCCAAGGTCATGACAAGGAGCAAGCCAAAAATAGAGACCCCAAGTTATGGGCCATATAGAAGTTAGATACAAATGTCAAGTGAATGCATATGCTCAAGCTCATGGCTCACGACTATTGAATGAAACATCAACACATTAAAAAAAGGTTCATAGACCATGGGAACCTGCAAAGAACATCATAAATAAAGGGGTCATAATTGTTTATGCACTCTACAATCAGAAGGCTCGAGCCCTCAAATGCAAATAGTAAATCCAATAATCAAGATAAAAATGGTGCTCACGGGTGTTGTGGACAGTAAAATACATGGATTGCATGCTATCATGGTGAAATCATAAATACAACGAACAATGTATATTTCAATAGTGCCCTATCTGTGGATCATCAAGCTTTTCCATAGCAATAAATTCAATGCCAATAAATTATTTATGAATATAGAATAGTGAGCTCAAAATAATAAAATAAAGCATGCCCTAGTTTGAAAACATAGTGCCACCAATAGCAAACTATAGAGACACCGTGCCCTAGCTCTGTTGGATACAATTGTCTGAAGGACATTGTTGGATTAGCTATGTGTTGTCTTTGATGTCACACAAATGTCATATCAATTATCATTCTTAGTGTCTACCAAGTTCAATTGGTTCGCTAAGCGGTTCTCAGTGTCTACCGAGTTCAGTCGGTCAGCTAGGTGGTTTTTAGTGTCTACCGAGATCTCTTGGGTGTCTAAAGGAAACATGATAGGGAAATAGTGTTAACTGAGCCTCCTCAGTTATTGAAGGAAAAGTAGTGGTTACCGAGCTCTCTCGATCTCTGAAGGATGTTGCAGGATTTTCTATGGTTACCGAGTTCACTCGGTCACTGGAGGAAATCTTTTTAGGATTAATGTTTACCAAGAAAGGTCGGCCCTTCAAAGGATTTTGTTGTTACAGTTTTTTTATCCAAGCCGACTGTTATAAATAATTATTTGTGCCAACTTGACAATCTAAATGTTAATTAGAATGGCATATATATAGAAGGTCAAGTGGTGAATAGAAAATATACACAGCATGTAGAAATCATTTTGAAGAAAGGTATGTGCAAATTCTGAAGGATGGTTAGATATCCTTAAGGAGAAGCAAAGATTTATTTGATCAGTAAGGATCTAGTGAAGCAGAACAGAGATCTATATTCAGCAATTTAGTTGCAGGTCATTTCATTGTTACTCTCTTACAATTGTAGCAGTGATATCAAAATCTCTTAACCGAGTTGGTTTAACAACCATTTTGTAAATCCTCTAACAAGGTGACAGTTCTATTGAATTGTTTCAAGACCTCTTACAAGGCCACTCCTAGCAGGGTGCTTAAATCCTCTAACAAGGTCACACCTAACAGTGTGTTTTGTAACCTTTTACCAGGTTGGCTTCTAACCAGGCATCACTTCAGAAGAGTGAAAAATAGTAACTAGTTACATTAGTGGTTTTTCCCATATTGGGTTTCATGTTATTTTCTTTAGTCATGTAAGTTAATCACTGATGAATGCTTAAGAACAATTTAATTATTACACACTTCAAGAATCAAGTTTCAGCATTTCTCTGTATATTTATTAAGTGGCACAGTAAATAATTTGTTAAGATATTTAAGGGATCAGTGGTAATATTTTTTTGGTTAACTAATTCACCCCCCCTCTTAGTTACTGTATCTATATTTCCAACAATTGGTATCAGAGCTTATGGTGCTTGCCGGAAGGGTTTCAAGGACCTAAGCTAAAGATCAGGATGTCTTGCAAAAGAGAAATTCCAAGGCTTAACAGAAATAACTTTTCAGCATGGCAAGGTCTCATGAGACTTCATCTGGCTTCCATTGGTGATTCAGGATGCAAATATATTGATCAAGAATATACAATTCCTACTGGCACATTAACTGTTGAAGACATTGCAGAGAAGAAGAACAATAACACTATGATGATAGACATTGCATCAGCTCTTGGCTATGAAGAATTTGATGAAATCAAAGACTGCACAACTGCTCATGAAATGTGGAACAAGCTGAAGAAAATCTATGGCGGTGATGACAATGTGAAGAGAGCCAAAGCAGAGAGCCTAAGAGGACAGTTTGATCAGATGAAAATGAGAGAAGAAGAAAACATTGCAAAGTATGTTGAAAGGATCAAGATAAGTGTTAGTGCAATCAGAGCTTCTGGGGGAAAAATTGATGATGAAACTGTTATAAGTAAGGTTCTTAGAACATTACTTCATATTTATGCAATAAGATTTTTTTCTATTCAAGAAAGAAGATGTGAAGAAAATCACAATATAACTTTGGACGCCTTAGTTGGAAGATTGACAGCTTTTGAACTGGATAACTATGACAACTATGTTCCAACTTCTAAAAATATTGAATCAGATTTTGAGGCCAAACTTTCACTCAAGAAAGGGAAGAAAATCCAATCAGAAAGTTAAGAAGAATCAAAGGAAAGTTCTGATAGTGATCTTGAAGTTATTGAAGCATTACTTGCAAAGAAGTATTCAAGAGGCAGAGGAAAATACAGTGGTAAAACTCCCTTAATCTATTTTTCATGTGAAGAAATTGGTCATATTGCAGCTAGGTGTCCAAACAAGCAAAGCAAAGATGAGAAGAAAAGTTACAAGTACAATGGCAAGAAAAATTTCAAATCATTCAAGGATAAAGGTAAGAAAATATTTTTTTTAGCTAAAGATTCAGATGATAGTGAAGAAGAAATTGTTTTCATTGCTGTAAAAGATGAATCTAATAATGATGAAGATGAGATGGCATTTATCTCTAGTATAAGCAAAAATGATACATGGATTATAGACAGTGGATGTTCACATCATATGACTGGTGACAGGACTAAGTTTGAACACTTTGAAAACTTTGATGGTGGTAATGTAAGGTTTGGAAACAATGAACCTTGTTGTATAAAAGGAAAGGGATGAATTTCATTAACCAAAGAACTTATATGTGATAATGCATATTGGGTTGAAGGACCAAAGCATAATCTTCTAAGTGTAGCACAGCTAATTAACATTGGATTCAAGGTTGAATTCATGAATGGCAAAGCAAGACTGCTGGATGACAAAGGAAAACTGATAGGATCAGGCAAACAAACCAAAGGTAACCTATTTTATCTTGATCTTGGTGATTACTCATGTTTTATTGCTCAAATTGAAGAAAGTTGGTTATGGCACAAAAGGTTATGTCATGTAAATTTTGACAACATGATAAAAATAAGCAAATTCAAGAAAGTAAGAGGTATTCCTACTTTGAAGAAACCTTATGTTTGTCTATGCAAGCATTGTCAAATTGGTAAAATGGGAAAGTCTAGTTTTAAAAGTAAAAACTATTAGTCTGAAGATATTTTGGAAATTGTGCATACTGATTTATGTGGACCTATTGGAATTGAGAGCTATACCAGAGAAAAATTCTTTATTCTCTTTGTTGATGATTACTCTAGAATGATGACTGTTATGTATTTAAGAGAAAAGTCAAAAGCATTTGAGAAGTTCAAATGGTATTTAGCAAGAGTAGAAAAGGAAATAGGAAAAAGAATAAAATACTTGAGATCAGACAGAGGTGGTGAATTCATCTCCCATGAATTCAATAATTTTTGCATTGAAAGAGGAATCAAAAGACAGGTATCAGCCCCGAGAACTCCTGAGTAGAATGGAATAGTTGAAAGAAGGAACAGATATATCATGGACTGTGCAAGGACTCTAATGATTGAAAAGAACATTGCTATGAAATACTGGAAGGAAGCTATCAGCACTACAGTTCATACCTTGAACCGAGTACAGCTGAGAAAAGACACATTCAAGACTCTGTATGAGCTATGGTATGGCTACAAACCAAATGTAAGTTACCTAAAAGTATTTGGTAGTAAATGTTACATCTTAAAAGAATCTAGAAAAGGAAAATTTGATGTAAAAAGTGATGAAAGAATATTTTTGGGATATTCTTGCAAAAGTAAGGCATATAGATGTCTAAATCTGTCTACTCACAAAATCATAGAAAGTGCACATGTGAGAATTGATGAGTTTGCAGAAAAGACTGAAGAAGAAAGCAAAAAGGAACCAGAGGATTACAGAAAATTTGTGTACATCAAACTTGATACATTGCTAGACACATTTGTCAATAAGGAAACTACATCTACCGAGCCTAGTATAGTAACTGAGTCGCAAGAAGAAGTTCAGACCGAGTCACAAAGTACCGAGTCTCAGTCTGAAGCTATCGAGCAAGTATCTACCAAGCCCGAGCAACCTGAACCTGAAGATGAAGAAGATGACAATGTAACTAATTCAGGAAGCAAGGAACCTGTATTGGTCAAGTACATCAGAAAGCATCATAAACTAGATCAGATTATTGGAAACAAATCAGATGGTACTATGACAAGAAATAAACTAAAAGGTACATGTTTATTTGCTGATTTTGAACCTAAAAATGTCAAAGATGCATTGGAAAATGAAAGTTGGATTGAGGCTATGAATGAAGAAATAGAGAAAATAGAGAAAAATAAGACATGGACTCTTGTACCTAGGCCTAAAGATAAAAATGTAATTGGGACAAAATGGGTATTCAGAAATAAGTTGAATGAAGATGGTCAAGTATCAAGAAACAAAGCAAGATTGGTATGTAAAGGATATTCTCAAGAAGAAGGAATAGATTATGGAGAGACTTTTGCTCCTGTTGCAAGATTAGAAGGTGTGAGGACTTTACTTGCATATGTAGCACATAAAGGATTTAAGGTATATCAAATGGATATAAAATCTGCATTTCTCAATGGTATTCTTGAGGAAGAAGTCTACATTGAGCAACCTGAAGGTTTTACTGATCCAAAAAAAAGAGATATGGTCTGCAAATTACAAAAAGCATTGTATGGTCTAAAACAAGCTCCTAGAGCATGGTATGAAAGATTACATAACTATCTTACTTAGATTGATTTCAAAAGAGCTAATGACAATAGTAATTTATACATCAAAGAAGGATCAGATAACAAAATTGTTTTGGCAGAAATATTTGTGGATGATATTCTGTTTACAAGAAATGATGATTAGTGCAAAGAATTTTTAGAGCATATGAACATAGAATTTGAAATGTCTATGTTTGGTCAAATAAAAAAATTTGTTGGACTTCAGATTCAACAGAACAAAAATGGTATCTACATTACTCAGTCTAAATATATCAGGGAAATACTTAAGAAATTTGGTATGGAAGATTCAAAACTAGTTGGTACACCCATGTGTACTGGACTGAAGCTTACCAAAGATGATGATTCGAAAGAAGTAGATCAGACCTTATACAGATCAATGATTGGAAAATTACAGTATGTAGTACACACAAGGCCAGATATTGCCTTAGTAGTTGGTATAGTGGCAAGATTCTCGGCTAAACCCAGAGAAAATCACATGATGGCAATCAAAAGAATCTTGAGGTATTTAAGGGGAACTAAAGATTATGGCTTGTGGTATAAATTTGGAGGCAATCTGGATTTAAAAGTGTTTACTGATGCTAATTGGGCAGGAAACATTGATGACAGAAAGAGTACAAGTGGTGGAGCATTCTTTCTTGGCAAGAGGTTAGTATCTTGGACTAGTAAAAAGCAAAATTGCACATCCCAATCCACAGCAGAAGCAGAATATGTTGCTACAGCAGTAAACTACTCTAATATTGTATGGTTTAAACAGCTTTTGGAAGGCATGAAGATTGAGATCAAAGAACCAGTTGTTATGTTTTGTGATAATATAAGTGCAATAAATATTTCAAAGAATCTAGTAATGCATTCCAAAACCAAGCACATTGCAATAAAATATCACTTTGTCAGAGAATTGGTGTAGGACAAGGAAATCAGATTGGAATATATTCATACAAAAGAACAAATTGTAGATATCTTCACCAAGCCACAACCTAAGGATGCATTCTTGTATCTTAGAGGCAGGTTAGGGGTCACTCCCCTATCTGAGGTTCACTAAATAAAGTTTTAGTGATGCATCAACCAGAACATGTTGAAGATTAATCAGTTGATGTAGCATAGTCAGGGAATCATTGCATATGAATCAGTACATAAGGTACATTGATATTTTCCAAAACTATGTAAGTTGTCTTTGGCATGTGTTGTCAAAGAGGGAGAGTTTGCTGTCATTTCAAGAAATTTCTAAGAAGGATAATTTGAGAAGTTAAGAGGGAGAGTTCTCAGTCAGAGAAAGAAGTTTGAAGATGATAAGAATCAGAATGAAGCTAAGGATATGTTTCTTACTCTAGGTTTCTCTGTGAAATTTCATTGTGCTATGACATGTTGTGTTGCCATCAATGCCAAAGAGGGAGATTGTTGGATACAATTGTCTGAAGGACATTGTTGGATTAGCTATGTGTTGTCTTTGATGTCACACAAATGTCATATCAATTATCATTCTCAGTGTCTACCGAGTTTAGTCGGTCAACTAAGTGGTTCTCAGTGTCTATCGAGTTCAGTCGGTCAGCTAGGCAGTTTTTAGTGTCTACCAAGATCTCTTGGGTGTCTAAAGGAAACATGATAGGGAAACAGTGTTAACCGAGCCTCCTTGGTTATCAAAGGAAAAGTAGTGGTTACTCGCGAGCTCTCTCGGTCTCTGAAGGATGTTGTAGAATTCACTATGGTTACCGAGTTCACTCGGTCACTGAAGGAAATCTTTTCAGGATTAATGTTTACCGAGTAAGGTCAGCCCTTCAAAGGATTTTGTTGTTATAGTTTGTTTATCCAAGCCGACTGTTATAAATAATTATTTGTGCCAACTTGACAATCTAAATGTTAATTAGAATGGCATATATATAGAAGGTCAAGTGGTGAATAGAAAATATACACAGCATGTAGAAATCATTTTAAAGAAAGGTATGTGTGAATTTTGAAGGATGGTTAGATATCCTTAAGGAGCAGCAAAGATTTATTTGATCAGTAAGGATCTAGTGAAGCAGAACAAAGATCTATATTCAGCAATTCAGTTGCAAGTCATTTCATTGTTACTCTCTTACAATTGTAGCAGTGATATCAAAATCTCTTAACTGAGTTAGTTTAACAACCATTTTATAAATCCTCTAACAAGGTGACAGTTCTATTGAATTGTTTCAAGACCTCTTACAAGGCCACTCCTAGCAGGGTGATTAAATCCTCTAACAAGGTCACACCTAACAGTGTGTTTTGTAACCTTTTACCAGGTTGGCTTCTAACCGGGCATCACTTCAGAAGAGTGAAAAATAGTAACTAGTTACATTGGTGGTTTTTCCCATATTGGGTTTCCACGGTAAATCTGGTGTCTCTTGTGTTCATGTTATTTTCTTTATTCATGTAAGTTAATCAGTGATGAATGTTTAAGAACAGTTTAATTATTACACACTTCAAGAATCAAGTTTTAGCATTTCTCTATATATTTACCGAGTGGCACAGTAAATAATTTGTTAAGATATTTAAGGGATCAGTGGTAATATTGTTGTGGTTAACTGATTCACCCCCCCCTCTCAGTTACTGCGTCTATATTTCCAACAATAAAATACATGGATTGCATGCTATCATGGTGAAATCATAAATACAATGAACAATGTATATTTCAATAGTGCCCTATCTGTGGATCATCGAGCTTTTCCATAGCAATAAATTCAATGCCAATAAATGACTTATGAATATAGAACAGTGAGCTCAAAATAATAAAATAAAGCATGCCCTAGTTTGAAAACATGGTGCCACCAATAGCAAACTACAGAGAAACTGTGCCCTAGCTCATAGGTACCAACAAATTAGAACATGAGCTCGATCAATAAACAAGCACAGTCCCATAAAATGTAGAGGGCATAAATGTCATGCCTTAGGGTTACATCGAAGTTGAAGACACAATGCTTTCAAGATGTGATTGATTCAATCAAATGCCATGAAGCGAAATAAAAATCACAGGGATGCCATTCCCTTGAAAATCCATAAGGGCTGAATATACATGGTGGACAAAGCATATAGTAACAAATGAAGAATAGAGAATGGCTAATAGTGCCCTCAAAATAAGAAATAGCTAGGAATTGAAATGTGGAAGAAAGTTGAAGACCCGAATGCTTACATTCTACGATGATGCCATGAATAGAAAGTTGAGGTTTCCAAAGGCTGAACTCATGGATCAAGAGTAAACTACCAGTGTTAATGGAAACTTGCCAGTTGTCGAGTTAGAGGGGTTTAATGCCAACAGAGTCCTCATCTTTTGAAGAGGGTTTTGATAATAATGACTATTATTTCATTTCTCCCCTTCTTTTAGGGTTGAGGATTTATTTTTTGCCATGAATTCTTGCAAACTTTGGATTTTATGTAAATAAATTAGTAAATGTGCTTTCCCCATTTTGGGTTGAGAGTCATTTATTAATTTAAGGTATTTAAAGTTTTTAGTTCCATTTTTTATTTTAGGCATAGGGGGGTTTCATTGTTTAATTATAAATATTTTAAAATATTTTTCCCCATTTTGGGTTGAAAATGTTTTCGAATATATTTTTAAACCCACGTTTGTGTCTTAGTGGGCTGGGGTTTTTAATGAAATCATTGTAGAGTATTGATGTAAATTTTAGCAATGGTATTTTTATAAACTGTCATTAGAATAGGGTTAATGCATGACTTAGGGGGTTAGAGTGGTCTTCTTTTGATTATCTTTTTTAGGCTCCCACTTTCTCCACTACCCTCTAAAAACTTAGGAATCTAGCATTCAAGTTTATGAGGCATTCCTAGGCCTATTTGATCTAGTTTATGAAAATAGATTACAATACCTGGTGTGATACCTGCAGTATTATAGAATTCAACACAAAAATTGAGAAGTATTAACAACAAGATTGCAAACCAAAAATTGATCCATTCTATTTGAATATTAGATTTTATAAAAATCTAATGAATCCCAAGGGTCATCAGAATCCCTTGGAAATGAAATGAAGAGCCATCATAATATTTATTACAAGTAAACTATTCGAATTATCAAAAATTATCAAAAAACTATATATAAAATTTAGGTCCACTTGGAGAAGGCATAACTTTCTAGTCCTAGCTCCAAATTGTGAACCGTTTGATGCATTGGAAAGATATTCAAAAGATCTAGATCCACATTTCAAAAGTGATAATGTTCCATTGGCACTTTTGCAAGGCATCCTAGCCCAAAAATGCACCAAAGATCCTCAAAAATGTAGTTTACTAAAACATAGGAAATTTTGAAAAAATTAGATTTTCAGTATTTTCCCAATTTAATCCTGAGCATTTAATCCTATGGGATTTGACATTTTTAGGAGGTTGAGGGTTTTGTGCAGATTCCTAGGTTTTAGTTATATCACTCTCACTTTTTGTGATGGAGGTTAGCTCTTCATTCTATTCTCTCTGATATGAGTGTTGTAGCTCTAAGAGACACATCTTGTACTTAGTTTCTTTTCAACAATAAAATTGATCCTTCTTATTTCCCTACAATTTCAAAATTCTTCCTTTTTGAATCTCATGTAAGATTATTGTGATGTTTCCTATATCCTTAATCTGCATGTTGATCCAATTGAATGTTCAGGAATTCATCTTAGCTTTGTAGTGTTAATTCGTGTGCAAATTGAAAAGATCAGAATTGTGGAATCATCTTCCCTTCTCTGTGTTTCAAGTACCCTATTTTCCTAAGGAGTTTAAGGCAATAGAATCAAGTTGTGAAGTTCATTTTTGTTTTGTTGTTGCAGTAAGATTAATTCAATTGTGGATCTTCTTTCAAATTTAGTGGATCACCTTGTTTTCAAATCAGTTTTAGTTATTTTCTTTATGTAGTCTCTCCCTTTCCTCCTAAAAGTTAGTCAGTTTTAAAGTGATCCAAGGGGAGCCGGCCCTTAATCCGAAGGTATGTTCTTGAATAGGTTACACATAACCTAATAATAGTCCCATGTTTCACAGGATTTATGGGTTTTAACACTTATCAAATTGGGTGCAATCCTTAGTGACAACAGTTTTTGAAACGCCTAGTGGGACAAAAGACTCAGTGAGTCATATTTTTAAGAGTTTTACATGTAGATTATTGTTTGGTATGACTTGTGACTGTGTTTTGATATCATACCTGGTGACTCTAATCTTTTTTCATGTAGATCAGCACTTAAGCTTATGAGTGGGATCCCAACCAGGTAGAGTAAGAATCCTTTCATTTATACAGAGTTGCCATCTGTCAAGAAAAGGCCTAAAGCAGCCCAAACTAGTGCATCTCAATCTTTAAATCCCAATCCCAATCCTACTTGCATTCCTATAATCACTCCCCAATTCACCTAGTGCAAGTAGCACCAGTAGTCCAAGTTCCCCGTAATCCCCCAATGCCTAGAAATCATCTTGTAGACACCAAAAACTAGGCAAGTGCTTTAAAATCATCAAAATGACAAAATCTTAAACAAAATGCTCTAGTTCTCGTAAAAATGGATCAAATCAATTTAAAATGGATATTTATTAATCAAATTGGACAAAATCATTTAAATCAAAGGAAAAATCAAATCATGACATCAAATAATTAAATACAAGCTTAAAGGGACCAAAAATACTATATAATTGATTTTAATCAATTAATTGTATAGTTTTGAATCAAAAATCAAATTGAACATGTTCCCTTACATGGCTAATTTAATTAATTGATAGAATTTAATTAATCCTAATATATTTCAAACAAAATTTGAGCAACCAATGAGAATTGAGAACAAAAGCACATGGATCACTCCAAAATAGTTGAATCTCAATCACAAATTTCAACTTTGCATCTCAACCACTCAATTTTGTCTTTTTGTCCAAACCTTTGAGACAAACATTTAAATTGTCCCCCCATTTAAAAACATTTCAAATAGTTTGACTCAACCAAAGCTAAATCATGATTAAATAACTCTACTCCCTACCCTTGGGATTTTACTATAAATAAGAGTCATTTTGAGAGCAGTAATATACTAGAGAATTCATTTGCAAAGCATCATCATTATAGGCAATTTATGAGCAATTGAGAGCATTTGAATTGATCTTTGTATCAATAGTGAGCAATTGAGAGCTAGATTAAGCATTGTACTATCATATTTCTCATTCTAGATTTGTCACTAGTAGAGAATAGGCTGAGAGCTCTACTTACCAAGTTAGATCTACTTACCAAGTTAGATAGACAACCATGAGATGTCATGGATGTTAGTTTCAATTCTTAGCTTAAAATTATATTGTATTTTCATAGAATTGTAGTTGATTCTCCTAATTTCATGAAGGTGTTAAACATTCCCACACAAATGGCCCCCACTGTGGGGCCTTGAGCCTCATTTTTATCATTTCTATCAAGTTTTGTGTGTTTTTGTCTTCACTTTTACGTGAATTTTGCAGAAAATAGGAGAAATGATGCCTATGAAGGATTTGATGACACCTACAAGTATTTTGATGACGCCTACAAGTAGTTGACTGATGCCAATGAGATTTCTTCTATTTTGTCTTTTATTCTCTTTGACGCCTGTGAGATAAAGTGTTACGCCTGAGAGCGTAAAGAGACACCTATGATCTGAGAACTAATGCTTACTAGCTGAACTTTGCCACATGTGATGATTTCTATTGCACAATTTACTATGATTTTTCACACCTAGTATTCTTTAACTAACACTTAATAATTGTTCTTTGCCGCTTTGAATATTTTATTGTACACAATTTTCATCTACTTTCATGCCTAGCAGTTAAATTGTCATGACTACTAATCTTTAAAAGTCACTTAAGTCACTGGAAAGTGACGTCTATGAATCTTAAAGTCACGCCTAATATTTTTAAACTGACGCGCTTTAGCTGATAAATGATGCCTAGTGTTTTTTTTTTTAAATTCACTGTCAGATCATTAAATTTTGTTTTCTTACTCTCTGTCTCTATTTTTCCTGCAGATGAGCAAACACAGGAAGGTATGAAAACCAGAGAGTAGCGTCACACAAGAGAGTAAAGAAGTGAGAATCCAAAATAAATGTTTAAAAGAGATTCATACTGCTGTGATTTTGGATAGTTTGAAATTTGATGAAGATCTTTACAATCATTACATTAAAGTGTTGGAGGCGTACAAAATGAAGTTTCCTACTTTGAGCTAGATTTATTTGCATTAAGGTGTTAGAAATTTCTTTGAAAAATCTTATCAAGAACACTTAATTGCATTCCAATTTTCTCTTTCAATTGCTTTCACTTTGTATGGTTGTGTTGGACTAATTTGTTGGAGGAGGGAGTGGGAATGATTGCCACTAGGTGATTAAGCACATAAAAAGCCAAAAATATCATAAAAGCACCTAGCCTTTGCTAGCTACAAAAAAAAAGTTATTTCTCAAATCAAGCTTACATTGCTTAAATTGTGGCTTTTCATTGGGTCTAGCTTAATAGAAAAACCTTACTATTTGTCAAATTGAACAAGCATTAGGTATATGCTCTCCATTTTGTGAAGTGGATCAAAAAACCCAACAAGTTAGTTCAATTTGATAGAAAGAAAGGGAGGAATTAATCAAACATTTCATTTTATAAGAATCTCCTTGTCAAGAGGTTGAAAAAGAAAAAAATTTGATTGAAGTGTTTAGAACAAAGAACAAAAATAAGGATATGCTCTTCACTTTCTAAGTGAACCAAATTCCAAAACTTGTTGAACTAAGTTTGATTTCTTGCTTTCTATATATGCTAGTTAAATTAGATCAATAGAGGGTTTGCCTCTCGAGAATTTCCTTACGAGGATGGTGAAAGGGAATGACCCAAGTGGGAGATAATCACCTTAACCGTGATACTATCTGACCCACTATAAACAAATACATTCTTCCTTAATAGAAGAGTGACTAGGTTGTGTGCAAATTTTCTTCACTTCCTCTAGTAGTCCTTCGAGATTGCACAAAATCATATTTTCATGCGTGTGGGAAGCCTGCAAGGGGGTTACAGAATTTGACATAATTTAGAACAAAGGTGCTCACTAAAAACCTAGTTAAGTAGTAATCTTCCTTGTAGAGCCAAACATGTTTAAAAGCCAAATCTGACTCTAGGTAGACTACTTGGAAGATATTCTTGTTCATACTTGTGAAAAAAAAATTACCAAGAACATACACTTTTAGTGTAGTTTTAGGTATATGGTGCAAATTTGATGTGTGTGTTGTGTTTGTACTTTATTTCAAGCAAGAATATGTTGTAGATCTGATCAAAAACTTCTAAAAATTGCTAAAATTTACATCCTAGTCTACAAAGTGTCTCATGTGCACAGTGAAATTACGCCTATGATTTGTAAAGAGACACTTGAAAATAATGAAGTCGCACCTATGACATTGTAAGTGATGCTTGGAAAAAAATTAAAAGATGCCTATCAATAGGCAAAAGCCACCTGTTAACCTATAGAGTGTCACCTAAGAATATTCTAGTCACCACGTACCAAATTTAAAGTCATGCCTACACACAAGCAAGTTACACCCAGAACTAAAGAAGGGAAAACAAAGAGTATTTCTTGGGGGTTTCAAAAAAATTTGATTTCATATCTAGATACCCTTTTGGACATTTTATCAGTTCCAATATTCCACTTGGTCAAAAATCCTAGCTTTGAACATTTTGAAATTTTTGGAAGGATTTGGCCACAAGCTAGTGAGATTAAAGCCCATTTTCAAGTGATTTATGTTCATGTCATCTTTAACTCGATCTCACTATATGAAGAAAATCTTACAACCAGACTAAACATACCTAAGACAAGAGATTCCTTTTTTGAGCGACACATTTGCGTCCTCACAAATACCACAAGAACCCATTCAAGTGATAGACACCAACATGAGTTTGGGTAATGGGACAGGTATTGACCAAAACAATCTGGTGTCAAATGGCAACAATGGAGGAGGAGGAACAGACCCTAACAATCAAGGGTTATATAACACTAGCAATGCAAGCAATGGTGAACCAACAGTTGAAGATGCTACTGATGAGAAGGTTAATGAATCCCTACAAAGCCCATACTTCATGAGGCTTATGGAGAAAGCACTAGAAAGAGATAAGGAGAAATAATTTCTAGACCTAGCCCGAGAAGGTCTTAAACTCCCTCCTGACTATGATGTCAATCAACTTAAGCCACCAAAAGTTGAAGAGAGCCCGATCGATATCATGAATAAATAATTTAAGTTATTTCAAATGCAATTGGATATGATAAAGAAAAGTGGGGCTCCAAAACCCTTTTCAATAGAGGCATTGTGTCCTTTTCCATTTGACAAGAGTTTAGTCATGGTACCTTTCCCTATCAACATAGTATTTCCTAAGTATGACAAATATGAAGGAACATCTAATCGTCTAGATCATTTACATGAATTTTGTGCATTGAGCTTAGAATTCATGCACAACACCACTTATTTAATGAGATTATTTCCTAGAATTTTGGGAGGAATGGCCATGGAATGATTTTCCAAATTACCTTCCAGCATCTGAACTTTTGAAGAGCTGGCTTATAAATTTGTAACACACTATTCATACAATATCAAACATGAAGTTACAATGATCACCTTATGTAACACCAAGCAAAAAGAGGGAGAAGGGTTCCTACTTTTCCTACAAAGATGGAGGATAGTATTTGCTAGATACCCTCGAAGTGTACCAGAAAAAGAAAAGATGGACATATTTATAAATAGCTTGAGTACTTAAATGAATTATAGGCTAAGGATGCAATGTCCTAAGTCTTTTCAAGATCTTATTGAGAATGGAGTGACCACGGAGGAAGTATTAGTTAATGGTGGAGAATTAAAGCTTTTCAAGGATAATAAAAATCACAACAATAACAATACTTCCAATAACAATAACAACAATCAGAATAAGAACATCAACAACAATTATCAATTCAGGTTGAAGAACAACAATAAAGGAGTGGTCAACGATGGTGTTGTTAACACTAAAAATTTGAAAGTCACTCCTTTTACTCTCACAAGAACACCTAATTAGGTGAATAACACAAATCAGGCTCCCAAAGTACCTTTCAATAGAAATACCAATAATAACTTTGGGAACAATCAAGGGGCTAATAAGTTAAAATAGTTCTTGGCACCATCTTCCAAGAGAACATTCACACTTTGGGTGAACCTCTTGAGAAGGCATTGAGGACTCTCATTGCAAATAATATTATTGAGTTACCTAGACCTTGACCCTATGAGCCACAAAACAAGCCCAGTTGGTGGAGTGAGAGTAGTCATTGTGAATACCACTAAAATAGAGGGCATACCACAAATGATTGCTTATAGCTAAAGAACGTGGTACAAGACTTGATATATAATGGTGTGATTCAAATAGAAGGACCTCACAACAATGAGGATCACATGGCTTTTAAGCATCCTTTCTATAACCATGAGAAGGGTGAATCCTCCAATGAGAATAAACAAAGTAGCAATAATATCAATTTTGCTCCTCCTTATGATAACATTATCAATACATTATCCAAATAGGAGCATGTTGTCAATGTGGTTGTAATCAAGGAACAACCCAAAAAGGAAACATCTAATGCAATTACTAGGGGGAAAACTTCAAGGATTACCCTGCAAGGGATTGGTCCTAAACCTATTGGTCCTACACCAGCAAGTATTTTGGCTAAACAACTAGCTACAACAATAAATCCATATAGCTTGGTGGATCAATTACAAAAGACTCTAGCTCAAATTTCTATTTTGGAGTTATTAAAGTTATCTCCAAATCACAAGGAGATCTTGGAAAAATCCCTAGTGGAGACTAATGTTTCAATTAACTTGGAGGAAGAAAAATTCCAAATTATGGTGGGACACCTCATTGCACCACATTGTCTTTTATTTTTCGAGCAGGATGATATGTCTATCACTCATCCACAAAATTTGTCGCTGCATATAGAAGTCCTAATCCAAAGACATAGGGTTAAGAGAGCTCTCATAGATGGAGGAGCTGGTCTAAATATTTTCACTTTAAGCCTTGTCAAGTCTTTAGGGTTATCTAAGTCTTCTATTGATCCTACCAAGGGAATTACCATAAAATCTTATGATGAGGTGGAAAGAGCTTACGAAAGGCATGATTATCCTACCAATTCAAGTTGGACCTGTCAAAAAGGACATAAAATGTTAAGTCTTAGACATGAAATTAACTTATAATATCTTATTGGGGAGGCCATGGATACATGAGATGCAAGCGATTCCTTCTACCTATGACCAATGTATCAAATTCCCACACATGGGAGAGGAAATGATGATTGGAGGGGATTCAAATTCTTTTCAATATTGCAATGCATTAAAACCTCTTCATGATTTATTTATTCCTCATAATAGAGAAGGGATTATTCCAAAGGCTACCATTAAAAACACTAAATGTGATAATCTTAAGTTAACATTAAATGCTACCTCCATCTCAAGCCCTACTCAAACTAACTCAACTACATCAACTAAAGGAAAGGAGAAAGTGAGTTATGAGGGCCCAAATTCAAATTCAGATCAAGCATCCACACTAGGGGTGAAACTTTTCAAACCCACCAAAGAGGAGAAAAAAAAGCTAAAGAAGACCAATATCAGTAAATGAGTGAGATGATGCACAAATTTGAGAAGCAATGTAGGATTAATTCTAAAGGAGAAGGGGAATATTCTATTTCCCTATTTGATTTACCTACTTCTCTAAGAACACATGGAAAACCATCCAAAGTGTATCCTCCTCACAAATACAACTCTTATTTTGTAAGAGAAAGTGACAAGTCAGCATTTGAAAAAGAAGACAATGAAGTTCTCCAATGACTTTACAAAGATGAAATGGATATTTCAAATAACCCCGTAGAAATAATTCCCTACATCAACATTCAAACCAATCAATATGGAAAGGGGTTTGAAATCATGCAAAAGATGGGGTATAAGGGAAGAGGACCCTTAGGGAAAATAAATAAAGGTTTTCTTGAACCTATTGAACCTTCTTGGAGGTCAAAGGAAGAAAAATCAAGGGTAAGATATCAACACAAAGGAGAAAGTTGCAGCCCCATGCATGATTGCTATGAATGAGTGAACATGGTCGAGTCGGATGTTGATAGTGATGATTCTAGAGACTATGAGTGGGATTCTTTATCTGAAGATTCATGCCATGACAAAGAGATTGTTGAAATACACTCTTTTTCTAATATCCCTAAAGTGAAAATACAAGATAATGAAGATTCAGAGACACCTTCTACATACATACAACTTGGTCTACAAGAATCTAACTCAGGGATAGCACATATTCCTCATCCAAGGGTAGATGAACCTCGGGTACCTTCGTGGGCAAGTGATTTGAATGTTAATTTTAACCCACATGTGTTCTTTCCCGTAGAAGTCTTAGAGGAAAATACACAAGACAATACTCAAGCTAGTGAAGAGCCAGAGATACATCCTATAGGGCAAGCACATATTACTCAGCCATGGATAGGTGAAACTTGGGTACCTTCGTGGGGAGGTGATCCGAATGTTGGGTTTAACTACGTAGAAACCTTTGAGGACTCAAGTGAGGAAGACTTTGCTCCTTCTTCCATGGACCATCTCAAGCAAACTCACATTATTCACCTTAATGATCCAATGTATGAACCATCTAATGAGGGCATGTCCTTAAACCCATCCAATGACAACTTGCCACTTGAATCATTACCCTTAATGCATCCTAACCTTATTGATTGGGACTTAACCAAACCAAGTGACCTATTATACTTTCCCAATGACCAAGCGATGGCACAATACCTAAATGTAGTTGAGCCCTCTTCCACCGATGAATTTTATCCAAACATAATGAGAAAGGTAGGGGTCTAACCTCTTAATCCAAAAGAAAAAATAAAAAATAAAATAAAAAAATGAAAAGTTCTAGTGGTGAAAACCACCATGTGGCAGCACTAGAACAAAAAAAAGTAAAGATAAAGGATTTTTCCTATGGTGAAAACCCAACTATGGCACCAAAGGAAGAGAGGTTGGATACCCTACCAGCACATGAGGAAGAAAGGTCACCAATTCTAATAGAGCCAACTGAAAAGGTCAACATTGGAACAGAATTGGATCCAAAAATCATACACCTAGCAGTTTCACTTACACCTTTAGAAAGAAAGGATTTCATCAAGTTTTTCCAAGAAAAACAAGTTAATTTTGCATGATCCTATGCCAACATGCTAGGATTGGATCCAAACTTCATCATGCATCACTTAAATGTAAAACTAGGGGTTAAGTCCGTCAAGCAAAAGTTGAGGAAGATGCATCCACATATAGCTCTTCTAGTCAAAGCAGAATTGGAAAAGTTGTTAAAGGTGGGGCTCATAAGATTAATTGCATATGCAGAATGGATATCCAATATTTTACCAGTTACCAACCATGATAAATCCATTTGGGTATGCACAGACTTTAGAGATTTGAATCTTGCATGTCCCAAAGATGACTTCCCACTTCCAAGCATAGATGCAATTGTGGAATTAACAGTGGGGTACTCCATGTTTTCATTGATGGATGGTTTTAGTGGATACAACCAAATCAAGATTGCACCTAAAGACTAAGAGAAGATAGCATTTACACACCCGTGGGGAATCTTTTGTTGGAATGTAATGTTGTTTGGCCTCAAAAATGCTAGAGCTACTTACCAAAGGGCAATGACAACCATCTTCCATGATATGATGCACACCTTCTTAGAAGATTATGTAGATGATATTTTGGAAAAGTCACATAAAAGAGAAGACCATCTACAAATTCTGGAAAAGATCTCTACATGCTTGGAACAATTCAAGGTAAGGCTAAATCCAAAAAAGTGTGCCTTCGATGTTCAATCAGGAAAATTGTTAGGCTACATAGTTTTGGAAAAAGGTATTGAAGTGGATCCCAAAAAGGTTCAAGCCATCATGGATATGGACATTCCTAAAAACATCAGCTAAATGTGGTCTCTTCAAGGGAAGCTCCAGTTAATAAGGTGGTTCATTTCTCAATTAGCTAAAAAGTGTCACTCATTTACAAGGTTGCTACATAAGGACACTACTTTTACATGGGATGAATAATGTGACAAAGCCTTCACTTTGTTGAAGACCTACCTAATTAATTCACCAATTCTAATGCCACCTATAAAAGGAAAACCATTATTCTTGTACATATCAGTAACCGAAAGGTTTTTAGGAGTTCTATTGGCACAAGCGAATGATCAAGGAAAAGAAAGAGATATGTACTATTTGAGTCGCACATTGATCAAGTATGAATTAAACTACACATTCATGGAAAGAGCATGCCTAGCTATTGCCTTTGCTTCACAAAAGTTGAGACACTATATGTTGATGCACAAAATAAAGATCATTTCAAGGATTGACCCTTTGAAGTACTTAGTAAAATTGCCTTAACAAGAAGAATGGAAAAATGGGTCATGGTTTTAAGTGAGTTTGATATTGAATGTATTGATAGAAAGGCCATAAAAGGACAAGTGATAGCAGATCACTTAGCTAAAAATAGATTGGTTTCTACACAAACCATTCAAGTGGAGTTTTTTGATGCAGCCATTTGCAACATAGAAGCAAAGACATGGAAATTATACTTTGATGAATCATACACACAAGGAGGTTCCAGAGCTGACATATTATTAATTACCCCTCCAGGGTATACTATTCCTAAATCCTATAAGCTCTTATTTCCATGTACCAACAACATAGCCAAGCATGAAGCTTTAGTCATTGGCATCAAGATGGCTTCAGAATGGAACATTACTAAGCTACAAGTCTATGGAAATTCTTAGCTAGTAATCAATCAAGTCAATAATGAGTACAATACAAAGGATGAAAAGATAATGCCCTACAAGACTATGATTGAGGCTTGGAAAAAATACTTTTTATTGATAACCTTTGAGAAAATTTTGAGAGAAAAAGAATCAAGCAGCCTATGTAATGGCTACCTTGGCTTCCTTACTTCAAAAGCCCAATCAGAATAAGAGGTATGAATTCTTGGTGGAAGAGTTGGAAAAATTGGCATTTGACCTTCTCGATACCCAAATAATTGCCTTGCTTCATGGACATGACTCACCTTGGTACGGCCCTATCTATACATACCTTAAAGACCAAGTGTTCCCTTTGAACCAATCCCGAGCCCAAAAATGACATTTCATAAGACAATCAGATCACTATATTATCCTTTCCAAAACATTGTATCGTAAGGGTCTTGACGGGACTTTTCTTAGATGTCTAGAGGAAGAAGAGTCTAAGTTAGCTTTACATGAGGTTGACGAGGGCATTTGAGGGTCACACTCTAGTGGGTTAAACTTAGCTAAGAAGATCCTTTGCATGGGGTATTTTTGGAAAACCTTAGAGAAAGATGCTTGTCACTTTGTCAAGATCTACACCAAATGTTAATATCATGGGGATATGATACATGTACCAGCACAAGAATTATATGTTGGAGATTTGCTAGTAGGCCAGTACTGACTGTATGTTTGTCATTGATGACAACATATGGAAAGTAGCATGCATGGAAGTCTTATGAAGTAAGCTTTTAGTATATGATGCATGGACATGATATCAGCATGATATCATGGGTGTAGAGGTTAACTATTAGTACATACAATTATATCACAACTTATGTTAGCAATGTTCCTAATAGAGTAACAGATAGTGTTCTGAGTCTGGTTGTCTATATAGTTGTCATGGAGGCTCGCACCCTTGGATATATGTTAAATACAAATTAGTGATGTTTCATATATGGACACATGGTCTGATAACGAATGCAAGTAAAGTTGTGCAGTTGCTATTCACCAGTAGCAGTTTCCTGTGTTTGTTCAGGAGAGCCGACATAGATTTTATTGGTTCTTGAGTTGCACCTATCTTTAGGGTATGCACCCTTGATTTAATCTTAGAGATGATTTGTTGATGTTTAGTTAAGATCATGAGTTAATTTAGCTTTTGGAGAAAGATCCAGTTGTTTTGGTAGAGACGATAGTGTGTAGCATGCATCTAGAATTATCTTATTAAGATAGGTCCAAAATATGTTGTGTGCATAATAGAGCTGATAGAATGTTTGTTGGAGTTTATTATGGTTTTTCTAATATGATTTCAAGGTTTTCCTAATAGGCCAACTTGATTATATCATTTAGAGGAAAGATATTTATAGGCAGTCATTTGTGATTTCTTGAGTGTGGTTCATGGATGATTAAGAAGAGCAGAGCAGAGTGTGCAAAGTGTGGAACCATCAAAAGAATGTCCATGTGACCAAGAAAAGTAATTGTTCTATACATTGAAACTTATCTAGACAAGTAGGTCAAAGCGTAGTTCACCAAGATCTAGATATAGTGTGTATCTATTATTCAAAAGGTTGTAGCCTTCACCCCTTTGAGCAGTGAGTTCTCAGACAGTACATCCTCTCCCCTAATAGGGACAATTGTAAAAGACTCCTAATAGGGTCTGACCCTTGACTAGGTCTATTGTACTTAATATATTGTAAAGCTACTCCTAACAGGGTAAAGGATCTTCTAGCAAGGATCATTATACACTAGTACAGAATATCAGTGGGTGTCAATTCCCACTAGGGTTTTTACCTATTTGGGTTTCCCTGTAACCAAAAGATTGGTGTTATGTTCATGTTTTCTTTCATTGTGTTTATGCTTTATGTTTAAATATACTTAATTGGATAAAGAATTGAATCTTGTAGATAACTGATTCACCCCCCCCCCTCTCAGATATCTCTTGGGACTATTCCTAACAATTGGTATCAAAGCCAAGTGCCTCGAAGAGAAAGTTTAACAGCTTGAGGTTGATCTGATGGCATTCTTCAAAAAAGAAAGTCCTAAGTTCAATGGAGAAAATTATCTTGATTGGAAGAACAAAATGGTGACTCATTTGCAGTGCATTGCTTTTGAAGTTTTTAATGTAACTATCAAAGTAGCCAAGATTCCTACCCTAGAGGATCTAGGAAAGGATGATGCTACTGAAGAGAAAAAGGAATTGTTTCATCAAAATGCTATAGCAAAAGAAGCCCTTATCAGTACCCTCTTTGATAGTGAATTTTCAGAGGTAAAGAGAGTAGACACCGCCCATAAGATATAGAATCACCTAGAAGACATGTTTGAAGGTGACAAACAAGAAAAGGATGCACACAGAAAAACATGGAAGAAAAGATACAATGCATTAGAGATGTTACCTAAAGAGAACATCAGAGCTTATAATCAAAGGATCAATGAAGCAGTTGCTAGAATCAGGAACAATGGTGGAGAGATATCAAAGGAAGATATTATGGACAAATTGATGACTACTCTTACTCCAAAATATGAAAACAAGATCAGCATTATTGATGAGACCATGAAGCTTACATCTAATTTCAAAAGAGAGAGCTTGATCAGAAAAATCTCAGCCTATGAGATTTCAAGATTAAAGACAGAACCTAAGAGTGAGACAACCTTCAAAGCAACAGTTCATGGTAAGAAATCTACAAACACCTTTGGTAATTTTGATGATGATGAAGAAAGAAATTTAGATGGTTTTATTTGTATGATTTCCAAAAGAGAAAAGAAAGGAAAAGGAAAATATGAAGGTCAATTACCATTTAAGTTCTTTTTATGTAATAAGATCGGTCACTCTGCATCTAAGTGTCCTACTAGAGCTAGAAAGTTCAATAAGGATTACAAACCTAACTACTCCTAGGAATGCTACTAAGCTAGAGATGGAGTTTCAGATGATGAATCAGGTGAAGAAGAAATTGGATTCATTACTATAACTGATCATGAAGATAAGAAAGAAGATCAAGAGCTTGCACTAATCTCACAAACTAATGTAAGGATAGATTGGATCATAGATAGTGGATGTTCACATCACATGACAGGTGATAAAGATAGATTTGTCCATCTAGACAAATACAATGGTGGCATGGTTAGATTTGAAGATAACACTCCCAAACCCATAGTTGGTAGAGGAGCCATCACTTTGGATGGAAAGAATAGCACTGATGATGTTCTACATGTTGATGGGTTGAAACATAACCTTCTTAGTGTTGGATAGTTACTTGGAAAAGGCTATCAGTTGGAGTTCAAAGATGACAAATGCATCATAAATAACAAGGCTGGTGTTATGATTGCATCAGGCACTAAGACAAGAGGTAATGTTTTTCAACTTAATTTAGATGCAAGTTGTTTTGTTGCTAAAGTTGATGATAGTTGGTTATGGCACAAAAGACTATGTCATATCAATTTTGATAACATAGTAAAGATAAGCAATGTTAAGGCAGTAAGAGATCTACCTAGCATAGAAAAGTCAGTTGATACTATATGTAGGGAATGTGTGATGGGAAAGCATGTAAGAAACTCATTCAGGAGCAAGCACAATTCAGTAGAGAACAAGTTGGATCTAATCCATACTAACCTATGTGGTCCAACTCAAACAAAACCATACTATGGTGGAAGGTATTTCATTTTGTTTGTTGATGATTATACTAGGATGATATGGGTTGAGTTCTTAAGAGATAAGTCAAAAGCATTTGAGAATTTCAAAATATTCAAAGCTAAGGTTGAGAATGAATCTGGACTTAAGATAAAGTGTTTGAGATCAGATAGAGGAGGAGAATACACCTCTGACAGATTCTATGAGTACTACAAAGAACATGGCATAAAGAGACAGTTAAGTGCACCTAGAACCCCTCACCAAAATGGAATTACAGAAAGAAGAAATAGGATTATCCTTGATGCAGTGCACACCATCATGATTGAAGGAAAAGTGGCACACACCTATTGGAGAGATGCAATCAATACAGCAGTCTATACCATCAATAGAATTCAATTGAGACCAAGTGCTGACAAAACACCATATGAACTTTGGTTTGGTAATGTTCCCATAGTAAAATACTTCAAAATATTTGGAAGCAAGTGCTACATCAAGAGGGATGAAGAAATAAGAAATTTTGATGCAAGAAGCGATGAAGGTATTTTCCCTAGTTACTCTACTAAAAGTAAAGCTTATATATGTTTCAATTTAAGATTGAAAAAGATCATTGAAAGTGCTCATGTTAAGATTGATGAGAAGTTCATGGTTCAAAAAAGATATCATGATTACTCACCCATGATTGAAGATGAACCTAGACCTACCACTAGTGAGACAATTATTGAAGAAATGTTTGACAGCATTGATGTGTTGTTTAATGACCCTAAGACAAGTGAAGAAGAAACTCCTAAGGCTAATAAGTCATAATCAACTAAGATTTCAAAGTTTACATCTAGAAACCATTCCAAGGAAGATATCATTGGAGATCAGAGCTCAAAAGTCCTAAGAAGATCACAAGTGAAGAAATCAGCTAATTATGATGCGGTATGTTTACTATCTCAGATTGAGCCCTTAAGTGTTGAAGATGCATGTAATGATTCAGATTGGCATGATGATATGAAAGAAGAACTTGATTAGATTATGAAGAATGAAAGGTCCAAAGACCTAGTGATAAAAATGTGATTGGAACAAAGTGGATATTCAAAAACAAGATGAATGAAGATGGCACAGTAGTAAGAAACAAAGCAAGGTTAGTATGTGTATGCAAATTAGTTGGATACTATTCTAAATGATGAATTAACTAAAAGAAGCTAACAAATCTATCTAATAAGCAAACTACAATGAAGAATGCAATAAACAATGAAGCCAAAATAACAATTTTACCTTCTCCTACAAATGCAGCTTGTCTCCATTGCCCTCCTAACCTTGATTTCTTGAAGATGTTGAGCTCTCAGATTTCCAAATGAAGCCCTTTTCCCAAGATGTTTCCAAAGTGTGGAGTTTGAGTGAAATGGATGCACAATAGCTTATGCAAATCTAATGAATGGAATGCAAATGATGGGGATGATAATGAAAATGCTTGTTTGCTTGATTGCTTGGATGCTTGAATGCTTGAATGCTTGAATACTTGTTCTCAAAAATCCCTATTTTCTATTAGCCCACAAAGGGAAAATGAGGCTCCTTTTATAGAGTTTTGGAGGATCTAGGCCTAGGTGGCATGATCCTACGGTTGAGAATGAAAGGTGGAAGATCCTAGGGCTAGAATTGACTTAGTTGAAGGAGTTGAGAGAAAGGGGGATGTAGTTGGAATGTGAGAGGAAGAATAGGGATGATGTTCCTCTCACATTGACATGGAGGAGAAGAAGGTGGAAGGGAAAGACACATGTCAAGTGTCTCACAAAGACCAAAGAGAGAAAGGGGGAGAGACCTTTTCCTCATGAGGACTCTTTGTACAAGTGTCCCATGAGTCACCTTTGACCCTTAGAGGTGGCTTGAGAAGCCCCTTAGGAATAGGGAAGGTCTCTTGACTTGGTTGTTGAGAGGACATGTGGTCATGAGACCAAGTCCTATGAGGCCACATAGCCCTTAAGAATAGGACATGTGTGGGTGAGGATAATTATGAATAAATAATTAATAATTATTATTTATCTTAGCCAAGGTGATGTTTCAGGTGACTAGGTGGATGAAGTGGACTAGGAGATTTAGTCATATTTAGGTGATTGTGTATTTAATTAAATCACTTTTAATAGACTATTTAGAAGACTTAGGATATAGAATTAGACTAGTGAATTTATTAAATAAATTGAATAATTTACTTAATAAATAGAGGAAACAAATATTAATTAAATAATAAATATTTAATTAATTTATCAAGTCAATAATAATTAAATAATAAATATTTAATTAATTAATGAAGCCATTTTTAGGTATATACATTTTGCCCCTCTTTGAAATAATGTGTTGGTCACACTGTTTCAAAGAAAGATCAAGCATTTTTGCCCCTGCCCCAGACAATGTCTCAAATGACCTATGGATGCCCCCTTGAGAGATTGATTGAAAAAAAAGATTATTTGAATTTTGTAAAAAAAAAAAAATTATGATTTTATGGGGTTGTCCAATCAATCTCATAAAAGAACGGGAAGAAATATGGATGAAAATGGGGTAGAATAGAAGAAAAATGGTAGGTAGGATCCACACACCAAGCACATCAGGTCCACAAGCTATAAATACGGCCAAGGGGTCCACAATAGGCTCATTGTGCACACTTGTCATTTGGAGATTAGAGCGCGAGATAGAGAAGAGCAGAGCCACCAGGATGCCTTTCCCCTTGTCAAATCACTGCTTCAAGAGAGTCAGACGCTTCCAGCGACCACCCAATTTGGGTGAACTGGTAGGTGACTCGATCTTGCTATGTATTATTATGATTTGAGGCATGTTAGATTAGATTTAGAACATGTTTAGGGTAAATCAAATGATAGATTAGAATAGGAATTTTATTTTTTTCTAAGCGCAGGATGAATGCACAGTTTTGGCGCATCAATGCGCAGCAAATTTGGACATTTGCATAGAAAATCAAAGTGTCTACGCATATGTTAAGGAGATTTGCACATTCATACTAGGAGTGGAATAGTACTGCGTAAGCATATAATAAAAGAGTGCATAGATACTTGTTGCGCATTTGTTAGGAAAAGCTGCGCAAATGGTCATTAAAAGTGCGCATATGTATAAAACTACGCAAATGCCTAGAAATGTTGCACAAATGTGGATGAAGACCGCATCAGTAAAAACCTGTGCAAATGTGAAATAAAGTTGTGCATGCATGTTTCAATGCTGCGCATATGTTTTTGGGTGTTAGAATTTAGTCAGGATGGATAGTCAATTAGGTCAAACATGATGTCGATAAGCTGATTTGATCTATCGGCGGTTGATTGTGATCGATTTGATCAAGATTGGCAACATTGTAGCATGTTCGCTAGTTAGCCAGTCTGAAATAGATAATTGATAGAATCATCTATTGAAACATGTGATAAACATGTTTGAACTTGATATGATAGGATAGATAGATTGATAGATCAGTTTATCAAAATTTGATAGGTTGATTGTTGTTGACTTGAATAGGAGGATATCACAGATGTTTTGATGTCACGGGAGAGATATCCCATCACATAGAACCTAAGACCAGGATTATCAGAGACAAAGAGACTAGTGATAGGAGCATCAGGACTGTACCATGTGATTTACATGCCTGAGATTCAGGTGAATCTAAGCATGATGACCGCCTTAGATGAGAGATGGCACTCAGAGATGAGTATGTTCCATCTTCTGATAGGGGAGATGACAGTGACACTAGAGGATGTATATCGCATCCTCCAACTTCCCATCATAGGAGAGTTAGTGCAATATGATTGACACGGTGGAGTCACAGAGTGCAGAGCCATCTTTGGAGATGAGGACATAGAGGATGGGGAGATTAGCTGGGAGGAGATGGTCGACATCTATGACCCTCTTCCAGTGGTTCTAGCAAGCGCTATTGGGGGATTCATATGCCTGGATCGGAGGTCACACGGATTTGCAGTTGGGTGGGGCTGGACATTATAGCGGGTGATGGAGGGGACCCAATTTGCTTGGGGTGTGTGTTTATTAGCACACTTATACCATGATTTACATCAGGTGGTGTACCACAGGAGTGCATCTCTATCAGCAGGGGTGACACTGCTCCATGTTTGGGCATGGGAGCACATTGCAGTGACCAGACCAGTAGTGATTCAGTTCTAGGGTGCAGGGAAGCCCTATATTCATTTATACTCCTTAGTTTTGTCTCAGGAAAAACTAGGACATTTAGAGTTTTAGCGCTACACTTTTAACACACTAGACACAGTGACATGGAGACCCTATCTTGGGTGCGAGCCATGGGATGATGAGTGGCAGCTTGGTTTTTTTTTTGAGGCATGATGGCTGATAGGGCGGATGCCCTTTATTATTGAGAGATAGCTGGTTAGCCGGGTTCTACGACAGTTTGGCAGGATACAGGGTATGCCCCAAGGAGTGATCGAGTTTGCACGGACACACCAAGAGAGACAGGATTGGGGACCCATGGCATCATTTGATGTTTCATGGTAGGATTTTTTGGATGCACCATACCAAGCATGGTCCATGAGATAGACAGTGGTTGACCCTGGGATGACTACAGATTTAGAGCAATTTTTGAGAGATCATCCTATGCCATGGATTACAAATCTAGTAGCGAGACCTCTAGAGAGAGATCCAGTAGACAGACGTCAAGGGAGGCAGCGAGGTCGAGATAGGAGGGGATGAGGGAGAGGAGGAGATGGAGGTGGTGGAGATGGAGGTGGAGATGGAGGTGGTGGAGATGGTGGCAGAGATGGAGGGAGAGTTGGCCCACGGATGAGAGGAGGTGGAGTGAGGCAGAGGGGATAGGGATGGAGATAGCTGCCAGTACAGCCAGCATAGCCAGCTAAGGGAGTGCCATTACAGGTACTAATCATGTAGGTATAGAGACCAGTGGCTATAGTACAGATACTAGTTGCTGCAGTACAGGCACAGGCATAGGGGCAGGCACAGGTGGATGTGGCTCAAGTTGACGTGGCTCAGGGTGGTAGACAGGATGAGCTAGATGTGGAGATGCCAGACATATAGGCATAGGCTGAGCAAGCAGACATGGACATCGAGGGACAGGATCCCTATTTACATAGAGATGCGGTGGAGGAGGAGCCTGATATTGATGCACTGCTAGTTCGACTAGCAGTTATCCAGGTAGAGGCGGACTGGGTTCCAGGTCTGGAGAGATAGATTGAGAGGATGGGCAGACAGATGGATGTGCTACGGGGAGAGAGAGATTCAGTGGTGGAGAGACTTGGGGATTCAAAGATGCTTCTAGATGAGCTACAGAGGACTGAGGACCTAGGTCCTCATGAGGATATCATGAGAGCCATGATACATGCCAGGAAGGAGATATCCTACTGGTGAGAGGCATATAGACAGGCAGTCCTAAGGGATCAGTGGATCGGGAGCTATAAAGAGAGCTTAGTTGGCATCAGAGCAGCTGCACATGAGCGACAGGCACCAGCTGGCAGTGGAGGGGTATCATAACATCCTCCCAGAGCACCGACAGGTTTAGGAGGTCAGGGTGGATCCTCAGCATCAAGGAGTGTAGCAGCATAGGGCCACATTGCATCCCGTAGATAGCGACATATAGATTCTGGAGGTAGTGGTTCATAGATGTGTGAGAGATCATTGTATACATGATTGTATCATTATGATTCATTGTATTATTATATTTTTGACTTGACAGACACATTGACGATAGACACATTGTTATTGATTTATATCATTGGACATTCGGATATTTTTGTTGTGTTATGGAGTGTATGTGATGCAGTTCTATCATGATTTACTTTAATGATTTATATACATGTGTGTACTGACATATGCAGGATGTGATGATGTACTTTTAGATTGCTAAAATGCATGTCTTAGAATGCAAAATGATTTATATGCATGTTTTGATTTTGTTGATGCTTAATGGTTAATAATCATATGATGGTGACATAAATGGATGTCTTAAATGAATTTATGAATGCCATGTGATTAACAATGCAATATTCATGATGAACAATGTGGATAATGAATATGAAATGAATGATATAATGCAAATGATATCTAATGTAATAAATTATGATGATTTAAATGTAATAACGGATAACACAATAATAAAAAATAAGATGAAACTTATAGCTATAATAAATGACCAAATTATATATAAATGAACACTCCTAATGAAGATAAATTATGTCTCTAAATGATTTAAGTGTTAAATGCAAAAAGTCATAATATGTGTGGTTATCCAAATGTCCTCAACTTAAATAACAATGTATCTGACACAAGAAGAATAGACTAAGAAAATAGATAACCTAATAAGAAAGGTAACCTATAAATCCCTATAAAAGGAGCACTGATATGCAATGCAAAATGAAATATGAAATGAGTATCTCCACAACTTCATGTAACATCTTAGAACTTCATAATAATAGGAATTTGATTTTCATCATTGAGCTCATTATGTTGCAAGAAAATGCAAGCATCATGGTATAATTAAACCAGGATGACCGGAGCACTTTTTGCATGGAGTTTAATATGGCAAACTTGACAAGCATCTAGGTATAATTTAACCGAGATGACCTGAGTTTCATTTGCATAACAGACAAGGAATATTCCCCCCTCAATCAAGGAACAAGTATTTGGAGTCGAGGTATGCGATGGCGTATCACCCTAAATAGTATTTGCAGAACAACATGATGTTTATGTTGTTCATACTATGAAATGGATGAAGGCACTTATACATAGACACCCCAAATTATTGGATCCTTTGATTTCATCAGAAAATACCCCACAAATAGCAATCAAAGAAAATATCATGCTCCATCCCGGCTATTCTAATCAATGACATATGGGAGTTTCAAACTCATGTCAAAAGATATCCTGGAATAGCATAGGAAACATGATAACAATGAAATCTAGATATGAATGCATAATCTACAACAAACCATTCTAACATGTATGTCATGAATATACATTTCTTTTGCCAAAAAGATTGATGTGGGACATGTTGATCAATTCAAGTGATGATGTATAATCAAGATATAGAGATAAGTAGTCATGTGTCAAAGAATAGATCATAGATTTGGATTCAGCATGAAGAGATCATTGTAAAAGGACATTTGATTGTGTCTGCTTGCCTGGTGAAAATAACTCCATTATGTCCTTGAAGAGTCACGACTATCATAGATCCACTTCCCAAACTAGGTCAAGGACATGCCCCCAGCTAGGTGATGGACTGACTTATTATGGATGAAGAAAAAAACACAAGGAGACTAGGATGAAGACCCTGACAAAAGATCAAGCTATGATCGGATTTTATTATGGATAAATACAAGGAATGGTGCATGAACAGGCCATTTTATTATGATATATACATGGCGAGGATGAGGACTAACTAACCATTTTATTTTTGGATATATACAATGAACGGACACACTAAAAGAAGCCTAATAGATAGAGGAGCTAATTTTTCACATATAGCGCCTGTTTCCAGGTTTTCACCATATGCTTTTATAGTAGTTTTTCTTTTGATTTTGTGATTTTTTTTGTATTTTTTTTCTTATTTCATTTACAGAAGATATATACACCCTATATACATGCCCCTTGCATTTGGATTTCAAGGATAAAACTTCTTGAGATGAATACTATTAAGAGGCTCATCCAAGGGATCCCCTTCAGGTGTAGATAACTGATAAGCTCCAAAACCATAGACTGCTATGATCACAAAAGGTCCTAACCAATTAGGTTTGAACTTACCCTTATTTTCATGGTGTTGTTGATTCTTTGGATTTTCTCAAAGGACTAAGTCACCTAACTGAAAGTCTCTAATCTTTACCTTGCTGTTATACTGATGGGACAGACGCTGCTGATAAACTTTCAAATGATCATAGGTGCACTGATGGCATTCATCTAGGAGTTCCAATTCAGTCAAGCGTGCAACTCTATACTCTTCATCAGGAATTAAATCTTTAAGAGTAACATGAAGTAAAGGCAACTCGACCTCGAGGGGCAGGACTGCTTCAGATCCATAAACAAGGGAGTATGGAGTGGCTCCAGTAGGAGTTCAGATGGAGGTGTGGTAAGCCCATAAGGTAGGATTAAGTTGAAGATGCCAATCACGGCCAGCGTCATTGACAGTCTCTTGTAGGATTTTAACAATTGTTTTGTTTGATGCCTCAGCTTGGTCATTTCCTTGAGGATAGTAGATGGTGGAATAGTTGTGGGTAATGTGGAATTTGGCACACAGTTCATCCATGTCCTAATTTTGGAACTGTTTCCCATGATCAGTAATGAGATACATAGGTATACCATATCTGCAGATGATATAGTTTAAGATAAACATGGATATTTGTTTCCCTATGGTGGTAATCAATGGAACAGCCTCAATCCATTTAGTGAAGTATTCTGTGGCAGTGAGGATCCATTTGTGACCATTGGAAGATGGAGGATTGATAGAACCCACGAGGTCAAGTCCCCACCGACTGAATGGCAAAGTAGTTGTAAAAGGATGTAACTCTTGTGCTGGAGCATGGATAAGGTTTCCATGTATTTGACATTTCTTGCATGCCCTAGAAAAATGAAAAGAATCTGCTTCCATGGTAGGCCAATAATAACCCATACGCATGAGTTTCTTAGCCAAAGAGGGACCACTTGAATGTGTCCCACATATACCTTCATGTACATCTCGTAAAGAAAGTTGAGCTTCATCATGTTCGAGACATCGCAGGAGAGTACCGTCAAAACCTCACCAATAAAGGGTGTCGGATAGTAAAATATAGCGGGAGGTTTGGCGGAGAAAAGTTCATTTTTTATTGTGGTATAGGTCAGGAGGTAAAGTGTTATCTTTGAGGTAAGAATAGATCTTTCCATAGGTTGGGGAGTCATGTCCAATCAGATGACATATAATACTCATATCAAGGTCATCATATGAAGGACAAGTTAGGGATTCCACTAAGAACTCAAAATGGGCCTTGGTATCTTCGATATCAAATAAAGAAGCAATCATTTCCATGGCATCAGCAGCCTTGTTTTCATGCTGAGGAATCTGCTCAAAAGTGATGACAAAGAAATACTTTTGCAAGTCATCCACCATACATTTATATGGTAATAACTTATCATCTTTGGTCTGATAATCATCATTAACCTGATTAACAATCAACTGAGAATCTCCGTAGACATTTATTTCAGATACATTCCATTGTAAAGCCATTTTTAACCCAATCAACAAAGCCTCATATTCTACCACATTATTAGTGCAAGGAAATAACAAGTTGAAAGATTTCAGAATAGTGTATCCTTGTGGCGTGATAAAAAGTATACTAGCTCCTGAACCCTGTTGAGTGTATGAGCCATCAAAGTATAATTTCCATGTTTGCATGGTCAAAGCTAAGATATGAGCATCAGGAAACTCTGTATGTATAGGTTGGTCATCCATTAATGGAGCATCTGCTAGTTGATCTGTGATCACTTGACCTTTGATAGCCTTCCTATCTACATATTCAATATCAAACTCACTAAGTAGCATGACCCACTTAGCCAACCTACCTGTCAATGTAGTCTTGCTTAACAAATACTTTAAAGGATCAATTTTTGCAATAAGCTGAGTAGAATGTGACAACATGTAATGTCACCACTTTTGTGAAGCAAAGATAACAGCTAGACATGCTCTTTCAATAGGGGAATAGTTTAATTCATATCCCACTAGAGTGCGACTGATGTAGTAAATGGATTTTTCTTTTCCTTCATGATCTTGTTGAGCGAGAAGAGCACCTAGTGAGGCTGTTGTGGCTGAAATGTAGAGCAAGAGTGGCTTGCCTAGAATTGGTGACATCAGAGTTGGAGGATTCGCTAGATACTATTTGATTTTATTGAAAGCTTCCTCACACCTATCATCCCATTGGAATAAGATATTTTTATGCAACAAATGTTGAAAAGGATGACTACGATCTGCTAATTGAGAAACAAATCTTTGGATTGATTGAAGATGCCCCTGTAAAGATCTTAGCTGACTGATGTTAGTGGGGGAAGCCATCTCCAATATTGCTTTAACCTTTTCTGGATCTACTTCGATTCCTTTAGCTGAGACAATATACCCTAACAGTTTGCCAGATGTAACCCCGAATGCACATTTCTTTGGATTGAGTCGAATCTGATATTTTTCCATCTAGGTGAATATTTTGTCTAACACTCTCAAATGACCAACTCTATCTTTTGATTTTTCTAAAATGTCATCAACATAATCTTCCATGATGGTATGCATCATGTCATGGAAGATCATGGTCATGGCTCTTTGGTAAGTTGCTCTAGCATTTTTGAGGCCAAAAGGCATTACATTCCAGCAGTATGTGCCCCACGGACAAGTAAAAGTAGTTTTTTCCTGATCTTCTGGTGCAATCTTGATTTGGTTATAGCCAGAAAATCCATCCATTAATGATAACATCTCATGTCCAACTGTTAGGTCAACAATCATATCAATATTTGGTAAAGGGAAGTCATCTTTAGGACAAGCTTTATTTAGATCTCGAAAATCAATACAAATCCTAATAGACTTGTCTGGTTTTGAAACTAGGACAATATTTGAAATCCACTTAGCATAATCAATAGCCCGAATGAATCCAACATCTAGGATCTTTTTCAATTCTTCTTTCACCATTAGAGCAATGTGAGGATGCATTTTGTAGAGCTTCTACTTAACTATTTTTACACCTGGTTTGATAGATAAATGATGGATAATGAGATTGGGATCCAAACCAGGCATATCAGTGTAGGACCAAGCAAAGTTGATTTGTCATTCTCTGAAGAATTTTGCAAAAGTTTCTTTCTCTGATTCTGTCAAGGATGCTGCTACCTTTAGGATGCATGGAGACTCCTTTGTTCCAATATTAAGTGGTACTGTCAGTTCTATAAGAATGGCAGATTGCTCTTGATCTAGATAGTTTGGAAGAGTGTCAATCCTTCCATCGTCAGGTGCCTCAGAGAGGTTTTCACCATCAGATGCGTCTTTTCATTTTACTATTTTTGGATCTAATACTACCACTGAGTGGTTTTCACCATTAGATCTATTGATTATTTTTATATTTTTATGACTGAAAGGATTGGCACTCTCTCCAAAATAGGCCATGTCATTGAGTTCTATTGGAAATCCTGACTTGTGATCCCCTGGTGGTAAATGATCCCTGGTACCAAGATAGTCAATGATTGCATCATCATTATGGAAGACATCAAGTTCTGGGTGATCGGGAGAATCCCAATCAATAAGGTCAGGATGGACAAGGGGCATTGGATCATTTGGGTTGATTTCAAAAGAAGAGATGGTATTGATGGAAAAGTTGCTAAGGTTTATGATAGTATCAGCGAGGTCTATCTCCATACTCTCCTCTGAATTATCTGTCACAAGATAATGCTCATTTCACTCATGATCAACATGATTAGTATTACGTGGGACCAATCCTAGTGAGTCACTCATTGAACTCTCACCATCATGGTAATTGTTACTATATTGATGGACAACATTGACTCCTATGTCTTCAGTACCATCAGATAAGGAATCCCATTCATAATCATTAGAATCAGAATCATCATTATCCTCAAGACTATCAATGATTCGTTGAGCTATCCTTTGTTTTTCTAGATCTACATACATGCCATGCTTTCTGAATTGTAAGGCAGGAGCTTTAGATGTCTCATGAAAAGGTGGCATTTTTTCTTTCCCTTTTGTTTCTTGTGATCCCTCTCCCTTATATCCTAATCTTGTAGTATCTCATTGATAATTTGGATTTTGCAAAATTGGTTTTATAACACCTTCTCTTTGTAACCCTAGGGGTCCAGCACCTTGATATCCCATCTTTTGTAGCAAAGTATACCCTTTTCCATAGACATCAGGGGATATATAATCATGTTTAATATCATCTTCAATCATCTATGTCCTAAGCCAATAATTTGCACTACGCTCAGCTGCCTCTTTGGATATTGTGCCCCCACTTATAAATGTGTTATAAACAAGTGTGGAAGGGGGTTCTGATTGTTGTTTAGTGATCAAAGACCGACCATATGATTTAGGAGATAAAGGTAACTCAATGATGCAAAGAGCTTGACCTAAAGTATATTCTCCCATACTTCTTTCTTTGATATCTATCTTGATCCCGTCTGATTTAGAAGTTGATGTTATATTACTAGGGTCACCAGGTGTAGTTGTAGAAGATCCAGTACGATTATTGGGAACCAAAGAATCAGAAATCTAAACATTGCTACAATATTGAAAAGGATTGGAATCTCCTTTGACAGTGATCTCCTGACCATTGTGAGGAAATTTTATACATTGATGATAAGTTGATGGCACAGCTTGCATGGAATGAATCCATGGTCTTCCCAAAAGAATATTATAAGCAAGATCCATGTCTAGGACTTGACAAGATACATCTTTGACAATAGGACCGATTCTAATTGGAAGAACAATGGACCCCTTGGATGATCGCTCTTCCTCATCATAGGATTTTATTGTGATTTTCTTTTTTGGATCAACGGAATTTTCAAAAAATCCCAATGCAAGGACCAATTTTAACGTGCAAATATTCAAGCCAGCTCCCCCATCTATTAATACTCTTTTAATCTTGTGATTCTAGACAAGGACTTCGATATGTAAAGGAGCATTATGAGGTTGGGTAATGGCTAAATCATCATTTTCAGTAAAGGACAAATAGTGTGGGGTCATTAAATGACCTACCATAGCTTGAAATTGATCAGGATCTAGAGTTGTTGGAACCTGGGTCTCTAAGAGAACTTTTTCAAGGATATCTTTGTGAGATGGAGAAAGACACAAAAGCTCTAAGATGGATATCTGGGCCGGTGTCTTTTTGAGCTGTTCCAAAAGATTGTACTAGTTGGAAGTATTGGGTATGGACTTTGGAACATAAACAAACTTGTTGTGAGTAGTGCTTGGTTTAGACTGGACTCCTTGGAGAGTAACCTTGGCTTGAGCATGAGTAGTAGCATAGATTAGTTGACTCTTTGATTTTTCCTTGATGGTAATAACATTGGCATAATATGCAAAAGGATGATGGTCAGAAATGTTACCAACATATCTATAGGGTGTGTTATTATAATTGGCTTGTTTGTCACCCTTATTGTTGGAAGAACCTCCTTTTTCATGCTCAGGAAGTGGATCTTTGAAGGCCGTATGTCATTCATTCGAGACATGTCCATCAACACTAATTTCACCGCTTTCGATTAAGTCTTGGATCACATTTTTAAGTCTTTGACATTCATTAGTTATATGTCCTTTTCCTCTGTGGAATTCATAATAATCATTTCCATTCCACCAAGAAGGCTTCACTCTAGGTTCATAATCCTTCAGTTTAGGAAGCGTGATGAGTTTCTTGGTGATTAACTTCTGTAATGCTGATTTGAGAGATTCCCCTAAAGGAGTAAAGTTTCTTCGAGGTGAGATAAAAGGAAATCTTGGTTTGGGTGAATCCTTGGTGGTATTTTGACTTGCTGACTAATTATTGTATGTAGCTTGAGTAGCGTTGGTCATACTTGTGAGATTTAAAAGAGGTTTTGTTGGTTGGACATTACGATTATCAACAATTCCATCATTGACAATGTTTTTGTTTTTATTCCAATATTTCGATTTTTCATTGTTGGAATTGGAGTTATAAGTGTTGGAATTGGAATTTGAGGATCTAGCATTGTCTTTGGAATAAAGTTTTATCTCACCTTTTCGGACCATGGCTTCCTCAATTTTGATACCATTTTCTATGAGCTTATTGAAATTTGGTGGACATTGCAATTGCAACCTATAACTCATTTTTGGTGTAAGGTTATGCACAAAAATATCCATCTTTTCTTGTTCAAGAATTGTTCGTGGATATTTAGAAAATAATTGACACCATCTTTGCAAAAAAGTAAGGAAAGGTTCTCCATTCTTTTGATGCGCATTGCAAAGATCAAGCATAGTGACCTCATGTTTGATGTTATATGAATAATGAGTCACAAATTTGTCAAGAAGCTCATTGAAAGATTTGATGCCAGGGGGGAGTTTGGAGAACCATTCCATGGCTTGTCCTCCTAAACTTCACGGAAATAGTCGCATAAGATAAGTGTCATTGTGAGAAACTTCAATACAAGTAGCACAAAACTCATGAATATGGTCTTGTGGATCCGAACTCCCTTTGTATTTGTCAAATTTTGGTACCTCAAAATGAGGAGGTAATGAAATCATTGCTAAATTCTTATCAAAAGGATAAGGACATATCTCATCCAAAGAATACTTCTTAGTTGATGATCCAGTTTGAATATCACGAATTTGTTGTTGAAGCATCTGGATTTGTTGTAGGATGGGATCCAAAGATAATGTGTTTCCTTGCGAGTTTTGGGAAACATTACACTGTTGAGTATGTTGAGGATCATTGGATTGCTGATTATTTTGAAAAACATTTTGTTGTTGATCACTATGGGACGCATTGGATTGTTGATTGATTTGAGAAGCATTGGATTGTTGATTGATTTCCTTTGCTCCATGAGGATCTTGAGAACCTTTAAGGATATCTTGATTGTGTGTAGGAGTTGGTTCTCTAAGATTGGTAACATCAAAATCACTTGGTAACTTAGCTCCTTGTTGAGCAAGCATGAGGAAATACATCTCTTTATCCAAGCCTATAAGTCATTCCATGACTTGTAAAAATTTAGGATCTTGTGCAGCATCCCTAAGTTCCTCATCAGTAGGTTTGTCATCAAATGTGAGAGGATTAGCTTTCTTAGGAGGCTTTTTGGGCCAAGGATTTTCATCATTGCTATTATTGCCTTCCATTTTGTCTAGGGATTCTGGATTAATAGGTTGTTTGAGTTTCTAAGATCAAGTTTGAACCATAAAACGGATGAAATTGATTGCGGAAAAGAAAGATTCTTGATAAAAAGATATGGAGAATGATTGGTAGAAAAGATATGATAAGTATTGAAAATTGGGGTCAAGAAACAATAATCTAAGTAAGCTTGATGGTTAAGGATGATATATCCTGATAATGATAAGCTCACCAAGATCAAAGTCTGATAGATAAGGTAAATCTTCAACACCACACTGAAAATTTTAAGATTGGAAGAAAGTGATTTGTTGACGCTTGAGAAAGGAAAGATGATGAAAAGTGATGAAAGTGGTCAAATTAGAAATCAAAGGTCTATGTAACATAACTATTTTTCCAGAATCTTGCTGAAGACAAAAATGGGTATTTGAAAAAGTGATTTTGAAAATCCAAAAGCCTGTGAAAATGCTCTTTGTTGTAAATGCGTAGCAACAAATGCGCAGGACAGTGTAATATATGTGCAGTAAAATGAAACAAATGCATAAAAAATTTTGACAGATGCGCAGTAACTTGAATCATATGCGCAGAAATTTGGAATGTATGCGCAGGTTGTCAAATTTTTGATGATTTTGCTATTTTGATGATAGGGAATTTTGTTTGTTTTAGTTTTTCTGATGTTTTCTGGTTTTTGGCAAAGTAAAAATGCATAAACACACACACGCAAGACAAAGATGATTTTGATCTAACTTAATCTAGTATGAATGCACAAACACGCTTACAAATCCTAAGGTTGGCAAGGACGATATCTGCTGAATCCCCACTAGGATAATAAAATCTAGCCACGCAAATCTACAGCGGATAGCCTAGGAACTTGGAGGCACGGGCTCCTCCTTATAGTGCACTCACTTCTCAGGCACACCAAGTTCCGAATTCAATGGGTCATTACTTCCCAAAGAACTGCTATCTCTACTATGAACCGTGAGTAATGTAGGGTGTCTTCACGAGCTTGGGTGACTCCTTGAGCTAGCAGATAGAAGGTTTTTGGCCACTAAACAAAAGTTGTTAATAAGGACATCCATTTAGGTGGTTGTGATCAAGTCATTTTCCCAATTAAGGGGGCTCTCCCAATCCTTTCAAAGCAAGGCTTTCACCTCTACTAAGTAGGATTTTAACGCACCACTGGGGTACTAGAGGAGATTTTGGTTGCCACAATGAATTCACACCTGTCTAATGTGAGACTAATCACACTAGCATTTTTTATATACCAGTTTGGAAGGGCTTGGCTTCAGCCTGTTATTGATTGGGTCGTTCCTTGGGGTGAGTACCTCTTTTCCCACCAAAGACCGCCCTCTAAAAATTATAACAATTTCTCTTACACCCAAGATCCATGAAAGGTGAGGGGAGAGGATACGTTGTTATAATTTTGGGACTACAATTATGCTACTAAGCAAAAATAAACAGACACTGGAATCTATGCTAAGGAAGACACACAAAGCAAAAATATGTTGTATTTTAAACCCAAATGAGATTATAGTTTATTTTGCAAACCCCTTGGCAATCTGCAATCAAACTATTAAAAATATTTTAGCAATGGGGTCTTCAAAATTACGTCCTGCAAAATAGCCTAAAAACTACCAAAATGAACAGACACTTGTTAAAAGATTAGCTAAAAACCAATGCAACAAAAAAAATTAAAATTTTTTGCAGAAACTAATGAATGCGCAGAACAATGTGATATATGCGCAGTAAGTATGGATGTATGTGTAGGAATGTTGTATGCGTGAGACAGTTTAATGAATGCACAGCCTGGTGGAATGTATGCGCAGTTACTATGGATGCACAATTAAAATCAATAAATGTGCAGGAACAGTTGACAAATGCGCAGCAATTATAACAGGGAGGAAAACAAATGAAAATTTTGTCAGAGAATGGATGCGCAGCGAAAATGAACAGATGCGCAGAAATTATGGACGAATGCGCAGAAAGAACCTGTAGAAAAACCTGCACATGGAAAACTAAAAACTGAAAGTGAAAAGCCTAGATGGGCCCTCCTTCTAGCACCAAAAATGTATGCAAATTAGTTGGATACTATTCTAAATGATGAATTAACTAAAAGAAGCTAACAAATCTATATAATAAGCAAACTACAATGAAGAATGCAATAAACAATGAAGCTAAAATAACAATTTTACCTTCACCTACAAATGCAGCTTGTCTCCGTTGCCCTCCTAACCTTGATTTCTTGAAGATGTTGAGCTCTCAGATTTCCAAATGAAGCCCTTTTCCCAAGATGTTTCCAAAGTGTGGAGTTTGAGTGAAATGGATGCACAATAGCTTATGCAAATCTAATGAATGGAATGCAAATGATGGGGATGATAATGAAAATGCTTTTTTGCTTGATTGCTTGGATGCTTGAATGCTTGAATGCTTGTTCTCAAAAATCCCTATTTTCTATTAGCCCACAAAGGGAAAATGAGGCTCCTTTTATAGAGTTTTGGAGGATCTAGGCCTAGGTGGCATGATCCTATAGTTGAGAATGAAAGGTGGAAGATCCTAGGGCTAGAATTTTCTTAGTTGAAGGAGTTGAGAGAAAGGGGGATGTAGTTGGAATGTGAGAGGAAGAATAGGGATGATGTTCCTCTCACATTGACATGGAGGAGAAGAAGGTGGAAGGGAAAGACACATGTCAAGTGTCTCACAAAGACCAAAGAGAGAAAGGGGGAGAGACCTTTTCCTCATGAGGACTCTTTGTACAAGTGTCCCATGAGTCACCTTTGACCCTTAGAGGTGGCTTGAGAAGCCCCTTAGGAATAGGGAAGGTCTCTTGACTTGGTTGTTGAGAGGACATGTGGTCATGAGACCAAGTCCTATGAGGCCACATAGCCCTTAAGAATAGGACATGTGTGGGTGAGGATAATTATGAATAAATAATTAATAATTATTATTTATCTTAGCCAAGGTGATGTGTCAGGTGACTAGGTGGATGAAGTGGACTAGGAGATTTAGTCATATTTAGGTGATTGTGTATTTAATTAAATCACTTTTAATAGACTATTTAGAAGACTTAGGATATAGAATTAGACTATAGTGAATTTATTAAATAAATTGAATAATTTACTTAATAAATAGAGGAAACAAATATTAATTAAATAATAAATATTTAATTAATTTATCAAGTCAATAATAATTAAATAATAAATATTTAATTAATTAATGAAGCCATTTTTAGGTGTATACAGTATGTAAAGGATATTCACAAAGAGAAGGCATTGATTATTCAGACACCTTTGCACTTATGAGCATATTAGAAGCTATTAAGTTGTTTCTAGCTTATGCTACAGTTAAAAACTTCAAAGTATATCAGATGGATGTTAAGTCGGCATTCCTAAATGGAGATTTGAAAGAAAAAGTATACATTGAGTAGCTAGAAGGATTCACCCTATCAAACAGATTTGATATGGTATGTAGGTTTAAGAAGACACGCTATGGACTTAAGCAAGCCCCTAGAGCATGGTATGAGAGACTAGATGGATACTTAACTAAGATTGGATTCAAGAAGGGAATAGCAAATTTTAATCTATTCATTAGAGAGACATCTGAAGGTTTGTTACTTGTAGCTATATTTTTTGATGACATTATATTTGGAGGTAATGACAAACTTAGTGCTAAATTTGCTAAGGAAATGCAGAATGAATTTGAGATGAGTATGATTGGTCCTATCAAGTATTTTTTAGGATTGAATGTGTAGTAAACAAAGAAAGGTATATTCATTAATCAGTCCAAGTATGTGAAAGAAATATTAAAGAAATTCAAGATGGATGATTGCAAGCTAGTAGGGACACCTATGATTACTAGATGTAAGCTTACAAAGGAAGATGACTCACCAGCAGTTGATATAACATTATACAAGTCTATAATTGGCAAACTGGTCTATCTTACTTAGACTAGACCTAATATTTCAAATGCAGTTGGCATAGTTGGAAGATTTGCAGTAGAGCCTAAACAAAGTCACCTCATGGTAGTAAAGAGGATATTTAGATACTTACAAGGCACTATAGACTATGTTCTATGTTATCCTAATTTGGAAAATGTTGAGCTTCATGTGTACACTGATGCAAATTTGGTAGGATGTGTTGATGACAGGAAGAGTACATCAGGAGGAGTAGTTTTTCTTGGTGATAGACTTGTCACTTGGAAAAGCAAGAAACAAAATTGTATTTCTCAGTCAACAGGAGAAGTGACATATGTTGCAGCAGCCTTGAATTATTCTACAATTGTGAGGATCAAGTAGATGATAAAAGATTTTGGAATTCAAATTGATTATCCTATTGTTATTCACTATGATAACACTAGCACTATCAATATGTCGAAGAACCCTATGATGCATGCAAAGACAAAGCACATTGACATCAAGTATCACTTCCTAAGAGAGAAAGTGATAGAGAAAGAAGTCAAGCTAGACTATGTGAATACTAAAGATTAGTTGGCAAAACATATTCACAATGCCCTTGCCTAAGGATACTTTTGAGTATCTTAGGGAGAAGTTGGGATTAATTCCCTTCCTTGATTTTTCTTACAAGAAAGAAGGAAAGGCATCAGTCCTCAAGGACTGATGGAAGGTTGACTACACCACCTCAAGAGTAGTACAGGTGCTCAAAATGAATGGCACCCTTTTCCATTGATGTCAAAGGGGGAGTAGTATACAGAGACATGAAAAAAAAAAGGAATAACATACTTAGGGGGAGCCGTATTCAGTTGTGATAGCAGTTCAGTTGAGGAAATGAAGAATGTTAGAAAATATTGCAGCAGATGAAGGATTCATCTTTGGGGGATTTTTGAAGAGGAAATGGAGAATTTTATAAAAGAAATGTTCTTTTGGGTTGGTGGTGGTTTTTCATTCTACATGTTGCCATCAATTTCAAAGGGGGATAGTGTTGGAGATTTGCCAGCAGGCCAGTACTGACTGTATATTTGTCATTGATGACAACATATGGAAAGTAGCATGCATGGAAGTCTTATGAAGTAAGCTTTTAGTATATGATGCATGGACATGATATCATGAGCACAGAGGTTAACTGTTAGTACAGACAGTTATATAGTAGCTTATGTTAGCAATGTTCCTGAAAGAGTAATAGACAGTGTTCTAAGTATGGTTGTCTATACAATTGTCATGAAGGCTTGTGCCCTTGGATATATGTCAAAGACATATCAATGATGTTTCAATTATGGATGCATGGTCTGATAATGAATGCAAGTAAAGTTATGTAGTCACTATTCGCCAGTAGAAATTTCCTATGTTTGTTCAGGAGAGCCGATAGAGATTTTATTGGTTCTTGATTTGTGCCTATCTTTAGGGTATGCACCCTTGGAGTTAAGCTTAGAGATGAGTTATTGATGTTTGGTTAAGAGTGCATGAGTTAATTTAGCTTGTGGAGAAAGATCCAGTTGTTTTGGTAGAGATGATATTCTATAGTGTGCATCTACAATTATCTTATTAAGACAGGTCCCAGAATATGTTGCATGCATAATAGAGCTGATAGAATGTTTATTGGAGTTTATTATGGTTTCTCTAATATGATTTCAAGGTGGTTCTAATAGGCTGACTTGATTATATCATTTAGAGGAAAGATATTTATAGGCAGTCATTTGTGATTGCTTGAGTGTCGTTCATGGATGATTAAGAAGAGAAAAGAAGAGTGTGTGAAGTGTGGAACCATCAAAAGAAGGTCTATGTGACCAAGTAGAGTATGTGTGCTATACATTGGAACTGATCTAGACAAGTAGGTTAAAGCACAGTTCACCAAGATCCAAATATAGTGTGTATTTGTTATTCAAAAGGTTGTAGCCTTCACCCCTTTGAGCAGTGAGCTCTCGAACAGTGCATCCTCTCCCCTAACAAGGAAAATTGTAAAAGACTACTAATAGGGTCTAACCCTTGACCAGGTCTATTGTACTTAATATATTGTAAAGCTACTCCTAACAAGGTAAAGGATCTTCTAGAAAGGATCATTATACACTAGTACAGAATATCAGTGGGTCTCAATTCCCACTGGGGTTTTTACCTATTTGGATTTCCCCATAACCAAAAGATTGGTTTTGTGTTCATGTGTTCTTTCATTTTTTTAATTCTTTATGTTTAAGTATATTTAATTGGATAAAGAATTGAATCTTGTAGATAACTAATTCACCCCCCCCTCAATTATCTCTTGGGATTATTCGTAACATTACATCCTCTTGTGACACCTTGGCCATTTTATCAATGGGGGTTTGATTTGATTGGTGTGATTTATCCACCATCATCTAGTGGGCACAAATACATCATCATGACTATGGAATACTTCACTAAATAGGTGGAGGCCATTCCTTTGATCACTGCTATGAGAAAACAAATCTCCATGTTCATTCTTAATCACATCATTTGTAGATATGGTATTCCTCATTCCATAATCACCGACAATGGATCACAATTCAAGAACAAAGATGTGGATGAACTTTGTGGTACTTTTCATATCACCCATCACTCTTCTTCCATTTATTATCCACAAGGAAATGGACAAGCTAAAGCTACATACAAGAATATCTTGAAAAACTTGAAGAGATCGGTGAATAAATCAGGAAGAGATTGGCATGTACAAATCAACCTAGCATTATGGGCCTATAGAACTAGCATGCGGACACCTACAAGAGCTACACCATATTCATTGGTTTATGGAGCCGAAGTTGTTCTACCTTTTGAGGTTGAAATCCCATCCCTAAGAGTATCATTACAAAGATTAATAACGGAGGAGGATTATAGGGTTGCCCAACTTCAACAATTGGAATTGTTAGAAGAGAATCAAGCACAAGCTTATGAACATTTGAAAGTCTATCAAAACAGGATTTCAAGAAACAATAACAAGCACATCAAACCAAGAATCTTTCAAGTAGGTGATCTAGTGCTAAGAGAAAACCCTAAAAATCAATCAAAAAGGGAAAAGAAGGGTAAATGGGAAGCAAATTGGCTTGGTCCCTTTGTCATTTTTTCTTCATTTGGAATAGGGACTTACAAATTAGCCAATTGTGATGGGGAAGAATTACAAGAACCCATTAATAGCATCCATTTAAAGAGGTTTCATACCTAATAAGATGAAAGAGAATCAAAAGAAAGAGTATCAAAAGAGTGTATATCTGATGACTCAAGCATCACTTTTGTTCATGAGAAAATCAAAAAGATTAAAAAAAAAAAATTGAAAAAAGGAAAAAAAAAGTGCCTTGGTGAAAACCTAGCAATTAGGCGCCTTGGTAGCAAAAAAAAATTGAAAAAGAGAAAAAGAGCAATAAACCCAAAAGGTGAAAACTTGGCAATCAAGCACCTTTTGTTCCCTTATGTCTTTCCTAGTTCCATGTGTACATATTTCATTTCCATCATCTCACTTGCAAATCCTCATTGCATCTGTCATTTGTGCATAGTCATAATAAAACCTTTTAGTTTCATTGTTGCATTTGTCCTATGGCCCTAAGTTTTGTCACACAATCACATTTATCACTTTGGGGTAGGAAAGGATTGGAATTTTGGTGCAAGTAGATTCAATAGTGCTACTTTCGGTCACACATCAAAGAGGGAATTGTCAGAGCTTCAGAAGAGAGAGATTTTACTGAATAGTTGATGGATATCATTATTCACAACCAAGTATTTTGATCCTACCACTTGATCCTTGAACCTTCATTGACTTTATTATTTAGGATTAAAAATTGACATCACTTAAATGATTAGAATGCTTGGAAATTCTTTTTAAAAATATCAATACATTGCAAAACACTTGAAGCTTTTTGAATTTTAATCTTTATGGAATTGCCTTTTATTGTGTCTTTTTAGCTATTCGATGATGTTTTGACTAGATTGGTGATGATGGAGACATAATGTTTTTCTTCTTTCTGAGTGACTATCTTGAGGAAGATCCACCAACTTATGTGAATTCATCTAATGACATGGTCATCAAAGAACCATCGAGGACTTTCATATAAGGTGGAGGGTTGACCTTTGCTTTTTTATGCAAATGGATACCTTGGCTATTTAGATCTTTCATATCTTAATACCAAAATCCAATTGCAACATTGAATCTGTTGAAAATGGTATTCATACTCCCATAGTTGGTTATTCAGCTAGTGAGGGTTATGCTAGTTTCCAAAAAGAGGTTACCAAAAAGTGATAAAAAGAAGTATTATTATCATCATGATGTGGTCAGTGATGGTTGTACTTGTTTTCTAGTCCCATAATGCTCAATGATGAAAATATTTCTCTATGGCATTTCTTTGCTAAAAGCTAGTGACAATTAGTTGCATTGCATTGCATTTTCATGTTAGATTAAGTGCATGTTTGTAGTTATTTTTCCAAGGAAAAGGGGGTTCATTCAATAATAAATCTTGATCAATAATAAAAGGGGGGTTCAATTAAACAATTATCCTTGGTTCAAATCAATAATGTGAGATTACCTTTTGCATTCATCCATAGCATTACTCATTATTCATTATCCTTATATCATAAAGAAAAAAAAGAAAAAAGATTCATTACTCATACATCATTTGCATGCACTTTTTTAAGGATAGCACATTAAGAGTTTCATACATCAAAAATCAAAAATATAGTTGCATTCATTCATATCCACATTTTCATAAATAAAACATAGTTGCATCCATACATTGAAAATCAGAAAAAAAAATATCAAAGTTACATCATCATTTGCATTCATCTATCTATATCATACATGAGATACATTGCATCCATAGCATAATCAAAAGTAAATGCATCATATAGACATTATATAGCTACATATAAAGATGATCTCACATAAACACATCATAAGAACCAAGGAAAGTATATGATCATATAAATTTGTATAACATTAATGATCCATCAAATCAATATAGCAAGATACATGTCATCAATGACAAAGTGATACAATCCAAGTCCTAATCAATAAAACATCAACATGATACAAAGTCATCAATAAGCAGATCCATAATCAAACATCAAGATCCTGTAGGTCCACCCACTCCATCACCTACACCTAATCCATCTGGATCCCTATCACCTGATCTATCCTAAGTAGGAGGAGTCTGACTAGTGCTAGCAATACTGGGCCTCTAAGTCATAATGGTCATAAACTAATGCATCATAATAGCTACCTGATCTAGTCGACCCACAACAATTGATAAACATGTCTATAATGACTGAACATCCTATGACAAAGTGTCAATACTAGGTGAAGCCTGAGATGTCTGACCCATATCGTGAGACTGAGGTATCTATGAAGGCACCTATTGTGCTAGAATCTTCCCATGCTGAGCTACTGAAGCTTGATGTAACTGAACCAATGGATCCGATCCACCAAGAAACTATCTAGCAACATCAATATGTACCTATCTCCTAAATCTTTGATGTCTCTATTGTCCCTCTACTAGTGTAGCTCTAGGTCAAACAAATCCAACACCCTAATCTGGTTGAACCTATCTGATATTCCTACCTCTGACATGTCCACCTCATACTCATGGTCCAAGTCATCCTCTAGCAATGATTCAGGGAGCTCGCTATCCTCTAGGAGCTCATCATCATCTAGGTCTACCACCATCATCCCCACCCCCATCATCATCATCTCCATCATCATCAGATCGCTCATCTCTATCTGAGATTGGCTCTGCAAGATTGGTAAATCTCAAAAACCTATTCCAAGACCACCACTCTCAATACTTAGGAGACATCCCAGCATCTGCCACATTCTCTAATATATCCCATCTAATGTATATCATCCTAGCAATCTGGTTCACAAACAAACTAAAAATATATTTGATCACCTCACATAGATCACTTTTCCTAAACTCAAGCATATAATGCTATACCCTGGGGCATATCCTGATATCTGCCATACTATCTCGAAACCTGACCAAAGTAAAATCTCTCAATCACAGTCGGTGACTGACAAATCATCCATCATGGAGAATACATATAAGGGAGCTCATCATTATCCTCCCTCCAACCTTCGTAACCAAGATATGGTCTCCATACTACTTGATCAAGATCGTCGATCATACGATGCCAAAAATCTAGCTTGCCCAGATGATGTCAGAAAACCATGCCACTATATAGAAATGCAAAAGGATATCCATGGTGATAGAAATGATCTGACAATGGCCTCGTAATGGGAAGATGCTCCCATACCCACAACTACAATATCATTGCACCTGCTAATAAGGAAACACTTGATCTATAAACTACCTCATGCAAATCATGGTATAATTGCACTAGCATGCAAGAACCCTAATCAAACCATTGAGGGTGTGCAATCAAATCCTCTAAAATCTGGTCCCAACCAATAAAGAAGCCATGACCTCACCAATTAGGAAGCAGCAAACTGTCTATCAAAGCACCTAGAACCATTGGCAAAGTCAGAAAAGATGCAAACTGTGCCCAGGTAATCATGTCATCAACAATGGTAGCATCACCAAAAACCTGCCTACAAACTATGTCATCATAAACAAAATCATAATATACATGCTTATCTTGGGTAGGAATACGAAGCAATCTATAAACATCCTCAGGAGTGATTGTCATCTCCCCAAATGGTAAATGGAAGGTATTATGGTTAGAGTGCCAATGCTCTACCACAGCTGTCAAAAGACCACAGTGTTAGAAATAGGAAATACTGAGAGGGGGGGTGAATTAGTATTCTACAAACTTTATCTTTTGCCCAATTATGGATATAACATATTATCTCTATACATGCATAACATAAGAAGCTAAACAACATGCATAACAATAAAGAACTCATAACACATTATTTTTTCTCGAGGAAACCCTAGCCAAGGGAAAACCCTGGTGGGGATGGTACCCACAAAGATCCACTAATCAAAAGTATCCTATTAAGGATGTTGACCCTATTAGGAGTCTATTACAAACATATAGTGTATCAGTCCTGATTAACGGACTATAGGCCTTGTTAGAAGCCTCAACCCTATTAGGAGTTGTACTACAAAATGTGATTACCAGATGAGCCCACTACCCAAACAAGTAATTTACAATATACACTGATTACAAAAATAGGTTAAGGTACACAACCTTATACAGCTTGCATCAATATCTCTTCGCTGCTCTTTTACTATCGCTATTACATATGCTTCATATACTTCACATCATATCACTTGTCCACACTATTGTGTACTTTCTTAAAAATACAATTACAATAACAATTACATTTATACCAATAGCTTTATCCAAGATTTAACATCTAGGATTTCATCCCTTTATATTGTTAAGTCATTATTTTGATAAACAAAATAATCCCTTAACTCTTTACTAGTTCTGTCTTCATATTCTGTCATGTCGGCTTCACACAGTCTTTGATAAAACTATCATAACTTCTACCATAAATCTACTAACTTGCACTCTAAGATGGATGATCAATAGACATCATAGAGTCTATTTTCAAGTGCACAAGCATTGAAATTACCCCAGTCAATGTCGCAAACAAAAACTGTGTCCAGGTTCATTGGTAAAACATTGTCTCACACTTAGACAAATTTGCAATGCACTCTGTCATACTTGCTCTCTAACCTGTGTGATCTTCATGTCGATCATATGTTGCCATAATGACAACATCTATGTAATCTACTTAGCCAAATTGCCAACAATCTCCCCCTTTGTCATTGGTGGCAACATATGAGAAAATTGGCTAAGTGTACAACTCAAAATCTCAAAAATTGTTCAAAATTGTGGCCATGGTATAAAATACATACTATCCTTACAACTCCTCAAAAAATTATTGTCTCTAATATAGTATTGCCCCTAAGAGTAACTGTAGACTAGGATTTGAGCGTGCACCTAAACCTGTTTTGAAGGCCAAAGACAAACAAACGTCATAGCATATTATCAAATCAAATTTAATGGTAAACAAACTAAAATCAAAGCCACCTCAGTTTAAGCCTAAAACGGATGCGCCCATGCACCGTTTGATGTGCGAACTCAAGCACTTGGAGCATGCAAATAGGATGATTTGAGGATCAAGAAGACCCAAAATGACACAAAATAGGTATGAGGAACCTATTTTGCCTCAAAGGCCTCAAGAACACACAAATATGCAAAGCTAAAAGATGAACTAAGATTGATTAAACAAGAAATGAATCTATGTTAATCCAATTAAGCTAATTTAAATGTGATTTAAGCTTGAAAATGATCTAAAATGATGAGTTTATGCTTATGCTAGAATGAAAATGGCATTATAACTTTGCTATTGAGTTTGAGAGTTGAAAGATGATTTGCCTTAGGAAGTGAGGGTATTTATAGGAAAAGGGAAGGGCTTGGTTAAAAAGGATGAGTCAGAGTTAGGGCTAAGGTTAGGGTTGAGTCAAGGACAAGTGTCCTAACAAGTGTCAAGGGAGGATTGAGTTGAAAGTTTGAGGGCATGTGCACAATTTGGTAAATGTGCCCAAGGCCAAGAGGTGGCAAGGAAGGGATAAGAAGGTCTTAAATGCATAATGAATGCATGTAAGAAAAATAAGGAAGGCTTAAATGCATCCTTAAATGCATTTGCAAGAGGTGGCCAAGAGGTGGCCATCTTTGTTGACTAAGGAGGATGACTAAGAGGAGGTTAGCATAATTTTTGGTAAACCTTTTGCTAATGGAATGTGACAAGATTAGAAAGGGGATTAGGATTAGGATTAGGAGAAAGGGATGGGCAAGTGGCTTTTGGTGAGATTTAGATATTTATTAAAGGTAAATTTAATAAATATTAAATATCTAGGCTTAGGGTTTGAAGGGACTAGATTAGGGATTTGACCCATTTAGAGGAAGCTTTAGGACTTTCTAGAAGAGTTTAGTGCTCTTTAGAATTTTGGCCAACTTTGGGATAAAAAATAAATTAAAAATAAATTAATTTATTTTTGAGGTTTTTTTGGTCAATTTATTAATCAAATAATTAATAAACTAGGGATAATGTCCAAATGACATTTTTAGGCTAGATTCCTTAATTAAAGATTTTTAATTAAGAGAGAGGGATTTAATGCCATAAAAATAAATTAATTAATTAAATAATTAATTAATTAATAAATGATGATGTCATCAAGGATTTTCAGAAAACAAAAATAATTTATTTTTTGAAGGATTTTCCGATGTCTACATTTTGCCCCTCTTTGATGCGATGCCGCAAGTGGCATGGTGTCAAAGACAAGAAAACAAGATGCCAGGGCTAGAATCAGAAGAAGAGGGTACGACGCCCGGGTGGACTAGAAGAAAGAGGATACATGCCCCGGTGGGACAAAATCATGGAAGATGTGCCCAGTGGGACAAGGAGATAGAGGGATTACACCCTGGGACAGAGTGTGCCCGGCGGGACGAGGAAGGAAGGGCCTAGGAAGAAAGGGGAGATAAATAACCTCACTTCTAAGAACAAATATGGATGATATGCAAGATGAGATAGAAATGCAAGATGCAAGATGCAGCTATATGTAAAGATGCAAGATTAATCTATATGATAAATGCAAGGGACCAGATAGCTCCAAGTGCAAACGGGAGTGCACAACCTAGATTTAATATAGCTATGTTAGAGACCTGCCAAAGATACTGGGATCATGAGGCCTGTCAACAACGTCACAGAGGACTGACGAGGACTGATGCTAAACAAACACACAGGGTTGCCCCAACATCACACATGAAGCGCAGAGGCGACATGGCAGATCCGATGCTGAAGGAACCACAAACACACAACTGACTCACAGGCAGAAGTGAAAGATCAAAAGACCTTGCCCCAGATTATCCGCACATGTAGCACACCGTGATATAAAGAATCGTGGTGACCCTGGTGGGATAAAGAGAAGCCAAAAAGATTAACAAGACCCAAAGGACAAAAAATCCAAGATCAAAATGATAACTCCAAAAAGACATCCTTTGCCAAGGAGAGAGATTAGGTTTGATTGATGGTGGGAAGATTGGTCGGACAGGAGGAACGATATATCCTCAAGGACCAGGATGGAAGATTAGGTCAGACAGGAGGAACGATATATCCTCAAGGACCCATGGGTTGGTGAGAGAATAAGTGTAGTTGTTCGCTGGCAAAAAGTTGAAGTTCAAGGAATAATCAGGATGAGCAAGGATAAGTCGTCAATTGATGTTGCTGAAGCACAAGGCCTGAGTGGGACTACAAATTTTCTGAGGCTGGGGATGGGACAAGATATTTGATCAAATGCTGCTGCAGGATGGACAAAGGTTATGTACAACAAGGAGGAACGATATGCACAAGGGATATGCACAGAAGCTCAGGATTGGGGATAGGAAGATCACACTCAGCGGGACTCTCACTAGGACGGAGACAAGAAGGATAAATACAGGGAGGAAAGTGTTGTACAGGAAAGGGAAAGGGATATGGTACAAGATATGGTACAAAGCTTTGGAATAGGATATGGATTGCAGATGGGTTGGAGGAAGATGGAAGCCGAATGCTTGGAGGATAGGGGAGATGGAACTGCTGGGAGATCTGTTATGGATGGAGGAAGAGGACGGTAGCTGAAAGGACAACTGAATAGATAAATAGCCTAGTTTACTATGTTGGCACTTGTTTACCAGGTTTTCACCAACATACTTGTCCAAGGTGCTTGAATTGCCAAGTTTTCACCATTTGGACGATTATTTTCTCTTTCTCTTTTCTTTTTTGCTTTTTTGCCTTTTTTTTTGCTTTTTTTGCTTTTTTGAATGTTTTTGGATTTTCTGATATATGCAGGATCAGGTTCAGGCATAGAACCTCTTCAGATGGATGATGTTGATAGGATCATTCAAGGGCTCACCTTCTGATGTTGATAGCTGATAGGCTCCCGAGCCAAAGGATGTGATGACAACATAGGGGCCCAACCAAGTAGGCTCAAACTTGCCTTTCTTTTCTCTATTTGCTAGGACCTTCTGATTTTCTTTAAGGACCATGTCACCGACCTGGAATTGTCTAGGATGGACCTTTTTGTTATAACTCCTTTTGAGTCAATTTTGGTATGCCACCAGGTGATCGTAAGCTTGCTGTCTCTTTTCATCTAGCAAATCTAGCTGTGTGAGCCGGGCCACACGATAGTCTTCATCAGTTGTATAGTTCTTCATGGAGACGTGCAAGGATGGGAGCTCAACCTCGATCGGTAGAACGGCTTCAGCACCATATACAAGAGAGTATGGGGTGGTGCCTGTGGGAGTGCGATAAGAAGTACGGTAGGCCCAAAGGGCGGGATTGATTTGGAGGTGCCAGTCACGACCAGAATCATTGACAACCTTCTTGAGGATTTTCAAGATAGTTTTGTTAGTTGCCTCAGCTTGGCCATTTCCTTGAGGGAAATATGGACTGGAGAAACGGTGATGGATGTGGAGTCTGGCACATAGATCATCCACATGCTGGTTTTCAAAAGGTGTGCCATGGTCTATGAAAATGGTAGATGGTATGCCGAAGTGGAAAATGATGTGGTAAAGGATGAACTTGGATATTTGGATGCCAGTGGTTAGGGTGAGCAGAATCGCTTCAACCCATTTGGTAAAGTACTCTGTGGCTGTTATGATATACTTGTGTCCATCCGAAGAGAGGGGGGTGATCAAGCCAATGAGGTCGAGGCCCCAACATGAAAAAGGCCACGGTGGTGCAATAAGCTGTAGATCCTGTGCTGGTGCATGTATCAAATTGGCATGCTATTGACATGGGAGACATTTCTTGACAAATTCACACGCATCATGTTCCATTGTTGACCAATAATATCCAACTCTAAGTAGCTGCTTTGCTAGAACCATGCCACTCATGTGGGCACCGCAAATTCTAGCGTGAACTTCTTGTAAGGCCAGGACGGCCTCGTTTGAGTCTAAACATCTAGATAGGACATTATGATACCCGCGACGATATAGGGTGTTGGCTACAAGAGTGTAGCAGGAAGCTCTGCGAATAAGGTTTTGGCGTTGGTTATTGGTGAGATGGGGAGATATGATACCATTTTTTAGATATGCATGGATGTCGTGGTACCATGGGGATTGGGGACCAACCAAGACACACACCATGTTTGCATCGGTGTTCTCATAAGCTGGCAAGTGTAGCTGCTCGACTAGAAATTCATATTGTGTTGCGTCACGTGGGATTTCCAATAAGGATCCGATGGTTTCCATTGCATCTGCTGCTTTGTTTTGAAGCCTTGGGATCTGATTGAATTGTAGATGTAGGAAATGCTCTTTCAGTTTATCGACCAGTTGCTTGTAGGGTAGCAATTTGTCATCCTTTGTCTGATACTCATCAAGGACTTGCTTGATAATGAGCTGTGAATCTCCAAAGACTTGTAGTTTTGTGATGTTCCATTGGATAGCTGTTCTGAGACCTGAGATGAGTGCCTCATATTCTACAATGTTATTGGTACAGGGGAATCCCAACTTGAATGATTTTGGAATATAGTCACCTTGAGGTGTGACGAATAGGATTCCTGCGCCAGAGCTATGGGATGTGTTGGAACCATCAAAGTATAGTTTCCACATGGGCTGCTCTTCAATCATGCATAAGTGTTCATCGGGGAATTCCATGATTAGTGGATAGGCATCCACCAGTGGTGCTTCTGCTAGCTGATCGGCAATGACTTGCCCTTTGATTGCTTTGCGATCTATATACTGAATGTCAAATTCACTGAGTAACATGACCCATTTTGCCATACGGCCTATGAGGGTTGTCCTTGATAACAGATACTTAAGAGGATCCACCTTTGATATGAGCTTGATTGTGTGGCTAAGCATGTAATGTCTAAGTTTTTGAGTGGCAAAGACCACTGCTAGGCATGCTTTCTCCATGGGTGAATAGTTAAGCTCATAGCCCACAAGAGTGCGACTGATGTAGTAGACAGCTCGTTCTCTATTTTCATCATCATGCTGTGCTAGGAGTGCCCCTAGTGTTGTAGCTGTTGTTGAGATGTAAAGGATGAGTGGGCATCCTAGAACTGGTGGTACTAGGATTGGAGCATTAGCTAGATACTCCTTGAGCTTATCAAAGCTTCTTTGACATATGGGATCCCACTTGAAGTTGGTGTCTTTGCATAAGAGATGTGAGAAGGGTTGGCACTTGTCTGCTAGTTGTGAGATGAACCGCCGAACTGATTGAAGCTTGCCCTGTAGGCTTCTGAGTTGTTTGAGATTTCTTGGTGGAGGCATCTCTGTTATTGCTTTTACCTTTTTAGGATCGATCTCTATGCCTCGTCTAGAGACGATGAAGCCTAGAAGCTTGCTAGATGTTACGCCAAAGACACATTTCTTAGGATTTAACTTTAAGCCATAATGATTCAGATGATCAAATACACGCTCTAGGATGTTGAGGTGCTCATCTCTTGTTTTGGATTTTGCAAGGATATCATCCACATAGTCCTCAAGGATCTTGTGGATCATGTCATGGAAGATTGTTGTCATTGCTCTCTGATATGTGGCCCCTGCATTCTTTAGCCCAAATGGCATCATGTTGTAGCAGAAGGTACCCCATGGGGTTGTGAATGCTATTTTATGTTGATCTGCTTCTGCTATATGAATCTAATTGTAGCCTGAAAATCCATCCATGAGTGATAGCATTTCGTGACCCTCTGTAAGGTCTACGATCATGTCTATGTTAGGTAGCGGGAAATCATCTTTAGGACATGCCTTGTTCAAGTCTCTAAAATCAGTACAGATTCTAATGTCACCAGAAGGCTTTGTGACTGGCACCATGTTAGAGATCCACTCTGAATAATCTATTGCTCTGATGATCTTAGCTTGGAGGAGCTTCTCAAGCTCTGCTTTGATGAGCAATGCTACCTTTGGATGCATTTTCCTTAGCTTTTGCTTCACTGGCTTGACGTTTGGATCTACTGATAGGTGATGAACAACAAGGTTTGGATCAAGCCCAAGCATATGGGCGTATGACCATGCAAAGTTGATAATGGATTCCTTGAGCAAGGCACTGAGATCGATTTCTTCTCCTTCTGTTAGGTTGACTGCAATGTAGGTGATCCTTGGACATTCTTCTATTCCCAAGTTGATTGACTTGATTTCCTCTATGATGATTGGAGATTGCTCTGGTCTATAATCTTGGATAAGGGGAAGAGGCAAGGCTTCATCTTCTAGCGCCTGAATTGCCAGGTTTTCACTAGAAGATATGCCCTTTATTTTTACTATTTTGGAATCAGAATGTGCCCCAAGGGGGTTTTCACATAAAGACTCATGATGTTCTTTTGCTATTTCATTTTTGCGACTAAAGCTTGCCTCTTTCCCAAAATATCCTTCTAGGTGAAGCTGATAGACAGAGGTTGATGTTGGATCCTGATTGCTTGCTGGACCTGATGCCCCCATGAATTCTAGGAGTGCTTGTGCGCTTTGGAACTCATTGATGTGTGCGATGCTTGGTTGGTCCCAATCTATGAGGTCGGGGTTTGTGAGGGGAAGATCTATGAGGTTAATGGAGAGTTGTTGGAGAACAGAAGTCCCCAGGAGGGTGTCGTCGGCAAAGATATCATCGTAGGATCGGATGTCTTTCTCTTCGGGGATGTCTTCAATTTCCATGAGGTCATCCCGGCTATTCGAAAAGTTCACGTTGGTCATGTTAGTGTCCGCAGTTGTGGTATTGGGCTCTTGTTCAAGCAGGCGAGAGGTATTAAAGCCAAGTCCTTGCTATTCTGGATTTTGGGATGGTATGATAGGAAACAAATTTCCATCCTCTTATGGTCCTAGACCACCACCTTGATAGTTATAGTGTTCTGTGACATTTTTGTAGGGGATTGGATATTTCTCTTTGAAGTACTTAAGAAGTTGTGTGTCACGTGATGGGGGATCTTTGTATAACCATTTGTTAATATCTGGATCCATTTCTTTGCTGTTGATGGTACCATGAGACTCAAAAGTTATGTTTCTAATTTGCTTGAGCTTATAATGTTCCTCAATAGGCTTTTTTTGACAACTTGGGCGCCCTTGAGTATGTGGATCACGTGGAAGAGCCCCTACAGAAAATGCATCACTGAGGCTGTATTCACCACAACCCTGGTTGTTGATCTTGATGGATGATAAGGTGGAAGAGAGGATGGTCTCTGGATCGCGATGGGATCGGGATGAACTAGCAATAGAAGTACCAATATCGGTTCCAAGACAATGAGTAGAATGAGGGAAAGATGCTTCCATCGCACGGCAGTATGCGAAGGGGTTAGGATCAACGTGGATGGTAACCTCAGTGCCTTGATGTGAAAACTTGATGCACTGATGGTAAGTAGATGGTACAGCCCTAATGGAATGGATCCATGGGTGGCCGAGAAGAATATTAAATGGTAGGTCGAGATCAACAACGTGGCAGATAGTATCTTGCGTTGCTGGGCCTAGCTGGATAGGCAAGGTGATAGTACCTTCAGAGGTACGCTCCAAGTTATCATATGCTTTGATGGTGATCATCTCATGTTGTATGTCGGCCTCTGTGAACCCGATCTTCTTGATGAATTTTAATGTGCACAAGTTGAGGGCTGAGCCATTATCTATTAAAACTCATTTGATGGCAAAGTCTCTGACCATGACGGCAATGCGGAGAGGGAGAGTATGGTCAGGAGCGACATCTGGTATATCAGATTCTTTGAAGGATAAGGCACATGCTGCTGATAGGTGTGCCACAAGAGTTTCAAACTAAGTTGTGTTAATGTCCGTGGGGACATGGCCTTCTTTTAGAGCTTTGTCCAGGATCTCTTGATGGATGGGTGATGTGCGGAGCAAATCCAAGATAGATATTTGGGCTGGCATGTTCCCAAGATGCTCTATGATATTGTATTGTGCACTTGGTGCATTATGCTATGTTGCACGTGCATTTGATGCTGGCCTGGTGTTAGACTGTGCTATGGATGCAGTAGACGTTGGCCTTGGAGGAGCAGCTGATCTCGGAGGAGCACTGGCAACAGTTATCCTACCACTGCGGGTAGTTGCAGCACATTGTCGATCCGGCCCTCTAACGTGGATGGTATTGATGGTGGGCTCATCTTGGATGGGCTCAACTTGAGTTATGCATCCGACATACTTGTCATAGTTGATGTAGGCCGCTGTGTGATCTTCTTGCTTGCCTTTGCCATGATTTTGGGGCTGATTGGCACTGGCTTGATTCTTCTCGGCATCGTGTTGAGGGAACACATTTTGATATATTTGTAAACTGGCGTTGGGTGAAGCTTGAGCTGGTGCATCGACCTGGATCTCCTTGTGATCAATGAGATCCTAGATGTAGTTCTTAAGCCACATGCACTTCAATGTTGTGTGCCCCTTCACACGATGGTAATCACAGTATTCATTTTCTTTATACCAATCAGACTTTGGTGCGTTGTCATCCTTCTGTGGGATGGGTGGATATGTGATCATATTTTCTTTGGCTAGCCGATAAAAGATCTGATCTAGAGGCTCACCCAAAGGTGTGAAAGTCCTCTTTGGATTGTTTTGATTGTTGGGCTTGTTCTACCTTGGGGCAACGTTAACTGTGTTAATAGGATTACCTTGACGTGCTGGCTGTTGCTATTGGTATTGCTACTGATACTATTGCACAGGTGGTTGATGAGCTTGAGGAGGTTGCTGATAAATAGGTGCTTGATATGTGGGAGCTGGTGGTTGCTGATAGATGGGTGCTTGTGGTGGTTGGTATGTTTGAGCTGGTGTAGGACTAGCCACAATGAATTGTACATTCTTAGTGTCAGTGGCTCCATCTGTAACAACATTCTTGTTACGATTCCAGTAATGGGATTTATCATTGTTGGGTTTGTTCTTGGAATCATCCTTGAAGTGACGAATAGTGCCTTCATCTAGGAGAGCTTTCTCGATGCCTATGCCTTTGCTCTTGATGTCTTGGTATGTCTGGAGATAGTTCATTTGCATGTGATGGGATAGCTTTGGATGCAGGTTATCAATGAAGATCTTTGTTAGATGCTTCTCTGGCGGCTGATATGATAACCTGGTTGTAAGATTCTGCCATCTTTGCAAGTATTCTGCAAGGCTTTCTCCATCTTTTTTCTTTGAGTTGCATAGGTCTATCAAGGACAACTCATTCTCCACATTATGGGCATAGTGTGTGATGAACTTCTCAGAGAGTTCAGCAAAGGTTTTTATTGTCCCATGTGGTATTTTGTAAAACCACTCAACAGCAGTTCCTCCCAAGCTCTTGGGAAACAGGCGCAGGAGATAGTTATCACTGTAAGCCACTTCTTGGCATGCCATGTAGAACTCTTTGATATGATTTACTGGATCTCCTTTCCCCCGATACTTGTCGAACTTGGGCATCTCAAAATGCTTGGGGAAAGGGATAGTTGCTATGGACCGATCGAAGGGATATGAGCACACCTCTTCGAACTTGTATGTTTTATTCTCTGTTCCACTTTGTAGCTCCTTTAGAGCATTTTTCATTACTTCCCACTTAGCATTGAGTGGCGAGGGAACTGGGACTTCTACTTGTGATGGAAGTTGTGGAACTGGATATGGCGCTTGCTGTGGATAAATGGGTTGGAACTAATTTTGGGGCAATAGTTGCTGGGGATATTGTTGGTGTGGCATAGGGGGATATTGTGGTAAATGATATGGAACCGCTTGATGTTGTTGGGCTACTTGCTATTGTTGAACTGGCGGTTGTTGTGGGACTGCTTGCTGATATTGGACATTTGAAACTTGCTGTTGTAACTGATGGGTGGGAACTTGTTGTTGCTGGGGGATGATAGGGTTTTGTTGCTGAGGCTGATAGCAAGGGACTTGCTGTTGTTGAGGAATGATGGTTGTTTGCTGAAAGGGGACATGTGGTTGCTGTGGGGGAGGCTATTGGAATGATGCTACTTGGGGGTATGATGGTGGTAGTTGCTGAGGTTGGCTTTGGGTTTGGTTGATATAAGCTGGGTGCATGCCTGCGTTACTTAGAGGTGGAACAGATGTGGGGAAGCTAGAAGCAAAGGGTGATGGGGTAAGATAGCTGGGGAAAGTTGGCTGTTGAGGTGGTGGAACTTGCTGGAAGGTATTTGGGATTTGGGACGAATAGCTTGAAGCCGGCGGTGGTTGGGGTAGTTGTTGTTGTGCTGCTTGGGTGAAGGCAGTTTGTTGACTTGCAACCATAGATGTAGGGGATTGAGATGGGATCCCCCATGCCTTCATTTCTTCTTATGTAAGGCCCCACTAAGAGCTTGTGTTAGGGTGCACTACAGCAGATGATGGAATGGTAGGAGCAACGGGATCTTGGGACATGAATGATTGTTGAAAGAAAGGAGCTTGTTGAGGTTGTGGTTGAGCGGATGCTTGTGAGGAGGAAAATGAAGGAAACACCCAAGAGAAAGATGAGGTTGGAATAGGAAGCGATTGCGCTAACCCCAAAGAAGAAGGTACGGGTGCTTGGGGGGTGAAGGGTGACGGTGCTCCTTTGATGGTGAAAGGCGTTGCTTGACTTGCGGATGGTGGTGAAGCTTTTGGTGTAAAAGCTTGTGTGAGAGGTGGAAGCTAACTTTGGTTTAAGCGTTGGATTTGGGCTTGGGCAGCCATAGCAGATGATCAAGCGAAAGGGGTAGGAGATGGAGCGGATGGCACTGTAGCTTGTGTTACGGGACTGGCAAGGCTTCCTTGCAAGAAAAGGGGAATGGTGGAAAGCTCTTGGGGTGTTTACATGATAGGATCGGGGAATGATTGGTCAAACGGAGAATATGCTTGTGCTGGAACTTGGATAGTATTGATGGGGATGCGTGGATAGAGAGATGGTGGGATGGAGGTACTTTCTGGAAGATAGTGGGCAAACGTGCTTTGCTGATGTTGCGATACAAGGGCATTGGTCACTGGTGGGCTTTCTGGAGGACTTGCAAATGCCTGGATTGCCAACGGGGATGAAGGGATGTTTGGATCTTCACATGGGTTATTGGCTTGGATCTGGGGATTGTAGGTCATCATGGCATTGGTGAAAAGGTTGGGATCGGATGAGGTTGTTGGTGGATAAGGATTCATGCTTCTTCTTTTCCGAGATCTGGTCTCAACAGGCATGGAGATGTAAGTGCTAAATGGATGCAAGATGTTTGGCTAAAAGATGTTGATGGATGCAAAGTTGATGAACTTCTAAAGATGATGACTTTCTAGAATGCAATGCAAGGATGGATGAACTGCTCGGATTTGGATCAAGGATGGTGGAAGATTGGTGGGAGATGGTGGAAAATTGGTAAAAAAGCTTGGTGATGATGGAGGATTGGTGGGATGCTCTGATTTGGGTCAAGATTAGGTGGAGGAAAGATAGGTTGCTGGTGGAGAGCTGGTGAAAGATTACTAAGTGGTCAACAAATGAGCTGCTATTTTTCCCAAATGGAGGATTAGAGATATGATGGGGTCAACCTAAGATAGACTGATGATCTTCGGTCAACAAGTTTCTTATCAATACACTCCAATCTCTTGTTCGAGATGATGGCTATGCAAGGACAAGGTTTGATTTCTTTATGACAACACGTTGTGTCAAAAAGAGGATGATGGTCTCTGATCTTGGATATGGGATAGGAACAACTCAAAAGGGTAAACACTAAGTGTTCGTGGATCTCTGGATTTGGAACAAAGGATGATGGATCTGCCGGAAAGATATGGAAAGCTAATGGGGGGATGCTGGTGGAAAAGGTATTGAAGGGTGAAGGGACAATGCTCTATCTAAAGGGATAATGCAAATGACAAGGATTGTTTCTAGAATGCTGGTAGGAAGATGAATGCAAATGCAACTAAGGTTTTGATTAATGATGCAAAGATGAAAGCTAGAATGAAACTAAGATGCAAGGTTGTTTGAGACAAGATTTCAAGATCTGAAGATGGAACAAGACATGAACAAGGATTTGGCTAATCTTCTGGCTCAAGGTTGACAAAGTGATGGTTAACTCGGAAACGGAAGGCGAACTATTTGATGCGGGCGTTATGGGCAATGTTCTCAAGTCTGGCTTGGGATTTTTCCTCTGCTTGGGTTGCTTGGATAATGGATTGATAGGTCTTGGTGTTCTTCTTGGCAACTTTTCGCTCTTGATAGGCTTGGGATTTGGGCAACTTCGCTTTAGGATGTTTTCTCTTGCTGGGCATCACTTTGGAAAAGAGGCTTCTGATTTTGAGGCAAAGGTTTCCAATGGCAAAAGTTAAAGTCAAAGCAATCTCCGCAAGGGACAAAGCAACCCTGCAGGATACAAACAAAGACAACTGACTCTGACAAAGCTTTGAAAGTGTATGCTTCAACAAGTGTTTTCACGGAGTCTTTGACTATCAAGCACTTCAAACAGATCTACCTAAGGAAGGTGAGTATCAAAATCGCTTGCCCACAGCTTGGTATCTCCCAGAAGGGAATACAAATGGTGAGTAATCTTGAGGCGACCCGGTAAACCCCTTGGAATCAGTCCTTGCACAAGGATTTTGATACTTTCGGATGTAGATAGGGTAGCCTCTATTTTATCAGGTTTTTAATAGTTTCGTGGTGTCTCCATACCCAGTTTTGCTGATCATCCATGACTCACTTAAGAGCCTTTCCAATAATGCTGGGGGAGAGGAATGTTTACCATCCCCAGACATGTGTTTGGCACGAACGCCCGACGATTAGGAGATATAAGTGATTCTTTTGGACTTCACTTATTTGTATACCGGCTGGAGGGGATACCGGTTTGAGGTCGTTCTCCAAGGAGGAAGTGCTTCTCCTTGGATAGGCCTCGCTAAAAGTAGAACAGGTGAACTTGTCCAAGTTCAAATGTTCCACGTTGCTTACTCTAACAAGGATTATGCAAGAATTGAAAAAACTCTTACATGCACATCAAGCAGATTTTGTTCATTTTCCTAAATTTGATTAAGTGATGTTTGAACTTTGAAATGAAGACACTCGTGATTAGATTTTGATTTGTTCCTTTCTCCAAAAATTAAATCGAGCGTTTGCAAGTTTTTTGACTTGGGCATTCAAGATTGAGTGTGCGTGTTGATTAAGAACTTTTTAAAAAGCTTTATTTTGATCTTTAAGGCATTCAAGATTGTGTTGCTTTTCAAATGGAAAATGACGCTTTAGGACCTAAGTTCTTCCTTTTAGCTTCATTCAAGATTTTGTTTTGACTCGTTTGAATGTAGATTTGATATTCTTTTTATGCCCAAAAAGATATGATCATTCCTACTTTGCATGAATGCATTGTTAAAAATCCTTGATGTTGCAAGGATGCAAATGCCTTGATTAATTTTTTTGTTTTGTTTGTTAGAACAAATTTTGCAAATTTTAGTCCTTAATGCATTCAAGAATGATTTGGGGGTTCATTTTAAGCACTAAAATAAGGTGTGTATGATTTTGCTTCCTTATGGATTTTATTATTATTTTTGAAAAAAAAAATGGCCATGACCTCCTTGCTAGAAGAAGAAGAAGAAGGAGACGGAATAGAAGAAGAATATAGATAAGAAGAGGAAGAAGAATATAGACAAGAAGAAGAAGAATGGATCTAAGTGCTACGTCCACCTATAAGCTTGAAAAATCTGAAAATGGTCTAAAACTCATCAGAATGTTTGCAAAGAACCCGTGAAGTGGGTCCCACCGGGCGTGCCAGAATGTAGACTAGGATTTGAGCGTGCACCTAAACCTGTTTTGAAGGCCAAAGACAAACAAACGTCATAGCATATTATCAAATCAAATTTAATGGTAAACAAACTAAAATCAAAGCCACCTCAGTTTAAGCCTAAAACGGATGCGCCCATGCACCGTTTGATATGCTTGGATATAAATGGATGTGGGTGTGCAAACTCAAGCACTTGGAGCATGCAAATAGGATGATTTGAGGATCAAGAAGACCCAAAATGACACAAAATAGGTATGAGGAACCTATTTTGCCTCAAAGGCCTCAAGAACACACAAATATGCAAAGCTAAAAGATGAACTAAGATTGATTAAACAAGAAATGAATCTATGTTAATCCAATTAAGCTAATTTAAATGTGATTTAAGCTTGAAAATGATCTAAAATGATGAGTTTATGCTTATGCTAGAATGAAAATGGCATTATAACTTTGCTATTGAGTTTGAGAGTTGAAAGATGATTTGCCTTAGGAAGTGAGGGTATTTATAGGAAAAGGGAAGGGCTTGGTTAAAAAGGATGAGTCAGAGTTAGGGCTAAGGTTAGGGTTGAGTCAAGGACAAGTGTCCTGACAAGTGTCAAGGGAGGATTGAGTTGAAAGTTTGAGGGCATGTGCACAATTTGGTAAATGTGCCCAAGGCCAAGAGGTGGCAAGGAAGGGATAAGAAGGTCTTAAATGCATAATGAATGCATGTAAGAAAAATAAGGAAGGCTTAAATGCATCCTTAAATGCATTTGCAAGAGGTGGCCAAGAGGTGGCCATCTTTGTTGACTAAGGAGGATGACTAAGAGGAGGTTAGCATAAGTTTTGGTAAACCTTTTGCTAATGGAATGTGACAAGATTAGAAAGGGGATTAGGATTAGGATTAGGAGAAAGGGATGGGCAAGTGGCTTTTGGTGAGATTTAGATATTTATTAAAGGTAAATTTAATAAATATTAAATATCTAGGCTTAGGGTTTGAAGGGACTAGATTAGGGATTTGACCCATTTAGAGGAAGCTTTAGGACTTTCTAGAAGAGTTTAGTGCTCTTTAGAATTTTGGCCAACTTTGGGATAAAAAATAAATTAAAAATAAATTAATTTATTTTTGAGGTTTTTTTGGTCAATTTATTAATCAAATAATTAATAAATTAGGGATAATGTCCAAATGACATTTTTAGGCTAGATTCCTTAATTAAAGATTTTTAATTAAGAGAGAGGGATTTAATGCCATAAAAATAAATTAATTAATTAATTAATTAATTAATTAATAAATGATGATGTCATCAAGGATTTTCAGAAAACAAAAATAATTTATTTTTCGAAGGATTTTCCGGTGTCTACAGTAACAATCCTTATCATATACTATCAATTTTCTTCTATAGATCTCTCCCCCTTTGACAACAATGACAAAATAAGGTAGGGAGGATTATAAAATTGTATCACAAAAAGTTATACCTCAATTCATTTATTGCAAAGTTGGTAGGCTTGCAACACAATCTATCTTCATGGCTTCTATCTCCTTCTCCCATAATTTCTTAATGGAATCTACCACATTAAGTAGTGCGCTTAGTCCATAAGAAGCTATTTCACATGCTTGGAGGTTTTCAAAGTTAAATTTTTGAAAAGATGTCTTAGCTGAAAGACATTCTTCCAACTGCTCTTCAATAATGCTCAACTTCATAGAAGCATGCTCTCTCAAAAGAGTGTATCTTCTCAATTTCTTGTCTTTCTCATCTTGCACAACTATGATTTCATCATAAAGTTTCCTAACTTTCTTCTCAACATCACACACCTTCACATTGGGGCTAGACAGAAGATTTGTTTCATTTAGAATTTCTACTTCCTTCAACTTTATCTTCTGATCTTCTTCAGCTGTCAAGGTCTCTGATTTTGTACACTGTATGTATAAAGATTTGCCTATTTCCAAATGCTTCCTCAAATCCTTGATACAGATATCAAGAGTGTTAATATCATATCTGATATTCTGACTAATGTTCAAAAGCATTCTAGCCTCATAGGCTACTTGTGCTTCCACTTTTGCAATATTAGCTAGGTTTGTGAATTCATTATCAAAGGTGCTCATTACCTTCTTTGCTTTCTCCATAGGGTTTGCTTCTAAAATTTGTGTAGTTACAGCACTTTATAACTTCTCAGTTAGTTCCTTTAGACACCCTTCAAGACTATTTACTTTCTTATTCTTACTAATGATTTTGTTCAAGGATGTAATTAGTTCCAACTGATCATCATCATCATCTACTTCTTTTCCCAAATGCTCAATCATAGATCCAATTTGAGTCTTCTTTCCAATCTCAGGAGTAAGACTCATATCTTCTTTGGTGGGAATGGGAACTTTTTCTACTATTACTGGTGGTTCCACAACTGTGGTCTCTGTCATCTCTTCTTCTTTTGTATCTTCCTGTTCTTCAAAGGCCGAATTGTCAATAATGTTCTCCAAATTCTTGAATACATTTTCATCAGTATCCAAGGTGATTTTTTACCTTCTACATTCATTGTTTCATCTTCAATATTAATAGTTGGAGAAGAGGGAATGTCCTCTTGTACTTTCTAACCTACTTGCTCTGCTACAACTGATGATTCTCCAACATATTCTGCCATAACTTTGATAATAGCCTGTTCTGTCTCAGAATTTACTTCTTCATACCTGCCTCCCATAATTTGAATTGTTCTCCTTTTGGTTCTCAGATGGGTGCTTAGGGCTTTCATGATCTGATTGAAATGAGCTTCATCTCTTATTTCACAAAGCTTCCTCACAAGCTTTTCTCTGATAGTTGTGTCTTCATTCGATGCTCTCTTCTTCCTATTTAGAAGTTTGTTATATAGATCATCAAGTATCTATCCTTGAATAGTATCAAACTTCTTGCCAGTCAAAATCATACGCTTCACAACTGCATTCTCCAGATTAAGTCTATCACTATAATCATAAAGATCATAATATTTGTTCATTCTTGCAAAGTCACCATTCTCAATGATCTGCTCATTAAGCTTTTCAAATTTTGGTTTCCAAGCTTTCTTCTTAGTAGTGACATCATCTTTTACTTCTGCAATCTTTCTTGGAACTGGTTGCACTAGAGTTTTATGTCTCTTTCCTGGTCCAGTAGCACTCTCCTGAACTCTTTTTTTAGGTGTGGAGGATGTGGATGTAGTAGACATCTTTTCTTCTATGTCCTTCTCAGGTACTTCCACTTTCACCTTTACTTGTGGTTCTTCCTATTGCACTGCAATTGATGATAAAGGAGGGATAGATAAAACTTCTTTTTGTCCACTCTCTTTAATTGCTATTGCTATCTGCTTTGCTACCAAAAACTCTCTCTCTGTCATTCCTATATCTTTTAGGATTTTCTTAATAGTGCTCTGATCAACTCCCTTCTTATACTGCTTCTCTTCAATTAGAATCTTTGTGGAGTTGAAGTTCTCCTCAAAGGTTCCAAACCTGTTACACTGAGTGTCCAACTTACACTTAAGTAATCTACTGACATACTCTTTAGTCTCTACCTCAAATATCTCATAGCCAAGAGGGTCTATGAACTCTATTCTAGGCTCTACTACTTCAATATAGGTAAAGTCAGTATCCACCATAAAACATATATCATATTTATATTTTTCAACAAGAGACTTAGGGATCCTTGATCTGCTAGACACAATATTCTGAAATGTCTTAATAACAAGTACTGCACTCTCATTAACACTGTCAATAACATGCCTTCTGTATACTAGATTAATCCTTTCCATTGTATTTTTTCCTTCATTTCAGTCATTTCCTATGGTGTAAGGAAATCTCCTCAAAAGATGAAAGAACATATATGTGATTAGGGATGAGAACCTAAACTGTGTATACTTAGTTTTCTTGATCTTCTCCAAGTTCTCAAACAATTGAATTCTTATAAATTCACACATATCAACTGGTACCCTATCAACACACATTAGATAGGGTGCATGTACCATTCCAGCTGCCATGTCATCCTCTCTTGAATTTGCACAAAATTTAGTAGTTAGGATCTTGCATAAGTATCTCACATCTTACTAATCACAATTCCTCTAGCATTATAGGATGAGTTTGTGTTGTCAATGACTATTTTCCTCATGTTTTTCTCATTAAAAGGAATATCTCCAGTGTTAGATAATCCAGTGACTTCATAAATCAAGTCTGCTATAATATCTATCACTCTATCTTCTAGCCAAAACTTTCCATTATGAATTCTGCACAAGATAATCTTACTACATTCTTCATTATCAAATTCGTATTGTAATCCATATTTAACAATTTCATTATGTTCCAAATATTCAAAACCTTGTTTTAGTGTCATATCCTGATTGTAAATCTTCTAATATTCATCTGTGAAATCACTATCATTCACTATCTCTAGTTTGCATCCAAGATAACTTTTGACATTTTCTAAGTGTAAAACTCCATCTAGTACGAATGATAATGCAAACCTAGGGTCTTCTTCCAAGGGTTCTACTGGTTCCCTTTTCAATTTAGGTCTATTCTTATCTCTGATATTGTGTATTAAGGAAACATCCATGATTTCTTCATATTCCTTTACTGATTCAACGATTTGTCAAGTAAAATACCTTAATTTCATGAATTTAGGGCTTGCGTAGATTCGACACAAAATTCTTCTCCAAATCCTTGCAAATTGCTTTCAATCACTACTCTTTGATCTCCTTGACACTTGATTTCACTTTGATGATCAAATAATACTAATCATAACCTTTTATTAATTCAATCTCACTTGGATCTGACATCGCATTCAATTCTTTTGCTGCTTCTTTCCAAAAAGTTGTCTCTGCTAACCTGCAAAACTTAAAACTTCTTTTGATCTCGCAAAACATAATATTTTTCTTTGCACTCTTAACCATAGCATTAGAACATCATAAACTACCTTGCATTAACTGTGCAAGACTCAACTCATCATATATCTACTTATACACTAAATCTAAGTTCCTATTCTACTGTAATTTACATAAATTAAGTACTTTGAGATAGGTTAGGTAAAGATTCATTCTTACCTTTCAATACTTCACCTTCCTAATTACCTTTAATGTTGAATATGTCTCCTTGATCTGTGCTTTTGATAAACTTCACTTCATCTAAATTACTATAGCATCCTTTCTGACTGTTACTTGCATCTTCATTTCTTCTTGCATGATTTATGGGGTTAGGATTAGGATGAAAAACTCTGTTGTTCATTCTACAAAACCTTGTTGTATGTCCAATCTTGTTGCATATCTGACAAACAATTCCATTGTTTCCATATCTTGGTCCAAGTTGATTGATTTGTGATCTGCAATTTCTAGCAATGTGTCCAACCTTGTTGCATCTATAACATACTACTCCATTTCTTCTGTTCATATCTTCAATAGGTTTCTTATCTGCATTGTTAGTATTCCTAAACATTCTACTACCATCATTATTCTCAATAAATTTAGGTTTCCTACATTCAATAGCTCTATGTCCAAAACCATGACAATTGTAACAATAACCATTAAGAGGTTTAAATTGTTTACCTATGCAATCTCTCTTCATATGACCAATAGTATTACAACCAAAACATCTACCTTTGAATTCTCTTTGCATAACTTTGAGTGATTCCTCTTGCTTCAGTGATTCTTCTTCTTTAGGTGTATCTTCAGATTTGTTGATCTCATCAGGCTTCTTCTCATCTATGCTTTCAGATATCTTCAAATCTAGTTCTTTGCCTTTATCATTTTCTTTAAAAGTGTTGAATCCAAGACTAGTCTTATCATAGAATGGTTTTTGATAAGATATTTGTTCATCAATCTTCTCATTAGTTGAATATAGCCTTTCAAGTTGTTGTTTGGATTGAGTCATTTCACCTTTCACAATCTTATTGTATTTCTCAAGTTCATCATACTACAAATTGACTTTCTCAAGTTTAGATGTTACTTTAGAAAGTTTAGATTTTAGTCCTTCATTTTCAGTCTTTAGACTTTCATTCTCAGATCTTAGATTTGCTTGATTCTTTCCATTTCCATCTTTCAAACTAAGATTCAAATTTTTTATCTTCAGTTCATGTTTAAGGATCTCATTTTCTTTTTCTAAATTGTCATCACAATCTTCAATAAAACCTTAGAATTCCTTTTCAGATCTCAGATCTTCCAATTTGTTTTTTCAGTTTCTCAATGACGTTCTTTGCATCATCATAATTTCTTTTCAAAGTATCTTTTTCAATAGTAAGAAAGTCAATCTGTTCAAGAGCTTCTTCAAGATTATTTTGTAGTTGATCCATATCCATAGAGATCTTACTCAAGTTGCTAGGCTTTCCTTGAATGATTCTTTTCTGAGTAACTAAGCTCTAATACCAATTGTTAGAAATAGGGAATACTGAGAAGGGGGGGTGAATCAGCATTCTACAAACTTTATCTTTTGCCCAATTATGGATATAATAGATTATCTTTATACATGCATAACATAAGAAGCTAAACAACATGCATAACAATAAAGAACTCATAACACATTATTTTTCTCGAGGAAACCCTAGCCAAGGGAAAACCCTGGTGGGGATGGTACCCACAAAGATCCACTAATCAAAAGTATCTTGTTAAGGATGTTGACCCTATTAGGAGTCTATTACAAACATATAGTATATCAGTCCTGATTAAGGGACTATAGGCCTTGTTAGAAGCCTCAACCCTGTTAGGAGTTGTAGTACAAAATGTGATTACCAGATGAGCCCACTGCCCAAACAAGTAATGTACAATATATAGTGATTACAAAAATAGGTTAAGGTACACAACCTTATACAGCTTGCATCAATATCTCTTCGCTGCTCTTTTACTATCGCTATTACATATGCTTCATATACTTTGCATCATATCACTTGTCCACACTATTATGTACTTTCTTACAAATATAATTACAATTACAATTACATTTATACCAATAGATTTATCCAAGAGTTAACATCTAGGATGTTTTCCCTTTATATTTTTAAGTCATTATTTTGATAAACAAAATAATCCCTTAACTCCTTACTAGTTTTGTCTTCATATTCTGTCCTGTCGACTTCACACTGTCTTTGGTAAAACTATCATAACTTCTTTTGTACATGCCATACATGTCATATTGACTTGCGCTCTGAGATGGGTGATCAATAGACATCATAGAGTCTATGTTCAAGTGTGCAAGCACTAAACTTACTCCATTCAATGTCGCAAATAAAAACTATGTCTAGGTTCACTGGTAAAACACTATCTCACACCTAGACAAATTTACAATGCGCTATGTCATACTTGCTCTCTGATCTGTGCGATCTTCACATGAATCATATGTTGCCATAATGAAAACATCTATGTAATCTACTCAGCCAAATTGCCAACACATGATTCGGCTAGAACCGCGGGATGTCAAGAAGGAAGCTCAATTTGCACATCTCAATGACATGATACTCAGCCTAGGTCAAATCCTAACCTAGGTCCAATATCCAAGAAGTGACTATTTGTATATATAGCTTATGGAAATGTGCCTATTTCACAAATCAAGGGAATAATATTAGTATTCTATATCAATGGATTATCTTAAATCAATCAATCCTATCAAAGTATCAAGTAATCAAACCTATCACCATTTTTTTGTCTATCTATGTCTTGAGAAGTGAATTATCAGTATCAATCCTATCAGTTATCTACCTATCAGTGTTCTATGATCAGTTTATCTATCCTATTAGATTGACAAATCACATTCATTGGTACCATTATCATGATATCCTAATCACTTGTTTTGCTTAACTACAATAGACCATATCTATCTTGGAAATTCAATTGTTCATCCAAAGTCATCAATTTTTTTCATAAAAATCAATTTTTAGTATCAAAATTATCAAAAAATCCTATAGGCGTCATTTTCCTATATGAAGGTGGCATTTTACCTTAGGCGGTGAAATAAAATTCATACGTGGCACTTTACCAAGAACAGGTGGCACTTCATTTTTTAAGCGACACTTCATGACCCTAGGTGACATTTCATCATGGCCAGGCGACATTTAAAACATAGGGATTTTTCACGTGGTGTTTTACACATAGCTTGACTAGAAAAACCCTAGTTTTAGGTGGTTACAAATTAATCATAGGTAGTTTTTTATCAGGCCTAAGCGGCATTTAAATGTGCAGATGCGGCATTTTACTAGTCTACATGGCATTAAATCTATCCTAGTAGGAATTTAATTAAATTACAACTAAAAATCATGAAAAAGATGCAATAAATGCACTAGGAGGGTCAGTATCACTTACTGGAGGTCCGTAATCCAAAGGTCTTGCATACCATCACCCTCTCTCAAACCGATGCTCTCAAAAGGCACAATCATCTTGATCAGCTATCTCAGGATCAGAGCAAAATCTCAATAGTCAAAAGTGAAAATGAATGGTAAATTTGGGGTTTTCAACCTATTTATGCTATTTTGACCTAATTTTGAGGTAAATTTTTGACCTAGTGACCTATATCAACATATCAATCAAACCAGGGCATTTGTTAAACCTTGAATATCATCAATGTTTTTTAGAAATAAAAACATATTGGAATAATATAAAGCAATATCATCAACTTTTTCTATCAAACGAATAATATGTTTCATTTCTGAGGGGGCATCATAAGAGTATCAAATTAGCATCAAATATTATCAAATATAGAGCATTAAAATTTTGAAATATTATTAGTGGGGCATGTGGCATTATCAATCAAATCAGTATCATATCAGGTTTCATATCAGAGGTATATCAATATATCAATAAAATCAATCAAAGTATCAAATCAGTGATCAGGACATAAAATTTTATTTGAATCAATGCGCTACGCACATTAATCCAAAGAGGGGCACTTGTAGACACCAAAAACTAGGCAAGTGCTTTAAAATCCTCAAAATGGAAAAATCTTAAACAAAATGCTCTAATTCTCATCAAAATGGATCAAATCAATTTAAAATGGACATTTATTAATTAAATTGGACAAAATCATTTAAATCAAAGGAAAAATCAAATCATGACATCAAATAATTAAATACAAGCTTAAAGGGACCAAAAATACTATATAATTGATTTTAATCAATTAATTGTATAGTTTTAAATCAAAAATCAAATTGAACCTATTCCCTTACATGGCTAATTTAATTAATTGATGGAATTTAATTAATCCTAATATCTTTCAAACAAAATTTGAGCAACCAATGAGAATTGAGAACAAAAGCACATGGATCACTCCAAAATATTTGAATCTCAATCACACATTTCAACTTTGCATCTCAACCACTCAATTTTGTCTTTTTGTCCAAACCTTTGAGACAAACATTTAAATTGTCCCCCCATTTAAAAACATTTCAAAGCTTTTCACTCAACCAAAGCTAAATCATGATTAAATAACTCTACCCCCTACCCTTGGGATTTTACTATAAATAAGAGTCATTTTGAGAGAAATAATATACTAGAGAATTCATTTACAAAGCATCATCATTATAGGCAATTTATGATCAATTGAGAGCATTTGAATTGATCTTTGTATCAATACTAAGCAATTGAGAGCTAGATTAAGCATTGTACTATCATATTTCTCATTCTAGATTTGTCACTAGTAGAGAATAGGCTGAGAGCTCTACTTACCAAGTTAGATAGAGAACCATGAGATGTCATGGACTTTAATTTCAATTCTTAGCTTAAATTTCTATTGTATTTTCATAGAATTATAGTTGATTATCCTAATTTCATGAAGGTGTTAAACATTCACACACACACACACACACACACACACACACACACACACATCCTTTCATAGCCTTCAATCAAGGCAGCCCCTTAAATTTGTAGTAGCATAATGACATACCCATATCAGCCCTTAAGAGCTTGCCTATTTTCACAAAAGAGGATCAGACGTCCACTATTGAGCATATAAGAGATGTAACATCCCTCTATGCCCTCCATAATATAACCCCAAGACAATGTGGTTGTGATATGGTTAGCAACATCCCTTAAAGGCAAGGCTTTACAATGGTTTAGAGTTTTGGCAGTCAGTTCTATAACTGACTAGGATGGGTTGGGACAAGCCTTAACTAATCAGTTTGAAGACAAATCTGACCATCTCTCTCTAGTTGAACATTTGACCACCATCAAAAGGGCACCCCATGAGTATATGATGGATTTTAATTTCAGATTTCAGAGGACATGGAATAGAATACCAGTCACAGTTAGACCCTTAATCTAGCATGCTTTCCTATATTATCTAAGATCCCTCAACAGTGATATCTTTGTTATGATTCAATCTATGGGAGGAAACAATTTACCAGAAACATATGATCTTGCCATAAGAGCTGAAAATAACCTAATTCAAGTAGGAAAAATAGCCCCAAGGCCTCCAATGCCTATTTTCCCCAAGCTCCATCCTGTTCCTAAAGCAATTCTAGCCTTGGCATCTATTACACCTCTCCTAGCTCCTTCTCAACAAGCTGTTAATCCAATTGTGAACCAATCCTAAGAGTTGAATGAGATCAAAAAGGCCTTGCAAAGTGTTTCTAATGAGCTAGTTTGTTTAGAAAAGTAGCAGTACCAGCCTCATCAACAGCCCTACCAACAACCCTACCAAGATCCATATTAGGCCCAATGCCAGCAAAATAGGCCCCAATACCAATCAGGCCAGCACGGCCAAGCAAGAAATTACAATCAGAAAGCTAGTCAGCCCTATAATCCTAACATTCCTAGTGCTTCTAGAGAGCTGGTTCCTGTAGCTCAAAAAAACATGGCACAACAATATCAATGGGGTTGCCCATGTAATCAGCAACATATCCAAGGGATGTGTCCTAATGGCTATGGTCAGGCCCTCATGGTGCAGAACAATGTCATGATGTCACAGGAAATGGTTCAAGAACTAGAGATTTAGCAAGGTCAAGTTGCTACCCCTAATGAGCTACAGAAACCTGAGGTGGCACTGGTTAACTTTCAGAAGGAGGGTTTTTTGCGGGGTGAATTTTATCCCAAGTGACAACTCAAACTATGTTCCAGTTGTAGCCAACAGAAGGTCTAAGAAGAAGGCTTTGGAGGCTAAACAAGTGGCCTCTACCAGTTAGCAAGCTCTTGTTGTGACTCCACAACCCAAGGTAGTTCAAACTCCAACTCAAAACTAGTCAAAAGAAGTTAAGGAACTGGCCAAGGCAGTGACACAGTTGGTATCCACACAACCCGAGACTGCTGCAGTAAAGGGACAGTCTAAAGTAAGCTTGGGATCTTTTAAAATTATGGAAGAAATGAAGAAGACCTCCATAAATGTGCCTTTGATGGACACTAAGGCAATCCTTGGAAAAAAGGAGCTAATACTTAGTGAATTGGCTAAAATTTCATCAAATCAAGAAGTTGTTTCAGAACAGCCTAGAATCCTGGTGGCTGAAACACCTCAAAAAGAGTAGCAAACTAAAGAAGCTAGCTTGCATCCTATCATTTCTCCACAGGTTAAACCCCCTCCTTTCTATGCTACTCTTGTTTTTGGGAATTTCTTGGTTCATAGTTGCATGATAGACTTAGGGGCAAGTAGTTCTTTAATTTCTAAATAGCTAGCAGACCTTCAAGGATTGTCTTATGAGCCAATAGATAGGCATGTTGTTCAATTGGATGGGTCATTAGTTAGCACCATTGGAGTCATTAAAGACTTGAGTCTCACTTTACATGAATGTCCCAACTTCTCTATTCCCTAGGATGTCTATGCCATAGATCTACCTCCCCAATTTGCTATCTATCTAAGAAGAGATTTCACTACTAGGTTGGGGGGATACCTCTCAGCTGATTGGTCTCACCTATACTTTAGAATCAGATATGGGACTAGGGTTAGAATCAAGTCCAAAGATTTCAGTGCTAAAAAATGGACTCAAGGGTAACTAGTCCCTTGGGTAGCTTGTTAGTTTTCAACTGTAACATTTGGTCATTATACTAGTGAGCATGTTTATTTTGATTAACCTTAGAGAACTCAGCCTCTTCTATCAAAAAAATGAATAAGGACCTGAGCCACAAGAGGGCTGGTTGGATCACCAAAGTCAAGGAATATGACATTCAAATCAAGGTGACTAAGTTGATTAGGGGAAAAGGGTTGTGTGAATAGCTAAATGAGGGAAGGACAGAGAAAAACTAGCAAGAAGAAGAAGTTGTCCTAATGAACCAGAATGTAGAACAAAGTGCAAGCTAGACAACAGAGATGAAACATTATCTCTCCATTGGTCAATGCCCTCAAGGCCTTAATAGGAGCAACAGGAGGTACTTTAGACTTTAGGCTATTCCTTTTATCATTATTGATGATGTTCTATATAGAAGAGATCATAGAGGTGTCTTGTTGAGATGTGTTGAAACTAGCCAAGTAGACAAAATATTAGAAGAGTTTCATGAGGGAAGTTCTGGAGAACACTTTGTAGCTAGAACCACTGGTCTAAAAGTCATGAGAGTCAAGTACTATTGGCCCAGCCTATATAAGGATGCATTTAATTGGGTAAGAAAGTGCAAGAATTGTGCTCTGTTTGCTGGCAAATAGAAGTTGGCAGCCCTCCCTCTCTATCCTATCAAAGTGGAGCAGCCCTTCTCCAAATGGGGGTTGGACTTCATTGGACCTATCAATCCTCCATCTAGCACTAGACATAAATGGATACTTACTACTATGGATTATTTTACCAAATGGATAGAGGTTGTAGCATTGAAGGAAGCAAATAAGACCTCTATCCTAAATTCCTACCAAGACATTGTGTCTAGATTTGGTACTCCAGACTCTATCATTTCAAACAATGCTATGGCATTTATGGGAATGAGAATCTCAGAATGGGCTTTAAGGCATAACATCTTCCTAAGTACCTCATCTAACTATTACCCTCAAGGGAATGGTCATGTGGAATCAACAAACAAGAACTTGTTGAGGATCGTCAAAAGGACTATAAAAGGAAACTAGAGGGATTGGCATAGCAAGTTGAAGTTGGCCTTATGGGAAGATAGAATAACACCTAAGAGGTCTATAGGTAACTCTCCTTACACACTTGTTTATGGGAAAGAAGCTAGGATTCCTTTGTCTACTAAGTTGCCTACTTTGAGCTTAATCAAGGAGATTGATTTGATGGAAGAAGATACTATGCAAGTTAGGCTTGCTGAGTTAGTTGAGCTTGAAGAAGTAAGGAAACTAGCACTAGAGAACTTGGAAATCCATCATTCTTAGATGAAGAATAGCTTTGATAAAAGAGTCACACCAAGATTTTTCAAGGAATGAGACCTTGTCCTTAATTGGGATGAATCTAAGCATAAACTAGGAAGACATACTAAATTTGATGACATATGGAGTGGCCCCTTCATGGTTGTTAAGTGCAAGGCCCACAATACTTTTCAACTAGCTAATATGGATGGAGAGGAGTCACACATTCCAGTGAATGGGATTTACGTCAAAGCTTGTTTCTGAGGTTTGGTTCTACCATGTACATTACTAAGTTAGAAGTTCTAGTTTTTTGTGTTTCCTAAGTGCCTTGGCACAAGTTGGTTCCTAGTTCTATTTCTAGTTTTCTTTCAATTTAGTTTTCAGTTCGGTTTGAGTAGCAATAAACTAGAGCAGTTTATCTTCGGTAGTTAGTGGTTTTCTTGCAAGAAAGGTTGTTTTATTTAAGGCTAAGTTTATTTTGAGGCTCATATGACTCTATGCCCAATGGATCTATAAGGCAGTTGGTTAGGATGCTTAGCAGGCAAGCACTCTACTAGAGGTCACCAGAATGTTATCATTATTTTACTCATTTGAAGAGGCCTAGTTACTAAGTTAGACTACTACACCCTAGTTTGAAATTATTAGTGGTCTTTCTTAATATTTGTGTTCATTTCAAGGTACATAAAAGAGAAAAGGAAATGAACTACATCTAAGAATTACATATGCATGTATCAATGCTAAGTATGTTGTACAAAAGGAAAAGAAACTAAGTAGAACATTTATCCAAGCTCACACAAGCCGTGAGCATAGTTATTGCTAGAATTGAATAAGTTTAGATATACATGAGGTAATCAAATCAAAATATAGGGGTACCAAACATTTCTTGGTAATGGTGTCTAGATCCAGTCCTATCCAGAGAGCTCATGTGGTCCAGAACCTGTAACAAGAGAGAAGGAGATATGGGTTAGATCCAATGGATCTAAACAATGTATGGTATCATAGTATTCACAAGATGCATATATGCACTCAGCCATACACCTCTAGGAAGGGCTATGCCCGGGTTATGTACATAAAAGGCTCTAGAAATAAAAGAAACACCATGTTTTCACTGACATGTTTGTTCCATGTGCAGATACAGCAGAAAATGATTCAACAACAATCAAAGGGTGTTGGGACCCAGATGAATGACCTTAACCAATGATGCAAATCATGATAGGAAAACCTCAAGTTTCCTTGTCAGTGACTGCATCACGGGCCAAGAACACTCATGGTCAATAGAGAAACAACCATATGATACAGTTTCAATGGGACACTTAGGAATCTATATGATGAATCAAATAAGCATGGTCAAGGCACTAGTAGATTTAAAGGGGCCACATTTGGTAAATCAGTGACAGTATGGCATATCATCATATGATTAATAAATGGATAATGCATGTGCCAAGAAAGAGGAACACCAACAGTATGCTATCAAATGGGCCCCCAAAGAATTGAACAATGGGATAGTTATGATAGGTCGAGATGGTGTCATTATACCAAAAGACAACCTGGTACATTGTGTAAACCAAGAAACTCACAAAGCATGGTGCCAAGTTTAGAAAACAACAAGAGGGATGATAATGACAGCAACAATGAATGTGCACCAATAAACAAAGAGTTACAATACATCAGGTTCACAAGGCAGTGCAAACATTTTAAAAGAAAATGATGAACATGATACCAGTCATGATATGTGATACCTTCGGTATACTAGTGGGATGGATAACATCAACGCCATAGTGCATTCAAAGCACAGCAATTCAAATGCCAAAATAAAAGTACAAGCCACAAATAATGACACCAAATACATTAAGCAATAATGAAAATGAATGGCCCTCAGCCTCAATCATAGAAGTGGATGAAGAAATCATAAGAACACCATGTTAGAAATCAGAAAGTAAACACTAGAAAAACATATGAAAACAATGTTCAAAGGCACCATAGAATTGAATCATTGAATTTAGAAACATGATGTCAATGCTCAAGGGCCTTGAGATTCAACAAATGAACCATACAAATATAGATGCAACCATGCATGTTTGGTTATGAGATATGTCTCTACATTTAAGAAATTGATCATATAGGGGGGTAATCTTTTTATAGGATATCTTCAATAGCAACAGTAAACAATAATAGCAGCATGAATGGTAGTGAATATGGCAGCATAGCCATGGGGCAGGATCCCTAGATTCAATAAATATTAATACCATACCGAGCTCATGGGTCTTGAGCATTTCAAATAGGTAAATAGCATACCTCCAAAGCAAGGGTAGACACATGTAAAAGACATCCTATTCCAAGGTTCCTGGCCCCCATGAACATTCAAATAGTGGCATTAGATAGAGTAGTATCTCATGGCACCATGATGGACACCGAACTTGCAAGATCGGCCCCCAAGTTTTAAATAGTGAACATCAAATAACAACCAGTCATCAAGAAGGCAACAGAAAGGGAGAAGGGGATTGTTTACACTAAAAGCATGTGCCATTAACATACAAGCATTATGCTTAAGAACATGGTCACCCAAGCACAAATCATAAATAACCAACTGATGTGGCTAAGCTTTTAATAATGGAGAATTCCAAGGGTAAAGATTCAATACAATCACCAAAGAAGTAGGTCACAATGCTAATGTAGAGTGTGAATACCATAGCCCATGGGCCATGATAGTCACACTAGCAGAACATGGCACATGGGACTAATATGTAGGCCAGGTCTCAACATATGATATCATGAAGATAGTGAGCAGCATGACATAGCAAGACAGGAGTACAATAGACTCGGGTCTTCACATACGATACAGAACAAGCCTACCACAACCTGAATGGTGCCAAACATAAGAGATAACAAAGAGCCCACAAGCTACCATAGTTGGAAGACTATGTAGTGAGTTTACAAGCACATAATGCCCTGTCCCAAGGTCACAGCGAGGAGCAAGCCAATAATAGAGACCCCAAGTTACGGGCCATATAGAAGTTAGATACAAATATCAAGTGAATTCATATGCTTGAGCTCATGGCTCATGACTATTGAATGAAACATCAACACATTAAACAAAGGTTCATAGACCACGGGAACCTACAAAGAACATCATAAATGAAGTGGTCATAGTTGTTTACGCACTCTACAACCAGCAGGCTTGAGCCCTCAAACGCAAACAACAAATCCAATAATCAAGATAAAAATGGTGCTCATGGGTGTCATGGATAGTAAAATACATAGATCACATGCTATCATGGTGAAATCACAAATACAGTGAATAGTGTATATTTCAATAGTGCCCTATCCACGGATCATCGGGCTTTTTCGTAGCGAAAAATTCAATGCCAATAAATGATTTATGAATATAGAATAGTGAGCTCAAAAGAATAAAATAAAGCATGCCCTAGTTTGAAAACACAGTGCCACCAATAGCAAAATATAGAGAAATCATGCCCTAGGTAACCGGTACCAACAAATTAGAACATGAGCTCGATCAATAAACAAGCACAGTCCTATAAAATGCAGAGGGCATAAATTTCGTGGCTTAGGGTTACATCAGAGCCAAAGACATAGTGCTTTCAAGATGTGATTGATTCAATCAAATGCCATGAAGTGAAATGAAAATCACAGGGATTCCATTCCCTTGAAAATCCATAAGGGCCAAATATACATGGTGGACAAAGCATACAGTAACAAATGAAGAATAGAGAATGGCTAACAATGCCCTCAAAATAAGAAATTGTCAAGAATTGAAATGTGGAAGAAATTTGAAGACCAAAATGCTTACCTTCTATGATGATGCCACAAATAGAAAGCTGAGGTTTCTAAAGGCTGAACATAGGGATCAGGAGTAAACTTCCAATGTTAATGGAAACTTGCCAATTGCCGAGTTAGAGGGGTTTGATGCCAGCAGAGTCCTCATCTTTCAAAGAGGGTTTTGATAATAATGACTATTATTTCATTTCGCCCCTTCTTTTAGGTTTGAGGATTTATTTTTTTCTATGAATTCTTGCAAACTTTGGATTTTATATAAATAAATTATTAAGTGTGCTTTCCCCATTTTGGGTTGAGAGTCATTTATTAATTTAAGGTATTTAAAGTTTTTAGGTCTATGTTTTATTTTAGGCATAGGTGGGTTTCATTATTTAATTGTAAATATTTTAAAATATTTTTCCCCATTTTGGGCTGAGAGTGTTTTAGAATATATTTTTAAACCCACTTTTGTGTCTTAGTGGGGTGGGGTTTTTAATGAAAAGTCATTGCAGAGTATTGATGTAAATTCTAGTGATGGTATTTTTATAAACTATTGTCAGAATAGGGTTAATGCATGACTTAGGGGGTCAGAGTAGTCTTCTTTTGACCATCTTTTTTAGGCTCCCACTTTCTTTGCTACCCCCTAAAAACTCAAGAATCTAGCATCTGAGTTTATGAGGCATTCCTGGGCCTATTTGTGGGATTTTCCATTTTTAGGAGGTTGAGGGTTTTGTGTAGATTCCTGGGTTTTAGTTATATACCTCTCACTTTTTATGATGGAGGTTAGCTCTTCATTCTATTCTCTTTGATATGAGTGTTGTAGCTCTGAGAGAGACATCTTGTACTTCATTTCTTTTCAGCAATAAAATTGATCCTTCTTGTTTCCCTACAATTTTGGAATTCTTCCTTTTTGAATCTCATGCAAGATTATTGTGATGTTTCTTGTATCCTTAATCTACATGTTGATCCAATTGAATGTTCAGGAATTCATCTTAGCTCTATAGTATTAATTCATGTGCAAACTAAAAAGATCAGAATTGTGGAATCATCTTCCCTTCTTTGTGTTTCAAGTACCCTATTTTCCTAAGGAGTTAAAGGCAGTAGAATCAAGTTGTGAAGTTCAGTTTTGTTTTGTTGTTGTAGTAAGCTTAATTCAGTTGTGGATCTTCTTTCAAATTCAGTGGATCACCTTGTTTTCAAATTAGTTTCAGTTATTTGATTTATGCACTCTCTCCCTTTCCTCCTAAAATTTAGTCAGTTTTAAAGTGATCCAAGGGGAGCCGTCCCTTAATCCAGAGGTCTATTTTGGAATAGGTTACCCACAACCTGGGAATAGTTTCATGTTTCATAGGATTGCTTGGTTTTAACACTTAGAAAATTTGGTGCAATCCTTAGTCACAATAGTTTTTGGCACGCTCGGAGTGATAGAAGACTCAATGAGTTAGACTTCTAAGAGTTTTACATGCAGGTTATTGTTTGGTATGAGTAGTGACTGTGTTTTGATATCATACCTGGTGACTCTAATCTTGTTTCATGTAGATCAGCACTTAAGCTTATGGGTGGGATCCCAACCAGGTAGATTAAGAATCATTTCATTTATACAGAGCTATCACATGTCAAGAAAAGGCCTAAAGCATCCCAAACTAGTGCATCCCAATTTATAAATCCCACTCCCAAATTTGCTTGCATTCTTGCAATCACTCCCCCAATTCATCCAGTGCAAGCAGCACTAGTAGTCCAAGTTCCCCTTAATCCTCCAATGGCTAGAAATCATCCTTTTGTAGCCTTCAATCAAGGCAGCCCCTTGAATTTGTAGTATCATAATGACATACCCATATCAACCCTTAAGAGCTTGCCTATTTTCATAGGAGAGGATCAAACCTCCACTATTGATCATATAAGAGATGTAGCATCCCTCTATGCCCTCCATAATATAACCTAAGACAACATGGTTGTGAGATTATTAGCAACATCCCTTAAAGGCAAGGCTTTACAATGGTTTCGAGGTTTGGAAGTTAGTTCTATAACTAACTGGGATGGGTTGGGACAAGCCTTAACTAATCATTTTGAAGACAAATCTGACCATCTCTCTCTAGTTGAACATTTGACCACCATCAAAAGGGAACCCTGGGAGTATATGATGGATTTTAATTTCAGATTTTAGAGGATGTGGAATAGAATACCAGCCACAATTAGATTCTCAAGCCAACATGTTTTCCTATATTATCTAAGAGCTCTCAAAAGTGATATCTCTATTATGATTCAATCTATAGGAAGAAGAATCACAGAATTCAGATGAGAGTGTCATGCCTAATGTTCCTAAATTCACATCTAGATAGCATTCAAAGAAAGATATCATTGGATATCATAATAGTAATGTCTTGGCAAGATCAAAAGCAAAGAGTTCCATAGAAAATGAAGAGGTATGTTTACTATCACATACTGAACCCTTAATTTTTGAAGATGCATGTAATGATTCAAATTGGCATGATGCAATGAAAGAAGAGCTAGATCAAATAATTAAGAATGACACATGGGAATTGGTCCCTAGGCCTAGTGATAAGAATGTGATTGAAACCAAGTAGATATTCAAAAATAAGATGAATGAAGATGGAATAGTAGTAAGAAACAAAGAAAGACTAGTATGTAAAGTATATGTGCAAAGAGAAGGAATTGATTATTCTGATACATTTTCCCCTGTAAGAAGATTGGAAGCCATAAAGTTATTTCTAGCCTATGATACCTTCATAGACTCTACATAGGTATACCAGATGGATGTTAATTTAGCATTCCTAAATGGAGAGTTGAAGGAAGAAGGATACATAGAGAATCTTGAAAGATGCATGCATGCTTGGATTTGTGTTTAGAGGAGAGTTTAAAATGTTTGGTTAAAAGTGCATGATGTAATTCAGCATGAAAAGTAAGTTGGAGTTAATTTGGTAGATCCGACTGTGTGAAGCATTGCGTGTACTCACATGGAGTGGTGCGGTCCTAATTTGTGTTGTGTTCTTAGTAGAGCTAACTGAGATGTTATTAGAGAGTTGTATTGTTTCTCTAATATGATTTCAATATTGTTCTAATAGGTCAACTTGGTTATATCATTTAGAGGAAAGATACTTATAGGTAGTCATTTTGGGATTGCTAAGTATGGTAGTTAGTTGAAATTTAAAGAGAAGAGTACAGAGTGTGAAGTATTGTGCCATCAGTAGAAGGTCTATGTGACAAAGGAGAAAGTGTATACTATTCATTGGAACTAATCATGATAGTAGGTCTACCTCACAGTTCACCAAGATCCAGATTTAGTGTGTATATGTTAAACTGAAGGTTGTAGCCTTCACCCCTTTGAGCAGTGTGCTCTAGATAGTGCATCCTCACCCCTAACAGGGTCCAACCCTTTACCAAGTCACTGTACTTATTACATTATAAAGAACAACTCCTAACAGGGTTACACGATCTTCTAATAGGGATCATAATACACTAGTGCAATTCTTAGTAGGTGTGAATTCCCGCTAGGGTTTTTACCTATTTGGGTTTCCCCATAACCAAAATTATTGTGTTGTGTTAAGTGTTCTCACATTGTATTTTTAGTTAATGTTCTTCTATACTTAATTGGTTAAATAATTGAATCTTGTAGATAATTGATTCACCCCCCCTCTCAATTATCTCTTGGGACTATTCCTAATAGTATCTTTGTTGTTCCTTTCCATATTCTTGTACCTTGCATGTACAAATGTTATATGTTTCAACTTGTCTTCCATCTTCTTCACAACCTTAGGAATCCCAAAGTTTGAACATCATTCATCAACATCATTATATCTTCTAATAAAGTACAGGTTGATGCAACCCTATATCACCTTAGTGACTATTAGATAGGGGATGGACCCCTACTCTACTTCTCAAGTATTCAAATGTATCCTTCAGTAAGGGTTTTGTGAATATATTAGCAAGTTGCTCCTATGACTTCACATATTTCAATTTGATCTATTTTTCCTAAACTTGCTCCTTTAAGTAGTGATATTTAATAGATATGTGCTTTGTCTTTGCATGCATCACTCGATTCTTTGAAATGTTAATAGCACTTGTATTGTCATAATAGATTATCACTAGATCAATGATTTCTTCATTCATACCTTCCAACAATTTCTTTATCCATGCAATATTTGAATAATTAGCAATAGCTACATATTCAGCTTCAACAGTGGACTAAGAAATGAATCCTTGTTTCTTGCTTATCCATGTTACTAATCTTTTTCCTAAAAATAATGCTCCACCTATCCTATTTTTTCTATCATCAATATTTCCAGCCCAATTAGCATCAATATAAAAGCTAAGTTCAACATTGTCATCTTTCTTACACCACAATCCATAGTTTTTTATGTTCTTTAGATATCTCAAAATTCTTTTCACAATAGTCATGTGTGACTCTTTAGTATTAGCATAAAATCTAGTTACAATGCCAACAACATGTGCAATATCTGGTCTACTATGTGCAACATACATCAACTTGCCAATCATAGATTTGTATAAGGTTTGATTTACCTTTATTGACTTGTCTTCCTTGCTTAGCTTTCATCTATTACCATAGGTGTACCAACTGGTTTTGAGTCTTCCATATCGAATGTTTTTAAAACTTCTTTAATCTACTTAGATTGTGTTATGTATATGCCTTCCTTATGTTGTAGTATTTTCAAACCAAGAAAGAATTTGATATCCCTAAATATCGACATTTCAAACTCTTTTCTCATTTCATTAGAAAAATACTTACATAAAATATCATGACCTCAAAATATTATATCATCAACAAAAATTTTGGTAATAAAAATCTTATCATCAGCTTCACATTTTAAGTATAGATTTTTGTAATCGCTTGTTTTAAAAAATCTAATTCTTGTGCTTGATAAGAATGCAGTCTTTCATAGCATACTCTCAGTGCTTGCTTCAGTCCATATGATGCCTTTTGCAGCTTACAAACCATGTTCTTTTGATTAGGAACAACAAAACCTTCAATTTATTCAATGTATACCTCTTCTTGAAATATCCCATTCAGAAATGTAGATTTCACATCCATCTAATATACCTTAAATCCTTTATAAGAATCATATGCAAGTAGTATTCTCACTCCTTCAAGTCTAGCAATGGGTGCAAAATTTTCTTCATAGTCAATTCCTTCCTCATGTGGATAACCTTTGCAAACTAATCTTGTTTTTTCCTTGTTACATCTATGTTGTTACTTTTTCTTGCAACCTCCTTTCCTAGGTGGGAACTTGGGAACCAAGTTGTGGGACTGAGAACTTGGAGCCCAAAATCAACACTATCAGTAGAAAAGAGACAAGAGAAAGCCAATTTGAAAACGTGCACACACATAACTCCTTCTAACAAATAATAGGCTTGCAGATATCTAGTTGTGGAATAGCTTTAAAACCCTCTTAGGTATCTTGTACCTCAATGTCTTTATCAAATCTTATGTAGTATCCCACTTGCATAGAGTGAGCTTGAAAACTAGACAATACTTCTAACTCCTCCTATCAACATGAAAGGGAAAAAGTTTTTATTTATGTTTTTGGGTGGAATGGATCTCTAAAATACCCCAAATATATCATAGACCGGTGCCTTATCCAATGGGAAACAAAGTCAAATAAATCACTGTAACAACAAACTATGAATACAAAAGACAACACAGTCCAACATGATAATGCCTTACATCAATCATGCACCATTAATCAAATCATGCTTAAGGATCCACCTGTGTACTCAAATATGCAATAACCTATTCAAATAATTTAACCCTCCCCTTGGAAGAGACCCATAAATAGATGATACATTGATCAACATCCACTAAAAGACAAGTATGAAATACTCTTGATATACCAACTCATACACATCTGAAGACAAATCCTAAAACTCAGTTATTTCCTTGAAATAAATCTATTGCAAATTTACAATAGAAAGACCAAAACACCCTCGATGCTTTAACCCATAAGCTTTAAGAATCAGAATGGAGAAAACTTGGTAACAGTATAACAGTGTTGTAATTGCATTCATAAGATAGACTGTTACAAAACATATTCTTCTCTGAAACTAGAAAGGAAATAGGAAACACCCTATATGAAAATAAGTGAGCAATATTTACATAAAGAACCACTCATGGAACCAGCTCTAAGAAAATTACAGAGAATCCAAAACCTCTACTAAATGATCTTGGAAATCCTTATAAAGGATTGCAACAAGCTTGGGATCATTTAGGGAAAAATTAGGTCTATGACCACTTCAACCACCAAATACAAAAAGAAATGAAAGAAAATAGAAAAGCCTGAAAACCTGGGATGATCAGATCAAACCTGATGGTACAATTGTTTGGGTTTCATCATTACATGCTAACTACAGTTACAAAATTGGAAGATTTATTGTTGCAAGTAAAACATTAATGTCAGGATCACCTCAACAGACTTGTGTGTATCAGGGAATGGAAAAAATATGACAACCACCATACCCTAGCCACCCTTGTCAAAACATCAGTCTTCTTCATTAAACCGGCATGGCACCCTTAGGAAAGTGAATCAGATCAAGATAGAACTTGTATCTTACTAATACATTCTCACCTATAACTGTCCTAGAACATAATCAAATTTGATCTGCCCTTGCCAGTTTCTTGTTCAATGTTCTTAAACCCTAAAAAGAAACCCTTAATTAATTCAAAATCCCGGCCGCAATGGTTAACTAATCCATTTTAAAATGTGGCCATTGATCTCAGCATTTCTCAGCACATCGTGCAGCTCTCAAAAATTAACATAGCAGTCAATTTGGATTTTTAAAATATGTGGCCACATCACCATTTTTGGCAACCAATCGTGAGTAAGCACATTATCAATATCTGGCATGAGGACCCATTTTCTTATTAGTCTTTCCATTGAACGGTTGGTGCAAACCCATGATCATTATCTTTTGTTCACTTTCCCTTAGCGGCATCACGACCTCCATCAAATTATCCTTGACATATACTACCTTTATCTTGACCACAACAAGCCTTTAACCATACATATCATTCAGAGAGTATGCGACTGAAGGATTTTCACTCAGGTTTAATCTAGAGAATGAGTGATAACCACCTAATCTATCCTACATCAACAGTCCTCATTGAATCACCAAGCTCTCAAATTAACTCAACCTTTATCACAATATCATGTGATTGAAGGCAATCTCTTAATCATCAAACAAAAGTCTGAATCAGGGTTATATCATGAGATCACATGACTGAGTCAATCATGCAATCACCGAATGTGAACCTTAACCATAGTCACATCTCAAGATTTAGCAGCAACTATTGATCAAAACCTACATCAATGGTCATCATTGAATCACCAAAATCTATGTGACTTAACTATTTCATTACACAACTTGGAGACAACCGCACACTTAATCACTCACTATATCGTCAAATGCTAAGTCACTAACCATTGGAATCATGAGATTAAGAGAACACATAGTCATTGTGTTGCTAAATGAAAGACTTAACTGCTACTACCAGACTTCCTACTAACATTGATTTAACCCAGGCCCATCTAACGATCACATGACTGAAGAAAGTCTTGTAATCGCATAATAATTATTTTAACCCTAGTTCTTTTTGGAGAATGAGCAACTGCCTTGATCTCTAAATTGCTATATGTTTTCCTTAACTCAGGTTCCATTATGAGAACTAGCACCAGCCGTTGAATTTCCCTTGGTCGATTATCTCTCTAGCGCTTAGTGAATTTCCCTTGCACTCAATGATGCTTGTCTGGCACTCGGTTATCCTTGCTTATCAAGTTGTTTATTTTAAATTTATGTTGAGGCCAACTCTTGCAATTAATTTTGGTCATAGATTTAATGTTGGTATCTATCATTGGGAAGCATGTAGACCTAGATCTAGTCATTCCTTCCATTGATGGCGGATCTGAATGCTGACTTGTTTGATAGCCTCTTGTATAAATATAGTTGTTTGGTTAGAGTTTAGGGATTTAGTTTGGAGGAAGTTGGAAGATAGAAGATAGAAGACTAGATATTATTGGCAGATCCTCACATGTTGGAGGACTTCTATACTTGATTGTAATATCTAACCTAAAGCGGGAAGGCCTTACAGCTTGGCATGTATGAATCAATTGAGATAAATATATGAAAGTTTTTGTGGACTAGGCTTTTGAGGGTACCTGCTTTGAAGGACTTCAAGCCAAACAATGATTAGATGTTAGTCTAAGCATGAAATCAATGCAAAACAAAGAAAACTCTAAGCTAGCCACCTCAGATTGAGCCTAAACAGGTGCACCCAAGTACTATTTTATTTGCTCTGATAAGAGGGATGTGGGTGTGCTCTCTAAGCACTTGGAGCATACTCTAATGCATTCTAAGATGGTTTGAGACTCATGAAAAACCCAAAAAATGGCACAATAATGGGTAGAACACCCAAGATTGCCCCTAAGGCCTCAAGAACTCAAACTATGATGCTTAAATGGAGATTCAATGCAAGTGTGATTATGCTAAGATTGATTTTAGACCAAATAGAGATGTGATATGATGCTATGCTATGCAAAACAACAATAAAAACTATGTTAATCCATTATTACTAAGCTATGATGAGCTAAAATGCTTGAAAGTAAACTAAATTAGAATGATTTGTGCTAAGTCTAGAAATAAAAGGGCATGATAACAATGCATGAGAATAAAAGTTAAGCTAATTGATTTTCTCTTGAAAGGAGGGGTATTTATAAGATTTGGGAAGGAAGAATGAGTGGCCAGGATTGAAATCCTTAAGAGAGGCCAAGATTCATTCAAAGGGGAGCACATGAATTGTGCTAGTCTATAGCCAATCAGGAGGTGACACATGTCACAAGGTGAGTGGATGAAGGGAAGGGTAAAGATGAGTCAACAAAGGGGGCTCAAAGCTCATAACTCCCCTCATAAGTGCTTGTAAGAGCATTGAATGAGCCTTTAAGGGACTTTGATGACTTTGTGGATGCATTGAATGTTTTGTGGTTGAGATATTTGGAAGGGGAGACTTTGCTTTGGTTTAGGAAAGTCTTAAGCTTGGTTAGGATTGTGCAAATGTTTAGGGGTAGGATTAGGATTAGGATTAGGGGGATTTAGGATTAGGATGGGTGAAGAGGTTGGGTTGAGAAGTTTCTAGAAGAGTCTAGAGTTTTCCTTGGTTTAGGGAGAATGAATAAATGTTTATTCATTCCAAAGGTTTTAGTTTTGGGAATATTTATTAAAATATATTTAATAAATATGAAAATAAATATTTAATCTTAATTAAATATTTTGAGTTGGGATTAGGGTTAGGAAATGATGGGATTAGCCTTTAATTGAAATTAAAGAAGGATTAGAAGATTCTGGAAGAGGTTAGTGGTCTTTAGGAAATTGGCAAGGTTTTGGGCAAAAAATAAATAAATTATTTATTTTGGGATTTTTGGTCAATTTATTAATTAAATAATTAATAAATAGGGGAATAATGTTTAAATAAGATTTAAACATTTTTGGGAGGGATTTCTTAATTAAATATTTTTAATTAAGATAAAGGGATTTAATGACATAAAAATAAATTAATTAATTAATTAATAAATGATGATGTCATCAGGGATTTTCAGAAAATAAAAATACTTTATTTTCTAAAGGATTTTTAGGTGTCTACAGTTTCTACATTCTCTCTCACTTTTGTGTGTTTTTGCTTTCATGTGTCATTTCACAAGGTGGATCTAGTTGGGGTGTGCCTTTAGCCCCTCTCCCTATCCCCCCTTGTGTTAGGTGGTATTAGAGCAAGGTGAGATCTGGATCTAGGTTTGCGAATCTAGGTTTGAGGGTTCCTTCTTTTCCAAGCCTAAGTTGATTTGTTGTGGGGTAGCAGAATATGATCTAGCATGAAATTGTAGAGGGTTTCAAGATGGTTCATGGGATCTGAGATGCGGATACAAGAGTGGTAGACATGTTGAGACAACTTGCTGTTAGATTAGAAGTTGTTGAAACAGCCCAAAGAAGAGGAAGACATCTTGAAGATGTTAGTGATGATCAAATTGAGGTAGAATGAGTTGATTTAGAACCTATACCTATGATTCATCAAGGTGAGGAAAGATTCTTGAAGGCTTTGACAAATCTGAAGTCTACACCACACTTTAATCCTCCTAAGTATAGTGGAAAATTGGATTCTGATGAATTGGTCGACTAGATCACCAAGATGGAGTACTTTGAAAATGAAAATGTGCTTGAAGAAAAGAAGGTGAAAATTACAAGCACAAAGTTGAAAGTCATGCATTCTTATGGTGGGAACATCTGCAATTGGATAGAAAGAGGAAAGGTGAAGACAAAATCAAGGTATGGAATAAAATGGTGAATAAATTGAAAGGAAATTTCTTACCTTGTGCTTATCAGATTAACCTAGTTAGGTGAATGCAAAGTCTGAGATAGAAAGATAGCTCGATAAAAGAATATATTGAGTAATTCTACAGATTAGATACTAGATCTAGACATGATGAAGATGATGTGGAAAGAATTGCTAGATACCTGAATGGTTTGAGAGTTTCCATCCAAGAAGAAATCAGTTTGGTCAAATTGGAGAACATTGAAGAGGCTTATCAATTTGCATTGAAAGCTAAGGAGAAATTGAACAAGAGACATGAACAAAGACAAAGAGGTAGAGGTGGTAGATTCCCTAATGGAAGAAGTAGATCTTATCATGAAAATAGTAGATTTGAACTTGAAAAGACAAATTTGGATAAAGGCAAGACCGAGTGGAAACGTGAAAGTTCATCTAGAGGCAAAGGAAGTAAGTACTGAGGTGGTTATAATAGAGGTGGTTTTTGAGGAACTTGTTACAATTATGGAGAAGAAGGACATAGATAATTTGAGTGTACACATGCAAGTAAGAAGGTCGGTAACAGTAGAAATGCATTGGTGCAAGAAGAGTCATTGAATGAACCTGAGAAGGAAAATAACTTGATGGGAAGGAGAGCACTTTTGAGTGAAAGTAATAAGGAAGATCCGGTAAGGAAAAGTTTGTTCAAGGCCAGATGTAGAGTTTTTCATGAAGTTTGGAAGGTAATCATTGGCAGTAGTATCTTGGAGAATCTGGCATCTGAGGAAATGGTCACAAAGTTGCAGTCGAAAAGTTTAGAACATCTAAAGCCCTATTAGATTTCATGGATCAAAGATGAGAATACACTCTTGGTCAGTCAATAATGTTATGTGAATTTGAAAATTGTAAAGTACTATGATAAGGTGTTATGTGATATCATGTCTATGGATTGTTGTCATATTTTGTTGGGTAGACCTTGGCAATATGATAGACATGCTATATATGATGGGAGATTGCATAAATATACTATTTTAGCTTATGGGAGAAGACAGATATTGTTACCTTTGATTGAATAACCTGTTAGTAATGTTTGCACATCTATGAAATATTTTTTGATGGAAGGAAGAAAGTTTGTTAAGGATTTGAAGAAGAATGATGTATGTTTTGTTGTGATTCCTAACAAACCGAGTAAGAAAATAGAGGATAGTGTTCCTAAGGAGATTGATAAGTTAGTCATTGAGTACAGTGAAATTATTTTTTATAATGTACCTAATGGTTTTCCATTGAATAGAAGCATTGATCATTGCATGGATCTAATCCCTGGAGCTAGTTTACCAAATAAGGCACCACATCGGTTGACACCTATCAAGAATTAGGAATTGAACTGACGGGTTCAAGAATTGTTGGAGAAAGTTTTGATCAGAGAAATTTTGAGTCCTTGTGTAGTACCTGATGTATTGGCACCCAAGAAAAATAGAGAATGGAGAGTGTGTACTGATTCTAGAGCAATCAACAAGATAATAGTGAAATATAGGTTTCCTATACCGAGAATGGATGACATAATGGACAGTTTAATTGGAGCAAAGTATTTAACCAAAATTGATTTGAAAAGTGGGTATCATCATATCAGAATCAGAGAAGGTGATGAGTGGAAGACTACTTTCAAAACAAAAGAAGGTTTGTATGAGTGGTTGGTTATGCCTTGTGGTTTAACTAATGCACCGAGTACTTTTATGAGGTTGATGAATGAAGTTTTAAAGAAATTTTTGGGTAAATTTGTGATTGTATATCTTGATCATATTATTTTAGTAAGAACAGAGAATAACATTTTTTGCATGTTAAACATGTATTACAAAGGTTCAAAGAAGAAAAGTTGCTGATAAATCTGAAAAAGTGTTCATTCATGAAAGAGGACATTGTGTATTTGAGATTTGTAATTTCAGTTGATGGTTTGAAGATAGATCCTAAAAAGGTTGAAGCTATTTTGAATTGGCCTACACCTAAGAATTTTAGTGAGGTAAGATCATTTCATGGTTTGGCAAGTTTTTACTAAAAGTTCATTAGGAATTTCAGTTCAATTTGTAATGCTATGACTGAGACTATGAGAAGAGATAAAAGAGAATTCAAGTGGACACATGAAGTTGATAAAATTTTTGAGACTCTGAAGTAGAAAGTTGTTGAATTTCCTATTTTGGTATCATTTGATTTCAATAAGGTATTTCAAGTGGAATGTGCCACAAGTGGAAGTGCAATAGGAGTTTGTTAGCTTGTGGTCACTAATCAAGAAAGTATTATCCAAGAAAGTACTGTACACTTTTCATTCATCATGGGGTTCAGGGTTAACTCGTCAAGCATTTTTGAGTTAACACATCAATCATTTCCCTAGGTTAACTCGTCAAGTCTTTTCTTAGGTTGACTCATCACATATTTTAGGGTTAACTTGTTAATCAACATAACCCTTGTTATATTGGCTTAGGGTTAGGGATTTCATTATGATGTATGATTTTAGTTCTTGCAGTGAAATTGAGTTGTAAGGGATTACAGATTGTAATCAGGTTGTAATCACTGGATAATAAAATATTGGACTCACAATTGGTGGACATAGCCTAGGGATTGGGTGAACCACATTAAATATTTGTGTCTTGTGTTCTCTTTTGTGTGGTTTATTATTTTCTGATATTGGTTATATTTGCACATAATTGTTATTTATGCCTTGTTAATCCTAAAAGAGTTGTCTTGAGTCAAGAAGGTAAACCTGTTGCTTTCTTTAATGAAAATTTGAATGATGCAAAAAAGAAATATTATGTGTATGATCAAGAATTCTATGCTATTGTTCAAGAACTAAAGAAATGGAGACATTATTTGATACCAAGTGAATTTATGTTGTATATCGATCATAAGGCTTTGCAGTATTTCGATAGTCAGAATAATTTGAATCAGAGACATATGAAATGGGTTGAGTATTTGCAGAGATACATTTGTGATAAAACATAAGACTGGAGTCACTAACCGAGTTGTTAATGCATTGACTAGAAGGAGATATTTAATGACCAAGATAAAAATTGAAGTTCTTGGCTTTGATGATATGAGATATTCTTATAAATTTAATCATGATTTTTATGATCCGTGGAGAAAGTGCAAAGCACCTATTCAAGATCAATTGAGTACTAAATGGGAAGAATATTTTATTCAAGAAGGTATTTTGTTTAAAGATATTTAGTTGTGTATACCGAGAGGACAAATGAGAACTAATTTGATAAAAGAGAAACATAGTAGTGGTTTAGCTGGACATTTTGGTATTGATAAAACATTGAATTTTCTTAAGGAGAAATACTTTTTGCCACGGTTGTATAAAGATGTTCATAAATTTGTGAGAAGTTGTGGAATTTGTCAAGTTGCAAAAGAAGTCAAAATACTGGATTGTATACTTCTCTTCTTGAGAATCCTTGGATTGATATCAGTATGGATTTTGTTCTTGGTTTATCGAAGACAATAAGTGGTAATGATTCCATATTTGTTATTGTGGATAGATTTTCTAAAATGGCACATTTTATACCTTGTAGAAAGACATCAGATGCAGTACATATAGTAGATCTTTTCTTTAATGAAATTGTCAGATTGCATGGATTATCGAGGAGTATTATCTCTGACCGAGATAGTAAATTTATTGGATACTTTTGGAAGACCCTTTGGAGAAATTTTGGCACCCAGTTGAAATATAGTTCTACATTTCATCTACATACCGATGGACAAATAGAAGTTGTGAATAGAAGTTTGGGTAATATTTTGAGATGTTTAGTTGGATACACACCAAGTAATTGGGATTCGGTGTTGGCATAAGCAAATTTTTCATACAATAATTCAGTGAATAGGAGTACTAGAAAAACACCTTCTGATATTGTAAATGGTATACAACCGAGAGGTATATTAGATTTGAGGGATATTGATGATGAAAGAAAGAGAAGTGCTGAAGGAGAAAATTTTTTTGAGTACATGAAGACATTGCATGAAGATGTGAAACATAAGTTGGAGAAAGGTAATCATAAATACAAAGACAGAGCTGATAGATCAAGAAGACATAAGACTTTTGATGTTGGTGATGAAGTGATGGTTCATTTGAAGAAAGGCACATTTCCTATTGGAACATATGGAAAGTTTAAAATGAAGAAGTTTGGTCCTTGCAAGACACTAAAGAAATTTGGCAGTGGAAATGCATATGAGATTGAGTTACCTGATGACATGGACATATCACCTATTTTCATCATTGCTGATTTATATGATTATCATGAACTTGATGAAGAAATGGCATTATCAATGGATTATCCTAAAAAACAAATGGAAGAAGTTGAGCATATTTTGGAGCAAAGAATTGGCAAAAGTACAAGAGGAAAATAGTATATGCAATACCTGGTAAAGTGGAAGAATAGACCAATTGAAGATAGTTTTTGGATTTCACAATCTAAGTTGGATGCAGCTCTTATCAAACATGATTTAGAGAATCATTCTCAAATTAACCCAGGTGTCTGATGCAGGAGCATCTCGGGTCCTTGGCAATCCTGTGTCAACAAAAAGATGTTTGTGTTTTCTCTTTGTTGCTTAGTTCCTTCTTTGATTGAGTTGGTTCAGTGTTGCTCGGTTTCCTTTTCTTACCAGTGTTGGTCAGTTATCTCTCTAGTGCTCGGTGAATTTCCCTAGTGCTCAATGATGCTTGTCTAGCACTCAGTTATCCTTGCTTACCGAGTTGTTTATTTTGGATTCTTGTTGAGGCTGACTCTTGCAATTAATTTTGGTCATAGATTTAATGTTGGTATCTATCATTGGGAAGCATGTGGACCTAGATCTAGTCATTCCTTCCATTGATGGTGGATCTGAAGGCCAACTTGTTTGGTTGCCTCTTGTATAAATATAGTTGTTTGGTTAGAGTTTAGGGAGTCAATTTGGAGGAAATTGGAAGATAGAAGACAAAAGATCAGAAATTATTGGCAAATCATCGCATGTTGGAGAACTTTTGTACTTGATTGTAATATCTGGCCTAAAATGAGAAGGCCTTATAGCCTGGCATGTATAAATTAATTGAGATAAATATATGAAAGTTTTTTCATTCTCTCTCTCACTTTTGTGTGTTGTTACTTCCGTGTGTTGTTTCACAAGGTGGATTTGGTTACGGTGTGCCTTTGGCCCCTCTCCCTATCTTCCCTTGTGTCATAGAGCATCTTTAATAGTTTTAGGTTCAGATTCACAAACCAAGCATATATTATTCCTTAACTTACTTCTAGTCATCATTCCTTCTTTGTCTCCAATTATTTGATCTTGTGGATGGTGCCTTCTCACATATTTTTCTAGTACATGCTTAGATCTATGGTCTTCAATTTTTTCTCCACTCAGTGCATGATCACCATTCTCCTTAGTAATTGTTTGGTGTTTCTTGTTCTCTAAGGATTATTTCTTGGTAACAGTGTTTTGTTGTTCGGGTAGAGTTTCAGGGTCTTCAATATAAACAAATCTACCATAGTTTTTTGGTTCCTTTTTTCTCTCTTCATCATTCTTTTCTGCAAACTCATCAACTCCCACATTTTCACTTTCAATCATCTTTTTAGTAGTCTTGTTCAAACATTTATATGCCTTTCTTCTAGTAGAATAACCTAGAAATATTCCCTCGTTACCTTTAAAATCAAATTTTCCATTTCTATCATCTTTCAGAATATAACATCTACTTCCAAATATTCTTAAATAGCTAACATTAGGTGTGTAACCATACCATAGCTCATAAGGTATCTTATTTGATTATTTCTTCAATTGTACTCAGTTTAGTGTATAAATAGCAGTACTGATAGATTCTCTCCAATAAATTTGTGCAACATCTTTCTCTATCATCATTGTTCTAGCGCAATCAACAATTGATTTATTTCTTCTTTCAGAAATCCCATTCTATTGAGGTGTCCTCGATGCTGATACCTATCTCTTTATTCCATGCTCATTACAAAAGTTATTAAACTCATCAGAAATTATTTCACCACCTCTATCTGACCTCAAGTGTTTTAATTCCTTACCACTTTCTCTCTCTACTTTTTCTTTGTACCATTTAAACATTTTGAAAGCTTCTGATTTTTCTTTTAAGAACATGAAAGTCATCATCCTAGAGAAGTCAGCAACAAATAAGATAAAATATCTATCTCTATAATAACTCTGAGTTCTCATTGGACCACATAAGTCAATATGAACTAACTCTAGAATAGCATTAGATGAGTAATGTTTGCTCTTAAAACTAGATTTTGAAATTTTACCCATTTGACATTGTTTGCACATTACATGGTCAGGCTTAGTACTTGGTAATCCTCTAACTTTCCTTTGTTTACTAATCTTAACCATGTTGTCAAAGTTCACATGACATAACCTCTTGTTTCGTAACCAAATATCATCATTTTAGCCAACAAAAAAAAAGTTTCAACATTATCCAAATAGAATAAGTTACCCTTTTGATTGTTCACCAGTACCGATCAGTTTTCTAGCCTCATCATAGATTTTAAATTTTCATTTCTCAAATGTTGTATTATTCACTTGTTCTACACTCAACAGATTATAGTTAAGTCATTTCACCCAATAAGAATTTTCACATCTCATCTTGTTATTCAGCAATCTAGATCATTTACCTTTCACTTGATAGGGTGTATCATTCCCCATTTTCACAAATTCTCCATTATAATGTTCAACATATTCAAATTTATCTTCATCACCAGTCATATGATGTGTGAAGCCACTATTAATAATCCAAGTATCATTTTTGCTAACTTTAGAAATAAGTGTCTTTTTAACATACATTTCTTCTTCTTCAGAATCTTGCTTCAATGCTACAAACACCACTTTTATATCTTCATCAGTTTCAATCTCGGTATCATCATCTTCATATTCAACTAGGTAGCATGCCTTCTTACCTTTATCTATTTAGTATCAGTTGTCTATGTTACCATACTATCAGTTGCCTCTGTGATCTTGGTAATTTCTTATGTCATTCTTCCTTTCATTTGATCTTTCATTTATTTTCTCATCATCTTTCCTGTCAGGACATCTTGCAGCTGTAATCACCTAAAATTGGACAAGATAAATCAAGTGAATAACTAAGACAAAAATCAAAGCAATTGAATTAAATCAAGCTATTATCAAATCAAAATTCAAATCAAGCCTTAAATCAATTTAATTGAAAATCAAAAGTCATAAACTCAATTTAAATCAAATAAATCAATCAATTATGTAATTAATCTAATTAATTACATAGTTCATTTAAATCAAATCAACCCATTCAAGGTGTACACATGGCTAAAGATATTAATTAAATTCAATTATTTAAATCCTATTTTGCCTCAACCACCAAATGGGAGGAAAAAATCACCAGCCAATAGGATTTAAGGATGGAGCTCACATGGATCAAGCCTAAATCGAATCTCAATCACTCAATTGGAGAATGCGTCTTGTCCACTCATTTTGTCTTTTGGTCCCAAGCTTTGAAGAAAAAATATTTAAATGGTCTCCAAAGGTGGTACCATGGAATTAACCCTCACCTAATCATGATCACATCAACCATACCCCCTACCCTTGCCCAAAATCTATAAAATCAAGGCATAATTCAATCAATAATCATCCACAAATTTGAGAATAGCATCAAACCTCTTGCAATTTATAGCTAGAAAGGAAAATATTAGAATTAAATAAGGCTTAATTTCATTTCGAATTGAAGTTTTAGTTTACTTATCACTCATTCTCATTTTAGGACTATTACTAATGGAAGATTGTTAAGAGCTTTGCATTAGCATCCCTAAATAGAGGTCCATAGAGTGCTTAATTGTTCTTTATTTGTTAAAATAGCTTACTCTTTGTGGTAATTTAGCTATTATTTTCATTTATTTGCAATACTAACCCTATGAAGGTACTTTTCCTAGTACACAAAATGGCACCCACCGTGGGGCATTAGGCCTCATAAATTTATACATTCAGAGAAATTGATTTGTTTCTAGTAAATCTTGTTTTTACTCTTTGTCTTGCAAATTTAACAACCCATTTGAGACATTCTCTAGTGTGTACGCAAGTTTCTATGGCGCGTTTAAAGTTTGAAATAGCACTTCTACAACAAATTTATGTGCCTTTACGAGGAGTTTTAGCACTTTTAAATCCTTTTGTTTCTATCTTCTTTCTTTCAGCACGTATACCCTGACTTGCCAGTACATTTAATTGATTCTCCAACACATTTAATACTTTCATTTAACACCTTTTCTTAGTTATTAGCACTTTCAAATTTTTTTCCTGTGCTTTTAATAATTTTCTGTAGAGTGTTCAATTTGTTTAACATTTCTTTCAAACATTTTAATAGATCATATTGTGCTTTCAATTAAATTGAGAATTAATAGAATTTAAAAGATGGAAAATGATTTCTTTGTGTCTCCAAGATGACTAGTCATAAAAAGAATAAAAAAAACTAGATACTGTTAGGAATAAGGTGTCTCAACCTTGGATAATTCCTATTCTTATTATTTGTTTTGTAAATGTATTTTTTGCAAATAATGTAATTAAGTGTGAGTGTACACATCTAGTTGGCATGTTGATGTGTCAGCATCTTGTGCATAAGGAGATCATGACTGAAATGGTCATGATGGATTCCTATGATGCATAAGAACTATTTAAGGAATGTGCTATGACAGGTGTAAGAGCATCTTATGACTAGGGCCTATTTGGGCACCCAAGAAAGAGTGGTTTGTGTGTGTAAGAGAATATGCCAAAAATAGGTTGGTATAACAGATTCTCTTACACTTCTCTTGTGACCATTATTTTTGGTGGATTCTATGACAAGTTGTCATAGTCTATTCTAGGGATGGAGGCCTATTCTTGGGATTGCATGTAACAACTGTGTACATGTGGCTTTGTGCATGGGTCTTGGTGGTTGTGCCTATTTTTGGGTCCAGAGGAGTCTATATATATGATGCTGCTCCTATGGGAGATATATAACAAAAGTTAAGTCTTGTTGGCTTTGTCTCTCATTTCCTGAAAGAACTTGCATTGCAAGTGTATTGCAATCTTTATGTTGAAGATAATACATTGTGTAGGTTTTGGAGTGCTGGGGTTTTTTACCGAAAGGTTTTCCCCAGGGTATATCATTGTGTCATTCTCTATTTTTCTATATGCATTGTATGTGGTTGCAATATCTTTGTTCAAGTAGTTAACGAATCTGAAATTGTAAGGATTTATAAGAATTTGCACAATACTCTCCTATAGAGATTAGCGTAGGAAGCTGTTTCCGCCCCTGAGTTTCCTTACAAGTGGTATCAGAGCTTGATCAACTTTTGATCATAGTTGTTGAGTAGGGTTTTTTGAGCTAATCTCAAGTTTGAGTGGGAGTTTTTTGCAGAGCATTCTAAATCTTATTTACAGATTGAGATGGCAAGTTCATCATATGGAAGAATGGAGGTGGAGAAATTTAATGGCACTAATTTTGAGTTGTGGAAACTCAAGATGGAAGACATGTTGGAAGATCGTGACCTATGGGAAGTGACTTCAAATGCTACAAGACTAGCAACTATAACTCAAGCAGATTGGGATATCAAAGACCGTAAAGCTAAGGGTCTCATAAGACTCTGTTTAACCGATGCAGTCCTTCTGAATGTTCTAGATGAGAAAATCACAAATAGTTTATGGGAAAGACTTGCAGCCGTGTATCAAGCCAAATCTCTGGTGAACAAGTTGTTCCTGAGGAAGAAGTTGTACTCTCTATGAATGGAGGAAGGTGGATCCTTAACAGATCATTTAAATGCATTTAATCTACTGGCTACACAATTGACATCAGCTGGTGTCAAGTTAGAGGAGGAGGATCGTTGCTACACACTTTTGTGTTCTTTATCGGATTCATGGGACCATCTTGTGATGGCTCTTGAAAGCACTTTAGTCACCTTCAAAACGGATGATGTGGTGTCTTCGCTACTATCAGAGGAGATGCAGAGAAAGGCTTCCATTTTGGAAAAAGAAGCCCTTGCTGTTCGTGGGAGATCCACTGAAAGAGGGAAGAAAAATGACAATAAGTCTAACAATAAGGGTAGTTCCAAATCCCATGGGAAGTCAAAGACTTCAAATAAGTCCAAGGCAAAATGTTGGAATTGTGATAAATCTGGGCACTTCCGTAAAGACTGCAAAGAGCCGAAGAAGAAGAAAGGTTCAGATTCAACTTCAAAAAGATCTCAAGAAGATGGTGATGCATTCATCATAGCTTTGGCAGCCCATGCATCTAATGATGTGTGGTTGGTTGACTCGGGCGCATCTTTTCACATGACCTCTCATCGAAACTGGTTCTCAAAATATGAAGAGTTCGATGGTGGAAAGGTGTACTTGGGTGATGATTCTCACCTAAAGATAGTTGGACGCAGAAGGGTCACTATCAAATTTCCTGATGGACGAGTAAAGGGAATCAACGGAGTTATGCACATTCTAGGTTTGGTATGAAACCTATTATCTATAAGTATGTTGAATGATGTAGGTGTGCAAGTTGTTTTTTCGAAAGAAGGATGCAAGATGATGAGAGGATCAATAGTGCTTGCAAGGGGTACTAGGAGAGGTACCTTATTTCAGCTAGATGCATGTATTCCTCAATGTAATAGTTCTTCATCCTCACCATTTGAACAAGCAATGAAGAAGTCTATGGCTATTGGTTCTGATGGTAGTGCAAACACTTTGGAAGGTAAGCTTCCTGCAAAAAAGACAATGTTGTGGCATATGAAATTTGGCCACATTGGTGAAAAGGGTCTCAGAACCTTGAAAAATAAAAATCTCATTGAGGGGTTAAATGATTGCAATTTGGAGTTTGACTTCTGCGAACACTGTGTCTATGGTAAACAAAATCATGTTTAGTTTTACTCTAGTTCTCACAAATCTTCTGATGTTTTGGATCTTATTCATTCTGATGTATTTGGTCCTGTAAAAGTTCCTTCAATCTCCAAGTCTGTATTTTTTGTATCTTTCATAGATGATTATAGTAGAAGGACATGGATTCATTTCCTTAAAAGTAAGACACAAGTCTTTAGTCAGTTCAAGGAATTTAAAGCTATTGTAGAGAATCAGACTAGTAAGAAGATTAAGTGTGTGAGAACTAACAATGGTGGTGAGTTTTTCTCAGTAGAGTTTGAAAAGTTCTATAAAGAACAAGGTATCAAGAGGCATAAGACAACTCCTTATACCCCATAGCAAAATGGATTTGTAGAGAGAATGAACAGGACACTGATGGAGAAGGCTAGGAGTATGCTTAGTGGAGCTGGTTTAGAACAAAGGTTTTGGGCCGAAGCTGTGGCCACTACTTGCTATCTGGTTAACAGATCTCCTACATCAGCCCTTGTTGGTAAGACACCCATGGAGGTGTGGTCTGGTAAGAAGCCTTCAATTAGACATCTTCATGTTTTTGGTTGTGAAGCTTATGCACATGTTCCAAAGGAGAAAAGATCTAAGTTGGAAAATAAAGCTGTTAAATGTATTTTCATCAGATACAGTGCTGGTGTGAAAGGATACAAGCTTTGGGATCCTGTGACTAGTAAGGTGTTGTATAGTAGAAATGTTATTTTCAGAGAGCTAACATCTTCTCCTATTGTGCTACAACTAGATGAAAAAGAAATGGAAAAAGATGTTGTTTAGTTGCCTCCTACCCCTGAGAAGACTGAACAGAGAGACCATGTTGGGTCTAATGATGAGGAGAGCTCTAGCAGCTCTGATAGTTTGGAAGAAGAGGAAGAACAACCTCAACCTCAGCCCTTAAGGAGATCCATGAGAGAAAGAAAGCAACCAGAAAGGTTTGGTTATTCTATGTTAGATTCTAGTTGTGCCTTTGCTTTGATTACTAACACTGATGAGCCTAGATCTATGAAAGAGGCTTTGGGCATGGAAGATGCAGGTTCCTGGATTGAAGCTATGGATGATGAGATGGCTTCATTGGAGAAAAACAAAACTTGGGACCTTGTACCTTTGCCTAAAGGGAGAAAATTTGTTGGTTGTAAATGGGTGTTCAAGAAGAAATTCTGTGCAGATGGCAGTGTTGAAAGGTATAAAGCTAGATTGGTTGCAAAGGGGTATTCACAGGTAGAGGGAATAGATTATGGTGAAATATTCTCTCCTGTTGCAAAGTTGACATCCATTAGATTTTTGTTATCTCTTGCTGCATCATATGATTTAGAGATAGAACAGATGGATGTGAAGACAGCTTTCCTTCATGGTGATTTGGAGGAAGAGATTTATATGTCATAGCCTAAGCACTACATTGTTAAAGGTAAAGAATCCTTAGTTTGTAGATTAAAGAAATCTCTATATGGTTTGAAGCAATCTCCTAGGATGTGGTACCTTAAGTTTGATGCCTTTGTGTTGTCAATTAGATTTATAAGATCAAAATTAGATCATTATGTTTATTTCAGAGTTGAAAATGATCGCCTTCTTATTGTTGCATTATATGTTGATGATATGTTGTTGTTTGGGAAGGATAAGGGTATGATTTCTAATTTTAAATCTCAATTGTCAGCACAGTTTGAGATGAAAGATCTTGGGGCAGCTAGGTACATCTTGGGTATGGAAATCAGTAGAGACAAGTCTAACAGAAAACTTTGGTTGAGTCAGAGTAAGTATGTGATGTCTGTGTTGGACAGGTTCAACATGGCAGATTGTAGACCACTATGTGTTCCTATTTCTGTGGGAACAAAGTTATCTGTAGATGATTGTCCAAAATCTCCTAGTGAGGTGGAGGACATGAGTAGAGTACCTTATGCTAGTGCAGTTGGCAGTCTTATGTATGCTATGGTCTATACTAGACCAGACATTGGCCAAGCAGTGGGAGTCCTGAGTCAGTTTATAGCTAATCTTGGATGGGTACATTGGGATGCAGTTAAGCGAGTATTCAGATATTTGAGGGGTACATCAGATTACTCCATATGTTATCATGGTAACTCTTCTGGATCTCCACATTTAGTTTGTATTCATGGGTTTGTGGATTCAGATTGGGCAGGTGATATTGACAGCAGGAGATCCACCAGTGCTTATGTGTTCACTATGTTTGGTGGTACCATCAGTTGGATGAGTAAGCAACAACCTATGGTTGCTTTGTCCACTACAGAAGCTAAGTACATGGCTGCTACTCATGCTTGTAAAGAAGTCATTTGGCTTAGAAGATTGTGTTCTGATGTTGGTGTTGATGCAAAACAAATCACTATTTGGTGTGACAGTCAGAGCACTATTTTCCTTGCAAAGAATCCAACTTTCCATGCCAGAACGAAGCACTTTGATGTGCAGTTTCACTTTGTGAGAGATATGGTGGAAGATGGAAAGGTAAATTTGGAGAAGGTAGATACTATGAAGAATGTTGTAGATGCATTAACGAAACTAGTGGGCATTGAGAAGTTCAGATGGTGTTCAGAGTCTATGGGCCTTTTGGCCTATAGCGGTTAAAGTTCCTATTATGTTCCTGTTGCTCTTACAAGGTATTCGACAAGTGGGAGAATGTTAGGAATAAGGTGTCTCAACCTTGGATAATTCCTATTCTTATTATTTGTTTTTTAAATGTATTTTTTGCAAATAATGTAATTAAGTGTGAGTGTACATGTCTAGTTGGCATGTTGATGTGTCACTCCACTTGATGTGTTAGCATCTTGTGCGTAAGGAGATCATGATTGAAATGGTCATGACAGATTCCTATGACATGTAAGAACTATTTAAGGAATGTGCTATGACAGGTGTAAGAGCATCTTATGACTAGGGCCTATTTGGGCACCCAAGAAGAAGTGGTTGGTGTGTGTAAGAGAATATGCCAAAAATAGGTTGGTATGATAGATTCTCTTACACTTCTCTTCTGACCGTTATTTTTGGCAGATTCTATGACAAGCTGTCATAGTCTATTCTAGGGATGGAGGCCTATTCTTGGGATTGCATGTAACAACTATGTACATGTGGCTTTGTGCATGGGTCTTGGTGGTTGTGCCTATTTTTGGGTCCAGAGGAGTCTATATATATGATGTTGCTCCTATGGGAGATATATAACAAAAGTTAAGTCTTGTTGGCTTTGTCTCTCATTTCCTGAAAGAACTTGCATTGCAAGTTTATTGCAATCTTTGTGTTGAAGATAATACATTGTGCAGGTTTTGGAGTGCTGGAGTTTTTTACCAAAAGGTTTTCCCCAGGTTATATCATTGTGTCATTCTCTATTTTTTTGTATGCATTGTATGTGGTTGCAATATCTTTGTTAAAGTAGTTAACGAATCTAAAATTGTAAGGATTTATAAGAATTTGCACAATACTCTCCTATAGAGATTAGCATAGGAAGCTGTTTCCACACCTGAGTTTCCTTACAGAGACTAGATTTAACAGGGAAGGGAAGCCTTTGACCAAACGGATTAAGGAGGAGAGCATTGCACACATCAAGCTGGTTTTGGAAGATTCTCAGTAATAAAATGAGGTATATGAACAATACTTGAAAGTTGTAGAAACTTATAAATCAAAGTTCATATCATTAAATTGGATTTACTTGCCTTAATCAATTTTTGTCAAGATTCGATAAATAAGGCTTAAATTCAAATTTATTCTTGTTTTCTTCATTTTGGCTGGTTGTGTTGACTAACTTGTTGGAGGAGAAGAAAATGGAAAGGAACAATCACCACTAGGTGAGCATAAAAATGGAAAATTCATCAAAAATGCCACTAGCCTTAGCTAGCTTCAAAATAAGATAAGTCTAAAACTTGGTCAATTTTTTCTTAAATTGTGGCCTTGTCAATTCCAAGATCTAGTAATTAAAGAAGCCTATTTTTGTTTGAGGGATTTGATACTAGGCCTATGCTCTTCACTTTCTAAGTGAATTAAAATGTCAAAGATATCAAGTTCCTTGATTTAAAGAAAGACTAAGTAAATCAAGCACTAAATTTAAACAACCCCTTGTTTGTGGGAAAGAGTAGAAATACTCAATTCCCATTAGTTAGTGTGTTTGGTAATTGAACCTTTTTAAAAGTGTTTGGGAATTAAGAAATAGATAGGGATATTCTCTTCACCTTTTGGTGAATCAAACTCCCAAAACTTATCTCTTTATTCCACTTTATTGCTTTTAAAATGAACATGCTAGATCTATAGTGGGCTCACCTCCCGAGATTTGCCTTAATAAGGCCAGTGAGAGGGATAGCCCAAAGTGGGATACATTTTATTTTTTTGTGAAAATCCAACCCACTCTAAAATAAAATGCATGCATCCTTAATGGGGTGTGTGATGGGGATATTAAGCTTTTCGAACTTCCTCGAGTAGTCCTTCGGGATTGCGCAAAACTCTGACATACCGGTGGTGGGAAGCCTCCTAATTTTGGAGGATGAAAACTTAATGTCCATTTTGAATGGAATCTTGATTAAAACTCTTGTTAAAATATAAAATCCTACCTTATAGAGCCATGTTTATGAACCAAATTGTGAACTAGGTAGATTTCTTGGAGTATCTTTTTGTGCAAAAACCCGTGATAATGTCCTTACAAATTCAAACACTTTTTGTGTAGAGGGTTAAAAGGAACAAGTGTACTTGTGATCACTTTGTTTGAAAAATATATACAAGTAAGAGATATCCATTTGAAAATTCATCTTATATTTTTAAATATCTTCATAAAAGAAAACAATTACCAAATTGGGGAAAAATGATTCAAAATCAAACCTTGTTGGATGTCAGTTTCTACACACTCTCATAAACTCAAACTATCTTTACAAGAAGATGGCACTTGCATTGCAATGAATCAATGGATAGAAACTCCACATTTCATGATTACCATCATGGAGGAAACAACGACAATATCAATAACTCCAACCAATGGCCTAAGGAAACACTTGAAGAAAGAGCTAATCGAGCGGCTCAAGACAATGAATTTCTTGAAGTCATGGATAAATTAATAGATAAAGATAGGGAAAAAAATTTCCTAAACTTAGCCAAAGTAGGGGTAAAACTTCCACATGATTATTGTTCAGTGTCATTTTTACTCGACACGGTAGCTAGGAATTTACATGAGAAAATTCCCCTCTTGGAAGAATGATATTAGTCACTCTCAAGGTTCCTTCTGGGTTGGGTATCAACCGCTTGGATAGCTCAACTAAACACAAATGTGAATTTGTTCACGAGGAGGCCTTTATTGGTTCGTATCTCAAAAGGTATCTGCAAAACAAAGTTTAACAACAAGATACTTCTCTTTTTTTGGATTTTTAGATTTTTAAAATGAAAGCAAGGTAAATCTAATTAATCTACTATAACTGATTTTCAAGGAAAGTAAGAGGTAGGGTAACAAGAATTTGAAAGAAATTACTGAAAAGAAACTAATGGACATAAACTAGTATCACACTACTTTGGAAATTAAAAGACTGAGAAGATGAGGAAGCCCACAAAATAAAGATTAGAATAAATCACAATCTTCAGCTAGGAAGATGCAATCATCAATGGAAATGAATGCAGATGTATGATAAGCCAAAACTCATCAAATCACGAAGCCACCATAGATGTGTGCACATGTGAGACAAGTTTATCTTCAAAGCACCAAAGGAAAGATCTTCTTGATAATTCGTCACAACAAAGCAATATAACACTAGAAAACACTGAACTAAGGAGTCACAGATTTAAACTACCACATAATCAATTGGCTCTTTGAAATAAATAAATGAGAAATTCACAAATTCATTTATTTCACAAAGATATCAGAAAAATCACACTACGATTGAAGCACCAATTGTGTGTATTGTATTAATGATAAAATCCGACCTTGATTACATTGAGTTTATACAATTTATAGAGTTGTGCTCTTATTTTCACAGCTAGGGTTTCGACTGCAACTAAAACTTGAAAATAAATTAAAACTATAGATTACATGAAAGGAACTACTCCTAAAAATAAGTTAAACTACCCTAGCATGCAATTAAACCTCATGCATTATAAAAACTAGAACAGATCATGCAAGAAATGGCTCAAAATGTAGTTGTAACTCATGCAAGCTCTTGATGAAACTATGTGATCCCACCCTTAATCCTTTGTTATAGCTTATCCAAGTGGAATCAATTGAAAGAGGCCCCAAAATCATGTAGAAATGATCCCATAAAGGAGACCCATTTGACTTAAAAATCAAGTCTAAGATAACTGAAGTCAAATGGCAGACGTGCCCAAAAAATCATGGATCCCGATAGTTGCCCCAAAAAAAATGAAGCTTCAAAAATGACTAAGTGTGGAGATATCCTTTTCCCAAGTTTTAGACTTTAGACTTTCGGAGGCTGAAAATTCTCTAGGGTCAAAATGCCGAAAATCAGGGTATTCAAAAATAGCTAAGTGTAGAAAACTGCTTTTCTTCTATACAAATTTTGGCCAAGTCCAAACTGGATGCTCATTGACTTGGGAGTACTTCTGGGTGAACCTTGCAGACCCTATCCAAAATCTCTTGTACCTCTTTGAAGTCATCCATTTTTACCCCTTAGAGGATTTCTTGTTCTCTCTCTCGGAAGGTGACTAACTCCTTTGCAAACCCCTTTATCTCCTCCTCCCAAGACATCATCTTCTAAATTTCCTCCTTTTGATAGAACATTTGTTGGAGGTCCTCCTTTTTCTTAACCCCTCTAAATATACCTAGATACTAATTTTTGATTTCATTCATTGATCAGGATTAAAGTGGGAAAATACTAAAATCTAATTTTTCCAAAATTTCAAATGTTTTAGTAAATTGCAATTTTGAGGGTCTTCAGTGCATTTCTGGGCAAATATGCTACTTGAAACATAATGGAACATTGATGTTTCTAAAATTTCGTTCAAGATTATTTTAATACCTTTCCAACGCATCAAACGGTTCGTAATTCGGAGCTAGGATGAGAAAGTTATGCCTTCTCCAAGTGGACCTAAATTTTATATTTAGTTTTTTGATAAATTTTGATAGTTTTAATAGTTTAATTGTAATAAAAATTATGATGACTCTTCATTTCAATTCCAAGGGATTTGTGTGACCCTTGGGATCCATCCAACTTGTATAAACTCCAATTTTGAATAGAATGGAAATAGTTTTTGGTTTGCAATCTTGTTGTTCTCAATTTTCGTGTTGAATTCTACAATACTGTAGGTATCACACCAGGTATTGTAATCTGGTTTTCATAATCAATAATCAATACGCTGTCAAAGCAATAGAAAAGAGTAAACAAAATACTAGGAAGAAAAAGAAATACTAGTATACTATAGGCTATCAAAGAAAAACAAAACTGCATCAAAAGGTTGACAGCATATTTGCCCCGAAATGCACCGAAGACCCTCACAATTGCAATTTACTAAAACATATGAAATTTTGGAAAAATTACATTTCAGTATTTTCCCACTTTAATCCTGATCATTCATAGAATGCATTTTTTTATCATCATCTTCATCATATAAGTCCAAGTCTAACCCGTCAAAGAATTTATGCATTTCCCCTACAAAAAGTAGACTTTCATCTCATCTTGTATCCATCCTTTTCAGTATGTTTTCAAAAATGTTTAAAGCTCCAATTATATCCTAGATCCACTCCTCAAAATTGTCCAAATCTGACCCCTCATACACCTTGACCAAAACTTGGAAATGTTGCTTCCTTATTACTATGAGGTCATCCAGTGCCTTCTTCCATTTCAAGATCTTTTCTTCTATACCATCCTCCTCACTCATACTCTCTCCCAAGGATGTGATACCTTGAAGAATACTTCATAAAGGACTCAAAATATTCTTGAGAGACACCTTGGAAAATTCCTCAAAATCTATCTTCCAATTGGCACAAGCTTGAACAAAAGAATGTGGTACATCTGTATTTACTTCACCCCTCTTCTCCAAAATGGCCTATAATGAGGCCTTATAGTTATTAGGGTCAATGGGACCCACTATCTTAAGAATGAACTTCTTCATGGATTCATTCTTCTCCATCGATGCTCTTATCTTCTCTTCATCTTTATCCATGAAGTCCAGAGCATGCTTCAATCCAAGGGTAGCCAGAGTTTTACTTCCTTCCCTAGTTGGCTCTCCCAGATCCACTTCTTCCAACACATAGTCATGGTGACTTTAGCTATACTAATTACTCGATCTTTCTTGATGGAATGCTCTCCCTAGTGTAGCCACATATGTTTCATCATTAGTATATACCGTAGTCCTTGGCTAAATCTCCTTGGTGAACCAAGTGGGCTTTGAAAAAGCATTAAGGGGCTCATAGGGGGCTGCTAGATCCATGGAAGTTGTTGGGCATTCTATCTCCATATCCTCATGACTCTCCTCCTCCTATTTCTTGTTCTTCCATCACATTTATCTCTCCTTCCTCATGTGTCTGTTCCTCATCATTTATTTTCTCTTCTTCATTAGCCTATTTTTATGATCCATCATGTTCTTCTGACATCATCTCACCAATTGCCTTTATTTATTTCTCAGACCCTTGAGGCCCTTGTAATACTACTTCACTGTGAACAAATGGTGGAATGGGAGCTTGGGAAGGAACATTTTTCATGGGTGGAGTAGGAGCAACGAGGGGAGTGGGTGAAGGTATTGGTGGAGGAGGTAGAGTTGGCATGGGAATATGAGCAAGTGGAGGTTATGGAGGAAAATGAGTAGTTTGAAATGGAGGCAAAAGTGGAGTGGTAGGTGGAGTTTGATACAGAGGTGGGAGCATGTTTGGTGCATAGGTGGAGGTGGAGGCTGAACTAGGTGTGAAGTCGGAGGAATTTTTGTAGCTATATCTTCCTCTGAGGTGACACCTATAGAAGAACCCCTTCCTAACTCAGTGGTTTCCTTCTGGATTTCAAATCCAACTTCATCAACTAGTTTCTGATAGCCTTGTGGAACTTCCTCTCCCACATTATCAAGAGGACTAGTGAACTGTGTAGGGAAAGGATCCAAAGAAAAGGATTTTCCTATGGCTAGAACCTATTGTTAAAATTCTTGGAACCCATGAAGTCCTTCAAAATATGAGATGTCAAATTCAACATCATCTAGAGCGTCTAGATTTATTGGCTCTCCTTGGGTTGCTCCTCTAGCTTCTTCTTGATTATCTTCCATTATTCTCCTTCTTTTCAAGGATCCTATAGAGTGAGTTCTTCTACTAAGAGGTACTTGGTCCATATCATCTTCATCTTCTTCTAAGAGGGTATCCATTTGAGTGGGTGTTGAACCTTTCTTCCTTTTGTAAATGTTCCCTTTACTCACCTAGACCGGTCAAGGTCCAGTTATCTTGAATTTAGGTGCCTTCTTTGGTGCACTTAGAGGTTTGGGGTCACTGGAAGAAGGAACATCTGGCGGTGCTATAATCCCTATCATTCTAATTTTAGGCTTCCTTGAATGGGTAGCAGAGTCGTATGTCATAGGGAGCTCATGTCTATACACTATTTCTAGCTTCTGTGTTGTAGCCTCTTTGAATTGTGGTTTCAGCACTTTCTCTCCTTTCTTCTTCTTCTCCTTAGAAGGTTGATTTAGTTTCTATTTCATTGGTATGGTGTCCATAGGAAATGGATGGGTGACCCATTCCTTAGCCACTTTGATGATGTGTCTGGCCTTGAAATTGATATCATCATTTTCATCTCTATCAACCTCTGCATTCAAAAAGGCCCTGGCATATACTTTATCTAGATTGTAGATAGGATCCAGGATATCCTCAGAGTTAGCTACCTTCACCTTTGGAGGTATATTTAGTAGTAGAGTAGTCTATGCTAGCTCCAAACTCATTAGGCAATAGTCTTGGATCTTGAGCTCATAGTCATCTAAGTAATTCATCCAGTGATCTTCAATATGGGGCTCATGTACATAATGCCTTCCCATCATGTGACTATATGTACTAATTGGATCAAAATAGGTCCTTACAAGGTTGTAGCTTTGTAGAGGGAATTTATCCCATTCAAAGGATAAGGCCTTATAGATATTCATATCTAGTGCACAATGGGGCCCTATAGAAATTGGGAAGTCCCAACAATGTTTCTTCTTGTGTCGAATGTGCTCATGGGCATCAGATAATTGCCTAGCCACCTCCAATAGGATCACTCTATCAGATGGATATCTCAAAAACTTCTTAGGAGCCAGAGTGCATCCCACCACCTGAATGTAATTAAAAGTCTTGAATTGAATGTAAAATGCCCCAAGGGCTTTCACCTTTACAGCAACCTCTATTGAGATCCTTTTTGCATAGTCTCCCTCTATGGAGCATATGATGGAAAATACAAAAGCATCATTGACAATGTAGAAATCATGGCTATTATGTGTGTAATATTCCTTCTATACTAGTTGTGGTTACACTATGAACGGCCATACATTTTGATCCCCCATAGCACCAACCTTTACTAACCCAGAGTACACTGCTCTAGCAACCATCAGATACACAACATAAGATGTCATGTAGAAATGTGGATCAATCTTCACCTGGATCAACTACTCATCTAATTTGTCACTAAGGATGGTGGCCCAATCAAACCTCACCTACCTCTCCTTTATTTTTTCAATAAGCAGGATCATACATGGTTCCAGCTAAATACACTTAGGCAATCCATACACCTGACTGATCATGGTGATGGCCTCTTGGATGTCTTCCTTCATATACCCTTTGCGCATGTCCATCCTATCCAACTTGTTTTTAGGTAGAGGTTGTATAAGGTACTCATTATTCACGATGTCATGGGCTAGTGATACATCCCTATTATAGAACTCCATCCCCTTGCCAATGAAGAAGTTATAGAACTTGTCAACCCCTTTGGGCAAGTGGAAGACATCCTCAATATTGTCTAGCCTAAGATCCAGAACTACTTTGCCCATATTATTTTTCACCATTCTTTCATCTAGCACATAGTGATTTGCTAGAGTGTTATTAGGTCTAAGGACAAGATGGACACTAGTTGTACTTCTACATTTACCAGAGAATAGTACACTAATGAAGTGTAGTCCTTAGATCTTCATACTGGTTGTGCACATTTAACCAGCTAATCATTCCAACTAACATTTCCAATGTTAGTATCTGTAATCTCAACATGTAAGTTTCTCACTTTGGAGGGCGTATGATACCCTTTGAACTGATAGTACATAGCCGGTGAGTTAACCTTCTCTACCATTTCTATAAAAATTGGACATGAATCAGTAAGGATCAAATCACTTAAAAGAGACAAAAAACTAAACAACCCTAAAAGAATTAAGCCTTGAAAGGTTTTGAAAAGCCAATTTTGGCCTTTCAGACTTTCGGGGGTGTGAAACCTTTGAAAGGTCAGAAGGGTTGAAATGCTGAAAAGGGAGCACTCTAGCCATATTGGTCTTAGTGACCTTTGGAGGTGTTCTTTTAGACTTTGATGAATCAAAGGTGAAGGATTTTTGGAGTGTGAAACCTCCAAAATGTCGAAGATGATTCTTGGCATCTTTTGAAGTGAAACAAAAAAAATTGGACTCCAAACCTTTGGACTTTTGGTGAATCAGAGGAGCATGATTTTTGGGGTGTGAAACCTCCAAAATGCCAAACCATGGACTTGACCAAATTTGAGAAAAAGAGACCCTTCGGGTGTTCAAAAAAGTAGGGGTGTATGATGTTCAGAGTGTGAAAGCCCCAAAATGCTAAAGTCAGGGCACTTGGATGAATTTTTGGAGAAAATCTTGAGAGTTTCAAACTATGAAAGTCCTCAAACCCTAATGTTTGAACTGTCAAAAGTGAGGTTTTTATGTCAGCACTCAAAAATGAGTCTGACGGTGAGTTCAACCACAAACTTGAGGCCAAGGGATCAAAGGGGACAATCTTGCAATCCCCAAGATAGGACTAGACCAACCTAATGAAAACAAGCCCTAGTGGCAAACAAAACCCTAGTGAAGTGACTAAAAGAACAATAAAACCAAAATCAAGGAAAGAATAGAAGAACAATGAAAGCACTTACCTCAAACAAGCTGGAAGATGACAACCACAAGGCAAAGATGAAGACCAAAATAAAATGCACCAAAAAGCTCAAAAAACCAATGATTCTCACAAAGAAAAAGTGAGGGAAAAGACCCTCTCACTACCTTATATAGGCAATCAAAGGGGGTGACATCAGCCACCCCCATCGATCAGCCTTTTGGGGGTCCCAGACCTTCGAAAGTCTGAAACAGCAAAAGGCTGACTCTCTTCAGAGAGTCAAACCTTTTGATGTCTGGACATCAAAAAGTCCAAAATCCATGGGGTTTTGGAAATTCCCAAGGCATCTTAGCTTTTGGACCCTTCACACTTTCAAACCTCCAAAAGTTTGAAATTGCAAAATAGTGAAAAGACAAACAACCAGACCTAAAACCAAGAAAATATAAACTGACAAATAGACAAAGAACCCAACTAGGACAAGCTAGAAAGAGAGGGGCCCCTAAAGCTAAGAGGCTAAAAAGGGGAGAGTGGTTGTGGAACCACAACAAATAGCCCCAACAAAAGAAGAGGGAAAAAACTCGAGCATCCCAAATTCATTCCACCTTGAAACAATCCTATCTTACGGTGAGCCAAACACAAAGCCTTCAGCTAGAGTGATTATCCTATCACCATCAAGATTGAAAACATTGTTACATCCATATCCAGTGTATGCTTATGCATGTTTAGATTTCCTAGGAATCCCTCATTGTAAGTCTCTATTGATTATCAACCAATCATCATCACATCACTACCTACCAATCTGAATTTAGCCCAGAGTTACTTTAACCTTTCTCTACTGCTAGGTAGGCATCTATAGCCCTGGTAGAGGTTGCTAAAATCACCCTTCTCCTTCTACAAACAATCTTTATTCAAATTTTTAAACTTCTTTGGAGGGCTCTTAGACTCAACATATGTTAGATTTGAAACTAAGTTCCTTGAACCATTGCGTTCTGAATGATTTACTTCTTCTTTGTTCAAACTTTGGTACTTTGGTATTCCTTTTCTACTCTTATTAGATATTAACTTTTTTCTTTTCTTTTTTTTTGGAAACCAGGGTAGCGCTTAGACTGTGTTACCCTAGTTTGTGAGCTCCCTTCTTTCTTGACTTTGTCTTTATGTGTTCCTCCCTTTTAATTTATTGCTCTTTTCTTTTAGTCTATATTCCAACTGGGAGAGGGTTCTGACTCTCAACCTCCTTCATTACCATGGGCATTAACTGATTCTGATCGACATCCTATCTGAGAGGCTCTTGGTTCAAGATCCCCTTTTAAATGTGTGTTAGTGCTGAGGATGGTACATTTTGATGAAACCCTTCAAGTATTCTGAGAGGAAAACACCTCACTTCATACCTTTGTATCTAGCTCGCTGCAAGACAAAACTAAATCATAAGGTTTGATAAAGGAAGACCTTTATCTATTTCCTAGACCAACTGATGTAGATCATTAAGCTCAAGAAACACATATCCCTCAAGAGAACACAAACTAGAAGACCCAAAGAAAAGACAAAAATGACAAGACCCAAAAGAAAACAAAAGAAGAGACTCTAAACTACAAGAATATACAAGAAAGAGAAAAGGCTCGCTAAGGCCCAAAGTAGTGCTTGAGAAATGAGTCATTAATGGGTAATGGGACCAACTCTCCATCAAGAAAGCTAATCTTGAAAGTATTCTCTCCTAGGATTTCTGCAATCTGGAAAGGCCCTATCCACAAAACGTTGAAATTTAATGTGGATGTCTGGTTTTTCTTTTGCTTTATCCCACATCAAAACTAGATCAGAAATCCTAAAGGCCTTTATGTTTGATGACAGCTTGGTGTTTGGCCACATGCTCCAAAGCCATGGTTCTTTTTTCTTCTAGTTCCAACAAATTCATGAGGCAAATTCACACCCGATCCTCACCTTCGACGTATTGATCCATGAATCTTAGAATTGGTATTTTTGGGTTCATCAAAAAAATAGGTTACAGTCTATAAACCAACAGGTAAGGGGAAGTCCCTAAGGCATTTTTTATTCTCATGTGGTCATTCCACAAGGTGTACTTTAACTAGGTGTGCCAATCTTGGGGGCTATCATCAAGAAGGCATTTGATTACTGTCGTCAATTTTTTATTTATCGATTCGGCAACCCCATTCCTTTGCAGATAGTAATTGGATGAGAATTTGAGAATTACCTAATTTTCAAAGGCCCATTGAATGACAAATATTGATGAAAAATATGGAGCATTATCACATACAAGGAAGAAGGGCATACCAAACTGTGTAATAATGAATTCTTCTAGGAACTTGGTTACCAACTCTGTAGTACAATTTCTCAAAACTTTCACCTTCATCCACCGCATGTAGTAATCAATTGTAGTTAAGATGTATCTATGTCTTGTAGAAGATGGAGGATTAATCATTCCCACAAAATCCAACCCCCATTGGGCGAATGGACGTACCTCATAAACTAGTTTTAGGGGAATTGTTGGATGTCTCTAGCACATAGTGTTGGTTTGACACACATGAACTGAATGCACATGTTTGTGAGTTTCCTTGAATAGGGTTGGCCAATAATAGCCTAATCTCAATATTTTATGGGTCATGGCTTTAGCCAACCCATGACCTATACCATACTTGTCATGAAACTCTGTGAGAACCTGCTCAACTTTTGTCCAGTCTAAGCAACGCAGGTAAAGGCCATTGTAATTGCACTTGTAGAGCTTCCCATTCTTTATCATATAGGATCCACTTTTATTCTTTAGATCTCTCCTCTAAGAACCATTCAATCCTTTTGAGTAACAATTTTGAAGAATATAGTAGACTATATCCTGATACCAGACATCAGTGATCACTCCTTCATTGGTGTACACTTGGCACACCAAACCCTGCTTTGTTTCTTCCATCATCTTGGTAACACCTTGACCTCTCACTAACTTCATTGATTGGATCTTGATGTTGAACTCTTTTAGTATAGCCATCCACTTTCCCATTCATTCTCCCAATCCATTTTGCATCAACAAGGATTTGACCACTTGATCGGCAAAAATAGTAGTGACCTTACTCCAAAGAATGTAGTGTCTGAATTTTTTGACAACCTTGACCAAGGCAAAAGATTGTTGGTCAAGATTTGGATACTTCAGTTTAGCATTTTTCAGAGGAAAGCTCATGAAAACTATTGGTCTCTCATCCTCCCCTTCTTTCTTCTTGGTGAGGATTCCCACAAATGAATGTTCTGATGAAAAAGTCTAAATCTTGAATGGAAGAAGGTAATTGGGGCTGACCACAACTAGAGTGGTAGTAATAGACATCTTAATTTATTCAAAGGATTCTTTGGGAAAAGTATTCCATTCAATCTTAGCATGCTTTTTAATTATGTCATTCAACAGATGTACTATCTCTGCAAACCCATTGATGAACTTTTTGACGAAGTTGATCTTGCCGAAGAAAGATTTCAACTCTTTCCGGCTATCTAGAGGAACCAATTTAAGAATAGCTTCAACTCTTTTAGGATTGATAGAGATACTTGTTTCAGAGATGATGTGCCTGAGGAGTTTTCCTTGGGTTACCCCAAAGACACACTTCTTAGGATTTAGTGAGATTCTATAATGTCGACACCTTTTCAACACCTTGTATAGATCTTCAATGTGGTCCACATGGTTTCTAGAAAATATCATGAGATCATCCATATAGATAATAATACATTTGTTTACCGGGCCTTTAATCACCTTGTCCATAGCATGTTGGAAGGTGGCTCCTATGTTGATCAAACCAAATGGCATGTGATGATAAGAAAATGTCCCCCACTTTGTTATGAAGGTTATTTTCAGGCGATCTTCTTCTTTTACCATGACTTGTTTGTACCTAGAGTAACCATCAAGGAATGACATCATCTGGGAACCATTGACCACTTGTAACACTTCTTCGAGGGATGGCAATGGGTAGTTATCCTTTTGAGAAGACCTATTTAGATTCCATAAATCTACACAGAGCTGAACCTCTCCACATTTCTTCCTTACCAGGACAAGGTTCACTACCCAAGTTGAGTATCAGATAGGAAAATAATTTTGGTGTCAAGCAACTTTTGTACCTCCTTTTGGATTATGGGTTTGATCATAGGATTCACCGGCCTCTGTCTTTGGTGAAAAGGTTTAGCATCTAGATTCAAAGGTATGTTATACATGATAACACTAGGAACATAGGTCTTCAAGTCTTCATAGCTCTAGGCTATGACATCTTTTTACTTCATGAGAAACTCTACCATCTACTTCTTTTCTTCAGTTTTGCCGACCTTTCCAATACAGACTTCCCTAGGTTCAAGCTATGTACCCAGATTGTAGAGCTCGTAGTCATCACCTCCCACTACTAGTGTTTTTCCCCTTTCCCAAGCATGTTCATCTTTATCAAAAATCCTTTCTAGGGCTTCCATTATTGTAGGAATGGAGTTAATCTTCAAATTTAATATCCCTAGGTCATATGATTCTTCTATTTCATCTTCTTCTTTGTCAATGTTTTGTATGTCAAAGATTACAGCATTCATGATGAACTCTAGTATCTATTGATCATCTTGGAATACCTAGAAGTTCTTGATATTATCTGGGATGGCTAGCATGGCCACCATCTCAATAGAGAATTGCTTCAATTTAGATTTTTCTAGTGGCTGAAAAGAGATTGTCAATACTGCCAAAGCATCAGCAATAGTATTCCTCCTTCTTGGGACACTCTGGATATTAAACTCTTCAAAATCTTTGATCAAATCACACATGTAGTTATGGTAAGATTTCAATCTCTTATCATTGCATGAATATTGGCTCCAGATCTGTCAGACTATTAACTGTGAGTCACTTTCTACAACTAAAGATTTCACCTTCTTCTCATGTTCCATGAGGAGACCCTGAACTAGAGCCTCATACTCAGCAACGTTGTTGGTGTAGTAGAATTGTAGCTGACAAGTAGCATAGTATGAACCCCCTCAGGGATTGACCAATTCAATCCTGGCCCCTTCCCCTTGTTTACATTTGGATCCATCAAACTAGAGTTTCCAAAGAGGGTGATTATTATGGGAAGATGATTTAGCTTGGACTTCTGATGCCACCTAGGGCAGATGCATGTTGACCTAAGGTTCAATGGAGGTTTCAGGGGGTGACAGGCTCTCTATGCTAGGGGCTTTCAATTTCTCTTCATCTGAGTGTTCCCTTTTGGAAAAGGGGACCCATTTCATCCTTTTTTCACCTTCACATCATGCCAGACTTCGTGACATAGGGGTAGGCAGCCATCATCAAAAGAGCTCCATTCCTCTTGTATTGGGCACTCCATTGTAGAGACCTGAGGTTGTTCACCAAAGGGAGGTATGTCCTCATTTGAATGTGTTGTATTTTTTGTAATCCTAGGTGCATAAGACATTTGGCTCATTACTTGAACCACTACATCTTGGTAATCTTGGCATGCAAACTCTATGTGATTTGTCTAGTGTAGGCAATAATATCCTGGTAGGATCAGTATGTTTGGGATGGGGTCTTGGCCAAGATGTTTAATGTTTTTCATCATATTTCCCATAAACTCTATGAGTATCTCTTCAAGAATTTAAGTATGTACCAACCCTTGCACGGGGCTATCGTTTGACTTCTCTTCTTCTTTGAGATGGAATGTGAAAGCCTTATCAAACTGATATACCCCTGGGTGATCTTGTGAGAACAAGACTTCATTTGGGGTATTGTACTCAGTTATCATATATTTGAGTTTGGGTTCCGCATCAATCTTGATTTGGTTGTTGAGCCCCTTCCAAGGTAGATAGAGTTGAGTGAAATCTGTGGAGAACCAACCTCTCAAAGACCATGTCTACTCCCTACTAAGTAACATGTTTTATGTCTCTAGGATGTCCACCACATGTATGTCTATACAATCCTAGATCTTGGGATCAGTGGTTAACTATATGTGTGTATCCTTCAGGACCCCAATGACTTTGACCTTAATTTTTTCAAGTTGAATCACAACCCTGTTGGCTGGTTGGGGGTTCATCCCTAACTTGTGGCATATGGATAATGGCATAACATTACATGAAGCCCGTGAGTCAATCAGACACTTGTGTAAGTTCTTTCTTAAAATCTTAAGGATGGGCAAGAATGGGGGTACTTCTACCTTGTCCTTGAACATGGTAGGCATTGCCTCAGCTGCATTTACGTTGGATGTATTTCTAGCATTACTACTGGAGGGGACTGATTTGGAATGATCTAGTGATTTTAGGAGTTCTTCTCTCTATGAAGCGTAGCTCTATAGCATGTCATACATTGACATGTTAGTTCTAACTTTCTTTAGTTCCTCTACTACACTGTACTTTTCACTAGCCCAGACTAGATTTTTTAGCAGAGTGGATTGATGTTGTATTGCCAAGGTGACAATGGCATTGGGGCCTCTAGGAGGCATAGGATTATTGCTTTCCCATGGATCAAGTGGAGTGGTCTACATTCTTGGGAGAATACCATCAATCAAAGGTTCCCTTCTGCTCCTCAGATTATAATTATTTTTTTTGTTTTTCTAAAAAGCATGGATCTCAGAATACTCCCTGCTGACTTTCTTGATTGAAAGGGAAGACAAATTCTTCTTCAGTTGTGTTATCAGTATAACCTCCACCTATACTTGGGTCATATGAATCAAAGACCATGGCACTAAAATGAGTTTGAGAGTTATCGAGATCTTGGATCTATTGATTTTCAAACTCCCCCCTGTACTCATTATTAGATTGGTGTGTATTGGGAGCTTGAGTGAAATTGACCTCGGATGTGTTAAAGGTATTAGCATTGTCAGACAATATGCTACCATTATTGGGGCATCTATTCTATGTTCTATTAGTTTGTTGTTGACCAAACTTCTTATCCTAAGAAGCATTCCCATAACCTCCACCATTATTGTTGTTGTTGTTGTAATTGCCATAATTATAATTTTGATTTTAGGAGTAGGTGTTTGGGGCAGTAGCTGGTCATTCGTACTTCCCTTGGTCCTGAGGTGTATTTAGCTTCATCCTGGTGATCTCTCCTGTTAACTGAGACAATGTATTTTTCATGGCATTTAGCTCACTCACTAAATCATGGTCTAGATCATTTGGGACATTAGCCTTTTGTTCACACAAAGATGCCTTATTTGTATCATACCTTGGGTATGAGATGGTGAGTGGTGGGGTAGCAGTGTATGGGATAGGCACTAGAATAAGTCTTGTAGTGTGTTGCACTGAGAATTGATTATTTTCTACAAATGGACCAGTCATAGCAGCATTCCCTAATGCAAGTGAGACACCATAGTTTCTACCTTCTTATGGATCCATTTATTGGGAAAACGTGATAGCTTCGTCACATACATTCTCTAGAGTTTCTATGTTACATGGGGCTGCCTTTTCAAGAATATGGATGTTAATGGATCCAAGGCACATAGGTACACTTGTATTGTAGCCCCAACTGGTACAGTATAAGGAGACTCTAGATTTTGGTACATCTTATGAAAATGGTGATTGAACATTTCAATTGCTTCATTGTGGTCTTTTCTCACCAAGATGAACTGGTGGTGAAGATTAGCCGGATCCACATATAACTTGAATTGATTAAGGAAAAAAATTTCAAATTCCCCCCATATGGAGATGGATCCCCATGGCAAGTTCAAATACCAGTTGTATGAAAATTCCCCCAATGTGTAAGGGAAAAGGTGGCACATGATGTCATGATGAACAATCTCTTTGCAATTGCACAATTCCTTGAATGCGCGAACGTGTTCTTCCACTATCCTGGATTCTCCATAGATGAAACATGGATAGAATTTCTAAGGATTCTTAGGCATCCCATGTAGTTGTCCTTGTATATCCAATGGATAGCTTTGAGGATTTACAAAATAGGCCATTGGAGCTGGTGGTAGAGCAGCAGTAGGCAGGGCAGCAACATGCGGAAATGGAGGAAGATTGGGATGATATGAAGTATCTTCTCTGAGTTTTATTCTACCACTGTGAGGTATGTGAACTTCTCTAAGTTCTAGGAATTCCCCTTTGTTTGGTGGTGATCTAAGGACTCATTCAAACCTCTCAAGAGAGAACAATCTGATATTCCAGGGTCTCTCTTTTGAGGGCCCTCCTTCTAGCACCACATTTGTTGAGCGTCATTTTTATAGAAGACAATGGCTAGGAATTTACGTGAGAAAATTCCCCTCTTGGAAGAATGATATTAGTCACTCTCAAGGTTCCTTCTAGGTTGAGTCTCAATTGCTTGGATAGCTCAAGTGAAGACAAATGTGAATCTATTCATGAGGAGGCCTTTGCTAGTTCATATCTCAAAAGGGATCTACAAAACAAACTTTTAGAAAATGATAATTCTCTTTTCTTTTTTTTTCTTTTTTTTTTTTAAATGAAAGCAAGGTAAATCTAATTAATCTACTGTAACTAATTTACAAGGAAATTAAGAGGTCAGTTAACAAGAATCTGAAGGAAATTACTGAAAAGAAACTAATGGACATAAACCAGTATCACACTACTTTGTGAATTAAAAGATTGAGAAGATGAGAAAACCCACAAAACAAATATCAGAATAAATCATAATCTTCAGCTAGGCACATGTGATCGTCAATAGAAATGAATGCAGATGTATGATAAGACAAAACTCATCAAATCATGAAGACACCACAGATGTGCGCACATGTGAGACAAGTTTATCTTCAAAGCACCAAAAGAAATATCTTCTTGATAATTCATCACAATAAAGGAAGATAACACCAACAAACACCAAACTAAGGAATCACAGATTTATACCACCACACAATCAGTTAGCTCTTTGAAATAAATAAATGAGCAATTCACACATTCATAGATTTCATAAAGATAGCAAAAAAATCACACTACGATTGAAGAACCAATTGTATGTATTGCATTAATGATAAAATTTAACCTTGATTGCATTGAGTTTATACAATTTATAGAGTCGTGCTCTTATTTTTGCAGCTAGGGTTTTGACTGCATCTAAAACTTGAAAATAAATTAAAACTACAGATTACATGAAAGGAACTACTCCTAAAAATAAATTAAACTACCCTAGCATGGAATTAAACCTCATCCATTATAAAAACTAGAACAGATCATGCAAGAAATGGCTCAAAATGCAATTGTAACTCATGCAAGCTCTTGATGAAAATTTATGATCCTGCCCTTAATCCTTTGTTATAGCTTCTCCATGTGGACTCAACTGAAAGAGGCCCCAAAATCATATAGAAATGATCCTATAAAGGAGACCCAATTAACTAAAAAATTAAGTCTGAGATAACTGAAGTCAAACGGTGGACGTACCCAAAAAATCATGAATCCCAATAGTTGCCCCCAAAAAAATGAAGCTTCAAAAATGACTAAGTGTGGAGATATCCTTTTCCCAAGTTTCAGACTTTGAACTTTCGAATGCCAAAAATTCTCTAGGGCCGAAATGCTAAAAATTGGGGTATTCAAAAATGGCTAAATGTAGAAAACTACTTTACTTCTATACAAATTTTGGCCAAGTTCAAACTAGATGCTCATTGACTTGGGAGTGCTTCCAGGTGTGCCTTGTGGAACCTATCCACAATATCTTGTACCTCTTTGAAGGTGGCCATTTTGACCCCTTCAAGGAGTTCTTGTTGTCTCTCCTAGAAGGTGACTAACTCCTCTACAAACCCCTTTACCTCCTCCTCCCGAGACAACATCTTCTGAACTTCCTCCTTCTGATAGAACATTTGCTAGAGATCCTCCTTTGTCTTAACCCCTCTGAATATACCTAGATACTAATTGATGATGACATTCATAGAATGCATTTTTTTATCATCATCTTCATCATATAAGTCCAAGTCTAACCCATCAAAGAACTTATGCATTTCCCCTACAAAAAGTAGACTTCCATCTCTTCATTTATCCATCATTTTCAGTACCTTTTCAAAAATGTTTAAAGCTCCAATTATATCCTGGATCCACTCCTCAAAATTTTCCAATTCCAACCCCTTATACACCTTAACCAAAACTTAGAAGTGTTTCTTCCTTATTACTATGAGGTCATCCAGTGCCTTCTTCCATTTCAAGATCTTTTCTTCTATACTATTATCCTCACTCATAATCTCTACCAAGGATGTGATTCCTTGAAGAATACTTCATAAAAGCCTCAAAATCTTCTTGAGAGACACCTTGGAAAATTCATCAAAATCTACCTTCCAATTGGCACAAGCTTGAACAAAAGAATGTGGTACATCAATATTTATTTCACCCCTCTTCTCCAAAATGGCCTGTAATGAGGCCTTAGGGTTATTAGATTCAATGTGACCCACTATCTTAAGAATGAACTTCTTCATGGATTCATTCTACTCTATCAATGCTCTTATCTTCTCTTCATCTTTATCCATGAATTCCAAAGCATGCTTCAATCCAAGGGTAGCCAGAGTTTTACTTCCTTCCCTAGTTGGCTCTCCTAGATCCACTTCTTCCAACACAGTCATCTGGGGTGACTTCATCTATATTGATACTCATTATAGGGACCACCACTTGAGCCTTCTATCTACTAGCTTGGTCTTGTGTGACATATGATAGGGTCCTCGCTAGGGTGCTCAATCTGGCTTGATGGAATGCTCACCCTAGTGTAGCCACATCTATTTCATCATCAATATATACCTTGGTCCTTGGCTGAATCTCCTTGGTGAACCAAGTGGGCTTTGAAAAAGCATTGAGGGGCTCATAGGTAGTTGTTAGATCCATGGAAGTTGTCAAGCATTCAATCTCCATCTCCTCAAGACTCTCCTCCTCTCCTCTTCCTATTTCTTTTTCTTCCATCACATTTATCTCTCCCTCATGTGTTTGTTCCTCATCATTTGTTTTCTCTTGTTCATCAACCTATTTTTTTGATCCATCATGTTCTTATGACATCAGCTCACCAATTTCCTATGTTTCTTTCTCAGACTCTTGAGGCCCTTGTACTATTGCTTCATTATGAACAAGTGGTGGAATGGGAGCTTGGGAAGGAACATTTTGTATTGAAGGACTAGGAGCAATGAGGGGAGTGGGTGTAGGCATTGGTAGAGGAGGCAGAGTTAGCATGGGAATATGAGTAGGTAGAAGTTGTGGAGGCAATGGAGTAATTTGAACTAGAGATGGAAGTGGAGTGGTAGGTGGAGTTTGATGCGGAGGTGGGAGCGGGGTTTTGTGCATAGGTGGAGGTGGAGGCTAAACTAGGTGTGAAGTTGGAGGAATTTTTATGGCTATATCTTCCTTAGAGGTGACACCTAAAGAAGAACCCCATCTTGACTAAGTGGTTTCCTTCTAGATTTCAACTATAGCTTCATCAACTAGTTTTTGATATCCTTTTGGAACTTCCTCTCCCAAATTATCAAGAGGACTAGTGAACTATGTAGGGAAAGGATCCAAAGAAAAGGATTGTCCTATGGCTGGAACCTGTTGCTCATATTCTTGGAACCCATGAAGTCCTTCAAAATCTAAGATGTCAAATTCATCATCACCCAAAGTATCTAGATTTATTGGCTCTCCTGTGGTTGCTCCTCCAGTATCTTCTTGATCATCTTCCAGTATTCTCCTTCTTTTCAAGGATCTCATAGAGTGAGTTATTCTACTGAGAGGTACCTAGTCCATATCATCTTCATCTTCTTCTAAGAGGGTATCCATCTGAGTGGGTGTTGATCTTTTCTTCCTTTTATAAATGTTCCCTTTACTCACCTTGGATGATCTAAGTCCAGTTATCTTTAATGTAGGTGCCTTCTTTGGTGCACTTGGAGGTTTGGGGTCACTAGAAGAAGGAACATTTGGAGGTGCTATACTCTATTACATTCTATTTTTAAGCTTCCTTCCATGGGTAGTAGAGCCATATGTCATAGGGCACTTTTGTCTATATACTCTTTGTGTTTTTTGTAGTGTAGCCTCCTTGAATTGTGGTTTCAACACTTTCTCTTCTTTATTCTTCTTCTCGTTAGAAGGTTGATCCAATTTTTGTTTCATTCATACAGGGTCCATAGGAAATGGATGGGTGACCCATTCCTTAGTCACTTTGATGATGTATTTGGCCTTGAAATTGATATCATCATTTTCATCTCTATCAACCTCTGCATTCAAAAAGGCCCTGGTATATACTTTATCTAGATTGTAGATAGGATCCAAGATATCCTCATAGTCAGCTACCTTCACCTTTGGAGGTATCTTCAGTAGTAGAGTAGGTTGTGTCAGTTCTAAACTCATCCAAAAATAGCCACGAATCTTGAACTCATAGTCATCTAAGTAATTCATCTAGTGATCTTCAATATGTGGCTCATGTACATAATGTCTTCCCATTATGTGACTATATGTACCAATTGGATCAAAATGGGTCCTTACAAGGTTGTATCTTTGTAGAGGGAATTCATCCCATTCAAAGGACAAGACCTTATAGATCTTCATATCTAGTACACAATGGGGCCCTATGGAAATTAGGAAGTCCCAACAATGTTTCTTCTTGTGTCAGATGTGCTCATGGGAATCAGACAATTGCCTAGCCACCTCCAACATGATCACTCTATCAGATGTATATCTCAGAAAATTCTTAGGAGCTAGAGTGCATCCCATCAACCGAATGTAATTAAAATTTTTGAATTGAATGTAAAATTCCCTAAGGGCCTTCACCTTTGTAGTAGCCTCTATTGAGATTCTTTTTGCATAGTCTCCCTCTATGGAGAGTATGATGGAAAATTCAAAAGCATCATTGATGATGCATAAATTAGGGCTATTGTGTGTGTAATATTCCTTCTATACCATATGTGGGTACACTATGAATGGTCATACATTTTGATCCCCCATAGCACCAACCTTTACCAACCCAGGCTACACTACTCTAGCAGCCAGTAGATACACAACATAAGACGTCATGTAGAAATGTGAGTCTATCTTCACCTGGATCAACTTCTCATCCAATTTATCACTAAGGATGGTGGCCCAATCAAACCTCATCTACCTCTCCTTTATTTTTTCAATAAGCAAGATCATCCATGGTTCCATCTAAATAGACTTAGGCAGTCCATAGACCCGACTGATCATGGTGGTGGTCGATTGGATGTCTTCCTTCATATACCCTCTACGCATGTCTCTCCTATCCAACTTTTTTTTAGGTAGAGGTTATATAAGGTACTCATTATGTTAGGAATAACAGTCCACAATACAACTGAGAGGATGGGTGAACCAGTTCTGTGATAGAATATTAAACTTTAAACTTTAAGCACCACAATATCATATCCAATGAACATAATGAATGCCAACTCAATAACACAATATTTTGGTCTTGAGGAAACCCTATTAAAGGTAAAAACCTTGGTGGGAATTAGCACCCACAAATGATGTACTGAGAGTATATTTATCCTTTTTAGAAGATATAGCCCTATTAGGAGCTTATTGAAACATTACACTACATAGTCCTTGTTAGAGGATAGACCCTGTTAGGAGTCAAGAACAAAAGGGATGGCTCACTACCCAAAGAAGGTGAAATCCACCTTCATAACTCACTTGTTCGCAACATAGGTGTATATGAATAAATTGTTGGCAAGTTGTCTATACTGAAGTATATGACTAGATATAGTGTTTTCATTATGGCAACAAAGTCATATAGCAGTTTGGAGTCAGCGCACTTAGTGAAAAGATCAAAAATCAGTTAAGTATTGAAGACCAGATAGTATACAGAGAACCAGAGACTCAGAGCATCAACGCACATGTGTATAGATAAATTATGGTATGCACCCTATAATTTAAGCTTTTTAGACTATACTTATGCTTATTCTAAGAGTGCATAAGTAGATATGCAAAGATGTGAAAGTTACAGTCAGTTGAAGTTGCACAACCAGTGTGAACCAGCAAAGAACAAAGCATGGAGCCAACAATGACCATTTTGGTTTGTGATTATAAATTAATGTTGTAGAGGCCATTTTCCCATTGTATTTAGGTTACTAAAATATGTACATGTATAATAGTAAGCACGCTTAAGCTAGTTCACTTGGAAGTGTTGTTTGTAATTAGTTATAGGGTCGATCTAATTGTTTTGTTTGTATAAGTGCATAAATATAAGGTACGCCCATTATATTTGGCATGGATGTCATAAGAGAGTTGTGATAAATAGAGAAGAGGTATGCATAGAGTGCATAAGATTTATTAGAGATTTTCTAGAGGTTAAAGCATCAGCGCATCAAAGGGACTGATCTAACAAGCAATCTCACAGTGACAGTTCACCCAGCAGATATAGTGTGTATCTGATTACAAAATGATGTAGCCTTCATCATCTGAGTAGTTAGCTCTAGGATAGTGAGTCCACTCCCCTAATAGGGATCATTGTAAAAGACTCCTAATAGGGTTTGACCCTTAACCAGGTGTACTGTACTTAAAGCATTGTAAAGCTACTCCTAACAAGGTAAAGGATCTTCTAGCAAGGATCACAAAACATTAGTACAGAATATTAGTGGATGTCAATTCCCACCTAGGTTTTTACCTATTTGGGTTTCCCCATAATCATATTGGTGTCATGTTTTGATTTCATGTTTCATGTTTATATGAATGTTTAATTCAATACTTAAGCATTTAAGGTAAGCATTAAGATTAAAGTGAAAAGTTAAAGTTTAGTGAACACTGATTCACCCCACCCCCCCCCCCCCCTCTCAGTGTTCTCATTCCTAAAAATTGGTATAAGAGCTTTGGTCCTTAGAAAAGAAGTTTAACCACTTGGGGAGATCATGGAAAAAGTAGAAATGAAACATTTAAAGAAGAATCTTGAAGCATCTCTTGAAGACCTAGACAGTTCAGAAAGAGAAATTGAAGAACTAAAAGAAAAAGTCAGTGATGCATAATTAGTTATCAAAAGGCTAAGAAGAGATCTAAAAGAATGTTCTACCAGTGATTTGGGAATAATGGTTAAGAAGTTGAATGAGGAAAATGCATCCCTAAAAGAACAGATTGAAGAACTTGATGACAAACTGATTAATAATCAGGAAGCATACAATGAATAGATTAAAGAGAATCTTCAACTCAATGAAGAACTAAGACTAGCCAACATGGATATCTTGGAACTGAGAAACACTAAAGCAAGTTTGGAAACAAAATTGGATCACATTGATAAACTACACACTAGTTCTAATTTGATAGAATCTCAGTTGTATGCAAGAAGAGCCAAAGGAGACACTAGCTGTATTGGATACAATGAAGCACAAAACCAGATTGACAACATGTGAACAAGAAAGGATACACAAAAGGACTCCACTAATACTGAAAAGACTGAAGTTCAAACCAAAGAAAATGATGAACCCCCTAAGGATGAGCACAAGCTTGGAAAATGCACTTGTTTTGCATGTAACAAGCCTGGACATCTTGCAAGGAACTGTATAGAGGTAAGACATTTTAATGGTTACCGTTATACATGCAATAGATTTGGACATAAAGCTATGAATTGCAAGACTAATAAGAAGAACAGGATTCAACATGATCAAAGAAGTCAGAATCAGACCAATACAAGAAGTTCTCTAAATGTTACATGTTAGATATGTAACTATAATGGCCACTCAACAAAATAATACAAAATGATGTCTCATACCAATGCACAAAGAAATTTGAGACCCCCAGTCATTTTTCACTCCTATAACAAGGCTGGACATATCTCAAAGTTTTGTAGATCAAAGGTGCAAGGTCAGGAGAGCCCTAAAAGAACCAAAGAACCAGTATTGGATCTAGAAGGAGAAGTCAATTTTGTGAAAGCCTCAAAGGATGTGAGCTTGATTTGGTTAGAAGGAAAGAAGGATAAGGTTGATGAGAATGTATTAGATGCATCCCTAGTGGATTCACCCTCTACATCTACATGAATGGCCCTTAGGGTCATAAGGGGAGCTAATTTAGCTCTAGACCCCTACGTGGCTGGTATACTCATCCTCAAAGTATGCACCTTTGGACTTAAGCTTTTGAAGTATATAGGAACCTTTGTGAAAAAGTGCACATGTTGATTATTAGCGGAGCTCCAGTTTGAAAATTTGAAGTGACAACCTGGTTTATGCGACTTGCATTAATGGAAAATTTCTCACTTTAAGTACATAAAAAGTTGTATGTTCACTCATTGTATTTGAATTCAGAGCTATTGAAGAGAAGATTGAGCCTTTGAAGTTATTAAATAATTGGATATTGGACTATCATTTTTTGAGTTCATTTGATCGATTGCAGAAACCCTAGTTTGTTGTGCTAATTCAGAAGTCACCAAAACATCTCAGAGTTTAGTTGGAAAGTGATTATCAAGTAATTCATGGCCACTCCTATTGTTTATGATGTAGCTGAAAAGAAGAGATATGTTTTCAAAAATCATCCATTCAAATCAACCCTAGATAATTTAGATGGAGCATTCTCTACACACTGATGGGTGTTATGCATGTGGAAGACATAAGGGCTTACATCTATTGTAAGAAGGAACCTATTGGACTAGATAGGTTAAGGGTGCACATGGACACCATGTTGAAACCAAATAAAACCTTCATGGATGAATACACCAAATGGAATGATCACCCCATCATAGAGTATGCCACAGCATATGAATTTTATGAGACAGAGTGGATAAAGATCTTGTTGAGCAGAATCCATGATGACTTGTTTTGGATTGGAGATAAGAGTCACAGGAGACTTGATTCATGAGATGTTAGGCCTCTCTAAGATAAGAATCATCCTTCCTATGGGAAAGGATGTCATGAAAATGGTGGAACAAGTATGTAAGTCAAGAAGTGATAGGCGCGGCATGACCATTGAGCCAATTGAGCAAGCAGACATCAAACTGATATCAATGATACTTGGTTACTAATTTCACCATACCAGTAGGGTGAATAGTGTGTTTGTAGGCACTATTCTAGTAGCCATTTGATTGGTTAAGGAAGATGGAGATTTCAACTTGTGTGAAATCTTGCACGCACAGTTGATAGACAACATCAAGGCCATAAAACATGACAAGACAAAGATATTCAAGTTTGGGTCCCTAATATAAACCTTCATAAAGTAGGGAAAGTATCAGATTTGTATTGGGACAAATCCACTCCAAAAATGCCTCAGATATTAAATAAAGCATCCACAGAAAGCACTCTAAGAGATTACCTCACATTGGAATTGAAGACCTTTAGAGTGAAGATGTAGATGAGGTATAGAATTCCAGAAAGCATTATAGAAAAGTACAAGGATACAATATGCTTTATGGTGGAAACTGATACTACATGTATGGAAGCTATGGAGCCTAGAACTAAGTGGATTCATCCACTTGGGTATGATGTAGAGGAACAAGTTCTTGAATCTTATGTGCAAGTTCTTCTATCAGCCCCTAAAGATCCTAATGAACCTAGGTGGGGAACCTATGAAGAGAAAACTAGAGAAATTGATGCCAAACTGAACAGTGCTGCAACTAAGAGAAAAGTTGCTAAGATCACATCTGAAATCTTGAGAATATATGGTTTATCCCAAGAAGACCTTGATAAAGCAAGGGATGAAAATATTGCCTTAGAATTGAAGAGCGCAACAGAAGAACAAGAAGATCCTAAGATGAATAAAATGAAAGTTGAAAAAGATGACAGTCAAAAGGATGAAGAAGAAGACACTCCTTTTGTGCCCAAAGAAACTAGTGATCCTATTGGTCCACTAGAGTATAAGCCTATGGCTAAGAGGAAGAAAGAAACTATCACCAATCATCCATCCTCGCATGCTACAAGGAGCAGGAGAAACATTCAAGCACCTCCCAAGGAAGGATTCAGACCTAGCCTTAAAGTTTTCAGCACTAGAATTGTTGATGAGGGAAGAATTGATCAAGTAGGGAAGTTCTATGATACATACAACATGATAATGGATATCTTGAAGAGACAAGAAAATAAAGAAGATCAAAGGATCAGAGAAAAAGTATTAGAAGATACTCTACCAATATGTTCCAAAGAAGAAGTACACATTGAAGACATATCTGATAAGAAAGAAGAAGTAGAGGAAGAAAAAGAAGAAGTAAGGGAAAAAGAAAATAAAGATGAAACTTCTATTGAATTGATCAAGGTGAAACAAGAAGTGATGGTTAGCACTCCCATCACTCCCTCCTTAGCATTTTTATCAAGTTTGACACCTGACACAAGCAGTTTGGACTCTTGGAAGGAAGAAGACCTAATTAAATTTAGCATCCTAGCTATGGAGAAAGCAAAGGAGAAACAATTCATGAGGAATCCTCTCCTTATGGAATCAGTAAAACTTTTGAATAGTTTTCTACCAAAAGATAAGAAAGTGTAGAAAGTACATTCGGTTGATGATGTGAGCATAGTCATCTCATAGTTCAAAGTAAATTTTTCAAGCCTAAAAGAATCTACGGCCATAATGGTAGAGAAGAAGTACTCAAAGGAGAAAAAAGGCATGAGGAATCCTCTCCTTATGGAATCAGTAAAAATTTTGAATAGTTTGCTACCAGAAGATAATAAAGTGGAGAAAGTATATTTGGTTGATGATGTGAGCACAGTCATCTCATAGTTCAAAGTAAATTTTTCAAGCCTAAAAGAATCTACGGCCATAATGGTAGAGAAGAAGTACTCAAAGAAAAGACTCAATGAATTGATGAGTAATTTTTCACTAGACTTGAATTCTCTTAAGTCTGGTCAGGCATCCTTGAAGGAATTTGTAGATCAAGGAAGGAAAATCATTGCAGAATCCATGAATCGGGATAAGCTAACTGATGCCCATCTTAAAAAGATCAAAGTTGCAGAGGCAATGATTGATAAAGTGAAGAATTTAGTTCTAGACTCATCCATTGATGTGAGCATGTGTAATGATGTCTATCAAGGTCAATTAGACATACTCGAGAAGGCAGAGAAAGAAATAGAAAAGATAAGATCTAGACAGACTCAATTGAGGAATGCTCTTGCGCCCTCACTAGACATTCTCAATCAGAACATAAAGGAGATTGATGCGACCGTGATAACCTATGATCAAGTTCTAACCTCAGAATTGGTGAAGATGGAGAAGCTTCAATATGCATTATGCACCCATCTACACATAGTCAATTCTTTGATAACATTTTGGAAGAAGGAGATCCAAAACATCAAGATTGCATATCCAAATGTTTTCCCTCAATAAGTGCATGAAGATAGAAATTTTTCATACACCTTTTTCATTAATTTCAAAGGGGGAGTTGTATAGAATATGGAGTATATAAGATGTATATGGAGATATAAGAGTACGTATAAAAATGTATAGAAGACAAAAAGTTTTGTGTAAAGGGACAGTTAGAGACTTGGCCATATTCCTTTGTTGCCATCAATGACAAAGGGGGAGATTGTTGGCATGTTGTCTATACTGAAGTATATGACTAGATATAGTGTTTTCATTATGGCAACAAATTCATATAGCAGTTTGGAGTCAGTGCACTTAGTGAAAAGATCATAAATCAGTTAAGTATTGAAGACCAGATAATATACAGAGCACCAGAGACTCAGAGCATCAGTGCACATGCGTACAGATGAATTATGGTATGCACCCTAGAATTTAAGCTTGTTAGACTATACTTATGCTTAGTCTAAGAACACATAAGTAGATCTACAAAGATGTGAAAGTTACAGTCAGTTGAAGTTGCACAACCAGTGTGAACCAGCAGAGAACAGAGCATGGAGCCGACAGTGACTATTTTGGTTCACGATTATAAATTAATGTTTTAGAGGCTATGCACCCATTTTATTTAGGTTTCTGACATATGTACATGTATAATTGTAAACACACTTAAGCCAATTCACTTGGAAGAGTTGTTTGTAATTAGTTATAGGGCCGACCTAATTGTTTTGTTTGTATAAGCGCATAAATATAAGGTGTGCCCATTGTATTTGGCATGGATGTCATAAGAGAGTTGTGATAAGCATAGTAGAGGTATGTGAAGAGTGCATAAGATGTATTAGAGATTTTCTAGAGGTTAAAGCATCAGTGCATCAAAGGAACTAATTTGACAAGTAGTGTCACAGTGACAGTTCACCCAGCAAATATAGTGTGTATCTAATTATAGAAGGATGTAGCCTTCATCATTTGAGAAGTGAGCTCTAGGATAGTGAGTCCACTCCCCTAACAGGGATCATTGTAAAAGACTCCTAACAAGGTCTAACCCTTAACTAGGTCTACTATACTTAAAGCATTGTAAAGCTACTCCTAACAGGGTAAAGGATCTTCTAACAAGGATCACAAAATATTAGTGGGTGTCAATTCCCACCGGGGTTTTTACCTATTTGGGTTTCCCCGTAATCATATTGGTGTCATGTGTTGATTTCATGTTTCATGTTTATATGAATGTTTAATTCAGTACTTAAGATTTTAAGTTAATCATTAAGATTAAAGTGAAAATTTAAAGTTCGGTGAACAATGATTCACCCCCCCCCCCCCCTCTCATTGTTCCCATTCCTAACATAAATACACAATCTTTGAACTATTTTCTAGCAATTCTCTTTACTTGATTAGATCTAATGAATTCCACCAATAAACCTCTACTATACATACAACAGACACAAGTTCATAGCTTTCACAACCTCTTTATATCACATTCATTCCATCCATATCTTTTCTAAAGAAAAGACTCTACATATATACCTTATTACAATTTACCATGATCATGTCAGCCCATGAGGCTTTCCTAATTTACAAATAATTACATCAACCCTTGCTAAGATACACACGGTATCTAGAACAAGTATACAATGATTACAATACAACAATTAAGGACCGACATCCTTAATTTATGCTCTCCAAACAAAACACATGCTTTATTTCCTGAGTCAGCTTCAAAATAAACCATCGCCAAGACACATGCCAAAGATGATGTCACCAATCATTCTGTAACTTGCACTAACCAATTAACATCCTTTAGTACCCTATCTATCATCCTTCAAGCTTGCATACCTTGAATCTAAATCCTCTGAAAGATATACCAAAAACTGAAAGACTAACTCTATCAATTCTCACTGTCATGGTCCTGTGACCAGTCTTCATTAAAACATTTGTATCTCTCTCATTATGAAACATCTAGTGATGCAATCTTAGATATAAGATCAAAAAATTCATTTGAACTCTCATCTAACTTCATAGCATCTGAAACATCCATACACTATGACAACCAGCATGTTCTTCTCTCATAAACATATGTTGACATTAGTGACAAAACACAAATGACAATAGTATGAGTGCACATTTAGTAACATAGTGATTAAACATATTAAATGTCTCAATCACCTCTCCATGCATTAGAAATATCCAACAATATCCCCCTTTGGTATTGATGTCAACATATGGGAAAATCTTGTCCCAAAGTTATATCAATCCAAAGTCCTGCAACCAAACAATATTCCCATACAGTAGGGATTTTCTCATAGCAACACTCCCCCTTTGATAATGATGGAAAAGGGTTCAATGAGGCTTTGGCTATCTTCATAGATAAAATTTCTTCCATGATCACTCCCCCTGAGGAGTAGATCCCTGCATCCAGTCTAGATAGTAATAAAGCTCTGAATACCTTTGGATTGATGCATCTCTACATCATTTAGTTTTGACTAGGAGGGGCTTGAACCCCTAGCATACCTCTAAGATATTCAAAGGTATCTTTTGGCAATGGCTTTATGAAGATGTCTACAATTTTTTCTTTTGTACTGGTGTATTCTAATTTGATTTCCTTTTCTACCACCTTGTCTCTCAAGAAGTGATACTTGATAGAGATATGCTTTGTCTTAGAGTGCATCATTGGATTCTTTGACATATTCATTGTACTAGTGTTATCACATGCCACAAATGATGGCACCAATCATTTTGTACCTTGTGCTAACCAATGAACATCCTTTAGTACCCTTTCTATCATCCTTCAAGCTCGCATAACTTTAATCCAAATCCTCTAAAAGATATACCAAAAACCTAGAGACTAACTCTGTCAATTCTCACTGTCACAATTAGTGACCAGTTTTCATTAAAACATTTGTATTTCTCTCAATATGAAACTTCTAGTGATGAAATCTTAGATATAAGATCACAACATCCATTTTAACTCTCATCTAACTTCGTAGCATCTAAAACATCCGTATAGTGTCTGTACATAGTGACAACCAACCTATTCTTCTCTCAGAAACATATGTTGACATCAGTAACAAAACACAAATGACTATAGTATGAGTGCCCATTTAGTAACATAGTGATTAAACATATTAAATGTCTCAATCACCTCTCCATGCATTAGCAATATCCAACACTTTGTTCATGATGTCATGGGCTAGTGAGACATCCCTGTTATAGAACTCCATCCCCTTGCCATTGAAGAAGTTATAGAACTTGTCGACCCCTTTGAGCAAGTGGAAGACATCCTCAATATTATCTAGCCTAAGATCTAGAACTACTTTTCCCATGCTATTTTCACCATTATTTCATCTGGTACGTAATGATTTTCTAGAGTGTTCATTAGGTATGAGGACAAGATGGACATCGAGTGTGTTGTTACATTTACCAGAGAACAGTACACTAATGAAGTGTAGTCCTTAGATCTTCCTACTAGTTGTGCATATTTAACAAGGTAATCATTCTAATTGAAATTTCCAATATAAGTATCTATAATCTCAGGATGTAAGTTGCTCACTTTGGAGGACGCATGATACCCTTTGAATTGATAGTGCATAGTTAGTGAGTTAACCTTCTCTACCATTTCTGTAAAAAGTGAAGGACATGAATCAGTAAGCATCAAATCACATAAAAGAGATAAAAAAATAAACAACCCTAAAATAATTAAGCCTTGAAAGGTTCTGAAAACCTAATTTTGGTCTTTTAGACTTTCGGGGGTGTGAAACCTCTAAAAGGTCAGAAGGGTCGAAATGCTGAAAAAGGAGGACTCCACCCAAATTGGTCTTGGTCACTCAGGGAGGTGCTCTTTCAAACTTTGGCAAATCAAAGGTGAAGGATTTTCATAGTGTGAAACCTCTGAAATGTCAAAGAGGAGTCTTGGCATCTTTTGAAGTGAAATGAAAAATTTGGACTTTGAACCTTCAAACTTTTGGTGAATCGGAGGTGCATGATTTTTGGGGTGTGAAACCTATGAAATGCCGAAGCATGGACCTGGCCAAATTTGAGAAAAAGTGATCGTTCAGGTGTTTGGTGAATCAGGGGTGTATGATGTTTGGGTGTGAAAGCCCTGAAATGACAAAGTTAGAGAACTTGGATGATTTTTTGGAGAAAATCCCAAGAGTTTCAGACTGCAAAAGTCTACAAACCCTGATGTCTGAAACTATTGAAAGTGAGGGTTTTATGTCAGGACTCAAAAATGAGTCTAACGATGAGTTTGACCATGAACTCAATGCTAGGGGATCAAAGGGGACAACCTTGTGATCCCCAAGGTAGGACTAGACCGACATGACACAAACAAACCCTAGCAGCAAACAAAACCCAAGTGAAGGGACTAAAAGAACAACAAAACCAAAAACAAGGAAAGAAAAGAAGAACAATGAAAGCACCAACCTCAAATGAGTTGGAAGATGACAACCGCAAGGTGAAGAAAAAGACCAGAAGAAAATGCACCAGAATGCTTTGAAAATTGATGATTTGTGTAGAGAAAAAGTGTGGTAAAAGACATGCTCATTGCCTTATATAGGCAACTGGTGGGGATGATGTCAACCACCCCCATCAATCAGCCTTTTAGGGGTCCCACACCTCCAAAAGTCTAAAATGTCGAAAGGTCGACTCTCTTCAGTGATTCAAACCTTTCAATGTCTGGACATCTAACATCTAAAACCCATGGGGTTTTAGAAATGCCCAAGGCATCTCAGCTTTCAAACCCTTCGCACTTTCAGACCTTTCATACTTTTGAACCTCTGAAAGTGTGAAACTATGAAACAGCAAAAAGCTAAACAACTAGACCTAAAACCAAGAAAACACAAACTAATAGATAGACAAAGAACCCAACTAGGAAAAGCTAGAAAGAAGGGGGGACCTGAAGCCAAGAGGATAGAAAGGGGAGTGTGGTTATGGAACCACAACAATTATGATGTGGACCAACTTAAGAAAAAACAAGAAGAGGATAATCTGATGAGTGTGATGAGCAAAAAATTGAAAATGTTCTAAGCACAAATTGACCTAATGAAGAAAGTAGATGAACCTAAGCCATTATCTATTGAGGCCTTTTTCCCATTTCCTTTTGACAAAAGCTTGGTTATAGTGCCCTTTCTGATAAATGTAGTCTTTCCTAAGTATGACAAATACGCAGGTAAATCAGACCCACAAGATCACCTTGGAGAGTTTTGTAGTCTAAGAATTTAATTTATGCATGATACTGCATACTTAATGAGACTTTTTCCAATAATTTTAGGAGGTCAAGCCATGGAATGGTTCTCCAAACTTCCGCAAGGAATAAAGAAATTTGAGGAATTAGCCTCTAAATTTGTAACCCATCATTCTTACAACATCAAACACAAGATTACCATGCTCAACTTATCTGACACTAAACAAAGAGAGGGTGAATCTTTCCTAGGGTTCCTTCAATGGTGGAGAAAATTTTTTGCAAGATATCCCCAAAAAGGAGAAAATGGAAATATTTATGAATAACCTAAATGCGGAGATGAACTATAGGCTCCAACTTCAATGTCACCCTACTTTTGAGAAACTTATTGAGAATGGGATCAAAATTGAAGATGTGTTGGTTAAGAGGGGAGATATCAAATTTTTAAAAGACAATAAACCCTATACCAACACTAATAATAATCATTATATATCTAATTGTAACAATAATAAAGGAGCCAACAATCACAATGATAAACCTAAACTATGGTTGAAGAGCAATAATGAAAATCTTGTGAATGATGGAGTTGTGGAAGCACACAACGTAAAGGCTACTCCCTTTAATTTATCAAGTGTAGAAAATTCTACATATAATGTGAATCAAACAAACAAAGCTCCTTTCAATTTTACCAATTATAACAATAACAACAACAATGCCAATAACAATCCCTTTAATAATTCTAATGTCAACAAGCCTAAGCCTTTATTTTCTACGTATCAAAGGAGAAAATTCATCTTTTTAGGTGAACCATTGGAAAATGTGTTAATGACTTTGGTGGCTAATAAAATCATTACCTTACCCGAACTAAGACCGTATGAACCCCAAGTTAAGCCGAATTGGTGGAATGATTCTCACCATTGTGAATACCATCGTAATAAGGAACATAAAACTAATGAATGCATGAAATTGAAATATCTTGTCCAAGACCTAATTGATGATGGAACAATAAAGGTAGAAGGACCTAAAAACAATGAGGATCACACGGCCTTCAAAAACCCTTTCCTAAATCATGAAAAGGGTGAGTCATCAAACACCAATCAAAACAACAAAAGAGGTAATGAAAAGGTCAATTTTTCTCACACTTATGATAACACCATTAATACTTTGAGTGGTGATTAAAATACCATAAATGTGATTGTAGTCAAACAAAAGCCAAGGGAAGCAACATCTAATGTTGTAACTAGGGGGCAAGCATCAAAAATTACTCTACCTAGACATACCCCAAGAATTGTCCTACCAAATCAAATGTCATCTTCATCTTCGAAACAATATAATTTGGTAGACCAATTCCAAAGAACCCATGCTCAGATCTCTATCCTGGAGTTACTCAAGATCTCACCTACTCATAAGGAGATTCTAGAGAAAGCCTTGGTAGAAACTAATGTACCTCTAAATTTACATGCGGATAAATTTCAAAACATGGTAGGACATGTAGTTACACCCCATTATCTATCCTTTTTAGAATAAGATGATATGTCCCTAAACCACCCACAAAATCTACCCTTTCTTTTAGAGGTCCTAATCCAAAAGCATAGAGTGAAAAGAGTCCTCATTGATGGAGGAGATTACTTAAATATTTATACCCTAAACTTGGTAAAAGCCTTAGGATTTTCTGAGGAGGCTATAGATCCAAAGAAAAAGATAACCATAAAAGCCTATGATGATGAAGAGAGAGCTTCCAAAGGGGTCATAGTACTTCCTATCAGATTTGGTCCAATGCAAAAAGAGACCATTTGTCAAGTCCTAGACCTAAATTTGACTTATAATATTCTATTAGGGAGGCCATGGATCCATGAAATGCAGGTCGTACCCTCAACCTACCATCAATGTCTCAAATTCCCCTATCTAGAAAAAGAAGTCATGGTAAGTGGGGACTCAAAACCCTTTCAATATTGTAATAACATGAAGCCTATTAATGACTCCTTAGTCCCACATAATGTAGAAGGGTCCATTTCCCAAAGAATAGAGCAAGGAAAAAGTTCAAAAGATCTTCCATCTTCAAAGGGAAAATAAAAAGAAGAGAAAGACATTGTTGTTGAAAATAACCAAAGTCCTACTAACATAACTACATTGACAAAAGGAAAAGAGAAGGTTGGTGAGAAACTTGCTCCTGGGAAATAGAAAGAAGACCAAGCTAGATCCATTCAAATCTACACCAAAGATGCTCATTATCAAAAAATGGATCATATGATGAAAAACTTTGAAAAGCAATGTCAAATCAAACAAAAGGGTGTAGGTGAATACTCCTTATCCATGATGGATCTACCCTTATCTCCAAAATCATATCGAAGGCCATCCAATATAACAAATAAATACAATGATTACTTTGTGAGGGAAAATACATCTTCATTCATGGATGAAGAAGATAATAAAATCCTAAATTGGCTATATAAGGATGAGGAATCAAGTGTACATAAAAAGCGCATTCAAAATATAAGCATTCCCACACATCAATATGGGAAAGGATTTCAAATAATGTAGAAAATGGGATACAAAGGACAAGGACCTTTAGGAACAAGAAATGAAGGACTCATTGAACCCATTGAAATGACATAGAGAGGTAGCAAAGAAAAGAGTGGATTAGGGTACCTAGAACAAGGGTACACTCAAAATAAGTATCCCTTGGTTTATGATCAAATCTTACAACTAGGTTCCCAAAGTGATGAAGACTCGAACAATTGGGAATGGGACTCATTGTCAAGTGAGTCATGTCAAGATAAGGAAGTTGATGTCATCCACACCTACACTCCTAACAAGGGGAAATAAAAAAATTCAGAATCCAATCAAAATTAAGCCTCAAGTTCTAGTTAAGGAGTTGTAGATAATGTACCAATTCAAGAGATTGAGGTAAATAAATGGGTAGGAGAACCCTATGTACCATCAAGGAGACCTACTATGGAAGAATCAAATCCTAGTTTTAATCCACGAGATTTTTACCCAATAGAAACCTTAGAGGATTCTAGTGAGGAGGATTTTGACCCTAGTTCTCTAGAACATCTTGAAGAAGCACATATTATAGATTTAAGTGATATAATGTTTGAACCTTCAAAAAAATTCATGTCCCTAAACCACATTGTACTAAACCAAAGCATTGATCCTTTGACTCTTATCTATCCTAAATTAATTAAATGGGATTCCATTGAACCTACCATCCTCCCTACATTTTTGAATGATAACTTGGTGTCCCAATACCTAAATGTGGTTGAGCCTTCTTCTACCATGGAATATTAGGAAGAAGTGACAAAGGAAAGTATCCAAACTCTCAATTCAATTAAAAATGAAAAATAAAAAATAAAAAATAAAAAATGGAAAGAATCTAATGCTGAAAACCACATTGTGGCAACATTAGATCAAAAAGAGAAAGAAATAAAGAATGATTCTTGTATCATCATAAAATGGAAGCACTTCCATTTAGGACTAGTTTATCCCCCTGAGTAAGTGGTTTGGGGTCATGTCAAATGCCTTGAATGGGTCTTTGACTAGGATTTGGCTTTTTCCCCTATTCTACCCAATTTTCCACTTCTTCTATGCATACTTCTAGCATCTTGAATTGAGATGCTAAGATTCTTGACCTCAGGGTCAAGGTCAACCTTTTTATGTCAAGGTCGACCTCAACCCTAACCTAGGTCAAGGATGACCTCAACCCTGACCTAGGTCAAGGTCATCCTTGACCTTGACCCAAGGTTCAAATTTCAAAGTCTCAAAGTTTTCAAAAGTCAGGTTTCGGAAAGATTTATTTTCCCTCTTCAGGGCCACTATTTCTTGAGTTAAGTGTCAAATTCTCAAATTAATATTTGAGGTAGACCTTTCTCGAGCTCTTTATAGGATTCCTAATTTATTATTTGAGATTATCCTTTCTCGATTTTTGTGCCTAATGCTCAAATTAACTTTGGATTGGCCTTACCTTAAATTTTGTGACAAGGCTCTTAAATAATTATTTTTATTTCTATCTTAAGGGTGGACCCCTTCTAGATTTTTGTGTCAAGACTTTAATTTATTTTCCTCTCCATGTGCACCTCTCTAGATTTTTTTGCCATGGACCCTTAATTATTGTTTTTTATGTGGCCTCTCTACAAGTTTGTGCCCTAGATCACTATAAAAGGAAGCCTTCATCTCTCATTTCAATCCATCTTTCATAATATCTCAAGAAAGCATTCAAGCATTCAAGATCCAATTCATCAAGGAGATCCATTAGTATCCATTGAAGGATTCAAGCTCTATGGAGCCCTCTTGTTGAAGATTTCTCCATCCATCCATTCAAGCTTCTTCTTATTCCAAGATCCATTCAAGATTGGTATTGAAGATCTAAAGAAAATTGATTTGAGATATCCTAAATTCAATTCTACATTCATTTGGAGCATCCATACTTGTGGATTGAAGGATTTGAATCCTCCACGAGGATTTTCAACATAAGCAAGGTGAATTGTTCTATTTACTTCATTTATCTCTACAATTTAAATTCAATTTCAAGGTTAATTCTTAAATTGGGGTTTGACTAAGGAAAACCCCTCCCCCCCAACAAAAAAAACTATTTTTCTTGCAAGAACATGAAGTGTGGAATGGAAAATTATAGTGCAGATCTAGATACCCTTTTCAAAAAACTTTTGAGATCCATGAATAGAATTTATGTCGAAGCAGTGCAGGTCAAGGCCAACATTTTTGGGTCAAAGTCAACATTGCCTACCTAGGTCAAGGTTGACCTTTCTCAGAAAAGAAAAAGATCTATAGGTTTTGTAGATCTCGTAGTTTTGATTCAAGAGCACAAAAAACAATAGTTTCTGAGACCGTTTGAGAGGGTTTTCAAGGGATTCTTTTTTGGAGGTAAGTACCTTTTATTTCTTCATTTCAATATTAGTTTTCTACATTTACTTTCCATATCATTACAATTTCATGTATGTGTAAAGTATTGGTTTTGGGGTCTCTTTTATTTGAAAACCATTGTCCTAAACCCCACCACATATTGTTCATCTTACATTTTGGTGAACTTGTGATAGACAACTCTTTCTATTATGTTATTAGATCTCCCTTTGTATTACCTTGTGCGTTCACCTTCATATTACATTTTGGTGAACCTGTTTATGACTACTCTTTCTTTTTGGTGTTAGATTTATATTTTGTGTTAGATCTTATATGCTTAAAAAAGTAGATTTATTTTATCCTCTTGCATTTATATTTCAAAAATACAAAAAAATTGCAAAATTTCTTTAAAAAATACAAAAATATTTACAAGATTATCACCTTTCTTTTGTGTAATTAGATGCCCTATTGTGTTTGTGGTGTTCTATTTCCTTTTCATTCTTATAAATTTCATTTGAATGCATTTGGATATATCTATATCTATTTTCTATATTGCATTTCTTTATTTGTTATCATGTTGCACAAGTTGTTTCAAGTGTTTTCCAAACATTCTTCTATAACTTTTGGAATCACACAACATCTTCCTCTTACCTTACCATTTCATGGTGTTACACCTAGAAAGACTTTAGTTAGTGCATGTGATGTTGCTTTGTCCTCTCTTGTGTTACCTTGTAAGGATATATTAGAGAAAGAAGATGACTTTAATCTATCTCTCCATCATATTTGTCTTTATGGAGATGAGTTGGGGATTGATGTTAATTCTTCTCCTAATGAGCTTACTTTCAAATATAATTTACCTTCCTTCCCCTCTAGGGATCAATCTTTAGTGATTTAGGGTGATCCTACAATGTGCTTTATTAGTAGGGATGATAATCCTCCTATATGGGATGAACCTTTGGATTTGGATGTTAATTACTCTCTTCCTCATGAAGCCATTATGGTTGATTCTATTTTTTGGGATGAATCCTTGGATAAAGACATTGATTTATCCCCTCCTCATGAAGAATCTTTGATACAAGAGAGTGATTTATTAATGGATGACATATTAATACATGATGGTGACTCTTTTTTATAAAACACACTCCCCTTATGCAGACATTTTAGCGAAAGAAGATGACATTATAGATGCTTTACCTCCATTTGGTATTCCTTCTAGTGATGAGGCATTAGAGGAGAATGATATGAAATCCCTTAATGCTCTCCATCTTAGTGATGATCTTATCGAGAATCAAGATCCTACATCAACTCCTCCTAGGGTGTCTTCTTTGCTTCCTTATTATGAATCTATTTGTAGTGTTGAGACAACCCACATGGTTTTTCTAGAACTCTTGTTGACTATCGAAGGTTGTCCTTGCATTACTATCAAAGGTAAACCTATGGATTCTTTCGAGTCTTTTAATGATCAAGATTCTATAGCTCACACCTATCATACAAGGAATAACCCTCAACCTAATCCAATGGTTTCTAATTATTTACCACCTTCTCAACCCATTCTTCCTCCTCCACCCCATCTTCCTAGAAAGGAGTATGATTTGATAAACTAATTACTCAATACCCCTACCAAGATTTCTCTATGGAGCTTCTTCAAACTTCACCTACCTACTATGAAGCCTTGCAAAAATCTATGGTAACTCTTCGTACTCCACCTCCTAATCAAGAGAACATCAATAACTTCTTACAGTGTATTCATGCTACCCTGGGTCCTCCTGACATTGTATTTACTCAAAAGGATTTACCTTCTAAAGAAGTTCAGAGTCAATATGATGCTCTTATGGTTGTTGTTACTATTAATAAGAGTATCATTCATAGGACCTTGATTGATAATGGATCCGGGCTTAATTTTTTTAGCATGGACATGCTCAAAGTGATTAGAGTCGATCTTTCAACTATTCAACCTGACAATGTTCCTATACATGGCTTTGATAACATTGCTAAGATTACTTTGGGAATCATATCAAGGTAGGTTTGGTCATCCTAAATACACCTATTTATGTTATGCCTTGACCTCTCAAGTATAACCTTATTTTGGGTAGACCTTGGTTGCATGAGATACATGATGTTCCTTACACCCTTCACCGTCAAGTCAAGTTTATACATAACAATATGATGTATACACTTCATGTGGATGATGCATCAAATCCTTGTTTGAATATTCAAACCTACAATAATCCTCCTAATAGTAATCCTTCTTCCTCTAATTCTCTTCATGGTGATGATTGGGGAACCTTGGATTTTAATCCTACCTTTATGGGAGAGTATAAGGTTTCTAAACTTGATTTTATGAAGAAAAAAAGAGAGTTTAAACAATGAGCCTTTGCCTCTACTTCTAATTCCCTTCACAATAACTTTGTCACTACTTCTACCCACAATGAATCTATAAAACCTACTAATGGTGACATAGTGACTACAAAAGTTCCATTGACTCCTTCTGATATGGGTTCTCGTTATGGTCATGGTTATCATTTCCTAGTTAAACAAGGATTCAATGGTCAAGGATGTGGTAAGCATAAAGAGGGAATTCAAATGCCCTTATAGAATGGGGGGCATGAGAATTCTTATAGATTGGGATTTAGTCTTCAACAAAAAATCAATGTTAACAACATCTCAAATAACACTTCAAAACATGATGAATCTATGAATGAATTTGACCAAGAAGTTCTTTTGCCTAAACTGCTTTGTGCTAAGATGATTACTAGACCTAAATGCAAAAATAAACATAGTCCACACTAGAAGACTCTTCCTTTTTATTTGTATCATAGATTTCATGATCACTCTACTAACGAATGTCAAGCTTTACATTATAAGATTAGGCAGCTCATTGATAGTAAGGTTATTTATATATCATGTGGCAATGAGTTGTATTTCAATCTTGTTTTCTCTAAATAATATTTATGTTCCTATTATGAAGCTCCACATTACGTAAATAATGTTAACCTAATCCTTGGGGGCTTGTTGTCTTGTATATTATTGTGAGCAATATAATAGGTCCCCTTCCATCCTTGTTCCTATGCTTGGGGGGCAAGGATGCCATCTCCTTATTTTCTATCTTTCTAGGATCCACTTTTCCCTTGGTTAAGCAGTATCTATCTATTATGTGATATCCAATCATACATGAAAATTTATGTTTGCATTAAGGACCTTTTTCCTTGATCATAACCTATTTCTTTGTTTGACATTTGGTTTCCATGGTTGATAAATCTCTCACCTTGGTAGCTGAATAGTCTGATATCTCTCACAAGGGTTACTTTTTCCATTCTTGCATGATATCTCTTTGCATTCATCCCTTCCAAGACCTCATAGGAGCTATGACCTTCTTGGCTTGGACTAGGTATTGTCTATGGATATTTTCTTAATGTTGACGAAGGCTTTATCCTTGTTCTTTTCTTTCCTTAACATGTCAAAATAGTAGGTATTTTTCCATCTTAAGGAGGGGGGCATATATACGGCCTCCCTCATTCTATATTATGCATTTTTTTTCTAACATTTTGTTTTGCAGCATACTAAATCCTCAAAAGGTAATGCATATAAGTTGCTAAATCCTAAAGAGATAGGCATTTCCAATTTCAAATATGCTAAATCCTCCAAAGGTAATGCACATAAGTTGCTAAATCCTGAAGAGATGTGCATTTTACAAATGTATTCTATGGTGATATGAGGATATGGATCCATGGGTACTTTATAAAAGTCATCATAAGACACACTACATACATGCATAAAGCCTCCAGAAGGCGAAAAACTTTATGGGGTGACTATCAAGTGTTTTTTTGGTGGGCCATCCTATCCTTTTTATGGTTCATAGTGAGATACACACATCTTACTAGGTGAGCTAGCCACTCCTCTCTCCCCTTTTCTCTCTTTTTTCTAGTGATGTCTCTCTTATTGCAATCTTGGAGTTCATGAAGACTTGAGTCCCTAGGGGATTGAGGATTCCTTTGTCCCTTTGATTTCAATAAGATTATCTTTTTCTTTGTGATCTCCTTTCCCAAGAGTTTTCATCGAGTCCATACTCTTGCTAAAGTGGGGGCTAAATGTATCATCTCAAAATGGAAGCACTTCCATTTCGGACTGGTTTAGCCCTTCGAGTAAGTGGTTTGGGGTCATGTCAAACACCTTGAATGGGTCTTTGACTAGGATTTGGCTTTTTCCCCTGTTCTACCTCATTTTCCACTTCTTCTCTGCATACTTTTGGCATCCTAAGTTGAGATTTTGAGATTCTTAACCTTAGGGTCAAGGTCAACCTTTTAGGTCAAGGATGACCTCAACCCTTGTTAAAAAGAAAAGATCCCCAAGATAACTAAGAGGGGGGGGTTGAATTAGTTATCTGATAATTAAACCATTTATCAACCTCAATATAAACTTCAATAGCTTTAAACCATATAATCAATGCAGTAACCAACCATAGAAAGATAATCATACACAATGACACAATAACACAAGATATGTTAACTAGGGAACCTCTTGATCAAAGAGTAAACCCCGGTGGGAATGATGCCCACAAAATGATGCACTAATATGAAAGTTCCTTGTTAGAGGATGGACCCTGTTAGGAGTCTTATGAAATACATTTAGTACATATGAATCTCTATTAGGAGATTTTGAATCCCTGTTAAAAGATTCTAACCCTGTTAGGAGTTATGGAAGATAAAAGGACCCACTGCCCAAACAGCTTCAAGGCAAGATCTCTGAACTCACTGTCCAACAGATCTTAGGATTATTCAATAGAATAATATGAAATATATTACCTCCTTCACACTATTCCAAAACCACACTCTCTGCTACACAAGATCACAAATCCAGATCTCTATACTTCGCAAGTCTTCCTTCATCACTGAATTAGCTCTATTCTTCACCTCATGCATATATTCACATCACAACTTTCACAATTTCATATCACAAATATTACAATCCTATCTTACAACAAGGAAAACATTCCTTCCTTTATACCACACTCAAATAATTACAAATGATTCGGCATCCAAATACAAAATAATAATTTCAACACGTTACACCAAAGTTACATAAAACAGTCAGCTTCCAGATACAATAACTTTCCAATCGTGTGACCTCAAAGTTTTTGCTATGAACCACATCACCACCAATGAGTCTCAAACTTCCCTTTAACTATGTAGAATCAGATTCCATCCCGGTTAGGAGATATCCTCCGATTACCAAAAACCACTACTCAGGAACACTGCCAGAATACTGCTTTCACCAAAATGCTTATAACTTTTATGAATGAATGAATTTATTTTTGCACTCTAAACCATAGTTTAATAACACACCAAAGAACATACCATCAACTATGCATAACTCAATTTGCAATATAACATGTGTGCAAAAAAAAAATGTGCCTACTTCTCTACTAAACTCCAAAATATCACTGTGTTGAAATCAATGAAAATCATAGTCATGAATGCAACAACCACTGCTACAAAATGACTTCCAAAGGCTTTAGGATTCATTCCTAAAAATCTCCCCCATTGGCATTGATGGAAACATAGATGAAAAACATCCAATGTTCCAAAAATCCAATCACTGTTGCTCAACTGCTCTGCTGCTCTTCAGCAATCAAATCTTGCTTCATTTTCCTATTCAATCTCTCCAACAAATGTAGTTCCTCAATGTTTTTCATGATTCTCTCCCCCATTGACATCAAAGATAGAAATTCCATCACTATGTCAAACAATAGCTCAATGTCAAAAGACATTGTTTAGAAAATACATTCACAAGAATCCTCATGACTCAGCTCAGATACACATACTCCCCCATAGAGGAAGTACCAACATCCAATCCAAAAAATAGATAGGGCCATATTCCACTAGACGGATGCAACCAACTACATCATTATTCAAAAGTAGGTTGGGGCATAACCCCAAGCATACCTCTTAGATACTCAAATGTATCCTTCAGCAGGGGCTTAGTAAATATGTCTGCTATCTATTCCTTTGTGCTAATGTACTCCAATCTGACTTCTTTATCTACAACTTTCTCTCTTACAACATGATACTTGATCTCTATATGCTTAGTTTTAGAATGTAATACAGGATTCTTAGACATACTAATTGTACTGGTGTTATCACAATTTATAACAACATGCTCATCAAACTTAATTCCAATATCCTTCAACATTTACTTCATCCAAATTATCTGGTTACAATTGTTTACTACTGCTACATACTCTGCTTCTACTGTACTCTATGAGATACAATTCTACTTTTTTCTCAACCAAGAAACTAATCTTCTTCCAAGAAAAAAGGCTCCACCACTGGTGCTTTTCTTATCATCAACGTTGCCTCCCCAATCAGCATCAATATATGCACATAGGGTAAAATCATTAGAAGTTTCATACCACAATCCATATTCCATTGTGCCTCTAAGATATCTCAATATCCTCTTTACTACTGCATAATGTGACTCTCTAGGTTCAGCTTGAAATCTTGCTACCATTCCAACTGAATTTTGTATATCTAGTCTAGTGTGTGTTAAGTACTGCAATCCACCAATCATGGATCTATATTTCTTCTACTCAATTGTTGGTGTTTCATCTTTACTAGATACTTTATGTCTTGTAACCATAGGTGTTCCAATTAGTTTACAATTCTCCATACCAAATCTTTTCAACAAATCATTCAAGTACTTTGTCTGACTTACAAAGATACCATCTTTGTTTTGTGTTATCTGTAATCCCAAAAAGTATTTCATTTCTCCAATCATACTCATTTCAAATTCTATCTTCATTTCATCAGCAAATTTGTCACTAGCTTCATCTTCTCCTCCAAAAATAATATCATCAACAAAAATAACTATAACTAAAGATCTATTCTCACTTTCTTTTGTGTATAAGTTACTATCAGTTGTTCCTTTGGTAAATCCCAACTTTAACAAATACTTATCTAATCTAGCATACCAAGTTCTAGGTGCTTGCTTTAGTCCATACAATGCTTTCTTTAGTTTACATACCATGTCTCCTTCTTGAGTCAAAGAAAAACCTTCAAGCTGCTCAGTGTAGACTTCTTCTTCTAATTCACCATTCAAAAATGTTGACTTCACATCCATCTGATACACTTTGAATTTCTTAAATGCTGCATAAGCCAAAAACATTCTTACTGCTTCAAGTCTTGCCACAGGGGCAAAAGTCTCTTCATAGTCAATTCCTTCTTGCTGTGAGTATCCCTTACATACCAATCTTGCTTTGTTTCTAATTACTTCTCCTTGTTCATTCATCTTGTTCCTGAATACCCATTTAGTTCCAATCACATTTTTATCTTTAGGTCTAGGGACCAATTCCCATGTCTTGTTCTTTTCAATCTGATCCAATTCTTCTTTCATAGCTTTAATCCAATGTTCATCTTCACAAGCTTCATTAGTAGACTTAGGTTCAATTTGAGAAATCAAACATAAATGTACCTTCTTTCTAGTCATAACTCCTCTATCCAAACTTCCAATCACTTGTTCAACAGGATGATGTCTTGATATATACCTATTAGGTGTCATAGTCACTGATCTTTCTTCAACTATAGATTCTTCTCTAGATTCTTCTCTATTTTCTTCAACATGACTTTCATTCAACAATTCACTGTCAGTCTCAAAAAATTGTTCAGTAGCTTCAATGTTAGGCTGAGGGTTAGTTCCTTCATCAGATTCATAATCAAACATTCTTTCCTGAATTTTAAACTTGTCATCAACTTTTACATTTGCACTTTCAACAATAGTCTTAGTTCTCTTATTGTAACATCTATAAGCTTTCCTTTTCAAAGAATATCCAAGAAAAATTCCTTCATCACTTCTAGGATCAAGCTTTCCTGTATCATCATCTCTCTTAATATAATATTTGCTTCCAAAAATTCTAAAATACTTAACTGAGGGTGCATGTCCAAACCATAATTCATAAGGTGTCTTGTCTATGTCTACTCTGATTTGTACTCTGTTCATTGTATATACTATTGTATTCATTGCTTCTTCTCCAAAATGTCTTTGCCAAATCACCTTCAAACAACATAGCTCTTGCTGCTTCAGTCATTGATCTATTCCTTCTTTCTGCAATACCATTTTGTTCAGGTGTTCTAGGGGGCTAAAAACTATCTCTTAATACCATTTACTTCACAAAAAGTGTTAAACTCTTTAGATGTAAATTCTCCTCCTCTATCAGATCTCAAACATCGAATCCTCATTCCTAATTCATTCTCAACTTTATTCTTCATGACCTTAAACTTATCAAATGCTTCACATTTTTCTTTCAAAAATGCAATCCACATCATTCTTGTAAAATCATCAACAAGAATCATAAAATACCTTTCTCCATAGAATCCTCTAGTCCTAGTAGGACCGCTCAAGTCTGTATGAACAATCTCCAACTTCTCTGTAGATGTGAACTTCTTGCTAGGAAATGAACTCCTTTTCTGCTTAGCCATCACACATTCCTTGAAAATCATGTTAGTAAGCTTCATAATCTTAGGTAAATCTCTTATTGCAAGTGTAGAAATTACTTTCACAATATTATCAAAGTTTATATGACAAAATCTTCTATGTCATAACCAACTGTCATCAATCTTAGTCATCAAACATGTCATCTTAATAGGGTTCAACTGAAATACATTACCTTTGGTTCTAGATCCTATTCCAATCAGATTTCCATCTTTATCCTTAATCACACAAGTTTCTTCAGTAAACAAAACTTGATATCCCTTATCAACTAACTGTCCAACACTCAAAAGATTATGTTTCAATCCATTAACAAAGTAAACTTCATCAGTATTATTCTTTCCATCAAGAGTGATAGATCTTATACCTTTAATCAAACAAGATGCCTTGTTACCAACTCTAACAACTCCTCCATCATAATTGTTAAACTTTATGAACTTTCCTTTATCACCAGTCATATGATGTGAACAACCACTATCTATAATCCAATCAGCTTTCTTTTCAACTTGGGAAACTAAGGCTTTCTCTTCCTTAACATTAGATTCAGAATTTTCTTCCTTAATTGCTACAAATCCTATGTCATCAAAGTTATCATTATCACTGTCACTCAAATGTCTTTCAATTCCTACTTCAATTTCTTCATCATTTGCATAATAACATTCTTTAGGTCTTCTAGGCTTAAAATTGTTTCTACACTTCTTAACTCTCTTAGGACACTTAGATGCAAAATGACCATATTCTTGACATGTCCAACATTTAAAGATTTTCTTACCATCTGGTTCTCTTTTCATAAGCAAGGCAATACCTTCTTCAATCTTCTTATCTTCTTCAGATTTGGATTTGCTACTACTATCATAATCTCCATTCACACTTATACTTCTAGACAAAGTAGGTATGATGCTAAGAGCACTGAATGCTATCTCCACTCTAGGTAGTTCTCCTAATAATCTCAAATTCATCTCTCCTGCTTCCAATCTTCAAAGAAGAGTCTCTCTTGAAAAGTTTGGTGTACAAGGTATCACTTGTTCAATCATTTGTGTAGTCTGCCTAAATACCGGTGTCAATGTTCTCAAAATCTTCCATATTACTTCATTCTCTATCTTTTCACCTCCACAAGACTTTATTCCTGCAACAATTTCTGACATCCTACCAATATAGCTTATAACAGATTCATCTTCCATCATTCTTATGTCTTTAAATGCACAAATCCAATTATGTAACCTAGCTTTCTTTGCATGTTCATCACCTTCAAAAGTAGAATGTAAAGCTTTCCAAATATCATAAGATCTAGTTAAACCTTTTACCTAACTATATTCATTCTCTGGAAGTGCTGATAAAAGTGCTTCTCTTGCAAGTATGTTACACATGAATAGATCCACCTCATCTTTAGAACTTGATTCAAGACTATCTTCTTCAATTATAGTTCTCTCATTCTTTGTAATCAACCAATAGCCTGGTCCTAAACACAAGAGATGTGTCTTCATCTTTTCTTTCCAGCTGTCAAAATTTACTCCATCAAACTTAGGGCTTTATTTCCTAAAATTCACCATAGATCTCCTTAATTTGTTAAACTTCTCTTTCAAGAACCTGTTGCTATGATACCAATTGTTAGAAAGCAAAGATCCCAAAGATAACTAAGAGGGGGGGGGTGAATTAGTTATCTGATAATTAAACCATTTATCAACCTCAATATCAACTTCAACAGCTTTAAACCATATAATCAATGTAGTAACCAACCATAGAAAGATAATCATACACAATGACACAATAACACAAGATATGTTAACTAGGGAACCTCTTGATCAAAGAGTAAACCCCGGTGGGAATGATGCCCACAAAATGATGCACTAATATGAAAGTTCCTTGTTAGAGGATGGACCCTGTTAGGAGTCTTATGAAATACATTCAGTACATATGAATCTCTATTAGGAGATTTTGAATCCCTATTAAAAGATTCTAACCCTGTTAGGAGTTATGGAAGACAAAAGGACCCACTGCCCAAATAGCTTCAAGGCAAGATCTCTAAACTCACTGTCCAACAGATCTTAGGATTATTCAATAGAATAATATGAAATATATTACCTCCTTCACACTCTACAAAAACCACACTCTCTACTACACAAGATCACAAATCCAGATCTTTGTACTTTGCAAGTCTTCCTTCATCACTGAATTAGCTCTATTCTTCACCTCATGCATATATTCACATCACAACTTTCACAATTTCATATCACAAATATTACAATCCTATCTTAAAACAAGGAAAACATTCCTTCCTTTATACTACACTCAAATAATTACAAATGATTCAGCATCCAAATATAAAATAATAATTTCAACACGCTACATCAAAGTTACATAAAACTGTCAGCTTCCAGATACAATAACTTTCCAATCATGTGACCTCAAAGTTTTTGCTATGAACCACATCACCACCAATGAGTCTCAAACTTCCCTTTAACTATGCAGAATCAAATTCCATCCCGATTAGGAGATATCCTCCGATTACCAAAAACTGCTACTCAGGAACACTGCCAGAATACTGCTTTCACCAAAATGCTTATAACTTTTATGAATGAATGAATTTATTTTTGCACTCTTAACCATAGGTTAATAACACACCAAAGAACATACCATCAACTATGCATAACTCAATTTGTAATATAACATGTGTGCAAAACAAAATTGTGCCTGCTTCTCTGCTAAACTCCAGAATATCATTGTGTTGACATCAATGACAATCATAGTCATGAATGCAACAACCACTGCTACAGAATGACTGCCAAAGGCTTCAGCATTCATTCCTAAAAATCATGACCTAGGTCAAGTTCATCCTTGACCTTGACCCAAGGCTCAAATTTCAAAGTCTCATAGTTTTCAGATGTCAAATTTCAAAAAGATTTATTTTCCCTCTTCGGGGTCATTATTTCTTGAGTTAAGTGTCAAGTTCTCAAATTAATATTTGAGGTGGACCTTTCCCAAGATTTGTATAGGATTCCTAATTTATCATTTGATATTAGCCTTTCTCAAGTTTTGTGCCTAATGCTCAAATTAACTTTAGGGTTGGCCTTACCTCGAATTTTGTGACAAGGCTCTTAAACAATTACTTTTATCTCTATCTTAAGGGTGGACCTCCTCTCCATGTGTACCTCTCTAGATTTTTGTTACATGGACCCTTAATTATTGTTTTCTATGTGGCCTCTCTATAATTTTTTGCCCTAGATCACTATAAAAGGAAGCCTTCCTCTCTCATTTCAATCCATCTTTCATAATCTCTCAAGAAAGCATTCAAGCCTTCAAGCATTCAAGCATTCAAGATCCAATTCATCAAGGAGATCCATTAGTAGCCATTGAAGGATTCAATCCCTATGGAGCCCTCTTGTTGAAGATTTCTCCATCCATCTATTCAAGCTTCTTCTTATTCCAAGATCCATTCAAGATTGTTATTGAAGATCTAAAGGCAACTGATTTGAGACATTCTACATTCATTTGGAGAATCCATACTTGTGGATTCAAGGATTTGAATCCTCCACAAGGATTTTCAACATAAGCAAGGTGAATTGTTTTATTTACTTTGTTTATCTCTACAATTTCAATTAAATTTCAAGGTTAATTGCTAAATTAGGGTTTGACTAAGGAAAACCCCTCCCCCCCAACAAAAAAAACCATTTTTCTTGTAGGAACAGGTGTGAAATGGTGAATTATAGTGTAGCTCTAGATACCCTTTTCAGAAAACTTTCAGGATCCATGAACAAAATTTCTGTCAGAGCAAGGCAGGTCAAGGTTGACATTTCCTACCTAGGTCAAGGTTGACCTTTCTCAGAAAAGAAAAATATTTTTGGGTTTTGTAGATCTCACAGTTTTGGTTAAAGAACTCAAAAATAATAGTTTATGAGACTTTCTGATAGGGTTTTAAGCTGATTCTTTTTTGGAGGTAAGTACCTTTTATTTCTTCATTTCAATATTAGTCTTCTACATTTACTTTCCATATCATTACAATTTCATGTATGTGTAAAATATTGGTTTTGGGGTCTCTTTTATGTGCAAACCATTGTCCTAGACCCCACCGCATATTTTTCATCTTACAATTCCAAAGGTGAAAACCCAATAGAGGCACCGAAGGAAGGGAATTTGGATACTTTACCTGAGAACTATGAAGAAAGATCTCCTATCTTGATTGAGCCAATAGAGAAAGTAAATATTGGGTCAGAATCATAACCAGGGATCATACACTTAGAAGCATCTCTATCTAGTAAGGAAAGAAAGGACTTCATCAAATTTTTTAAAGAAAAACAAATCAATTTTGCATAGTCATATGATGATATGCCAGAATTAGATCCAAATTTAATCATGTATCATTTGAACATAATAGGAGTAAGACCAGTGAACTGAAAACTAAGGAAGATGCATCCACACATAGCTTTACGTGTAAAAGTGGAGTTAGAAAAATTGTTGAAAGTTGGGTTTATAAGAGCCATTGATTATGCCTAGTGGATTTCAAACATTGTGCCAGTTTCAAAAGTAGACAAATCTATCATAATTTGCACAGAATTTAGGGATCTTAACCTTCAATGTCCTAAAGATGACTTTCCATTACCAAGCATAGATGCCATCATAGATCTGACAGCAGGACATTCAATGTTCTCACTTATGGATGGGTTTAGTGGTTATAATCAAATAAAGATAGCACCTGAAGATCAAGACAAGACAACATTTACCTGTGCATGGGGAACATTCTATTGGAATGTTATGCCTTTTGGTCTAAAGAACGCTAGAGGAACATATCAAAGGGCCATGATGACAATATTTCATGACATGATGCACAAGTTAATGGAAGACTATGTAGATGATATACTTGCAATATCATTCAAGAGATGAACATCTACGTATCTTAGAGAAAAAAATTGTAAGATTGGAGCAATTCAAAGTAAGATTAAATCCAAAGAAGTGTGCATTTGGTATCCAATCAGGAAAGCTACTAGGGTACATTATTTCAGAAAAAGGAATAGAGGTAGACCCCACCAAAGTCAAAGCCATCATGGAAATATGGGCACCTAGGAACATAAGTCAAATTATATCTCTTCAAGGAAGGATCCAATGTATTTGAAGGTTCATCTCTCAATTAGCAGAAAAGTGCCATAATTTCACTCAACTCCTTCATAAGGATACATCTTTCAAATGGGATGAGAAATGTGAAGAAGCCTTCACCTTGTTGAAGAAATATCTAATTAATCCTCCAACTTTGATTCCACCTAAGAGGAAATCCCTTAATTCTATACATTTCAGTGACCGAACATTCATTAGGGGCACTCCTAGCATAAGAAGATGAATCAGGAAAAGAAAAGGCCATATACTACATAAGAAAAACATTGGTGAAATATGAGTTGAAATATACCTTCATTGAAAGATCATGTTTGGCCATTGTTTTTTCTTCCCAAAAATTATGCCATTATATGTTATCACACAAAATTCAACTCATTGCAAAGATTGATCCCTTGAAATATCTTCTTAGCAAAACAACATTGAATGGGAGACTAGCCAAATGGGTCATGGTGCTAAGTGAATTCAACATAGAATATGTGGATCAAAAATATATCAAGGGCCAAGTCATAGATGATCAATTAGCAGAGTCACCATTACAAGATGAACATCCCATTCAGGTGGAATTTCCAGATTCTAAAATTGTGAATGTTGAAGCAAAAACATGGCAATTATATTTTGATGGTTCTTATACACAACATGGATCAGGAGCAGGCATACTTTTGATTACTCCTCAAGGGTCTATAATTAAAAAATCATACAAATTGTTATTTCCATGCACAAATAATATATCTGAGTATGAAGCATTGGTCATTGGTATAAAATTGGCATTAGAATGGAAAGTGAAAGAGCTACAAATCTATGGAGATTCACAACTAGTTATCAATCAAATCAATGATGAATATCAAACTAAAGATGACAAGTTGATACCTTACAAAAATATTATTGAGAATCTCAATAAATACTTCACTCTCATCACATTCAAGAAAGTACCAAGAGATAAGAATAAAGCAATAGACACAATGGCTACTTTGGCATCACTTCTCCAAATACCAGATCAAAGCGCTAGATATGAATTCCTGGTAGAAGAATTTGAGCAACCCGCACTTGACCCTACCCATCCTCATACCATTTTTTTGCTAAAAGGACATGAATCACCTTGGTACGAAGCCATTTATACCTACTTAAAAGACCAAACCCTACCTCTGGACCAAACCAAGTATCAAAATAAAAGCTTTATATGCCAAGCCTCTCCTTATACCTTAATATCTGACATATTGTATCGTAAAAGTCTAGATGGAATGCTTTTAAGATGTCTAGAGAAAGAGGAATCAAATATAGCCTTATAATAAATTGATGAGGGGATTTGTGGGTCACATTCAAATGGTTTAACCCTAGCTAAGAAACTTCTTAGGATAGGATATTTTTGGCCTACCATGGAAAAGGATGCTTGTCACTTTGCTAAAACTTGTCATAAGTGTCAATATCATGGAAACTTGATCCATGTACCAACACAAGAGCTTCATCCTATGACAACACCTTGGCCATTTTATCAATGGGGTTTGGACTTAATAGGGAGGACTTATCTAGCATCTTCAAATGGTGATAAATTCATCATCACCACAACAAAGTACTTTACCAAATGGGTAGAAGTTGTACCCTTGTCATCTGCTACAAGAAAGAAAATATCCTTGTTCATTCTAAATCACATAATCTGTAGATATGGTGTCCCACATGCCATCATAACCAACAATGCCAAATACTTCAAAAACAAGGACTTAAAAGAGTTATGTACAAAATTCCACATGATACTATTATAATAAATGAGAGGGGGGTGAATCAGTTAGATAAGTTATCCTACAGTCCTAAATACAAAGATGTACCTTATCAAATAATTCCAACAAATTATGCAGCTTCGTAACATAAAATATCAATCTATCTATTCACTTTACCGATTACCAGTAAATAGCTAGTTGTGATTAATGACTAAATTAATTATGTAGTATGTAAAGTATGATAGAAAAAAAAATCACCACAAGTAACACATAACATAATGATTTAACGTGGAAAACCTGTTAAGGGAAAAACCACCTGGGACCGGCAACCCAAAATAATTCACTCTTCTAAAGTGAGCTCGGTGAAGAGCCAACCCTATTAAAGGTTACAAACACACTGTTAAGTGTGACCTAGTTAGAGGATTTAACACTAAAAATTAACTTTTGACCAAGATTCAATATGGGGTAAACAAGATAACAATGTACATTCTATGAATGACATAGGGTAGAATATAAGACTGTTAAGTCCACTCGATTAAGAGATTTTTCTGAATCAATGGTTAAATTGATATAGTATGATCTTATTCAAATATAACTCAATTTCAACTATTTAGATCTATGCTAAGCCCTTACAAATCCTCTGATCAATAATCAAATTCACTTCTTCAATATTCATTAGCTTATTGTCACTCAGTAAATGGTTCTCTGACACTCGATTAACTCTACAGTTTGGTTCTTTCAATAACCAGTCTGATCAGGCATGCATGAATAGTCTTCACGTGAAATCTCTGCAGTCTTCTTCTTCCATCATGTTTCAACAATGAAACTCATATATCTTATATAGACAAGTAAATAATTTTCATATCAGCCATTATATTTTATTTCTTAATCTCATTCATCCATTTTGCCTCTTAAACCTTCATTGGAAAATGTGTCATTAACACATTTCAATCTCATCCTTTAGATCTTCTCTAAATTTTTTCATCCATGGATCTCATAACAAACTTAATCCTTAATCTCAAAATCATAACAATTCCATCTCATCAAATTCAGTCAATTGTTCTTTTCATTTAATGTTTTCATCCATTCTTGGTTAATATAGAAATGTGTCAGTGATAACTAGTTAAACTAGCTTGGTTGATACTATCAGTTGGTATACACTGCACTGGCTCGGTGTATACAAAAATCTTTAATTACTGACCACATTGTCTTGTTCCATTTCAGATCTCTTCTTCATAATAGCTAGTTAAACTAGCTCAATTGATATTGTCTGTCGGTATACATTGCACTGGCTCAGTGTATACAGAAATCTTCAATTACTTACCACATTGTCTTGTTCCATTTTAGATCTCTTCTTCATAATAGATTAATGTAACATGCTCAATTCAATAATATAAAGCCATAGACTCATCAATAAGTTACTCTATGTTTACCTTATCCTTATCTATCATATCCATCTCTTTTTCTCATGTGGATATCTCAGTTCTTCATCTTTTCCTCCTATAACAGATGTGCAAATGTTTGTAACTAACATGATAAGTATTGTCAAGACTACTTGACATCAATAACAACATATTGACCGATTTAATAATCTTACATATCATTTCAATACTCGGTGATCTCTAATCATTGTTTCTTTAGTTCATTCAGATATTTAATCAGTTTCACTTCATCAATCTCTCCCTTTGGCATTGATAGAAACACAAGCAATATGAAAATATTCTAAACACATACAAAACATGTATTCTAAAACTATGTAAGAAAATGTTGTAGCTCGGTAAGCATTTAATATGATTAATCACTACAAAACATAATAGCATTACAAGTGCAGACTCTCCCTGCGGATTTGATCTTTTTAGCTCTCAGATTCCCTTTGTTCTCAGCAACAAATGTTTAAGTCTCTCCCTTTTTGTGTGTTCTCGGTAACCAATTTTCCATATTCATTCTCTCTCCCTTTGACAACAATGCCAAAGAAAATATAAACAAAAAAACAAATTGTCATACTATTGTCATTTGTGTTTTGTCATTGATGTCAACATATATTTTTGAGAGAAGAAAAGGTTGGTTGTCACAGTGTACAGACACTGTATGGATATTTCAGATGCTGTGAAATTAGATGAGAGTTTAGATGGATGTTGTGATCTTATATCTAAGATTGCATCATTATATGTTTCATATTGAGAGAGATACAGATGTTTTAATGAAGACTGGTCAATGGACTGTGACAGTGAGAATTGACAGATTTAATCTCTAGGTTTCTAGTATATCTTTCAAAGGATTTAGATTCAAGGTATACGAGATTGAAGAATGATAGATAGGGTACTGAAGGATGTTCATTGGTTAGTGCAAGGTACAGAATGATTGGTGACATCATCTGTGGTGTGTGTTATGGTGATGGTTTATTTTTTAAGCCGACTCAAGAAATGAAGTGTGTGTTTTGTTTATAAATTAAGGATGTCGGTCCTTAATTGTTGTATTATAATCATTGTATACTTTTTTGAGATACCGTGTGTATCTTAGCAAGGGTTTATGTAATCATTTGTAAATTAGGAAAGCCTCATGGGGCCGACCTGATCATGGTAAATTGTAATAAGGTATATATGTAGAGTCTTTTCTTTGGAAAAGACATGGATGAAATGGATATGATATAAAGAGGTTATGAAAGCTGCAAACTTGTGTCTATTGTATGTAGAGCAGAGGTATACTAGTGTACTTCATTTGAATTGATCAAGCAATGACAGTTGTTGGCAAACAGTTGAAAAGATTATGTATTTCTTTATATACACCTATGTTGCGAACAAGTGAGTTTTAAGGTGGATTTAACCTTCTTTGGGTAGTTGGGTAGTGAGCCCTCCCATTTTTTCTTGACTCCTAACAAGGTCTATCCTCTAACAAGGACTATGTACTATAATGTTTCAATAAGCTCCTAACAGGGCTATATCTTCTAACAAGGACAACTATACTCTTAGTAAATCATTTGTGGGTGCTAATCCCCACCAATGTTTTTACCTTTAACAGGGTTTCCCCAAGAGAAAAATATTGTGTTATTGTGATGACATTCATCATGTTCATTTGGATCTAATATTGTGGTTCTTAAAGTTTAAAGTTTAATAATCTATCATACAACTGATTCACCCCCCCCCCCCCTCTCAGTTTTATTGTGGATTGTTATTCCTAACAATTGGTATTAGAGCATGTGGTCCTCATAGAGAAAGCTTAACAACTTGAGGTGATCTTGGAGATGGAACTCTATAGGAAGGAGGGTCCTAAATTTGATACTGAGAACTTTGACAGTTGGAAGAACAAGATGGGAACACACTTCTTTTGTTTGGGCATACACTACTAGTTGATTACAAAGAATAAGGAAACCCTGAAGACTGAGAATGATTTGACATCTGCTACTGATGATGAGAAGAAGTTATTCTCATATAACATGGTCACAAGGGAAGCACTGATCAGTGCACTATATGAAGGTGAATTCATTGAATTTAAAGACTTAGAGTCAGCATATGAAATTTGGAATAGATTAGAAGCATTATATGAAGGAGACAAATATACCAAGCAAGCAAAGTTACAAAACTGGAAAACAAAGATGGAGAAGCTGAGAATGAAGGATGATGAAAGCATTAGAGCTTATGTTCAAAGGGTTATAGAAGCTGTGGTTGGAATCAAAAATTATGGAGGCACTTTTGATCAATAGGAATCTGTTGCAAAGATCCTCATATAATTGACTCCTGTATACAAGTTCAAAGCTATGTCTATTCAAGAGACTATACCCTTGACTGCAAATTTTAGTAGAGAGATGTTGATTGCAAAGCTAACTACTTTTGAAGCTACGAAATTAGGAGAAGTTGTACCTAAAGTTGAATCTACATTTAAGGCATCCACACACAAGAAATTGTCTATACTTCCAAGCACCAGCAAAGAAGACCTAAAAGAAGAGCTTGGTGAGTATGTTGAGGAATGGGAACAGATAATGAAGGAAGAAAGAAAGATGGATGAACTTGTTGCACTAATTTATAGAAGAGAAAAAAGAGGTAAGGGAATGTTTGAAGGTAAGTTACCCTTGAAATGTTTTTCATGCAATAAGATAGGCCATTTTACATCTAGATGTCCTACAAGGGTTTCTAAGTACAAACCAAATTATAAAAAGATTAAAAAGGACATAGAATGTTATTTTCCTAGTGAAGGAATCTCTGATGATGATGATTTAGATTATGAAGAGCTTGGATTTTTTGCTATTAAAGATGAATCAGTGCATGAGGAAAAAGCTTTAGTATCTAATGTTGATAAGAAAATTGAATGGATAATAGACACTGGTTGTTCACTCCATATGACTGGTGATAAAAATAGGTTTTTCAAGTTAGTAAACTATGATGGTGGTGTTGTGAGATTTGGGGACAATCTTCCCAAATCTATCATAGGCATAGGTTTATTACCCTGGATGGAAAAAGTAACACTGATAATGTGTTACTTTTTGATGGACTGAAACATAATTTTTTAAGTGTTGGACAGCTGATGGATAAGGAATTTCAATTAAGCTTTGTTAATGGTAAATGTTTTATCAAAAGCAAAGAAGGAAAGTTGATTGCCTCCTGTACAAAGTCTAGAGGTAATTTATTTGAATTAAACACATCTAGAGCCTCTTGTTTTGTTACGAAGGTAGATGACAATTGGTTATGACATAGAATATTTTGTCATATTAATTTTGATAACATTCTGAAGGCAAGTATGGCTAATGTTGTAAGAGATATGTCAAAGATTGTGAAGCCATCTAACACAGTATGCAGAGAATGTGTTATGGGAAAATAGACCAGAAGCAATCACAAAAGAAAAGAATATACATCAAAAGGGAAGTTGGATTTGGTACATAAAGATTTGTGTGGTCCCACAAGAACAAAATCTTACTATGGTGAAAGGTATTTCATACTTTTTGTTGATGACTTTTCTAGGATGATGTGGGTTACTTATTTGAAAGAGAAATCAAAAGCATTTCATAAATTCAAGTTGTTTAAAGAAAAAGTAGAGAATGAATCAGGCTTGAAAATAAAATGTCTAAGATCAAATAGAGATGGAGAGTTTACATCAGATTCATTCAATTCATACTACGAAGAGCATGGAATAAGGAGATAGACATATGCTCCTAGGACTCCACAGCAGATTGGGGTAGCAGAGTGAAGGAACAAGATTATACTTGATGCTGCTAGGACAATGCTGATTGAAGGAAATGTACCACATGTACATTGGAGAGAAGCTATTGGGAAAGTAGTGTACACATTGAACTAATTTCAAATCAGAGAAGGTACAAGTAAGACTCCCTATGAACTATGGTTTGATCATACTCCTACAGTAAAATATTTCAAAATATTTGGTAGTATGTGTTATATCAAGAGACATGATGAGATAGGAAAGTTTGATGCTAGAAGTGATGAAGGAATTTTCCTTGGTTACTCTGTCAAAAGAAAGGCTTACAAATGTTTCAATTTGAGATTAAGGAAAATGATTGAAAGTAACAATGTAAGAATAGATGAGAAGTTTTAGATACAAGAAAGAATGTATGACAGTAATTAGATTGTAGAGATAGAAGAAGTTACTACTACTACAGAAGAAGAAGAATATGTTGAGGAAGAAAATGAAAAAGAGGCTTGTGATGCTAGCACAAGTAAGGCTATTGAGACTCCTAAAACACCAAGGTATGTATAAAATAACCATCCTGAAAATCAAATTATTGGCAATACTAGTCAAGGAATGCTAACTAGATCAAAAATTAGAGAAGAAATTTGTTTGATTTCTCAAGTTGAGCCAAAGACTATAGATGAAGCATATAAAGATGAATCTTGGATAAATTCTATGAAAAAATAATTGAACCAGATTAAGAAGAATAATACTTGGGAACTGATTCCTAGACCTAAAAAAAAATTAATAGGAACAAAATGGGTTTTTAGAAACAAAATGAATGAAGAAGGAACTGTTGTAAGAAATAAAGCAAGACTAGTGTGTAAGGGATACTCATAGCAAGAAGGCATATAATTTGAAGAAAAAATTTCTCATGTTGCTAGAATAGAGGTAGTAAGATTGTTCATCTCTTATGCTGCACATAAAAACTTTAAAGTGTATCAGATAGATGTAAAATTTATATTTCTGAATGAAGATCTTGAAGAAGAAGTCTATATAGAACAACCAGATGGATTTCCTCTATGTGAAGATAAAGACATGGTGTGCAAATTGAAGAAAGCTTTGTATGCAAGGTTAGACAAGTATCTATTTGGGCTTGGATTTAGAAAAGGTAATGCGGACAGTAATTTATATTTAAGAACTAGTGAAGATGGAATCTTGATAATAGAAGTATTTGTGGATGACATTATCTTTGGAGGTAATGATGATCTATGTAAGAAATTGGCTAACTAAATAGAAAGTGAATTTGAGATGTCCATGATAGGTGAAATGAAATTCTTTCTTGGATTGCAAATAACTCATAATGAGAATGTTATTTTCATTTCTCAGACCAAGTATCTCAAAGAATTGCTTAAGAAATTTGGAATGGTAGATTGTAAACCAATAGAAACACCTATGGTGACTAGTAACAAGCTAACAATTGATGATGATTCAAAGTGTGTTTTTCAAACTTTTTATAGATCAATGGTTGGAGGACTACAATATCTAACCCACACCAGACTAGATATTGCTAATGTTGTTGGAATTGTGGCTAGATAATAGGCAAAACCCAAAGAAACACATCTAGCTACTATGAAAAGGATACTAAGGTATCTAAGAGGAACCATAGACTATGGCTTATGGTATGATAGAAATGATACCTTTGAACTTCATTCTTATACTAATGCTGATTGGGTAGGAAATATTGATGACAAAAAAAGTACTAGTGGTGGTGCATTTTTCCTTGGGAAAGAGTTGGTGTCTTGGCTAAGTAAGAAACAAGATTGTATAGCATAATCTATTGTTGAATCAGAGTATGTTGTTGCTGCCATAAACTGTACTCAAATTGTTTGGATGAAACAAATGCTGACAGACATTGGAATAACTTTTGATGAACCTGTGGTTATCCATTGTGATAACACAAGTACAGTGAATATGTCAAAGAATTTGGTGATACACTCAAAAACAAAGCATATCTCTATCAAGTATCACTTCTTGAGAGACAAGGTGGCAGAAAAGGAAATCAAATTAGAATACATCAGTACAAAAGAATAAATTGTAGACATCTTCATAAAGCCACTACTGAAAGATACCTTTGAATATCTTAGAGGTATGCTAGGGGTTCAGGCCCCTCCTAGTCAAAAATAAATGATGCAAAGATGCATCAATCTAGAGGTATTCAGAGCTTTATCACTATCTAGACTGGATGCAGGGATCTACTCCTCAGGGGGAGTGATCATGGAAGAAAGTGTATCTGTGAAGGCAGCCAAAGCCTCATGGCACCCTTTTCCATTGTTGTCAAAGGGGGAGTGTTGCTATGATAAAATCCCTATTGTATCAGAAGATTGTTTGGTTGTAGGACTTTGGATTGATATAACTTTGCGACAAGATTTTCCCATATGTTGACATCAATGCCAAAGGGGGAGATTATTGGATATTGCTAATGCATGGAAAGGTGATTGAGACATTTAATTTTTTTAATCACTATGTTATTGAATGGGCACTCATACTATTGTCATTTGTTTTTTGTCACTGATGTCAACATATGTTTCTAAGAGAAGAATAGGTTGGTTATCATAGTGTATGAATATTGTATGGATGTTTCAGATGTTGCAATGTTAGATGAGAGTTTAGATGGATGTTTTGATCTTATATTTGAGATTTCATCATTAGATGCTTCATATTGAGAGAGATACAGATTTTTTAATAAAGACTGGTCACTGGACTATGACAATGAGAATTGACAGAGTTAGTCTCTAGGTTTCTAGTATATCTTTCAAAGGATTTGGATTCAAGGTATGCAAGATTGAAGAATGATAGATAGGGTACTGAAGGATGTTCATTGGTTAGCACAAGTTATGAAATGATTGGTGACATCATATGTGGCAATGTTATAGCGATGGTTTATTTTTTAAGCTAACTCAAGAAATGAAGCATGTGTTTTTTTGGCATGCATAAATTAAGGATGTCGGTCCTTAATTTTTGTATTCTAATCATTGTATACTTGTTCTAGATACTGTGTGTATCTTAGCTATGGTTTATGTAATCATTTTTAAATTAGGAAAGCCTCATGGGCTGACCTAATCATGGTAAATTGTAATAAGGTATATATGTAGAGTCTTTTCTTTGGAAAAGATATGGACAAAATGGATATAATATAAAGAGATCATGAAAGCTGTGAACTTGTGTCTATTGTATGTAGAGAAGAGGTATACTGGTGGACTTTATTGGAACTAATCAAGCAAAGACAGTTGCTGGCAAATAGTTCAAAAGATTGTGTATTACTTTATATACACCTATGTTGCGAACAAGTGAGTTTTGAAGGTGGATTTAACCTTCTTTGGGTAATGATCCTTGGGAAATGAGCCCTCCCTTTTGTTCTTGACTCCTAATAGGGTCTGTCCTCTAATGAGGACTATGTACTGTAATGTTTCAATAAGCTCCTAACAGGGCTATATCTTCTAAAAAGGATAACTATACTCTCAGTACATCATTTGTGGGTGCTAATTCCCACTGGGGTTTTTACCTTTAACAAGGTTTCCCCAAGACCAAAATATTATGTTATTGTGTTGGCATTCATTGTGTTCATTTGGATCTGATATTGTGGTGCTTAAAGTTTAAAGTTTAATAATCTATCATACAAATGATTCACCCCCCCCCCCCCTCTCAGTTGTATTGTGGACTGTTATTCCTAACACAAATAGCTCTACAGCAGCCAAGTATTCTTTGTTATTCAGTTCATATTATGTACCTTCAGTGTATAGATAAACAAATTTTTGTTCCAATTTCTACAATCTTTCACAACCTCAAAAAATCCAAAGTATGAGCTATGTGCATCAACATGAATGATCTTAGATGATAAGTGTAGGTTTATTCAACCTCCAAATCACCTCAGTGATCGGTAGATAGGAAATGGACCCCAAGTCTAGTTCTCAAATATTCAAATGTGTCCTTCAGTAATGATTTAGTAAAGATGTCAACAAGTTGTTCCTTAGATGTTACAAATTCCAGTTGTACTTGCTTCTCTTGAATTTTTTCTCTACTTAATAGATATATGATTTGTCTTCAAATGCATCATAGGATTCTTAGAAATATTTATAGCACTGGTGTTGTCACAATATATAATCACTGGGTCAGTGATTACCTCATTCATTCCTTCCAACACTTGTCATATCCAAGCTATATTTGAACAGTTTATAGCAGCAGCAACATACTCTACTTCAGTAGTGGACTAAGAAATACATGCTTGTTTCTTGATAATCCAAGTCACAAGCCTTTCCCTTAAAAATAATGATCCATCGGTTGTGCTCTTCCAGTCATCTATGTTTCCAGTCCAATCTACATCAGTGTAAACTTTCAGTTCAAATTTGCCTTCCAATGTGTACCATAATCCATAATCCTCTATTTTCTTCAAGTATCTCAGGATTCTCTTTACAGCAACCATATGTGAATCTTTAGGATTGGCAGTAAATCTTGCCACAATCCCCACTGTAAGTGTAGTATCAGGCCTACTGTGTACAACATACATCAGTTTACCAATCATAGATCAATACAGAGTCTGATTTACCTTGGTAGATTCATCATCCTTTGTTAATTTATAGCCAGTTACCATCAGTGTTCCCATGGGTTTAGCATCTTCCATGCTAAAAGTTTTCAATACTTCTTTAATGTATTTTGATTATGTGATGAAAATTCTATCTTTTTGTTGTATAATCTACAAACCTAGAAATAATTTAATCTCTCCAAACATAGACATCTCAAATTCCTTTCTCATTTCATCAGCAAAAGATTTGCAAATTTTATCTTGTCCACCAAAGATTATATCATCAACAAATATTGCAACAATCAAAATATTATCATTAGAATCTCCTTTCATGTACATATTTTTGTTTTCACTAGTTCTTACAAAGCCAATACTGATAAGATAAGCATGTAGTATTTCATACCATACCCTCGGTCCTTGCTTCAGTCCATATAAAGCTTTGTGCAATCTACATACTATGTCTTTCTATTTCGGATCAACAAACCCTTCAGGTTGTTTTATGTAGACCTCCTCCTCAATAATTCCATTTAGAAATGTTGATTTCACATCCATTTGATATACCTTAAATCCCTTGTGTATAGCATAGGCAAGAAATATTCGAACTCCTTCCAATCTAGCAACAGGTGCAAAGGTTTCGCCATAATCAATACCTTCTTCTTGTGCATGTCCTTTGCAAACAAGTCTTACCTTATTCCTTGTAACTACTCCATTCTCATTCAACTTATTCCTAAAAATCCACTTAGTACCGATAACATTTTTATCTTTCGGTCTAGGAACTAAGGTCCATGTCTTATTCTTTTCAATTTTTTCAATCTCCTCATTCATAGAATTTATCCATTCCTCATTTTCAAGTGCATCTTTAACAGTCTTCGATTCAAACTCACAAACTAAGCATGTGTTATGTCTTAAATTACTTCTTGTCATCATGTCATCTTGCTTATCTCCAATGATTTGGTTCTCAGGATGGTGTCTTCTAAAAAAAATTTCTAGCACTTGATCTCTCCTCTTCTCTCATTCTGTTCAGGTACAGTTTCTTGCTCGATAGCTTCTTCCTGATTCTCAGTGTCCATTTGTTGATGCTCAATAGCATTTTCCTAATGCTTAGTAGACTCAGCCTATGGCTTTGGCAGATAGTCTGGATCTTCAACATAAGTGAACCTACCATAGTCTTTTAGCTCCTTCATTCTTTCTACATAATTCTTATTAGCAAACTCATCAACTTTTACATTAGTACTTTCTATCATCTTATTAGTAACTTTGTTCAGATATTTATAAGCTTTACTCTTAGTAGAATATCCTAAGAATATTCCTTCATCACCTTTAGATTCAAATTTTCCATTCCTATCATCTTTCAGAATATAACACTTTCTACCAAAAATTCTGAAATAACTTACTCTCGATGTGTATCCAAACCATAACTCATAGGGTACCTTGTTTGTGTCTTTCTTTAGTTGAACTTGGTTTAAGACATATAAAACTATGCTAATTGCCTCTCTCTAGTATATTTGTACAACATTCTTCTCAATCATCAATGTTCTAGCACAATCAACAATAGATATGTTTTTCCTTTCACCAATTCAATTCTGATGGGGTGTTTTAGGTGGAGAAACCTATCTTTTTATACCATGCTCATTACAAAAGTTAGTGAATTCATCAGAAACAAAATCACCTCCTCTATCAGACCTTAAGCATTTCAATTCTTTTCCAATTTCTTTTTCTACTTTAGCCTTATACCATTTAAACAATTTTAATGCCTCGGGTTTTCCTTTCAAGAACATAATTGTCATCAATCTAGTATAGTCATCAACAAACAAAATAAAGTATCTATCTCCATAGTAGATCTGAGTTCTCATGGGACCACATAGGTTAGTGTGGACCAACTCCAAAATTCCTTTAGATGAGTAGTCCTTACTTTTAAAACTAGATTTTTTCATCTTTCCTTTTTGACATTGATGGCACATAATATGATCAGGTTTGGTTAGACTAGGCAATCCTCTAACTTTTCTATTTTTACTAATCTTAATCTTGTTGTCAAAATTTACATGACATAACCTCTTATTCCATAACCATGCATCTTCATTTTTCACCAGTAAACAAGAAGTCTCAGCATTGTCAAGATAAAATAAGTTACCTTTTGATTGTCCTCCTATTCTGACAAGCTTTCCATTTTCATCATAGATCTTTACCTTCTTGCTTTCAAATGTCACTCGATGACTTGAGTTATTAAGTTGTGCCACACTCAAAAAAATTTAATTCAGTCCTTTTACCTAGTATGCATTACCATGTCTAATTCTATCATTCAACAGAATAGATCCTTTTCCTTTAACCATGCAAGGTGTGTCATTTCCCATTTTTACTAATCCTCCATTATGGTTCTCAAGATGATCAAACTTATCTTCATCACCAGTCATGTGATGTGTACAGCCAATGTCAATTATCCAAGTATCATTTTTAGTAACTTTAGAAATGCATGTTATTTATACATACCTTTCCTCCTCTTTAGAATCATCTTTCATTGCAACAAACACTACATCTATATCATCATCAGTGTCGGTGTCGGTGTTGGTGTCATCTTCTTCAACAAGATAACATACCTTTTTTCCCTTATCTTTGTGATCTTAGTTGTCTCTATTGTAGTGTCAGTAACCTTTGTTGTTCCTTCTTCCATAGCTTCCATCACCAGATCGGTCTCTATCTTTATCTTCCTCTTTCCTGTTGGGACATCTAGCAACAATATGGCCAAATTTTTTACAATTAAAACAAGCTAAAGGTAACTTTCCCTTATATCTACCTTTACCTTTATGCAGTCTCCGGGCCATAAGAGCTTAAAGTTCATCAAGCTCATCATCAGTTTTACTATCACTTTTATTCCTTATATTATGCTTACTGCTAGATTTACCAATATTCAGAGAAGACATAAAAGCAGACTCAACACTTGGTACCACACTATTATCAAAATTGTTCAGCTCAAAAGTTGTTAATTTTCCAATCAGAATATCAAGAGTAAGAGTGCTACCAAGTGCAGACCTCATTTCATGAATAGCAAATATTCTAATTTCATAAGCAGGCAACAAGGTTCTTAGTATCTTACTTATCACTGTATCTTAAGAAATGATACCACCAACTCCTCGGATAGCATTGACTACCTCTTTGATTTGGTTTGTGTACTGTGTGATATTTTATCCTTCCTTAATTTTCATATCATCAAATTTTCCATGCAAGCTTTCAACTCTGGCTCTCATCACATTTGCATCACCACGATAAACTAGAGCAAGTTTATCTCGGATTTGCTTCGCAGTAGTGCAATCCTTGACATCCTCAAATTTAGCATCAAATAGAGCAGCAAAAATCTCTATCATAGTGATATTATGTTCATGTCGATCTCTCAATTGATCAAGATTCAAAGTGTAACGCCCCGCTAGGCAACCCAAGAGGACAAGACATAAAACCTCTATAAAATGCAAGTAGTGAATTTTTATTTTATTTTATTTATTTATTTTAACTAGGATAATATTCATCATTACACTTCATATTTCTAAAAGAAGAAATAATTTTCTACTACTTGAATGTAAGATTTATACAACTTAAGTCCTCACGGGTTCCCTAACATCGCTACTAAAGCAACATCATATAAACCATTTACATGCATAAGATATTCATGGAATCATGAGCTTAAAAGATCTACGTTCATTTTAATGCATCAAGTTAAATGTCCCTAACTTATTTCTTTTATTAAACATAAGTTAATCATCCAACATCATGATTCCTTTTATCAACTCATTCCATAAATTCATACTGATTTCATCTACATCTACTATCATTTATATCACTTTTCTCTAATAATTTAGGTAAGAGATTAATATTCATTAAGGTAGGCATTATCCTAGGTACTTCATTAACATGAACCAAGTATTAACAATATAATCAAGTTACTATTTTATTGCATTGTTTCATAACCATTCATTGTTAATAATTCCAATCACTAACCTATCATTTCTCAATAATTTCCTTGGATCCTTTCATCAAGAGAGAATACATTATTTTTGTGATACATCATTATATATATAACTATATTTAAGATTATTTCCTTTACATATGGACAACATAAGAGGATAGGAGAAATAACATAAATACTTTCTTTTAATGCTAGTAACATGTCCAATATTCCACATTCTTTTCCCTTTCTTTTACCTAGAACTACCCATTCCCTTATGCATTGCTTTGAACTGAGATTGCATCAATACTACAAGACTCATTTTAGGAGATTAAAAATTACATGAATACAAATACATAGGTACATCTCAACATATTAAAATATCCAATAAGAAATCTTCAACTGCAGATCTGGAAAGGAATATGTGCTAGGATCATCCAAAGAATCACGATCAATACCTCAATATAAATATTAACCACCCAACCACATGGAACCAATAGGCCCACTCCCCCGAGCTAGGAGATAGAACCAAAGGCCCATACAAGAGGTAACAACTAGGAAATTCCTAAGGTGGTGATAAAATTTCCCCAAAGTCACAACACAAAAGAAAAGACAAGAAGACCACAAGGACTACCAGAGGCATGATCAAATTTAGTAGAGACTCTAAGCTACAAGCTAGGTGAGTGTCATCGCATAGCCCTCACCCCTTGGGTTGTCCTGGTACTAGCCACTCTTGGCCCCAGCCCCCAAGTAGGCACATGCGGAACCGAATGCCTCTCATACAGACAAGGTCATCCAGTCGTACCTACGCATAGGTACCTTCTCCCACTCCCATCCTTAGTCTTTACTAGCACTAAAGGCATGGGTGAGGCACAATTAATCTTGATTAGTGTGTAATTTCCCATTCCAATAATCTCCCATTCCCAATTCATTTATTTAGGTTATCACTTGATTAAATAACTCATAGTAGGTTATCCTGGTACTAGCCACTTAGGGCCCCGGCCCCTCACTATGAGCCACTCACCTAGTGTACTTAGGTTCCCTAACATACATATAAAAATCATAAGAGCATAATAGATCCATCATCAAGAATTCATATCAATTCTATAACAACATTTGATTGAGTTTAGGAAAACATATGTTGTCCCTAGTCCACTTGACAACCCTAAACCCAATATGGCATACGGAATGTTCCAAACATATAAGAAGACATCCAAGTGATATTATAAACATATTCAGAGTATACATAGATCCAATTAACCAAAAAAACATTCTAATAGCCTCTGGTGACCATACGAAACTTTAAAACTTAATGATGTTCTTAAACTGAATTATTTCAAGCAAGGATTAAATGCAAAGAATAGTCATCATAGAACAGTCAACCATATCTTCCACAAAACAAATAATAAAGGAAATCTCTTTAGTGGGGATTTAGATAACATAATTATGGACTCTCAATTTGATTTTTAGGAAGATCCAATGGTGGGAAACAAAGTTATGGCTTCTGGTTTAAAACAGAAAATTCTAGTTAGGGTTCAGACCTGCCTTCACTAAAACGGTTGTAATTTTTACAAAACATAATAAAAATTCTCCAAACAAATTGGAAATGAAAGATAAGATTTAGGAGAATCTTTTATATCAAATTTAGACTTTTATATAATCATATCATCCTGTAGCATATGAATACATTTGACAGAAAATTCGGAATCGAGAATGGACAGGCATAGTCTGCCAAAATGTCAAAAATAAGGTATTAATTAGACCCTAAAAATAAAATCAGAGAGATACCCATTTGAGATCTGTAAATTTTACTTCCAAAAAATCAATTTAGTAAAACCCTAGATTCAATTTAAATTATTATAATAATAGATCTCCAAAAATGGGTTGCTAAAAACCCTAGGAAAACACATGCCAATTCTTACAAACAAAAACTCAAAACTTTAAAATAACCATAGAAATTAAAAGTACAGATATAATAAATAATTATAATATATAAATAGATCCATAATCTATCAGAGACATAAAGTAACTAACATATTCAATCCATACCTCATGTCCTACGAAGGTTGAATCGAAGAAGGAAGGAAACAAAAGAGAAGACAAATCCAAACTTGAGATGTATCCTTCAAACCCTATCCACTTTCAGAAATCTCCATGAAAGAAAGAAATAATTCCACATCAAATAATCCCTCTCTCAACTATTGAAATTCTCACAAAAATGTCTCTCTCCCAAAAGCAAAGATAACCAAAAATTCTTAAAGACATATGCTTACAAAATCTCCCTCACATCTCCAAGTTTTCTCTCCAAAATCACCATGAAAATTAAGGCCATCCTCTCCTCAATGCTTCAGCCCCAAAATCCCCCCCCTTCAAATGAGAAAGTAGTGCATATAAATAGATTTCCAAAGGTTGAGAGGAAAAGTAACCAACTCCCAACTAACTCTTAACTAAAGGGTATTATAAAATAACTTAATATCATACAACTATATTACTCAAATATACAATAAAAGATTATTTGTATTCATTCATACACATATGTAATATTATCCTAACATATATGCATATGCCATCATTAATTACATCAATATCTATATATATAACCTATCCTCATTATTAATAATTAACAATTGAGAATAATATACCTCGCATTATTTAATATTTAATTATTAATAATATTATACTTTACATTAATCCCAAAATATACACCATCAACAATATCTACAATAATTAACATATAATCACATATAAATTATATATATATAAATACATATATGTGTGCACCCATATATATATTTCCATATATATATATATATTTATATTTATATAGATACATGCCAAATACCAAACACTATAATCTATAAGATTATGAAGTAATAGATCACAATATTATTACCTATTTATAATTACTATAGGATATAACACTGAGGTAAAATAAAATCACATGCCTCAAAATAAATCTAATCATCCAAAGAGGCCATACAAATCATCTATGAAACATATCGAGAAAACCATAAGATCAAACAAGGTAAACCAAAGTCAACAAGGAAAGTCAAGCCAAACTCCTGAAACACAACATAGAAAGATTAACTAAGAATCATACCAAGAAGGAGAAATAAATAAAATGAGTAAACAAATCATACAACCAAATGAATTCAAGTGGCCACAAGGCACTAACTAAAACCATGCCCAACCGGGTCCGTTGGATCTAGGTTTTTGACCCAAAGGTTGACTGACAAAGAAGGAACCCTAATATTCCCAAATTGGAATAATGACAAAGGAAGACTCATGTAGGGGCCTTAGTACTATCTCCATAACAACAACCATCAAGGATTTGAGGGCATGCTCAGACCTGTAAAGCCAGGTGAAGTCGATGCCCGGCACCTGCAAGCCTGCATCACAAAGAAGAAATACATATGCACAGATATACATATAAAAGAAAACATTGCAGACAGATGACCAGGATCGATACATCGTGTGGACCTCAGCTATGTGAGTAACTACGACTTCGTCCTGAATCATGAAAACACATCATGTATATATATACACTCAAAGCATGTAGCATCATCATAATGAAGGTTAGAATCTCAAGCATTGTGTTAGTCTCTTATCAATACTAATAATAAATTAACATAATCAAATCATCAAGTGAGATACAAGATTCATCCAAGGTAACCTTAATAGAAGAAAATATAAATAACCACTTATATATATCTATCAAGTACATATCATATAACATCCTAACTATGTTCATAAAGGTCTTGTAGGCACTCAATACATACATGGAGATAAATACATGCAAGAATGTTACCTTTAGATAGTATGTCTGATATTAGAATCATTGAGTACTAGCTTATGAAATTATTATAAACAACTATAGGAATAGATCAAACAAGTATCATGTACAACTTAAGCTATAAGAAAACATCGAAGGATCTTAATTCTTTCAAAAACACAAAACTTATATTAGGGTTAGAGGGGTATTACACAAAGGTCCTACTATCAGTTGTATGTAGCCATTGTTAAGTAAAGGTATAGCAGATTCTCCAATTCCAGATATGTCAAGTCTCATCTGACTTTTACATGTAGTAAATATGTCCTTATTCAGCTTTGGCACTTCCCTCTTATACATCTTGTAATCTTTCTATTGAAGTCCTTAAAACTTTATTCCAAGCAACCAATATGCTCTGATACCAATTGTTAGAATAACTGAGAGGGGGTTGAATCAGTTAGATCAGTTATCCTATAGTCCTAAATACAAAGATGTACCTTATCAAATAATTCCAATAAATTATGCACCTCGGTAACATAAAATATTAATTTGTCTGTTCACTTTACCAATTACTAGTAAATAGCTAACTGTGATTACTGACCAAATCAATTATGCAGTATGTAAAGTATGATAGAAAACACAATCACCACAAGTAACACATAACACAATGATTTAACATGGAAACCTTGTTAAGGGAAAAACCACCTGGGACCAGTAACCCAAAATAATTCACTCTTCTGAAGTGAACTCGGTGAAGAGCCAACCCTATTAAAGGTTACAAACACACTATTAAGTATGACTTGGTTAGAGGATTTAACACTAATAGTTAACTTTTGACCAGCATTTACTATGGGGTCAACAAGATAACAATGCACATTCTCTGAATGACATAGGGAAGAATATAAGACTGTTAAGTCCACTCGGTTAAGAGATTTTTCTAAATCAATGGTTAAACTAATACAATATGATCTAATCCAAATACAACTCAATTGCAGATATTCAGATCTATGCTAGGCCCATACAAATCCTCTTGTAAATAATCAAATTCACTTCTTCAATATTCATCAACTTACTGTCACCCGGTAAATGGTTCTCTAATGCTCGGTTAACTCTGTAGTTCAGTTCTTTCAATAACCAGTCTGATCAGGCATGCATGAATAGTCTTCATGCAAAATCTTTGTAGTCTTCTTCTTCCGGCATGTTTCAACAATGAAACTCATATCTCTTATATAGACAAGTAAACTATTTTCATATTAGCCATTAGATTTTGCTGATTAATCTCCTTCATCCATTTTGCCTCTTAAACCTTCATCGGTAGATGTGTCATTAACACATTTCAATCTCATCCTTTAGATCTTCTCAAAATTTTGTCATTTGTGGATCTCATAACAAACTTAATCCTTAATCTCAAAATCATAACAATTCCAACTCATCAAATTCAATCACCTGTTCTTTTCATTTAATGTTTTCATCCATTCTCAGTTAATATAGAAATGTGTCGATGATACCTAGTTAAACTAACTTGGTTGATATTGTCACTCGATATACACTGCACTTGCTTGGTGTATATAGAAATCTTCAATTACTGACCACATTGTCTTGTTCCATTTTAGATCTCTTCTTCATAATAGATTAATGTAACATGCTCAAGTCAACAATATAAAGCCATAGACTCATCAATAAGTTACCCAATGTTTACCTTAGCCTTATCTATCATATCCATCTCTTTTTCTCATGTAGATATCTTAGTTGTTCATCTTTTCCTCCTCTAACAGATGTTCAGATGTTTGTAACTAACATGATAAGTATTGTCAAGACTAGTTGGCATCAATGACAACATATTGACTAATTTAATCATCTTACATATCATTTCAGTACTCGATGATCTCTAATCATTGTTTCTTTAGTTCATTCAATTATTCAATTAGTTATAGTTCATTAGATACATCACTCATCTTCAATATATTACCCCCAAGGTAATAGACAAGTAGATGTTAGAAATAGGGAATATTGAGGGGGGGGTGAATCAGTATTCTCCAAACTTTTACTTTTTCCCAATTATGAATATATCAAATTAACTTGATGCTTGCAAAATAAAGTAAACTAAATAACATGCAAAGAAATAAATCAAATGAAAACCCTAGCCAAGGGAAAACCCCAGTAGGGATGATACCCACAACTGATCCACTAATCAAAAGTATCTTGTTAAGGATGTTGACCCTATTAGGAGTCTATTACATACATATAGTGTCTTTGTCCTGATTAAAGGACTCTAAGCCTTGTTAGAAGCCTTAACCCTGCTAAGAGTTGGTATTACACAATAGAATGATTAAAAGATGAGCTCACTATCCAAACATGTAATATACAATGATATCTAATTACAAAAGGTAAAGTACATAACCTTTCACTGATGTCAAATAGCTTTCCTATTTTGATTTAGTTTTATAGCTTCTTTACTTTCATATACAAAGTCTTCTTTCTTTTCTTTTACAACATACAACCTCACATCATATCATTACAATATCTTATTACATCGATCTCTTTGTTTGCATTACATACTACTTACATTTATATAAGTTATTAAGAATAATAACTTCACAGGTGGCTTTACAAAACATAAATTCTTTCCAAAATACAAAACTAACTTATGCTTTCCAAGAGTTAACATCTAGGATGTCATCCCTTGTATGGTTAAGTCATTATTTTGATAAACAAAATAATCCCTTAACTATTATACTTGTTATGTCTTCTTACTCTGCTCAGTTGGCTTCAACTCTGTCTCGGTAAGCTTATAATAACTCCTTTTGTACATTCTTTATAGACTTACACTTCCAGATGTGTCTTTGTCATACATAGAATTATCCATGTTCAAGTGTACATGCACCAAACCTACTTCTATCAGCATCGCTATCCAAAACTGTCTTTGGTTGGACTAGAAAATGCTGGTATACTTAGACAATTTTACTTGTGCTCTAACATAAATTCTTTGTATCATAGTGTGATCTTCATACTAATTATATGTTGCCATAATGACAACAACTTGATATCCTACTCAGTCAAAATGCCAACAATCTCCCCCTGTGTCATTGGTGGCAACATATAATAAAATTGGCTAAGTCTTACAAAGATTTCAAAATTGTGGGCATAACAAAAAATTCTTCAGTATACTTATATCTTCAAATATCTATAGAATATCTATACTCCCCCTAGGAGTATCCCTCCATATTGTCTATACAATATACTATCTATACAATTTTCTACTACCACTCCCCCTTTGACAATAATGACAAAAAAAAGGGTGCCAAAACTATTCAAAAATGTTTACCTCTGGATTCAAAATTGCAAAGCCTATAGGCTTGCAACACAATTTGCAAAGTTTATCTTTATGCTCTCTATCTCCTTCTCCCATGATTTCTTAATGGCATCTGAGACACTAAGGAGTGCACATAAACCATAAGATGCTATTTCACATGCCTGAAGATTTGCATAGTGAAATTTCTCATAAGATGTCTTAGAGGTAAGACATTCTTCCAATTTACTTTCAAAAATACTTATCTTAACTGAAACAAGCTCTCTTAATAGAGAAAATCTCCTCAATTTCTTTTCCTTTTCATTGCTTAGAATCCTTATTTCATCATACAATTTACTTATATTCTTCTCAATATCTGAGATCTTCACATTCAGACTAGATAAGAGATTTGTTGTTGATTGTATTTTTGCCTCTTTTGCTTTGATCTTCTTTGTTATTTCAGATACATGATCCTCAGATTTTGTACACTGAATGTACAAGGTTTTTCCTCTTTCCAAGCTTCTTCTTAGTTCATTTATGCAAACATCAAAATTATCAATATCATTTCTGATATTCTGACATATATCCTAAAATATCTTGGCTTCATAGGTTTCTTGAGCTTTGACTGTAGCCATGTCTGATAAGTTTGTGAATTCATTGTAAAATGATTTCACAACTTCTTTTGCTTTGACCTATGGATCTGCTTCATTTATCTGACTAGTTATAATATTTTGCAGCTTCTTTGTTACTTCAAGCAAAGATCCTTCAAGGCTTTTTCTTATTCTTGCCGATGATTCTGTTCAAGGATGAGATCAACTCTATTTGATCATCATCATCAACTTCCTATCCAAGACTAGCAAAGATAGATTCAATCTATGGCTTCTCTGCTACTACCTTGGGTGTGGGACTGATTGCTTCTTGTTCTTGTGTTTCTTCTTGTCCTACTACCTCTGTATTAACTTGTGTTTCTACTTGTGTCTATTGTGCTTCTTCCTCTTTTCTTGTTTCCTTTCCTTCTTCCTTATCAACTGTCATGTCATGCTTCTCAAGAGCCAAATTGTCAACAATGTTCTCACGATTGTTGAATGGGTTATCTTCACTATCCAAAGTGATATGCATTCCTTCCACATTCATGGTTTCATCTTCAATGTTAATTGATGGTGGTGGTGATGGTGAAGGACTTTTCTGATGCTCAGCTTCCAATACTTGATCAGATGCACTTGTGTGCTCACTAGGGCCGGAGGTCATTACCTTTATAACTGCTTGTTTAGTCTCTTTATTTATTTCCTCATAGTTTCCTCCCATTATCAAGATGGTTCTCCTTTTCATTATTAAATGAGTATTAAGATTTTTCATAATTTCTTTGAAATCATCTTCATCTTTAATGTCACAGAGCTTTCTCACATAGTTTTCCCTTATACTTTTATCTTCTTTAACTGGTCTTTTCTTCCTGTTAACTAACTTTTCAAAGAGTTCATCAGGAATCTTTCCTTGAATACTATCAAACCTTTTATCTACCAATATCATTTGCCTGACAACTACATTTTCTAAGTTCAACTTCTTATCTAATAATTGTACAACTCATAGAATTTATTCATTTTAGTGAAATCACCTTCATTAATGATTAAGACATTCACTTTCTCTATCTTTGGTTTCCATTTATTTTTACTGCTTCCAGTTTCTTCATCATCTTTCACTTTAGATGCCTTTCTTTGCACTAGGGTGAATATGGTTTTCTGTCTCTTTCCTGGCCCACTTGTCATTTCCTTTACTCTTGTTGCTAGTGGAGTGGTGGAGGATCTAGTAGATTTTCTTACTTCCTGCATGTCTTCAACTTTAATCACTTCTTCTAAATCCTAAACTTCTTCAGTTTGATCTGCAACTGATGATAAGGGTGGAACAGACAAAAATTATTTTTCTCCAATGTCTCTTATTATTATTTTTTGTCTTCTTTGCAACTAGGAATTCATGTTTTGTCAAGCTTGTATCCTTAATAATTTTCTCAATAGTGCTATCAACTCTCTTCTTTACTAATTTCTCTTCTTTTAGTGACTTTGCGGAGTTAAAGTTCTCCTCATTGGTTCCAAATCTAGAACTGTTCACATCCAGCTTTCTCTTAAGTAATCTATTCACATACTCTTCTACTTCAACTTCAGATACTTCATATCCAAGTGGATCTATAAATTCTATAATACCCCAAATTTGGCATCTTGCTATCCTAACCAATTTTTGTTGCATTTAGTCTCATTCTATCAAATTTCTAAATCACCAAAGTCCTATTGTACTAGGTAATTCTATCTTCTAATTGACTTTACTTGACTTTACATCTCTTTAACATTTGGACTTTGGAAATAAAATGAACCTCTCATGTGTTTGGCTTGAGTGTTTCTTGCTTTCATAGATCACACTTTCCATTTTTCTATAAAAGAAACAAGGAATCTAGATTTTCTTTCTTGCAATATATGTTTTACATAGTAATTAGGCCCTATGAACACTATTTGTGGCATTCTTGAGAGAGTGGGCTTCATTCGCTTATTCTACATGCGAAGCTCTTCTCAAAGATAGATCCCCTTGTAGGTAGGGAAGGACTTGTTATCATCTCATGGTCTTACTTGGTTTAGTCTTCAATCTTTGATGGTATGTTTTCTCTTGGTCCCACTTAGAGAGATCGGTAGTCATTGTTGTTGACATATAAACCTTGGTGAGGTGGTTTCAACTTAGCATGTCAATTAATCTGATTGCTATGTTTGGGTGAGGTGAAGAGGCTAGAGGATTATGCTATGTTCCCTTTGGGGCACATTAGAAACTTAGAACCCTTGAATTTGAGCTAAGTTCCCATGTGGTCCATTTTGTGAGTCTTCCTTGTTAGAGAGGGTTAACTATATTGGACATTCCCTTTATTGGTTAAACTATGTGGATGGAACCTCAAGCGGTAATAGCCATTTCTACCATGATAGCAACAACTGCTATATAAATGTCCTTGTCAAAGAAATCTCCATAGGTGTAGTTTCTTTTTGGGCTATCAAATCTCCTCAACATCTTTGATTGATTAAATTTTTGGAATGTGTCAAAACCTTGGTGCACCTAGATTGGATTTCACCCTCTTGAGATTGCCAAAGTTGCAGAATTGACCATTACTATGAACCATAGTGCAACCAACTTTTTATTTTCTAGGAATATGTGCATGACTACGAAATATTTTGAGAACATACACAAGTAGAATTCTTAGAGAATAGAATACTATGTCACTATTCTTGTCCATGCACAAGGTTGCTTTGTCCCTTTCTCATTGTTTGAAGACAATTGTTTTCTTGAACTCCCTGATTTTTGTCTTGTGTGCTTGATCAACGATAAAAATCTATTAATGCATCTAGTTGGTCAAGTAAAATGAATGAAAACTGAGTTTGCTAATTTGAACTATCTAAAACTAGTTTGCAAATTGACCTTTCTATTAGAGAAAATCCCACGTTGTGTCTCAAAATTTGATTCTATCTTGAAAATTGATCCACACTGTCTAATTATATATTTTGTCGACTAGTTCTTTACATTCTCTCGTGTGATCTTTCACTTCCTCATGTGAAATTGGCATTTTCTCATGCGGGATTTCACATCCTCACACAAAGTTTTGCTACAGTCTGTCAGAGACCCCTATCATTTCATTTTTGTCTGATCCATCACTTTCTCACATGAGCCAGGTATTTCCTCACGTGAACCTAGCATTTCCTTAGGTGGGACTGCACTTTCTCGTGAGAAAACTATCCCCAATTTGTCAAAATGGTGAGCTATTTCCCATCTATTGGTCAACTTTTTGCCTGATCTGATTCCTATTTAGGGTCCACCTGTCTATTTTCCTACTTGTACACAGTCTGAAACTGAATATCTCAGGCTGAGAATCATGTGATAACCGCTTGAACTCATTTTGTGTCTTTGTTATCTGCATGTTCTACTATCTTCTTGTACCTTGTGACACAATAGTCATCATTCAATTGTTTTAACCTTACTCTTGATGAATCATGCCTGGTACATTTCACTTTTATCATTTTTTTCTTTTCCAAAGACAGAGGTCCAAGCATAGTCCTGGTTCTCTCTCATTACTTAATCCTCATCTATGACTATTGCAACTTGAAGTAGCAACGTGTTCTCTTCAAGTCCCACCAGACGGGGTAGAGGTAGACCTTGCAACCAAGGATGAGGTCATTATGAGCTTGCCATATAATCTGAGTGCTATAGGGGATCTTCATGTTTTTCTTCAGACACATCAAGAGAGGAGTCAATTTTCTCTCTATAATTTGACCTCATGTCCAATGTACTTTTACTGTGAACTTCAGTCAAGTTAGGAATCCCTTGTTTTGAGAACACCAAAGCTCTAAAGAATCACCATTTGAAATTGATCCTTTTGAGGCAACAAAGGTTTCCTTAGCGATGACCTCTTGTCATATTGAACCTCTCCACACTCAATATATTCACACTAAGCACATGCACACTAGCAAGATGGCAAACCAAAATCAAGAGGGTGAGTATAGTAGAGCTCATGATCATGATCAAGATCAAGCTCAAGACAACTAGGAAGAATTTCATGCCCAGAGTGTCTTTGAAATCCTTGGTAATGATGATGAAGAGATAACCCAGCAAGACGTTGAGGCTTCCCAATCTAACAAAAGTCTCCACAAGATGATGGAAATTATAATGAAAGAAGAGAAGGAGAAATAATTTCTCGAACTAGCCAACCAAGGGGCCAAGTTACCCCCAAACTATAAAGTTGAGACTCTTGTAGTCAAAGAAGAGGAAACAGAGACCACTAAACTACAAAAACTAGTTCAAGACATGCAAGACCAAATTGGACAACTCATGAAAACCAAGGACAAACTAGAAAACTAGTTCACATTGGAGAGCATCTATCCATTCCCATTTGACAAGAGTCTTAGCATGCCACCTTTTTCCAAAGGTGTAGAACTTTCCAAATATGATAAATATTTGGGTACCTATGATCCTCAAGATCACTTGAGAGTTTGGTTCTCTATCCATGGAGATTATACATAACTAGACTTATCTCATGCATCTCTTCCTGCATAGTTTGGGTGGGTCTTCTATCAAGTGGTTCTCTCAACTTCCTACCAGCATCAAGTCTTTTGATGAGATTGCTAATCTATTCCTCCAGCACTATTCACATAACATCTAGCATCTGGTTAATATCTGTGATCATTGCAATCTGAAACAAAGACCTAGGGAACCTTTCCTGATATTTCTCCAGTGATGGAGATAACTCTACACCAAATACTCTCACAAAATACCAAAATTTTAGAATCTCGATATCTTTTTAGACAATCTTCCTGATTTTGGATACCAAGTATAGCTATAAGGCCCTTTGACCTTTGATGATATGATCAAGCAAGTTGTGAGAATAGAGACGTTCATGGTTAAAAAAGGAGAGCTGACCCTACACAAAGATAACAAGAAAGGTCCTCCTCAAGCAAAGACAAAACTAAAATCGTCAACAAAAACTAGGATGTTGTGAATGATGGAGTCATTGACAATGTGACCCTAAAGCCTCTAAAGGTTATTTTCAACCTTACCTCTAGCATGCAGGCAACCAAAGCCATTGAAAAAGCTACGGCAGACACTCAGCCACCTTTGAAATTTTCTAGGAGCAAAACTTAGGCACCTCGACCCAAATGTGAGTTCACTTCCCTAAGGGAACCTCTTGATGTGGTTTACAAGACTCTCTTGCAAAACCAAATACTCACACCCCTAGATAACTTGTGTCCTTATGATCCACAATCACGTCCTACTTGGTGGAATGAATCTGCATACTCTAATTACCATAAAAACAAGGGTCAGAAGACTTCCAGTTGTATTCAACTCTGACATAAGATCCAATATCTTATCGATAATGGTGATATTTTTGTGAGCAATCATAACAAGAAATTGGATCACCAAGAATTCAAAGACCATTTTCCTCCTCATGAGAAAGGTGAGTCCTCTAAGACCAAGAACACAAACAACAAGGTCAACTATATGTACAATACTAATGACAATGTTATTAATATGGTTGAACCTATCGATGTCAAGTACAGTGATGTGATCACTACCAAGGAGAGAAGAGATGCTCCTAGACCCAACACTCTTTTTGTCCTACAAGGACCTGTGTCTCAATCTTCCAAACCATAATAGTCTCCAATTTGTGCGAATGTTGTCACTCAATCTTGTGTAAAGATCATTATAAATTGCCCTGAGCCTTCCACATCTACACTGAAACAACCAGCAAATACAGCTATTGTTGGCCCTGCCAACAAGAATTAAAAATTGGTCCCTATGCCTAGCAATTCCAATTATAGCATCCTAGACTAATTACAATGTACCAATGCTCAGATCGCTATCTTCAAGCTATTGAAGATCTCACCTGCTCATAGGAAGATTCTTGATAAAGCCCTCACTGAGGCAAATGTCCCAAAAGATCTTGATCTGGACCGGTTTCAATCCATGGTGGGTCACCTGACCTCACCCCATTACCTGTCTTTCTCTGACGAAGATGATCATTCATTAAGCCATCCGCACAATGCCCCTCTACATATTGAAGTCATAATAGGCCCAAAGCACATCCGTCGTGTCCTCATTGATAATGGTGTTGGTCTTAATATCTGCTATGCTAACTTTCTCACCCATTTAGGCTATGGTGAAGACTGTATAGATTCCTATAAAAATATCACCATCAAGGCATACGATGAAGAAGAATACAAATCCAAAGGTTTAGTGGTGTTGCCAATTTGAGTTGGACCTGTCGAGAGAGATGTTATCTATCAAGTTCTAGACATCCCTCTTGCATATAATATACTATTAGGAATACCGTGGATCCATGAGATACGGGAAGTTCCTTCTACCTACCATCAATGTATCAAGTTTCCATTTCATGGAGTAGAAGTGACTGTACCTACCAACACGAGCTATTCCTACAATATGCTCACACAATCTGCTGATAGCTTTGTCCCAACCAACTGCAAATCTTCTAAATTTTTCAATGCCAAACACAAAGAAATGGAAAAGACTCTAAAACTCAAGGATTCTTGCATGGGGGAGTATTAGATGGAGCATGTATTGTCACTAACATCTCTACCTCTATCTCCTCGTTCCTAGAGGAGACCTTCTGAGAACAAGAAACCTTTTATCATGTCCCCTCGAGTAGTCTATGATGGTGCTTTTGTATAGCCCACAACACCATTAGAAGATGAGGATGAAGATAGAGCCATTACAGCTTGGATTCATAAAGAGAAGGACCTATCTGAACAAGTCACCCCAACTCATGATATAGAACATGAACCAAATAGGGAAGGCTTTAAACTCATGAAATGCTTTGGCTACAAAGGGAGCGGCCCTATAGGGGTGAATAATAATGGATTGCTTGAACCAATTATAGCTACAGGACAAAGGACAAAAGACACTACTGGTCTAGGCTTCAAACAGATCTTGTTCCATTTAGGGATTAATAAATTTGTATCAGAACTAGAATGCTAGCTAGCATCTAAGGACACTATTTTAACTGAAAACCTAGAGGTCAGTTTAGATGAGGATACCTTTCCTTATCCTATTCGTCCAAATCTTGTCACACTCTTCATAGAGCTAGATGATTTTGCACAGCGTGTCAGACCTTGAAACTGATAGTGATTTTGATGACACCACCTCAATTACTCCATTGATATATGAGCAGTTAAGGAAAATGAAAATAGCTCACCCTAACTATCAACAGGAATTGTACATGCCATCACCTTTCCAAGCAAGGTTCAAACAGGAACAACTTCAACAAAAAATGACAAGAGATGATAACAAGTCAGATGATATAGCTAGTATTGATGGAGTTCCTATATCAAGTATTACAGACTCACATGAGTATGAATTTGATTCTCTATCTGACACAACTTCTGATAAAGACATAGACATTGTACACATATTTGAAAACCTTCTCGAAGTAGGTGAAGGGTCTAGTGTTAGGACAACTGAGTGTGATTCTACTAATTTTAACATACCCTCTAGTTCCAATGTAAGGTCTCGAAGGGACTCGAACACACCTTTGGATGAGATCGCTTTAGGTCTCGACTTGCTTGTCTATGCTTTTGATGACTATACCATGAACATGCTTGAACTTGTCACTTCTCTTTCACTCCACCATCCTAAACTGATAAACTGGAACCCTTCCTCTCCATCCAATGAAGTCCTTGTGTTCCAAAATGATTATGCTCTTGATTGTTACCTTAACGTTGTTGAACTGGTAACGTCTTCCACCAATGAAGATAGTATCAACATGACCAAGGTAGATATCAAGTATCTCAGTCATAAAATTAAAAGAAGAAAAAAGAATAGGCAATCTGATGGTGAAAAACACATTATGGCAGTATCAAAGCCAAAAAAAAGTAAAAATAAAAGACATATCTGAGGGTGAAAACCTCTCTGAGGTGCCCAAGGATGGGATACTTGATATACTTCCAAGTCATTTCTAGGAAAGGTCTTTAGTACTCATTGAGCCAACTCAACCAGAAAACTTGGGCACGGAAGCTACACCTCAGATCATCCATTTGGCACAGTCCTTATCTGCGAAAGAAAAAGAGGAATTCACTACATTCTTTCAAAGAAAGAAGATCAACTTTGCATGGACATATTTTGATATGCCTAGATTGGATCCTAATCTAATCATGGATCACCTATCTATTGCACTAGGCATTAAGCCTATTAAACAAAAGCTTCGAAAGATGCATCCGCATGTGGCACTATTAGTCAAAGTTGAACTAGAAAAATTGCTTAAAGTTGGCTCCATCAGAGCAATTGACTATGTGAAATGGATTTCCAATATCATTCCAGTTTCTAAACATGACAAATCTATCAGAGTCTACACAGATTTCCAAGATTTGAAAAAATCTTATCCCAAGAATGACTTCCTGTTACCCAACATTGACATGATTGTAGACATGACAGCAGGTTATGAAATGTATTCACTAATGGACAGTTTCTCTAGCAACAACCAGATAAAAATTGTGCCAGAAGACCAAGAGAAGACTGCCTTCACATGTGCTTGTGGAACTTTCTATTGAATATCATGCCCTTCGGACTTAAAAATGTTGGAGCCACATATCAAAGAGCTATCACCACTATCTTTCATGGCATGATGCATAAGATGATGGAAGATTGTGTGGATGATACATTAGCTAAGAGCATGGAATGGAAAGTAAATCTTGCAGATCTAGGTCCTATACTAGATCGAATGGAACAATTTATTCTAAGGCTCAACCCAAAAAAATGTGCATTTGGTGTTACATCTGGAAAGTTATTATGTTACATCATATCAAAAAAAGTCATAGAAGTGGACCCTGAGAAAGTTCAAGCCATCATGGAAATGCCTCTACCATGCAACATCAGTCAGATGAGAGGGCTCCAAGGTCAGTTACAGTCTATATGGATCTTCATTGCAAAACTAACAAACAAGTCACAACCATTCACTAAGACCTTACATAAAGGTGTGAATTATGAATGGAATGAAGACTATGACAAAGGGCTCAAATAGATCAAGCAATATCTTGCAAATCCACCAATACTGATGCCTCCTATTTATGGGAAGCTTCTCATTCTCTACATCTATGCTACAGACATGTCATTGGGTATCTTACTAGCTCAATAAGATTAGAACAACAAAGAAAGAGCTATTTATTACATCAGTAAAACTCTAGTCTCTTATGAAACAAACTACTATGTCATTGAGAAAGCTTGTCTAGTGGTGGTATTTGCTTCATAGAAACTACAGCACTACATGCTTTCTCACACTACACGTCTCATCATTAAGATTGATCCATTAAAGTATTTACTCAGCAAAGCTTCCCTCACAAGTAGACTGGCTAAATGGATCATGATACTCAGTGAGTTTGACATTGAATATGTAGAGAGAAAATCCATCAAAGGGCAGATGATCGTAGATTAGTTGGTAGAAGTTCCTCTCAAAGATCATCAACCACTAAAAATTAAGTTTATATATGAGTCCATAATGCTTCTCACACATCAAACATGGACTATGTTCTTTGATGGATCACGTCACCTAATCTGCAGTGCTTTATGGTACGTCATCATAGCTAATGACGTATATAGGCAGGGTCTAGATGGTACCCTCATTAGGTTTTTAGAACCCGATGAGTCTAAGTGTTTTTTAGTTGAGGTGCATGAAGGCATCTGTAGGTCTCACTCGAGTGGCTTGGCACTGGCCCGTAAGCTTATTAGAGATGGTTAGTATTGGCCTGATATGGAGAAAGAAGCTATACAATATGCTAAAGCTTGTAAATAGTGTCAACTTCATGGGAATCTGATCCATGCTCTCGCCAAGGAGTTAATTCCATTCATCACTTTCTGGCCATTTCAACAATGGGCCTTTGATTTGGTGGTTCAGATTCATCCTTCTTCATCAAATGGACACAAGTTCATTATCACTGCTACAGACTATTTCACTAAGTGGGTTGAGGTAGTACCTTTGACCATAGCCAATGGCAAATCTGTAGCCATGTTTATTCTAAATTACATCATCTGTAGGTATGGTGTACCCTCCTCAATAATCACTGACAATGGGGGTAGTTCAAGAACAAGGATCTGAAAGAGCTATGCTCTAAGTTCAATATTACTCAGCATTGGTCTTCCATCTATTATCCCCAGGGTAATGGATAGGTGAAAGCATCAAACAAGGTGATCCTTAAGATCCTCCACCGCATAGTTCACAGGTCTGGATGAGACTGGAAACTCCAGATTAATCTGGCTCTATGGGCTTATCGAACAAGCATATGAACATCGACAGGGGCCACGCCCTTTGCTTTGGTTTACAAAGTAGATGTTGTGCTACCTATTGAGGTCAAGATTTCTATGTTGTGAGTCTCTCTGAAAGGCCTCATCATTAATGAAGACATTAGAATATCTCAGCTACAAGAGCTAGAACTACTAAATGAATATCGGCAAGTGGTGTTCGATCATCTTCGAGCATATCAAAAATAGATTTCCAAGAGCTAAAACAAGAAAGTTAGACCAAGGGACTTCCAAGTGGGTGACCTCATCTTGAGAGAGAGCCCTAAGAATCAACAACAACAGATCCAGAAGGGAAAGTTTGAACCAAATTGGCTTGGTTCTTATATTGTTACTATAGTGTTTGGCTCAGGTGCCTATCAACTCTCTACTACTAAGGGAGAACAACTCAAAGAGTCGATCAATGCTCTACATCTGAAATGATTCTACAACTGAGACATCTTTAGAATGCTCCATGTACATACTCAATTCTGAAAAAATCCTAAAAATTGTAAAATGTCCATAAAAAATCTATTATCCTAGTGAAAACCTAGTAAATAGGCACTTTGATAATACCAAACAAAAAAATTGGAAAATTCAAAATATGAAAAAATTTTAAAAAATACAAAAAATACAAAAAATTTAAAAAACAAAAAATGTGCCATTGATGAAAACCTAGTAAACAAGTGTCATGGTAGCAAAAGCAATAAAAAAATTTCCAAGAAGGTGAAAACTTGGTAAACAAGTGCCTCTTGTTCCGCAATGCTGCACCTATCGTACCACCACTTGGCTCTGTATAGTTGCATTCCTACTTTTCCTACTTTATTTTTATCGCTCATGCACTTTCTCTTAGTTACCTTCAAGACTATGCTCAACTCTACATGGATTGTAACTGGTCATACTCTAGGAGCAACCTTCCTAGTACAGGGAACACTATCCTATCTTTTTTTGAGGATCTTCCTTGTATCAGTCACCAGTGGTTCTTACTGCATCTTCCTACTGATACCTAGCTAGTACTAAGATCTCTCTCTTTGAGGATCTTCCTTGTATTAGTCACCAGTGGTTCTCACTGCATCTGCCTACTAATACCTAGCTAGTACTAAGATCTCCATCTTTGAGGATCTTTCTTGTATCAATCACCAATGGTTATCATTGCATCTACCTACTGATGCATATCTATCACTGAGCTCTCTCTCCTTGAGACTCTCTCTTGCGTCAGTCACCAATGGTTCTCACTACGTGTGTCTACTTTCATTGTCTTGATGAGACTCCTCACAAATGTTGTATACTTCCAAATCAACATCAATCCACTGAAACTAAAACTAAATTTGATACTCTCTAAAGCATGCTAAGCTTTTCTTTTGTGTGCTTGTCTTTTTTCTTTATCATTCCCCCTCGAGAAACTCTAGGACATATATCTTGACTGAGAGATGTGAAGACTGGAGGCATGATCTTTTTCTTTACTTTCTATTTGCTGGTTTAGTTCCAATGATCCAAGGGATCCTTACAAATTGGGTGTCCCCTGTGAGAACCTTTATCTCATGTTGGATGGACATGTGTACCTTGACTCCTTTTATATGGAAACTTTGGTGAGTTTGGTTCTTCTCCTTGTCTGTTTGAGTGACATCTTTCTGCTACAAGTGAACTTTCAAACAATTGTCCTGTGTAGTGAATGTAAGGGTCACTGCAAGCATTTTTACTATACTTTTCAATCACTTAGAAAAATAAAACACTCTTGCCTGTCTGGTGTGTTTGTATACAAGAAACATTCAGGTCATCCTAGCAACCATGCTTTGATGCTTATGTTAACTTGCTAAATCAAAAGGAATACGTGTTCAGGTCATTCTGGCTTCTTGTGCCCTAATCCTTGCACCTCATTCTAACAAATCTAAGACTAATGTCATATTCATATTCTCATGATCATTGTTCAGTAAGATTTTTATGACATCTCACGACCATCCAATACCAAATTCTTTGTGATGATAACTATCTAATGGGTCCAGCAACCAAGTCCTAGGGGTTGCATCTAGCTTAGGCTTGCATTTTCATTCTATACTTGCATAGTGACAGTATTCGATGATCATTTGTTTGAATTCTCCTGGCTTTTTACACTGAGGGTTCTCATCTCACTTCCTGACTTCATCATGACTACACAAGTTTTCAGGATCAAAATCAAGATTTGACACTCCTACAGAGCTCAAAATTGTATTTTAAAATTTCTTGGACCGACGTGATTGGATGCTTCTGCAGTTGACCTCTCGATGTCATATTCTTGATAGAATCACATCTCATCATCATTTTCTTGAATTCTTCATCTTTTTCATCAAAATTCAACTCTAGTCAACACTGGTCAACTATGGTCAATCTTGGTCAACAGGACCTCCAAATCATTCCAAATCACTTCTAGATCTTCTCAATTCTTCCCTAATATATTCTAAGTTCTTCTAGACCTCTGATTATATCTCTATCTGCAACCTATTTCTATCAATCACCTTTATGACGTATCCTCTTTCGATTTCACTCTCGAGGGGGTAAGATGATTGCATCATTGAATCTAATCTTAATCAACAGTTCTCATCACTTGGGGCATGTTCAATTTTTCATACCTCACAGTCAAAATTGGACGTTCCACAATCTTGAATCACTAGGGGCATATGTGCCTTGCATCTTGTCCTCATATTGCTAGGTATCTAAGCAATCTAACTTAGATCCCTGGGAATCAAGCTTCGTTCTGGAGATGGTTCTCGAAATATCTATTGGGTATTGCAAAAATCTAACCCTAATTCCTAAAGGCCAAGCTTCATTCTGGAGATGGATCTCAAAATCTCTTTTTAATCAGTATCTGGGCAATCTAACCTAAGTCTCAGAGGACTAAAATTCATTCTGGAGATAGTCATAAAAATTTGCATCAGTTATCATTTAATCAACAGGTATTGGGGCAATCTAACCCTAACTCCTAAAGATTGAGCCTCATTCTAGGGACAGTCTTACTAAAAGTAGTAATATGACTGATGTCTTTGCAATCTAACCTAGACTTCAGAGAATCAAGCTTCATTCTGGAGATGGTTCTACAACTTGATCTGATCGGTGTCTTGGCAATCTAACCTTGACTTCCAAGGGTTAAGCTTCATTTTGGAGATAATCCTAAAAACCTCATAAATTGTCACATCAAACTATTCTTTGAATTAAAGCACTGCTCGCACATCAATTCAAAGAGGGGCAAAATGTAATACCCCAAAATTGGCATCTTACTATCCTAACCAATTTTGTTGCATTTAGTCTCATTCTATCAAATTTCTAAATCACCAAAGTCGTATTGTACTAGGAAATTATGTCTTCTAATTGACTTTACTCAACTTAGTGTCAAATGCAGAAAACCTTAAATCTGCATTAATCACATACTACATTTAATTCCTAAATATCAACTACAAATTGGCTAAACAAACCCTATGATTGATTAATTTAATTATAAAGTCCTAGCACTTTAATTAAATTAAATCCACCCTCTTTAGCTGAAATACATAAAAAAAGGAATTAAATAATATTTAGTTTTTTTAAATAAATATTCTCATTTTAATAATTCAATTTAATTATTCAAATAATTGAGAAAATCCATTTATGAGGCAATATTATATTTATTTAATCAAATATTCTATCCAAAAATCTTCTCTTCAGTACAGAAAAGGAAACTTTGAGTTAATTGGAAATTTAAAAATACAATAAAACAGTTAATTGCTTTATACACTCAAAAGGTAGAAAGTTGATTTCCTCTCTACAAGAAACTTGCTATTCTGAACTGAACTCTCATTCAATCTCCACCGTTCATTTGATTCGATCTCAACTATCGATTGAGTCCAGGATTCTATAAAAGAACCCTCTTTTCTCATTCAAAGGATCCCAATTTTTGAGCAACGAAGTGTTGTCGCATTTTCATTGCAACTCAGTTTACATTCAGAGATTTCATTCTTAGTTTGATAATCATTTCTAGATTAGTATATCATTTCTTAGATTAAATATGCACTTCATTTTAATCTAGTTTTCTTTCAAAGTTCTTAGATTAATACTCATGTTTTATTTCTAGATTAATCTTGCATATTCATTCTAGAATAAACTGCATTATGCTTTCAATTAAATCCTTCATTCTAGTGCTAGTCTATGGTTGTTGGACTCTTAATTATGAAAGCAAATCTCGAACCCTACCTAGATACGAGGCAACATGTCGAATCATCCAGACAGGCGAGATGAATGATCTCATATTCTTGGCTGCAACTGGTGAACAATGTCTATGTTGAAGTGTGAGGCTAAATTAGAGGCCCATATTTAGCTTATACAAATTCCACTCTCAGTTCAACAGCTTCAACATTAGTGAAATTAGTGTCAACCATAAAACATATCTCATTTATGTACTTCTCTACTATAGCCTATGGAATCCTTGACCTTTTTCTCATTTTATTCTGAAATGTTTTAATTACCAAGGTTGCGCTCTCATTAACTTTGTCTATAGGGTGTCTGAGATAAACCTTATTGATTTTGTCCATAGAGGTCCTATTATCATTCCAAATAGTGTACATAAATCTGCTCAATAAATGAAAAAACATGTATGTAATCAAAGATGAGAATCTAAACTGTGAGTTCTTGGTTCTCTTTATCTTCTCAAGGTTCTCAAACAACTGAATTCTTAAAATTTCACACATATCAACTTGAAATTTTTCAACGCACATCAAATATGTTGCATGAACCATTCCAGCTACCATGTCATCTTCTCTAGAATTTGCACAAAACTTATATGTTAAGATCTTGCTTACAAATATAACATCATCTTGTATTATCTTGTTGATTACTATCCCTCTACCATTACAGGATGACTTGGTGTTATCCAATACAGTCTTCTTTACATTTTTCTCATTAAAGGGTATGACTCCAGTTTTAGACAAACCTACCTCATGAATTAGGTCGCAGTGATATCTATCACTCTTTCATCTAGCCAAAATTTCCCATTGTGAATTCTACTTAAAATGATCTTTGTGCATTCATCATCTTCGAATTCATAGTGCAGTGAACATTTCACAATTTCATTTTCCTTCAAATGCTCAAACCCTACTTTCAATGACATATCCTGATTGTATAACTTCTCATACTCTTTAATCATATTACTCTCACTAAGGGTCTCAAATTTGCATTTCAGATAACCTTTTATATCCTCTAAATGTAAAACTATGTTTGGTACGGATGACAATGCAAGACTAGAGTCTTCTTCCAAGGGTTAGATAGATTCCCTTTTGACTCTAGGTCTAACATTATCCCTTACATGGTGAATAAGTGATACATCCATGACTTCTACAAAAGCTTTAACTGCTTGATAGATTTTCTCAGTAAAATACCTCAAATTCATGATTTAGGGCTTTGCGTAGATCCGACATGAAATTCTTTACCAAATCCTGAAAACTACTCTCAATCACCACTGTATTGATCTCCTTATCACTTGTAGTTGCTTGAATGATCAAATAATGCCGATCATAAGCTTTTAACCTTTCAATCTTTAAGATTCTGACATCACATTCAATTCCTTTGCTGCTTCTTTCCAAAAAGTTGTTCCTGTTTTCCTACAAAACTTCATACTCCTCGCGAACTCACATACATTCATATTAGCTCATGCGCTCTTAACCATAGTATCATTACATCATATACTACCTCGCATTAATTGCACTAGACTCAATTAATTCTACTCTAACTTCTACACTATCCTAAGTTCCTATTCTAGTGCATTCTATATGAATTAAGTGCTTTGAGATGGGTTAGGAAGAGATTCACACTTACTGTTAGATACTTTACCTGTATGATTACCTTGTGTACTGAGTGTGTCTTCTTGATCTTTGGCTTTAACAAATTTTACTTCTTCTGAATTACTACAGCATCCTTTCTGACTATTGCTTTCATTCTCATTTCTCCTTGTATATTTTCTAGGATTAGGGTTTCTCATGTAGTTCATTCTGCAAAATCTTATTGTATGACCAAATTTGTTACATATTTAGCAAACTAATCCATTGTTTCCATATCTTGGTCCTTTTTGGTTGATTTTTGATCTACAATTTCAGTCAATATGTCCAATCTTATTGCATCTATAACATACAACTCCATTTCTTCTGTTCATATCTTCAATAGGTCTCTTATCTGCATGGTTAGTATCTCTAAACATTCTACTACTTTTATTATCATTAGATCTAGGTTTCTTACATTCAATAGCTCTATGTCCAAAACCATGACAATTATATCAATAACCATTAAGAGGTTTGAATTGCTTACCTATGAAATCTTTCTTCATATGTCCAAAAGTATTACATGCAAAACATCTACCTTTGAATTCTCTTTGTGTATCTTTAGGTGGTTCATCATCTTTAGGTGGATTAGGTATGTCTTTAGATTTGTGAGCTTCATCAAGTTTCTTTTCATCTTTGTTCTCAGAGACTTTCAGATCTAGTTCCTTGCATTCTTCATTTATCTTAGATGAGTTAAATCCAACACCAGTTGTATCATAATATGGCTTTTGATAAGACATTTGTTCATCAATCTTCTCACTGGTGGAATACAATTTCTCAAGATGTTGTTTAGACTAAGTCAATTCACCTTTCACAATTGTATTGTACTTTTCAAGTTCAGCATACTGCAATTTGGTTTTTCCAAGTTCAGATGTCACTTTACAAAGTTTAGACTTTAGATCTTCATTTTCAGATTTTGGATTTGATCCATTCTTGCTATTTCCATCTTTCAAGCTTAAATTCAAATCTACAATCTTTAATTCATGTTTAAGGATCTCATTTTCTTTCTTCATATTTGAAATTTCGTCACAATCTTCGATTTGAATTGTAGGTTCTTTCTTTGATTTTAGTTCTTCCAATTTTTCTTTTAGCTTCTCAATGAAATTATTTACATCATCATATTTCCCTTTCAGAGTATCTCTTTCTTCAGTAAGAATATCAATCTATTCAAGAGCTTCTTAAGGATTCTTTTGTAACTGATCCATATCCATAGAGATCTTACTTAAGCTGCTAGGCTTTCTTTGAATAACTTTCTTCCGAGTAACTAAGCTCTGATACCAATTGTTAGAAATAGGGAATACTGAGAGGGGGGGTGAATCGGTATTCTACAAACTTTTACTTTTTCCCAATTATGGATATAACAGATTAACTTGATGCTTGCAAAATAAAGTAAACTAAATAACATGCAAAGCAATAAAGCAAATGAACTCATAACACCATGTTTGTTCTCGAGGAAACCCTGGCCAAGGGAAAACTCTGGTGGGGATGATACCCACAACTGATCCACTAATCAAAAGTATCCTATTAAGGATGTTGACCCTATTAGGAGTCTATTACATACATATAGTGTCTTTGTCCTGATTAAAGGACTCTAGGCCTTGTTAGAAGCCTCAACCCAACTAAGAGTTGGTATTACAGAATAGAATGATTACAAGATGAGCTCACTGCCTAAACATGTAATATACAATGATCTCTGATTACAAAAGGTAAAGTACATAACCTTTCACTATTGTTAAATAGCTTTCCTATTCTTATTTAGCTTTCTAGCTTCTTCGCTTTCATATACAAAGTCTTCTTTCTTTTCTTTTACAACATACAACCTCGCATCATATCATTACAATATCTTATTACATCAATATCTTTCTTCTCATTACATACTACTTACATTTATACAAGTTTTTAAGAATAATAACTTCACATACAGCTTTACAAAATATAAACTCTTTCCAAAATACAAAACTAACTTTTTCTTTCCAAGAGTTAACATCTAGGATGTCGTACCTTGTATGGTTAAGTCAGTATTTTGATAAACAAAATAATCCCTTAACTATTATACTTGTTCTATCTTCTTACTCTACTCAGTCGACTTCGACTCTGTCTCGATAATCTTGCATTAACTCCTTCTGTACATTTCGTATAGACTTGCGCTTCTAGATGTGTCTTTGTCATACATAAAATTATCCATGTTCAAGGGCACATGCACTAAACTTGCTTCTATCAACATCTCTATCCAAAACTGTCTTTGGTTAGACTAGAAAATGACGTTATACTTAGACAATTTTACTTGCACTCTAACATAAATGCTTTGTATCATAGTGTGATCTTCATATTGATTATATGTTTCTATAATGACAACAACTTGATATCCTACTCAACCAAATTGCCAATAGTAAAAGCAAAAAATAAGAACATCTTAAAGATATTAAAGAGAACGGTGGACAATTCAGGTAGAGATTGACATGTAAAAATAAACCCAACCTTATGGGCTTATAGGAAAAGTATCAGAAGGCCAACAGGAGCTACACCATTTCCCTTATTCTTTGGAGCAAAAGAAGTTTTACCTTTGGAGGTAGAAATTCCATCTTTAAGAGTATCCCTACATGGTTTGATAAGTGAGGAAGATTATAGGGTTGCTAGGTTACATGAACTGGAACTGCTAGATGAGAAATAGCAACAAGCCTTCAATCATTTGAAAGTGTATCAAAATTGAATGTCAAAGACCTATAAAAAGCATATCAAGTCAAGGACATTCCAAATAGGTGACTTAGTTTTGTGAGAAAATCCCAAGAATCAAGTAGAAAGAGAAAAGAAAGTAAAATGGGAATCAAACTGGTTAGGACCTTTTATGATCACTTCATCTTTTGGGATAGGCACCTATAAATTAGCTGATTGTGATGGAGAAGAATTACAAGAACCTATCAATAGCATTCATTTAAAAAGTTTCTACACATGAAGCAAATGAAAGGGGGTAGAAGAAAAAGAGTATCAGAAAATTAGATGGAGAGCATCCTATTTATTGTATATAGTCAAAAGAGATCCTGAAAATACCACAAACATTAAAAAATAGAAAAGAGCAAACAAATCATAAATGCAAAAAAGATCAAAAACAATAGAAAATGGAGCATGAAGAAAGCCAAAAACATTCAGAAATGATCCTCAAAAAGATGTTGTCTTGGTGAAAACCTAGCAAATAGGTGCCTTGATGATATGGAAAATAAAAAAAACACAAAAAAATTAGAAAAAATAAAAAGTGCCTTGGTGAAAACCTAGCAAATAGGCTCCTTGGTAGCAAAAAAAGGAAAAAGCTTTAAAAATAGAAAAAGAAAGAAAAATCCATTCAATTGGTGAAAACATGGTAAACAGGCACCATTGAAAGTCCAAGTCAGTCGCATACCTAGCAGTCATCATTGTAAATATTGCATTCACCAGCATTTGTATATACTGCATAATAAAACCCCACAATTGCATTTGCAAGTACCTAAAGATTTTTGTCACCTAATCTGCAAATTGTCCTAAGTCCCACAAACATAATCATATCAAACTGGGGGCAATCTACTCTAAACAAGGGAGGATTCATCAAAAGCAAATTTCGATCAGGCACCAAATCAATCCATCAAAACGCAAGTGAAACACTCAATCAAATCTTAATCCTAATCCAATTTGAACCAAACGCAAAACTGGATCCAAAATCTCACAAGACCTTATCTTTATTGGGATTAAAAATATGAAATGGATGGAACTATACTTCAAAGATGGATTTGAAAAAATAGTACAAATTTTTTCTAAAGTGTTGACTTGATTGATGAAATCATGTCTTTCTAGCGAATCGATGAAAGTTTTTAAACTAGACAAGCTATGATGAAAGCATGATATTTTGTTGATTTCTGAATGACTATCTTAAGATCAAAGTTTTAAAGAATGTATTATTTATCTAAGGATGTGATCATCAAAGAATCATCGAGGACTTGTACATATGATGAAACTAAGATCTTTGTTTGTTTACGCAAAAGGATACCTTGGTTATTTTGATGTTAAATATCATAATACCAAAATCCACTTGCAACATAGAATCTGACAAAATCAGTATTCATACTCTCATGATTGACTTCAATCATTGATAGTCATACCAAAGGATGGGAAAGCAACATAAGAGGTGAAAAAGGTATTCATATCATCATAGCTGAACTAGTGATGATTGTACTCAATTCGGATATCACAGACTGCTCAATGATGAATATAAGCTCCCAAAAAAAATTGAACAGTGACAGTTAGTTGCATACATCTTAGATTAAATGCATTTAAACTATTTACCTTTCTTAGCATAAACGCAAATTTGCAAAAGAGGTAAATAGAAAGGGGGTGGAGTCAAATCAAAAATCAAAGGGACATCAAAAACTATATGTGATTGAGTGTGTTGGAAATCAAAAATCAAATCAAAGGTGCATTGCATTAGTTCACTTGCATTTGTTAGATTCATGTGATCTTGCATTCATTTAGGACTTCTCCCTAAGTTCAATTAAGTTCACCATGTTTAGCTTGCATCTTTTTCATTAAAGTTATGCATTAGTTTACATCATTAGGTGACATTGCATTTAGTTTGCATTCATTTTAAAGATCCATCTCATCTAGTGTGCATTATTTTCAAGAAATCATTTTAAATCCATTAAGTACATTTACTGGTATGTTCATTCATTGCATCCATTAAACCATTTCATTTAAATAGACATAAGTTCGTCATTAGTTGTATAACATTTAGTTCATTCAAAAACATCACACATTGTATCATTCATTTATCATTAAAAACTCATGGCATTTATTTTCATTATACATTATATATCATTGCATCTACATTCATCAACATCATTCATCCATATAACATATAACATTTAGGATCATATACATCATTAATCATTAAATATCAATATTTCATCATTACATCATATAGGTCCATCACACTTTTGCATCACATTTACATTTACATATTCATTACATATCCATATCATTTAAAATCATATATCCATAAGTACCATTACATCGCATTAATCATTACATCATCATAAAAAAAATATTTATGTATCATTTGCATCCATAAACCATTAAAACAACATATATCATAAATCATTACAAAATCCATATCGCATACATTCACCTAATTTATGTCATACATAAGACAATCATTAAAGCATAAATAGAACACGTGCATCCATATCATTAATTACATCTTAAAAAGCATGAAACAAAACATATAGGAGATAGAATCATATAGATTTGCATATCATAGCAAAACTCCTGAAAAATAAAGTCCAACACATGATGATGTCACATAAACTAAATCTATCAACTAGGTATCAAAGTCCATGGTATTGTCATCAAAGCAAATATACATTAGGAAATCAAAGTCCATCAAAGTCTATCAAAGTATCATAACATAAAGAACATCAACTAATAAAAAGGATAGCAACAGAGTCTAATGTCTCAAGATCAAAAATGGAACATCATATACATCAATGAATAAAAAATATGTATCATCTCTACAGAATAGATCAACTACCAGAACCATCGGCACCATTAGGACCATGATCACTATCAGGAGGTCTGTTGGAACTAGCATGTAAACCATGCTGACTCATAGCATCCATAAATGTTTGCATCATCAAACTCAGCTAAGTAACCTATTGTCACATCTCTGACATCTCTGACTAAAGGGATCTCACATCTGAGGCTAAAGCTGGTATAGGAGTCTGTGTTGGGGCCTGGGCAAGAGGAGTCGGTGGAGGAGCCATGGAAGAAGACAGGATGGGAGAAGATGGAATGGAAGAAGATGGAATGGAAGAATATGGAATGGAAGATGATGGAATGGATAAAGATGGAATGAAAGAAGAAGAAGATGGAAGAACTGAAGAAGACAGCATTGCAGAGGAAGGAGCTTTTACTAGGGGAGCCTATGGAATAACATGTGGTGGAGCTTGTGGAAGAGGAACCTGTGCTGGTATGCCTTGAACCTTATCTATAAAAATATGTGTGCCCTGAGAATCCACATCGGCTACCACCTGAGCACCAATCTATCTCTGATATCAGACCCTATGTCAGCCCCATATGGCGACAAGATCCACAACAACCCGATGTAAAACTCTATCCACACCAGCACCTCGAACCCTCGGGCGACCACCCCTCATCTAAACACCACCCCTAGGATAAATAGAAGCAAGAGGAATCATTGGAATCACAACTTTGCCTCCTGCAACCACTCGCCTACCCCGTCGGCCCCGACGACCTCGTCTCCGATGACCCCCACCTCCATCCGCATCCCCGCCATCATCCTTTGACTCCTCCTCTATCCCTAACACTCACTCTGTCAGATCTGTGAATCTTGAAAAAGGGGTTCTGAGCAAACCAATCAGCATAATCATCAGTCATGCTAGCATCTATGATATGATCTCTCATATCCCAAGCCAAGTGACCTAGTTGTAGTACCTCCTGGCAAGTTGTCTTGTATTCAATCTGTGCTCCCACAGTGATCTCTCCACCTGTACTCGGGCATACATCATCAATCCTTATCACATACCCTATGTACGACCATACTATCGTAATACCTGAAAGAAGAAAAATCTCTCAATGATAAGCGGAGTGCGGCCTATCATCCATTTGGGTGTGCACATAAAAGGAAGCTCAGATGTGTCCTCTAGACATGCCTCACATCCAATGTATGGTCACCATATGACCTTATCCATGTTATCAATGACCCAACGCCAATAATCCAACTTACCCAAATGGGCCTGTACAACCATACCCTCATACATCCAGGCAAAAGTCTACCCAGGATCACGGTACCTCACAGAAATAGGTCTAGTCATTGGGATGTGCTCCTAGGTCCACAGCTGAAGCAAAATGACTCTTGCAAAAAGAGTCACTCCACGACGATACACCACTAAATGAAGCTCATGGTATAACTGGGCAAGAACACAAGTGCCCCAATCAAACCGTCGAGGCTGGACAATCAGATCCTCAAGAATAGGCCCCCAACCAAATGTGAAACCATGCCCTCAGCGATCTGGAATGAGGAAGCCACCGATCAGAGCACCCAGCACCACAAGAAGAACTGGAAAAGAAGGGAACTGCACCCACTGGATATGATCATCATCAATCATAGGGTCCTGAAACACCCGCTAGCAAGTTGTGCCATCATCAACCTAATCATAATAAACTAACTCTCTGTGGGTTGGGATATGGAGGATGTGATACACATCCTCGGAAGTGATAGTCATCTCTCCCATAGGAAAATGAAATGTATTATGGTCAGAGAGCCACCTCTCTACCATAGCTGTGATAAGTCCTTGATTCACTTGGAATCGAGGTAGAACAAAAAAGAATAAAAGACCACATCTACCAATGAGTCAGGGATCTGGACTACTGAGGTCATCTATCATCTGAAATGGTAAGGGATATAAGCCTCTAACAGCGAGTGACTTAAGCTCAGCCTGCAAAAAAAAAAAAGTTTAAATCACATCAGTATTTGAAAACAATATCCTTTGAATTATCCTATGTCAATCAAATATTTAAAGCTTATCAAACCACAATCAATTTTCCTTATTCTATTTAGAGAAGATGGAAAATTTATTATCATCCATCATCTAAATCGAGATTAACAATCAAAAATTTGAGGTAAATTGACTCAAACTGACATCCTACGACTTGCTACCAAATCAGGATTGTTATCTAAGCCAATCAACTAATTGACGACACTGGACAGTTTGGAAAACTGACTTAAAAATTGGCAATCTATACCAAACAGGGTAAAAGCTCTATTAAAATGATTAAAAATGCTAAAAGGTAAAGTACAATTTTAAATGGTGTACGCACTATTTAAAATATTAAAAGCATTGTTCTAAGGTATACGTGCTACAACATCTTGTGCGCGCTAAAAGAAACACATGTATGCACTATTTAAAAAATCAAAAGTGCATTTGAATTTGTACATGCCAAAGAAAGTTTTAAATGCGAAAGAAGCCCTAAGTTCAACGTGTGTACACATAATTAAAAGTCGTGAAAGTGCTAATAAAAACTACAGAAGCGCTAAAAGGAGAGTATAAATGCTATTAAAATGATTAAAAGCGCTATTTAATTTCAGAAAGAAAAAAAAGAAAAAAGAGGGTTTTTCTCATAAAAATTTTATTTTTTTCAAATTAAATGCATTAAATTCACGAAGCAAGTTGATCGGGTACATATCGAAGGTCCATAGCTAGGTGGCTGCAAATATTGACGCCCTCGCTCAAATCGGTGCTCATGAATCGGGATAACCATGATGAAAAACTCAGAAGGCTCAAAGAAGAAAAGTCAAAAGGCAAGGTGAAAATGAATAGTAAAAATGACTTTTTACCCCTATATATAGGCCATTTTGACCTAAAAAGGGCATCTTTGACTAGAAAATGACCAGGGACCCAAATTTTTCCCCAATTCTACCAAATCAAGGGCATTTGTCATCAAACGAATGCAAAAACATTATCGAAAATGAAATCAAAATTCATTACAATTTGACCTAATTAAAGCAAAATGAACCTAAACCATCATATTTTTAAAACAACTATCAGGAGGTCTGCTGGAACTATCAAATTTCATTTCATTTCCAAGGGGGCATACACTCAAATAATCAGGAATGGCAACAATATCATCAAATCAGGGGCACGACCATCAAATCAAAGCGTAATCTTTTAACAGAAAAAATTTTGCTTATCAATCAAAAGGGGCATCAAACATCAAATCAGATCGAAATAGGTACCATATCAGTTAATTCATCATCAAATCAACCATCAGAATGTCAAATCAATCAAACTTCATTAAAATCTGCATCTTGTACTAAACATCAAAATTGACCATCAACGAAATCAGGACTTTACATCAATGGAATGAGGACATTCTTTGAATCAGAGGGGCATTTGTAATCACCTAAAACTATACAAGATAAATCAAGTGAATAACTAAGGCAAAAATCAAAGCAATTGAATCAAAGAGGACTATCATCAAATCAAAATTCAAATCAAGCCTTAAATCAATTTAATTGAAAATCAAAAGTCATAAACTCAATTTAAATCAAATAAATCAATCAATTATGTAATTAATCTAATTAATTACATAGTTCATTTAAATTAAATCAACCGATTCAAGGGGTACACATGGCTAAAGATATTAATTAAATTTAATTATTTAAATCCTATTTTCCCTCAATCGCCAAATGGGAGGAAAAAATCACCAACTAATAGGATTTAAGGATGGAGCTCACATGGATCAAGCCTAAATCAAATCTCAAACACTCACTTGGAGAATGTATCTTGTCCACTCATTTTATCTTTTGGTCCCAAGCTTTGAGGACAAAATATTTAAATGGTCTCCAAAGGTGTAACCATGGACTTAACCCTCACCTAATCATGATCAAATCAACCACACCCCCTACCCTTGTCCAAAATCTATAAAAGCAAGGCATAATTCAATCAATAATCATCCAAAAATCTAAGAATAGCATCAAACCTCTTGCAATTTATAGCTAGAAACGAAAATATTAGAATTAAATAAGGCTTAATTTCATTTGGAGTTGAACTTTTAGTTTACTTATCATTCATTCTCGTTTTAGGACTATTACTAATGGTAGCTTGCTGAGAGCTTTGCATTAGCATCCCTAAATAGAGGTCCATAGAGTGCTTAATTGTTCTTTATTTGTTAAAATAGCTTACTCTTTGTGGTAATTTAGCTACTATTTTTATTTATTTGCAATACTAACCCTATGAAGGTACTTTTCCTAGTACACAGCAGCAATATGACCAATCTTTTTACATTTAAAATATACCAAGGGTAGTTTACCTATATATCTTCCTTTATCTTTCAGTAGTCTTCTTTCCATTAATGTTTTAAGTTCATCAAGCTCATCTTCTTCAGCTTCACTATCACTTTCATTTTTATCTTATGTCTACTGCTTGATCTACCAATATTTAGAGATGACACAAATGCAAATTCTACCTTGGGTAAAATATTGTTATCATAGTTGTTAAGCTCAAATGCAGTCAATCTACTTATTAGACTATCAGGAGAAATATCATTACCAATAACTGCTCTCATTTCATGTATCGTTGAGACTCTAATAGCATAGGAAGGTAACAATGTTTTGAGAATTTTACTTACCACAGTGTCTTCTTCAATAATTCCACTTGCTCCTTAGATAGCATTCACCACATCCTTGACTCAGGTGTTGTACTAAGTAATGTTTTCTCCTTCTTTCATATTCATATCATCAAAATTTCCTCTTAAGCTTTCTACTTTTTCCCTGAGCACGTTCAAATCCCCTCCATGAACTAGTGTTAATTTGTCCCACATCTCTTTTGTAGATGTACAGTTCTTAATGTCTTCAAATTCAGCATCGGATAGAGAAGAAGCAATCTCAATCATCATAGCATTATGTTCTTGTCTCTCTTTCATATGGTTGACAGTCAAAGGACCAGTAGGAGTTATGAAATCATTTTCCAAATAGTATAATGCATAATATCCAATGCCTGATAGATACAACTTCATCTTTCTTTGCCATGTTGAGAAATTATCTTTGTTCAGCTTTGGTACCTCTCTCTTATACATCTTTCGATCTTTAACTTAAGTCCTTCAAACTTCTTCCTTCAAGTACTCTAGCTCTGATACTAATTTTTAGATAACTGAGAGGGGGGTTGAATCAGTTAAGTCCAATTATCCTACCGTCCCAAATACTCTCAAATGTATAAAACCAATTCAACAAATAAACTTAAATAGCTCAATAAAAACTTGTATGTGTCTTCCTGATTCATTTATGACGCAGGGCAGGGATGGAGGATCTAATGAAGGATTGTCCAAACCTACACTACCAATTATAACAACAACAAGCACAGTGGAATTCAACAAGATAATGCTTCAAAAAAAAATTCATTCAACATGCCCAGCTGTGAGGCCTTCCGGGTTGCGGCCTTATACAATGACATTATAAAGTATCCAAGCTAGTCCAACTCTAAAACACATTAGTAACTAGTGGAAACACTAAGGCAAATCTAAACTTGAGCTCACAAGCCTCCAAGCAATCTCATTGTCTCCAAGCATGCAGTCCACTAGCTCTACTATTACAATATCAGATAAAATATCTTATCTACAAGATCTCATGGGATCTAATTATGATTCTACTCTCATACTACTACCAATCTCCCCAAAACATCTACCCAAGCTCTCAATATATAGCCAGCTAAGCCACAAGTCGGCGTTGGGCATTTAATTACATTATAGGTCCAACCTAAGGAGAGATACCAAAACTAAATAAAGAATGATCAAAATATGATGCACCTTTACATTTAGGTCCACACATGATCCAAGAACATTTCCTAACTTAGCAAGTTCCAATTCCATCATACGGAACCGTGCAAGATGAAAAACTCCACGTTTTGCATGAAACAAACTGAAAATCGATACCCGAGCAAAACGGTCATAACTTTTAACTCATAATGAATTAGGACTTGCATTCTTAGGAGAAGATAGTACTTTAGGTTATCTTAAAGGCATAAGAGCGCAAAGGCTGATTCATTAAGTATCAATGGCTACACACCACACAATCAACACACAAAAAGTAGGAAAATACGGCTCCGGCGGCAAGGAAAATAGCTCTAACTTTGAAACGGTTCATCCAATCCTTATGCGATCATAGGAGAAGGTCCAAGAATAGGTCTAATGCACAACAACCATGAGACAAGACCACACAAGATAAATCCCAATGGTCATCGATCGCATAACCAATCTTCCAAACAGTCCAAGTAGGGAACGCACAGAACCGGTCAAAGAAGATCATCCAAGATCTCTCAAACCATACCACCTCAAGAGATGTGTTCTTAGACATAGCCTCCAAAAACATCAAGGAACGACCTCCTTTCAATGCATGTGCCAAAGATCCCCACGGATCATCGCAAGACAAAAACTCAGAAAGCTGTCCAAAACATAGTACTATATCCCTCTGACAAGGAATTCCTCCAAGACTAAGAAAGATTTCCAGGAACCCAAAATGCTCCTACATCAAACTACCAAGGTAAATAGAAAGTATGTCCCATACTTTAATCTCAAAATAATTATCTGCAATCAACTTCATCTTCACCAAAGGCTTCCAATCCATCAAGGACAAGAGAACAAATTGGAAAATCAACCATCTATGCTTCATCCATTCAAACATCGGGATCATATGAATCTCAACAATCCAATCAGCATACCACTGATCACCACAACCCATCTCAGCAACAAGAGTATCCAACTCCCCAACAAGTAGATCCAAAGTCAGATCCACATCAATATGAAATCCCTCATCATCAGCATCCCATCTCTCCAACTCATCAGAAGACTCATTACTGTCAACCAACGATTCAAGTCCACAATCAGCAAATAAGATCTACACCATAACACCGAACAAAAGGAAGTTGGCAACACCACCATCAAAAAGGTGTTCAGCAACAAGTAACTCTTCACCAACAACAATCTGATCAATCCCAACCAGATGCTCTCCAATTCTCATGCCAAATCCATCCATCTGCTCATGAAAACCAACACATACCTTATCATCTTCATTGAAGTCATCCTTCACCTCTTCCTTAACGTCAAAGTGTCTTCTTCTTTGAATAATCCTCTTAATCGTCCAGACAAATTTCTTCCAACAAGACTTCATCATCTCTTCAATCCTCAGATTGAATTTAGGCCAAAACTAACCCAACTTATCCATCAAGTTCCTTTCAAAGTGCAACTGTCTCTACTCAACGATCTAATTGCAATATTCTAGTTGCCTCCACCCACTCGGTGATCTACTTTCCATCTTCACAACCTGTCTCAATTCGGCGATGTGTTCACTTAAGGAAATCTTCATCGCTCACATCAAATCTTCTCTCCTCGGAGGCATCTTCAATCCAAAGTCCTGGTGCAAACTACCTCACCTTCAGCGATCTGTCCACACACTCAGGATCTTCAAGCTCTAATACAACTTGACGCAGGGCAGAGATGGAAGATCCAATAATGGAAAGTCCAAACCTACACTGCCAATTATAACAACAAGCACAGCAAAATTCAACAAGATAATGTTTCAAAGCATAATTTCATTCAACATGCCTAGCTGTGAGGATTTTCGGGTTGCGGCTTTATACAATGAAATTATAAAGTATCCAAGCTAGTCCAGCTCTAAAACACATCAGTAACTGGTGGAAACACTAAGGCAAATCTAAACTTGAGTTCACAAGCCTCCAAGCAATCTCCTTGTTTCCAAGTATGCAATCCACTAGCTCTGTTATTACAATATCAAATAAAACATTTGATCTACAAAATCTCGCAGGATCTAATTATGATTCTAATCTCATACTATTACCAATCTCCCCAAAACATCTACCCAAGCTCTCAATATATAGCCAACTAAGCCACAAGTCGGCCAGTCAGGCATTTAATTACATTATAGGTCCAACCTAAGGAAAGATACCAAAACTAAATAAAGAATGATCAAAACATGATGTGCCTTTACATTTAGGTCCACATATGATCCAAGAACATGTCCCTAACTTAGCAAGATCCAATTCCATCATATGGAACCGCGCAAGATGAAAAACTCCATGTTTCGTGTGAAACAGGCTGAAAATTGATACCCAAAAAAAATGGTCATAACTTTTAACTCATAATGGATTAGGACTCGTGGTCTTAGGAGAAGATATTACTTTAGGTCCTCTTAAAGTTCCTAAGAGCGTAAAGGTTGATTCATTAAGGATCAATGGCTACACGTCGTGCAATCAACACCCAAAAAGTAAGAAAATACAGCTCCGACGATAAGGAAAATAGCTCTAACTTTGAAACAGTCCATCCAATCCTTATGTGATCATAGGAGAAGGTCCAAGAATAGGTCCAATGCACAACAACCATGGGCCAAGACCGCACAAGCTAAATCCCAATGGTCATCGATCACATAACCAATCTTCCAAACGGTCCAAGCAGGAAACACACAGAACCAGTCAGAGAAGATTATCCAAGATCTCCCAAACCATGCCACCTCAAGAGATGTGTTCTTAGACATAGCCTCCACAAACATCAAGGAACAAAATCCTTTTAGCGCACATGCCAAAGATCTCCACAGATCATCACAAGACAGAAACTCAAAAAGTTGCCCAAAACACAGTACTATATCCCTCTGACAAGGAATTCCTCCAAGACTAAGAAAGATCTTCAGGAACCCAAAATGCTCCTACATCAATTTATGGACTACCAGTTAAATTAATTAGTATATACCGATTTAACCAGTAATTGTAATGTGTAAAGTAAAATAAGAAATCATCACATGCATACACATTTGACACTTGATTTTTAACATGGAAACCCTGTTAGGGGAAAAACCACCTAAGATTGGTACCCGAAATATTTTCACTCTTCTGAAGTGAGCTCGGCTAAGAGCCAACCCTATTAAAGGTTACAAAACATATTGTAAGGTGTGACCTTGTTAAAAGATTTATCACTAACAGTTCTCTGTGACGATACATTCACTTGGGTCAACAAAAAAATAATCAACATTCATTGAACATCATAAAGAAATAAATAAAGATTGTTAAGTCCCACTCGGTTAAGATATTTTGTCTATAGAAATGGTTAGAATGCAACAATAAATAACTCAAATCAAATGCAACTTCCTTTGCAGATATTTAGATCTATGCTAAGCTCAATATATCTATGGCCATCATAATCTCTTCAATTTCATTTTATCCTCCAACTGTGTTCTACTCGGTTAATCTTCTTCTTCTGACACTCAGTGTAGTCTACAGAATTGTTCGGTTCTTACTTCAACCTGTCTGACCAGCTTCACATGAATACAATCTTCTTCGCACCTGCATTTATCATTTTGAATCTCTTGTCTCCTCATATAGACATGATAAACCATTTTCTTCTCAGCCATAGATTTTGTCTCTTAATCTCCATCGTTGATTTTGCCTCTTTAACCTTCCTCGAAACTTGTGCCTTGAAAATGTTTCAATCTTCATCATACAATCAACCTTGAATTTTGTCAGTTGTAGATCTTCATAAAAAACTTTATCTTTATCCTCGGAATCATCCCAATTCGTCTAGCTCATCATCTCATGTCGGAAAACACATGATCCACATTATTTCTTCCACTCGGTCAATATCGTGATGTGTTGGTGACTTCCTGCTCGGTTAATACCATACTCTGTATACACTACACACTGTATCTACTCAGTGTATACTAAGTTCTTCATATACCAACCATATTAACTTTTATATTCTTGATCTTCAATTCTTAACAGAATCATGTAATACAATCAAATCACTATCATATTATCATAGACTTATCAATAAGTTACCCAATGAATACCATATTCATAACTTACTCATACATCTCATTTTCATGTTAATATCTCATTCCTTCACCAATATTACCTTCTTTAGATGTTTTCAACTATCATGATAAGTACAATCAAAACTAGTTGACATCAATGACAATATAATAACTGATCTAATGCCTCACTTATACCTTAGTAGCTCGGTGATCATCTTCATATTTTGTTCTCTAAGAAGTCTAATAGTTCTCTTTACAGGTAATCTTTCTCAAGATGATGGTGGACTAGTGATGAGTATGTTGGTTTCGCATGAAGAGGCATGAAGGTGGAAGAAGGTTAGATAACTGTTAAGGGCAAGAAAGCTAAGATGTCTAGGCCCTCTTTTGATATGATTTTTCATTCCCACAAGGGTGGTGCTAAGGGTAAATGTTCATGGCCCATGTCTGGGAGTGCTTGAGATGGAGTTTTATCTAGTCTTTTTGTTGGTATTTTTCTAGCTTTTTGTCTATAGCTAGCTAGGGTCTTTCATGTTTTTCTGCTTTTGGCTAGTTTGTGTGTTCTTGGTTTGTTCTTCATGTTTTGGTGGGCTTTTATGTCTTATCTTATGTATTATTTTTGTAAAGGGTTTTGGGTCCCTTCAAAACATGTTTTTGCTTTAATAAAAAACAACTGAAAATGGAATATAATTTCTCTAAGCCCCAAAAAGGCACTTTTTCAATTTTGAATAAAACTTTTAGGAGTGTTGTTCCTCCAAAGGATTTAGATTTCATTGGCATGGTTCAATGGAAAGATCACACTATGTTTAATCAATTTTTTGCTAAAAAACATATATTGTGTTTACTAATATTAATGTTTATTTGGCTTAATAAATGTTAGAATTTTTCTTGGTCTAATAAAACTTGGTCTTCTAGGTGGGGGCATATATGGTCTAAATTGCACAAACTAAAACAAACTTTCTTTAGGTTTTTGTTTCTTAAAAAGCTTCTTATCAATTTTGACCTTCAAACTTCTTGTATCCCTACTAGTTTCTGTGAATGGTGTAACTTTCCTTGAGACTTTTGAATATTTGTTCTTTAGTGTCAACTTTCTTTTTTGGTATGGTCATTGTTCCTTGGTAGGTCTATCAGTTAGAATTGCAAACATGGTTTTAGCTAGTATGAAATTCTTGATTGTTATGTGCAACCATTTTCTAGAACTTAGTAGTTTTTGGCTTGTTTTTACCAATGAAGTTTTTTGGTTCGTCTGGGAAAAAATAATGAGGAAGTTTTCCAAACCAAAAGAAGGTGCCTTATTGATTTCAATAGCGAACTCACCTTTTGTCTATTATGTTGCAAGTTTAAACTATCTTAGACATTCCTATAGACAAATTCAGGATATTGCTTAAACAATGGCTCATAACTGTATACAAATTAGAAATCAAAAGTGCTCACATATTCCCTTGTGACAGAAATAACCTAAACAAAGAGGAGCTTGATATCTTAAAAGTTTCCATGTCCAAACATATTATTCAGAAGCCCTTAAAGGTGGACAAGTTTAGATCTAACTATGGTGTTCAAGCTGATTACTGACCCAATGTGAAAGTTATATATCCTACCAATATGAGTGAGCCTCAAATTGGTATATATGTTATACTTTTGTTTCAATATAGTGTAGTGTCCACCCATAGTTTGTTTTTTCAATTTTATATCGCCAAACTCTTTTAGGTCACTTTCATGTGTGTGTTGATTATTTCAACTTTATTTGGAGATTATGGATATATGACATTACTTGGTGATTTGATTTTGGATTGTCATGAGATATCATATGTTTACAATTAGATATTTTTTGTTACTTTGATGATTATTATTTATATGATTAAAATGTCATTTATATTCATGATTTTACTTACCCCATACCTATATGTGTATAGCTATCATGTACGTTTTACCTTTCTATTTGACGTGTTTTATGTGGTTGAGAAACGGAGTCACAATTACCTACTTGCGGGATCCACACGATATATCGATCCTTGTCATTGCTTGTGATATATATATATATATATATATATATATATATATATATATATATATATATATATATATATATATATATATATGCTTGTCTTTTATGTAGGTTTGTAGGTACTAGGCATCAATTTTTTTGAATTGTCAAGATAAGTGTTCTCCATCGCAATGTCGCAATGGTAAGAGATGAGAGATAACATTACGTCTAAATCCCAACCTAAGCCATTTTATTGTCCTAAAATAGTGGACAAGTTTATGATTTATTACCTCTCTGAATTTGTCCAGGTGATGTGGGTTCATGAACCTTTTCCAAGAGCATGAATATCATATTATTAGGTTTAGTTGGTTTTTTTTTGTTCATTCGTTGGTCATGTGGTTGGTGTGATTGTTGTCAAATGGTTAAGTAGTTTACTGAAATTAATTATGTGGTTTAATATTTAAATCTTATTAAAAATATAAGAATATTAAATGTGAGGGTATTTAATTAATGGAAATTAATTAAATGCATTTATTAACCAAAAGACTTAATTAAAAAGTCTAATTGTGAAAATAAAAGATTTTATTAATTATTAAATTTAAAATTTTAATTAAAGATAAAATCAATTTATTGATAATAAATCATCAATTGCATAAATAATAATATGTTAAAATAATATTTCTTATAATTATAATTGATATGCAATTAGTTGCACAATAAATTAAAATAAATTAAAGAATAAAAGTTATTTTCAAAGTTGAGTATATTGATAAAAATAAAAAATATTTATTAAATAAATTATTTTTACTCAATTTAAGGTTGAGTTCCTTTTTTATTCTGCATGAGCTTTGGAAAACCCTAGGTTACTTAGTTTTCCTTTATTATGAGAATTTTGGTCATTATTCTTGACATAGATTTGTAGGTTTTAGTTCTGAGGTTGAATTGGAGGTAATTGTGAAAGCTTGGAATTTTCAAGGTTTTGATTGTTCTTCATGGTTTCTGACAATTGGTGGTTTGAGGTAGGTTTTGAAACCCTCAGATCTGATTCTTTTTAAAGAAAGTTTGTTTGTTTCATGTCTATCAGATTTTGTAGATATTTGTTTTAGAATTCTCCTCTTGCTTACATTTATGTTTTGAAAGTTTTGTTAGAAAAAATCTTGTATTGTGAATACTTGGTATTTTAAGAACACTATAGAAAGATATTGTGTTGAATCAATTAGGGTTTGTTAAATTTTGTTGTTGAAAACCCTAGGATTTGAATCAAATTAAAACATTTTAAAAAAATTGCAAATGGCTATATTTACCTGATAAATCTAAGAAGGTTTTGTTTCCTCGTAAGAACCAATCATTTAATCTATCATTGATTAATATATATATATATATATATATAGAGAGAGAGAGAGAGAGAGAGAGAGAGAGAGAGAGAGAGATTGTATCAGAGAAAATCACTGATAGAATTTTTTAAAATAAATAAATAAATAATATATTAAAAGGGGAGGCGGGGGTTTTCTTTCCCCCACCTCGCCGCGACAAATGACAGCTAGTTGTTCTAGCAACTAGGCGACCGAAGGCTATCGCTTGCAGCTACCTACCTTCAACAGTGGGAGGTACCCGTGTTTCCCCCTCCCTAAACACTTTGTTTAATTTTTTTTTAAATTATATATATATATATAATGTTTTAAATACATTTTTAATTAAACAAATATTATTTTATTATTAAGTTATTTAATATTTAATTTTTAAACATGGGTTTTGATATTAATTGATATTGAGGATTTAGGTTAATTGTTAATTAATAAGTTTATTAATTAATAGTTAAGATGATTTGTATTTAAAATTTTGGATATTATGTTATTGTAGTTTTCTCAATATAAATGTATGTTTTATCTGGATAATATAGGCATGAAACTTTGTGAGTATATAACTATAGTCAAATTAGACCTAGAAGATGATTTGAATAAATTTAGACTTGTGAGATTACTTGGTTGCAATTGTATTTTTGTGTCTTGCTTTAAGTGGTAATTGGGAAATCTACATTGGCTTTTAGGGAAATGGTACCAGAAGCTTTGGGATGTTTTTCTATTGATACTTATGTGTATGTTTTGTTCTATGTGAGGTTGTATTGGTTTGAATTCCTTTATCTAATCTTATTGTCTTAAGCTTGTGTTTTAAAGTCACCTTGAGAGTGCTTCTGTAATATCATGGTTTTAAAACCCAGAGTATGTTCCTTATATTGCATGGAACTGGTTTTATGATCTAAATGTTTTATTGTGGTTGTGTAAACTTAGGATAGGTTATCTAGGTATATAGATGAGAGTGACTTACAATAAGCATCAGGGCCCACAAGTGGCTGTCAGGATTATTTATTGTAAGTAACTTAATAGTGATAATGAAACATTAATTAAAGATTTAAAATGAATCAATAAGTGCACCTCACCCATACTTGAGCACTAGTATAAGCTAATATGGAAGATGAGATGATGTTTGTCATCTAGTGAGTTGTGTGTCTGACATAGTTAACAGTCTTGTCTGTACAAGAGGTTATTGATACCACATATGGTCACCTGAGTGTCAAGGTCTAGAGGGGTCATCAGGACAAACTCAAGGGTTAAACGTATGTGATGACACTTCCCTATGGCGGCAGCTATGCTCCCGACAAAATGCACCTAAAATAATTTTTATTTATTTTCAAATCTGCAAAAACACAATTATTTTTTTTCAAAAAATTTTGGATGTTTTCAATTCAAAACATGCAGATCATGAAGAACAGATTTTGAATTTTCACAAAAATCTATTGTGTTTTCAAATTTTTCAAATTTAGTCAATGGTGCATTCTATCTAAAGCCTAGCCACGTCCGTTCCATATATGCATCTTAGATTTCTTACATGTGTTGGTTGCCTTTGGGTTAGTTATTTCCTCTGTTGTTGAGTTATACCTTTTTGAAATAGAGAGCTTTCAAGAACTCTTGCCTGGTTCTACCGTATGAATGATTTTGGTATTGATATCCCAATGGGGTCTGATGTTATCTCTTCAACATGGTGGTAGTAGAACCACAAGTTTTCATGAGGTCAAGAAGTAGTGATTCTTTTACCATTTGAGACTGACAATCTTGTACCCGTGTTGGATGATCCTTGTTGTGGTTGTTCCTTACTCTTTCATCTTTGGAGATTGGCTCATATTCTTCTTTTATTATATTTGTATTTAGATTATATTTACATACCCTATGACTTTGCAATGGATGTGGGTTATCATGTATATATATTAACTTTATGTTATTGATTATACTTTGTTATTCATTATTATTTGTAAACTTCTATAAAAAATTATTGTGTCCACTTAGTAATATGTTTTAAGGTTAAATTATCCTGGATTCTCTGGCGGCACATTACATATAAGCACTTTTGTTCTAATTTCAACTTGTTAGCTTTCAATATATAGCAATATTGAACAATTGAAGCTCTACTCACTATGTATCGTCTTCTTGTGAGCACAATTTTAATATAAAATAATAAAAAATAAAATAAATTTACAATGATGTTATTTTTACTTATATTTTCATTCACATTCATACATGCATATAGAATAAAAATACCATTCATAAAATGTTTTAAAGAAATATCTAAATAATATATAATAATATATAACTTAGACTATTCTAGATATGCCTTCCACACTTTTTTAATTATTGATCTTATAAACCCACCAAATACAAACATAATGATTCATGCACACGTCACTAAATTTATTCTTTTATTTCATAAAATCATTTTTTTAAATGCAAATAATTTTTAGGCTGATCTATATAAAAGATAAATAATGAATTTTTATTGAGAAAAAATAGAGCATTTAATGGCTCGTCAAAAAAACTGCCCCTAGATTTGATTCAATGGCAGGAACTAATAATATGACAAGGGAAGCATTATTTACTTATTAATGTTTTCATATCCACATAAAATCTGGGAAAAAATTAGAACAGTATTAATAAACAGACATCTTACATAAATTAACCTTCACTATTTATAATAGTTGCACATGAAGTCATGTTTTACAACTGTGTCAAAATGACATCACATGATTATTACCTTTTTAATCTAAGAAAATACATTTCATTTAATTGTATATACTCATCATCAATACTTAAACTTAAAAATCTTTTAAAATTTTAATATTGTATTATTATTATTATAAAAAATATCCCAACTTGGCATAAAAAATTGGATAATTTGTTTACCTTGACTATATATTAAATGCCTATGGGTTCCTTTTGGTCTTGAAACCTGGTGCCAGATCTAACAAAGTTGGCAAGTTTATCGTCCATGTAATTGAAGGCTTCTGGGTTTATCTGTGGTTAGTCTGGTTGTTAAGGCTCGCATGTGTTTGCAATTTCAAATACTCGATTAAGACTGTATGTACCACTAAGTTAGGTCTTGATGCATTTGTAGTCCAAGTGGGCGAAAGAAAACTTTTAACAATCCAAACCCTAGCTTAAAGAAAGCAAGAAACTTAGCAAAATTTGTAATATACTATTACTAGATTTTCAAGAATTGACTATACTTCCTGTGACAACTAGAATTCAGCTTGGTGCAGTATGGATCTGTGAGTTCCATCGACATAAATTCTTGGATCAACTTATGAACTCTTAGATATGGAACTCTTGGATCAATTGTCCTGAGGCTATCTATTCAGCATCCTGTAGGTGTAGTATGAATCTGTTAGATTCATTCTTAACTCGGTTGGAATGGATGTACACTGCTTGACAATTGGTGCCATCATTTGTAACATCTGTTCAACTATATTTGCATCCGAACGCATCCAGAGGCAGAGTATATATCTTTTGGCGGGGACATTTGTCTAGCAAAATCTACACGCAATCAAATTCCTCTAGTCTAGGAGTCAGAAGATCCAAACAACCCGATCTAGAAGAAGCTTTATATATTTAGGCCAAACACATGTGAACTTACATAAGCTAAAATGCCATCATACAGGTCCTTAAGATTTAGATAGTCAACATAACTACTTGTTACAGATTGTAGCAAATCAGTGCCTAATGTCTCACAAACCAAAAGCAGGAAAAAAAAACATAACTACTTATTACAAATTGTAGCAAATCAGTGCATAATATCTCAAACCAAAAGCAGGAAAAAGACGCGTACATCAACAGTTTAGCTAGAATAACAGACGTTCAGAGGTCCACTTATAGTCTTATTCCACTCCCAAGCAATTATCGTCACCCCTTCCAACATATGATAATAGTAAGGAAGCAAAGCAACACCTCAAGAGGGAGTACACATTCTTCCTGCAATAAAAGAATTTCTTCTTAGTCAAGCTTTAGCTTACTAAGGAAAATTGTAAATATGAGATTCTGAAATCCTAGCTTAATCTTTTTCAATATTAATTTCTTAAAAAGAGGACAAACAAAATTGTATTTCCAAATTGAAATATTTGAAAATTGACAGAAAATAATCAACTGATAAATATTATACAAATAAATTGCTTGCCAATAAGAAATAAGGAGAATGTTTGGCTTTTTACCAGAACCCTGCTTCAGCTTTGAGTTAATCATCAAGCCAGTCCAAACTAAATTGTGCTTCAGCAATCTCCACGTTAAGTTCTGGAGTCGAAATCGCCTTCACTTTCAGCCACTGGTTTCCAATCTTCTCATCGCAGACAACATGCTTTAGAGAGCTTAGTCTAAGTACACTTCTAGGCAACTTCCTCAAGCGAGAACATTCTTTCATGTCAAACTCCCTCAGATTCTTGAGTTGTCCTATTTCCTCCGGAAGTTCTTTCAAGCCCTCGCATACTGAAATATCCAAATATTCCAAGTTCACTAGATTCCCAATTGATGTTGGAAGGTCTTTCAATCCAGGTAATGCTGATAACCTTAGCATTCTTAGAGAGCCCATGCGTCCAAGATCGTATGGTATGTTCTGAACCAAGTGGCAGTTCGAAATAGACCATGTCAGAGCGGAGGGCATATGGCAGATACCAAGGGGTAACTCCTCCAAATCACTACAATGATCTAGGTTAAAATCTTGCAGGTTGGTGTTGTGGAATGTAGAGATTTCTCCAAGCCCTTCAAATAAGCTCAAAGATAGCTTCTCTAAGTTTTGTAGTCCTTCAATGCTCTGTTTTAAAGGAAGTGATGAAGTCAGCCTCTCCAAGCGGACACTTTTGAGTTGAGTGAGAAAAGACAGGGCATCTAGACCTTTCAATGTTGCCCTCTTTGAACTGTAATTGAATATCATGAGATATTTCAGATTTTTCATGGATTTCATGAATGGGGGAAGATAGTATTCACTTGCAGTAAAGATTAACACAAGAGCCTCAGTCTTGGGAAAATTCATCTCATACCACTGGCTTTCGTCCATAGGACCTGCATGATTAAATCAGAAATGAAATCCAATTAGAACATTCTATATTGACCCTGAATACATGCCGCCTAAAGTCCTCTCATATAAAAACTAAATCAGAGAGATGCAATAATGTACATCGTAAGAACACAGTACACCTATGCTTGACAAGCAAACAAGTTCAAGATGTGACAAGTGATGTTTTAAATGCATGTGTAAGCATGGACAATAAACACAAGTGATATAGAAAGTTAGTGTTCATCCGAACAGCCTTAGCTCCATTCTGCACGTCCAAATGGCTTGCCTCAGAGAGACACAAAGTAACCCTTTCTTTCAGCAGGAGGTGGCTAAAAGTAGCTTGTATTGTGGTAGAGACCATATCTGCAGGGAGTCCAAGGCAATATGGTTTGCATTTTCCCATCCAGTGGAACTCCACTCATGGTACATGGTGCACTCTCCCAATAGTTGAAGTCCTGTAAATGGTGAAAGTCCAGGATGCCTTCTTTGCACGGGCCTAGATCTATTTAAAATGCAGAGGTAATAACACTAACTTTCTCAAAAAGAGAAAAAAACAATCAGTTGCTTCAAAGATAAGAAGCACCATTTTCTGGCGCATTCCAAGGCTGAAATAAAATAGCAGCTATAAAGTAATTCCAAAATTTAGCAATGCAAGCATGTCATTCAGCCATTTCCCGAACAGAACAATTCTACACAAAAAAAGCCTATAGACAGAAACGGGAGAAAAGACCACGAACCCACTTTTGTGTGTCCTTGGCACAAGGGTAAGTCCAAATGAGATGCTTATAAGTGTTTTCTCTGTGGTAGGCTGGGCATTTGGGATGAGTAAGGCCAATGTGGATTAGACTTTCACCCAGTGGCAATTGATACACCAGACCAAGGAAATGAGTAAGTTTTGGCTCAAGCCTGGTTCCCAAAACATTGAAATTTTATAGAGCCAAGTGCAAGGGGAAGATTCTAAGCTCCAACAGTTAAACTTGCAGAGAGTCAGAGAAAGGACTGAGAATTTTATAAAGAAGGCCTGAGATAAAATTTCTAAATGTTGTGTCAAAATTCCACTACAATTTTTCCACCAAGCTCGAGGAGATTGAAGCCCCATGTTGTCAGGCATGACATCAATGAGAAGCTCCTGTGGCCTGTATGTGAAGAATCAGAGGCAAATCATCAAAAGTTGAAGTTTTTGTCCTTATGCAACCCCAGGGATCCAATCTCAAGAAGAGACCAAGTCCCAACTGATGTAGATGCTTTTATGGAAAAATTTGGGGATTTTGACATCAAGGGTCTCAACCAAAGGTAAGTTGAAGGTATTAATATAAGGAGAACATCAAAAAATGTGGTAGTTGAAGGTCAATCCAATTCAAATACCATCCCAACCCATTTTTGAAAGGGCTTCACTAACTCAAACGCCTTCCAAATGCTTTTGTGCAACAAATGAATCTTGAACCTTGACTTAAGCATTAGTAATGGGAAGAGAATGAAAACCAATACCCTACCAACACTTTGTGTCATAAGGAGAGCCAGCCACAATGCATGTCCAAGAAGGACCTTCAAGGCTTCCAATCTCTCAACGGCACAAACAACCTAACTGACACATAGCATAATGTTCTTTTTTGTGAACATCAATGATTCCCATACTTCTTCTACCCTACGAAAGGTAGTCGATATCCCATGCAAACCCTATGGAAGTCATGGATTTGTTTGGCATTGGCCTACAGAAAATCCCACATGACCTTGCAAAGCCTATCATCAGCAACTTTGGATAGAACCTAACAACAAGGACAAAAAACATGAGCAGCCACAACAATTTTAGTACAAGGTATAGAGGTCAGGCAATCCAGAGGCCATGTGATCCAAAAGAAAATCTTCTTCTCAACCCACTGCAAAACAGTGTCACTGCCATACGATGGCCATAGCACCACAGAGTGGCAGTTATATTCTCAAGGAAAAAGGGATGCCTAGAAATTTGAACATCTCACTTTTAATCTAGCCACTTCCAATTGCAGAGTTTAAACTTTAAGACCATCCAGCAAAGAAAAAGGGCTTTGTTTTTTACATTGAATCTTGCTCCACTGTGGATTCATGCTAGAAGTTTTACAAAATTCGTTTAAGCAAGCATGAGAAAAGAGTTGTTTGCAAAATGCCCATCAATGTGCTGCTGCGAAGAAGAGGTAACGGAAATATTCTTGACCAAATCATGAGAAGCTTTGTGAGCCAGGTGGTAGCCAAAAGCTTCGGCAGCAAGAAAATGTAGTGACAGGAGAAGCAGACACCCCTAGGAGATGGACCATAAAAAAGTTGAAACATTAAAATTTTATTTTAAAAATTAATTACAAACTCAGTAAAACAATATGCAATTTATAATTAATTAATCACAAAAATCAGTAAACAATATGCTACTTATAATTTTATTACAATAAACGAGTGAAGGAAGCTGAATTCAAATTAATACAAAGTTGTACAACTCCCCAACATTTTGCATCAGGGATAACAAATCTTAGTGTGTTCACCCCTAACTTCAGCATCTTGAGAGGAAGTCGTACTCCACTATTACATGTTGCAGGATAAAATTCTCAATTTTTGATGTCTCAATGTCAGTCAAATTGTAAACAATCTGAGCAAACTTTGGGATTATTTCTACATTTATTATTTTCAGAGATGATAAAACTTGTTACCATTCACAACATCTAAAAACACACTACTAAGCTCCAGCATTACTCATCAAACAATTAAAAACAAATATACCAATAAAAAACAAATTTTGAATGGGCTGACTTATAAAGTCAGTAAGAAGCTTCAGTATGTTCCCAAGTGATTCACTGAGTGTAGAACTTGACAAAGATGTTGACAACAAATTGCGATTTCAATGTACACGTCAAAAAATTGACCATCTTCACCAAGATCATTATATTTACTTTTTGAATCATTTGATTGGTAATCATAGTAGCGTTACTTAGACTGGGTACCGACTCAGCAAACTGAAAGTCTAAATGGAAATCAATCAGTTTGGATTTATTCAAGACAGACTAGAGAAACTAAAAATTGTTGAAATATTCATAAAAATAGGAAAATCAGGGAAAAACACAAATGCTTTTCTATCTGACATGTGCCAAATGAGAATTTATTTTGGTCTTTTTAAATGATAGGGAAATGTCCTTGGGGGCACCCCTGTCTGAGCAGGAGCATCCTGGAGACAACCCCTATGGGGTCTTGGATACAAAGAACAGCAGGTGGAAATTTCATCCCTATCATACAACACCCAATACATTCTTGTTTGGAGGAACAGCCCAAAAACCTGAGGGACACGTCCACAAGATACACTGGTTTAAGTAGATTAGAAATTTAATCAACAAATTAATTGCCTTACTACTTTGACTTTCCCTCACATTCATTTCCTTTCCATTTCATACTCAGATACTCTTCTACTTTCATTCTTTGTTCCTTTTCTTCTTCTCATCCCTTTTTTCTCCTTTTCTTTATTCAGATTCTTTTGAAGAGGTTCTTCTCTTTTCTTCTTCTTTCATCTTTTTTTTTTTTCCTTTTTCTTCTTCTATTCTTTTAAGGCAATCTTCTTTTTTTCTATTCTCTTCTGTTTTTTCTATTCTCTTCTTTTTCTTTCATTCTTTTGAGGATATTCTCTTATTTCTACCCATTTTCTTACCTTAACCTCTCTTTCCTTACATTAAGAGGCCACATGTTACCTCTTTTATTCTTTATTACAAATTATAAGTTCTACAATTCTAAAACCTTTGCCATGCATTGACTTGTAACATTTTTTCATGATGATGGATCCAATACATCGGTTTTAAACATGCTACACAATTTGATCGGGAAGCATATAGCAAAGAAATACATTGAGAAAAAAACACTCTCAAAGAATTAAAAATATATGGTAGCATTTCTTAAAATAAAATGATAATATGACAATCTAATTATGACATCTTAACAAACCAGTGTGAATGGAGACAATTTGAGCATCAAACGGTCTATCATTAAGCAACTCCCATTTCCCTGGCAAATTATGTTCCCTCCTGGGCATAAGTAATCTCTTCCTGTTGATTGTAAAGTCTTGAGCTCCCAAATATATGGCCAAATCTCGCATTACGTCATGCTGGGAAAAGTAAAGCTCAGAGGCATTTCCATAAGAGAGATCCACTTTGCTCCTGACAATTATAACAACCATGTCAGGCCAACATTAAATAATTAATAAAAAGAAATTCAAAACATTTAAGGGTTGGCAATTACCCAGGATTGCTGGTCAAATTCAACAGATTTCTCCTTGCAAGCTCCAATAAGATGGCAAGGGCATCCTGCCACTCCAGCTTCCGAACATAAATCCAAATGTGCAACAGTGCATCAGCACAGATTTTTTTGTCCTCTGGAAATGCCCCCAAGTCTAAGAAACATTCCCTTGTTATGTCATCCAAGAAACCAATACTGGTCGCCAAGCATCTAAGCAACCCATCTTTGTGATAATCTGATATTGGTTCCCCCTTGGAAAGTTTATTCTTTGCACTCTCCCAAGCCACACGAGGCTCCCCACGCAAAGAGCTTCCAATCACCTTTAAAGCAAGCGGCAAACCCTTACATTCTGCTTGCACCTGTCATTCATATATCCAAATTTTAAATAATGCCCATGGGAACCTAGACAGTTTAAAGAACAACAAAATTCCACATACAATTTAAATGGCATTTGATGATTAACTGATTTGTGAGTGATGTCAAGTTACATTCTTTAAGCACTAGTATAATCCATCCACTTCTTATTCACCATTCAATCCATACAGCCTGAGTTGGCCTAGTGGTGGAGAACTTGTGCTCTTGAAAGAGAGGTCACAAGTTCAAATCCCATGGGTGGGAAAGGTATGTATGCCTCATTTGTAGCAAAGTTAGGTGCCTCCCGCAAGGAGTATGGGGTAGTCCCATATTACTATAAGCCATCTGTGGACCCATATACAGACCACCCATTATCGTGGACTATAAAAGAATCGTTCTTTCCTTCTTTCTTCACAATGTGACTTCTAGGCAAAGTGATTCATGTTCGCAGCCACAAGAGGCAAAGGATTCTTGATTACTCTTTAGGTTGGTTGAATGCTGATTTTGAACGCCATCACTAAAATTGGTTGAGGTAGACTTCAGATCTGCAGAGACTTCTAATTGGTAAGTAAATCCCTGCAGTGAGCTGACCATGCAGTAAAGGAGTTGTTCAAAGCTATAAGTTCTGGCCAAAGTCAGGTGATATAATCCCAGCATATCAGTTTGATCTGATGAGCTCTTCATTGTTACTTTCACATAGTTCAAATTTAACCAGTTCTTTTACAGATCAAGGCACAGAATTTGAGAGATGCAAGAAGTAGAACCATTGCTGATTTATTAACGAGGGGGTTCAAAAATGTTAAGAATATAAGTTACATTTAATCACACTCCAAACTACTTGTCATGGAGAGTCATGTCTCCTACAAGAGACACATCTATCCACATAAGTTATCTATTGAAAGATCTTTGGATCTATAAGTTTAGCAATTGTGTAAATCTATGCAAGCTCTCCAATTTCAACAATTTGTATCAGACCCTAGTTGTTGCAGAAAACAATGTTAAAGGAAGAATGGTAGTTACAAACCATTGAGAATGTAGAAGAATGAAAAACAAGATAGGTTTATCTGTGTAAGGTGCAAAAGACTCATTTGCGAGATATAGTAGTATGGAGGTCTTGCAATAGCCAAATAATGTATGGTGTTGATTTATTTTCAAGAGCTTAAAGGGCATTTACATAGTCCCATTAAAAAAGTTTGACAGAATTTGAGCCTCTCAAAGACAGATTAAAATTTGTAAGGTGGATATATATTGTGAGAGTTTGAAGTGCATTCTAGCACGCCCTGCACCATTCTTGATCGGTCATGCCTGAATTGTGAAACACAAAAGAAAAGCACAGCCTGTAGAAAAATCACATGCATATATCTATTGTCATATATCAGTGGAACAAGTGTGGTCCCATCTAACTTGTGTGTGCATTGCATAGATTCTATCATCAGCCTTGGCTTCAAAGGAGCAAGGACGTCAGGGCAAATCTCGTTGTAAAGGAAACAAGCTAATGAATTCGATCACAGCCATACTTCTGTGTTGCATCAATTGTTGCCAACATGAAAGATATGCATACCTGCAATCACAAAGAAATGTTTTCCTGCCGTTGAGTTTGCTTAAATTTTATCATCTATGCGTGTAAATGTTGTTAGGTATGCTAATTATCAAAGTCATTTTTTAAAATATGTTGGGCATATCTCTCTAAATTTCAAAATAATGTCATATATTCCCTTTGAGAAAGAACTAATGTTGTTATAAAGAAAGAAGGAGAACGATAATTTTAGAAGATAGAATTTTATTTTTATTTTTCAAAAAAAAAGATGGAAAGAATTTAAAGGAAAACTCATTTGTTCCCATGGAAAGATAGGTAAAATAGTGAAGAAAGAATATGAAATTGATGTGTGAAAATGATGTTTTGGAAGAACAAGTTACGACTGATGAAAGTTGAAAAAGATAAATGAAGAATTAGAAGAAAAGTTGAAATGGTTTAATAGAGACTCAAAAATCATTACAAAAGAAAATAGTTCTCAAAAGGATGAAATATCAATAATATTGAAAAAGAAAAGTATTTTGTTAGATCAATTACTTCACGCATACCTAAAGGGAAATGTGTTCCTTAGGTGTAAGCCTACACTATGTAAATGTCTCATGTGTTGCAAATGATTTGTCTTATTCATTTGATTAATCATTTGATATCAGTGATATAGCTAAAAATAAAAGAGTTTAAGATTGGAGACAATCAATGTTTTTGAATCTATTTATCTAGCTAGTTGTGATAATATAATAAAGTATGTTTTACAAAAAAAAATTGAAATTAAGATTATGAAAAGAATAGGTTATTTAGAAAATTAAGGGCAAGGAATTAGAGAGCCCACTGAACCAAGCGTGAGGCTAGAGAATGAATACCTTGTATATATTAAAAGCAGAGAAAATTGAAATGATGTTACAAGCAATATAGTTACAAACAAGTTGATTCAACATATGCAATATTCCCAATGTTCTCGTTGTAATAGGCAAGTACATATTAAAAAACCATGTTGGGATCTTCATCCTTGTATTATTTATGGATTGAAGAATCATTCCAAAATAGTGTCGGAATAGAAAGTAGAAGAAAACACCTCTGAAAGATAGTGTACAAATGAATTGTGAATGGATTGGTGTGTCTAATTGCAAAAGGTCGCAAATATATTTAAAATGTTGTACAAGCATATATAATTTCTTGTCAAACAAAATAGCAATCAAGCAAGATTTGAATGTCTGCAGTTGGGTGACTAATGATCATTTGTTATGACTCTAAGGAAGTAATTGTCTTGTTATATGTTATTAGTGAGGCAAACATATTGTACTAGTTTCCATTACATCAAGAGTAGTAGTATGCAATAGAGAAATCTACTTGGAGTTTTGTAGATCAAAACATTAGTTGGTAGGCATATTCACAAAGGCATTGCCAGAGAAAAATTTTGAAACTCTACAAAAAGAATTTGGGATGCTAAAGCAAAGATTGGGACCAACACAAAGGAAAACAAAATATGTACATGACAAAACTTTATAGCCAACTAGCATGACAGAATATAGACAGTGAAAAGAATCCTGTGAATCAAAATTTTAACAAAATGCAAGCCAACCCTGCAAAAGATGGATGGAGTTACTTGACTATGCCAAATATCATCCTATTTTAGAGACTGATTTCCCTCAAGCTAAAGCTATCTCCTTCATTCAGCTACAGCATATACAACCTTCTTCCTTCATGCACAAACTTGTAACTGCATTTAACAAAGAGAAGCATAGCCTCACTATCAACCTTGCCATTGTATGGCAACCACAGAACATGGGCCACCACACTTCCTTGTATAGCATCATTTCTTTCTATATCAGCTAGAGGCGTAACTTGAAAACTTAGGTCAACCCCAAAAGAAACACTAGTATTTTCATGCCTGCTGACCTCCTCATGGTGAATTGAGGCAAACAGAAAACACCTCCAACTCAAACTACAAAGAGAAATATGTATCTCCATCCTATTGATCTACACAAGAAACTCATTTTCATGCAAATCAAACTAAAGATTTTGAAGCTTATGTTATTAGATTCTCTTGCTGGAGGACTCATGCTTGCTCTGAAATGACTTAACAATGGGAGTAGCTCTGAGAGAGCCCAGGGAGTGCCCCACCCAACCCGAGTTCCTTGTCGATACATATCACACGCGCATAGGCAACCCAGGTTAATCAAGGGTCTACTAACAACTCCCAAGAACTCCTACATAGAAATCAACTCCCATCACAAAGCGAAGTGAGGCAACAAGAGTTGTTGATATAATTTATTCCTATTAATGTCCAACACAGAAACCAGCCATTCATATAAGAAAAAGTAAATTAAATTTGTAGCAAAAGATTTCGTAGTCGGTTTGAGCTCCAACCACCATACAAAATAGGAATCATAAACTTTGAAGATGTCTATGGTGTGAATTCATCCCATGAAGTTTGGAGTGCATTCTAGGAGCACATTAACATATTTAAACAACATTCAATAGAAATGTTTCGAGGGGGAAACAAGCAGAGACTTATATGATAGAAATATTTCTTCACGGACTTTTATAAGTCTTTTAATTATAATTCAAAGTATTTGATAGTCATCAGGTGCTTTTCCATACCCCAATCTCTAATTGCATGGAGAGGCAACAAGTGGTATGTGGGGGATCATATATGTTAGGGTACCATTATGCTAATCTTAGTTTGTATACATGAATTGTAAAATAGTACGAGGAGATTTGAAGGCATAGACAAATTCAAAAATAGGAAGTATATGAAGAATACAAACTTAGTTATTTTGTCAAAAACAACACATAAGACTTTAATTGACACTACTAAAATACAACACACGCAAGGAGAGCAAAGGAGCAAAAATAGGGTAAAAGAAAGGAAAATGTGTGCAGAAGGCTTCATGCTGAAGTACAAATAATGCAAATTGAGGTCAAACTTAAAAGCTCATCCAACAAAAAAAAAGGAAAATGGCAAAGATAACCAAGAACACAAGGATTTATATAACCCCATAACAACACCACTAATTTGGATGCCACAATTATATGTTAGTGAGCTAATAACCATGAAAAAATAACCCCAAACCATAGAAACATGGGATAATTATGAAGACGTCAAGTTGAAAGAAGTCATGAAATCCAATTGGAAACTAGTATAAGAGAATTAATTGCTCAAAGAACAAGTAAATGAAGGGCTAAACACCACGAAAAATTGCCCAAAGAACTATCAATTGGCATTTATCTTTATCACTACCATTGATCAATGAAGTGTCATACTATCAAATGTATATACAATTTTGTAAATATATATGGCTGTACCTAACCTAGGGTACCCAAGAAAAAAAAAAATTTAAATGTCATACCGGTATACGAAACCTCATAACGATACTTAGATCCCATAGCAGAACCAGCAACTTAGATTTGCCAGTTCCAGTTCCGAATTGTGTGGATTTGCCAGTTGTTTATGAATATCAGGGTAGGAGTTCCATCACTTGCAAGGAATGGCTACCCCTTTCAACATGTGCAAGCTCTCCGAGTAAAAGTCCAATTAGCAAGCTTTCTAGAGTAAATTTGCTTAGGAAAGCAATATTAAGAACAAGAGGTTGTACAGCAATCTCAAAAAGACGTGTAAAGGGCAATTTTGCTTAATTCCACAACGCACAATACCTGCAAAGATCAGAATAAATTAACCTGATTCGACTTAGATCAACCCAATCCGGTTGTCAGAATCTATTTCTGGGTAGCGCCTCTATTATCTTAGGCCTAAAGTTCCAGACATATATACTGTGTACTTTGCTATTTGTTTATGAATTTCAGGGTGGGAACGCCATCCCTTCCAATAAGTTCCTACCCCTTACACCAGGTGCAAGTTCTGCGAGTAAAAGCCCAGTTAAGCATTTGATATGCATTGTAATTTTGTTTTTAGAAGCAATTAAAAGAAGAGCAATTCCAACAATATTTTGTACAGCGAAGTTAATTGAAAACTAAAAATCAATTTTGCTCAATTCATGAACTCAGAAAACTTGCAACAGCGCAAAATAAAATATACCTGTTTGACTAGATTTGCATCTACGGTACTTGGAATTGATGTCTGTCCGAAAGCCCAAAAACAGAAAAGTGACAGAGCGTCTTCCTGGTCCAGCAATGGCAATTGATATAGTGAAATAGAGGAGCTTCTGGGGATGGTGAAACTATCTCGTGTTGTTATAAGAGTCTTGTATCCTGGCCTTTCAAATAGTAATTTTTCCAAATTTGCTCTAGACCATACATCATCCAATATCACCAGAGTTGACCTAGATTGCATCAGAAGTTGTTGTCCAAGCTGTCTACGAGCATCTTCCACATTCTGAAACTCGGGCCTTTTCTTGCCAATTATTTTATCCCACATCGTCTCTAAAATTCCTTTCAGATTAGGAGACTGTGAAACAGTGATGAAAAGCACGTTTTGGAAATAACCTGATAATAGTGAACAAACAAATACATATCAGAAGATGATTCGAATTGGACAAAGAACTTATAGTACGGCATTCGCGCCTCCATAATTTCTCAACAAATCCACTTCAGATGATGGATGGCACCAAAAAACAGTTCTGGAGCATATAAACGATTTAATTTATATGATATCTACGGTACAGGCCACCCAAAAACAAGACACAAACAAATAAGGGGGAATACCACACATACAGAGGAACAACCCTCTTAATCTTGATACTCATGTTAACCTAAAAATTTGAAACAGGGGACCTTCTCTTTGGTAAAGCCAACTTTAAAACCCAAAACACTCAGGGAAACACTATTTCACCTTTGATTTGAGGATCATTGCAGAGATTCAATGCGAGAGTTGTTTTCCCACCACCCCCCATACACTGCACACCAACGACCAACACCTCGCTCTTGAACAAAAGTACCTTCAAATCCCCAATACATTTTTCCAACCCCACACAAAACTGAGATTTCCCAGGGGCACTATCATTGTGAAAGCATGTGGAATCATCCATCATTTCATCGGAATCAAACAAGTCAAGTGACGCCATTTCTTGAAGCATCATGGAATTCTGACAGGGGTCATTTGTAAGCAGTGAAGCTTGTTTGAGGATGGACTCATTCACGCTCCTGTTTATCTCCTGTTTGAGGATGGACTCATTAACGTCTGCCATAAGCCTTCTGGTATCAACCAGTATCTGGGCAGGCATGGACGCCACGAAACCATTGATTTCCTTCTCAAGCTCAAGGATTTGCAAGAGATACCTGCAATGAAGAAGCAAGTTAAAAGAGCTGGTATTCTCACATCTTTTAACCAAATCGACACCTCTTAGGAGAAGTCCGTAGAACTGCTCAAAGATGGGATTTTGCTGGTCTTTGGGCAAATTTTTTTCAGACACACATAGCTTGTGAATAGTTGGAACTAAAGGTTTCACCACAGCATCGAGCCTGTCGGACAGAGTCTTGCCAATTGTCTGCATGATTCGAAGCTGAAAATTTTTAGTTCTCGATCTTCTAACACCCTGTATACAAGAGCACGTTATCTCCCATCTAGGGACTGGAAATTTCCTGATCAGAAGTTTCCGTTAAGATATTTAATTTCCACAATGAATTTTTTGTGGCGTATTGGTGTAAATATTACCCATGTAACTGTGCGGTGCAGAGTTCGTATCCCGTCGCTACAGGGTTTTAAATATCTCTCTCATTTTAATTTAAACTACTTTTAATATTTTTCCTTGTAAATAGTACAAGTCTCATTTACATTGTTCTTAGTATTTCAATAAATAGTACAACATAAAATATATTAATTTTAATATTTCAGTAAATGGTACAAGTCCCATTTAAATTGTTTTAATCAATAGTACAAGATTAAATATCATCAATTTTAATTGTTTTTTACATTTTAAACAAATAAGATTATTTAATTATTATGATCTTTTATTTAGTTAAAGTTGAGTGATATTATAGAGTTCAGGGAACAATTTGAAATTTTCTTTCAATTCATATACAAGCTATTTTTTAAGGATGGTTAAAATTGTATAATTTTAGTTGTTAGAAATGGATATATAATGCAAATGTTTCTATGATATATTTTTTAATAAAAGAATTTGACAAAGCATATGATAGAATTTGTTGAAAGTTCATTCTTAAAATGTTAAATTCATTTACATTTACATCAAAAATTCCAAAATATGTTCAAATGTTATTTAAAGATACCAATAACCATTGTTCATTTTATTATCAATAGGACTATGTGAAACTCTTTTGAGTTATAATGCTTTATGAATGTCTTTAATCTTCTTTTTCATATGTTCTTACAATGATACTTTAGGATATCTTATCTAACAAGTCTATAAAATGAAATCAACATTGTGTACAAGATATCCACTTTCTAATACGCATGGTTCAGCTAAAGCATTAAGAATTTGAAGATGAAGCAAATTATTGATATGTCAAAAAAAAAATATGTAGATTCTATATATATTCTTTAAAAAACTTTTAAAAATTTGTGTATATCTTTACTTGCAAAACATTTTTTGTAGAAAGAATAAGATTTTAATTTTTAAAATATAGATTTGTCATGCCAATATTTAGTGTGGGGATAATGTTCCATAAGTTTTGTTGAATATTTGTATTTGTCAATTAGTGTTTGAAGTCGAAATAATTATAATTTAAACAGAGGTCATGAATGACTTTATTTGAATTAACTTCTTATTTTGTATTAAAACAAGGATATCAATACTTAAGTAAAACGTATATTTTTACAAAATAAAATCTCTATTTTTTATTTCTACACGTGCAAAATAGAGACCTTAATTTTTATTAAAAAATCTACATTTTATTAATAAAATAAAATATTGTGATATTTCTATCAAGATCCAACTATGTAATTTTTTAGTCAAACTCATTGACCCATGGTTCACAAGAACTCGTCTCTTGTGACAATGAATGAAATACTTGTCACTCATTGCATCTAAGTGATGCTCACAGAGGTGAAGTATTGGGCCTTCTTGGGAGGTCAACCATCCCAATACTACTCCGCCTCAAGTGTGCTTAACCATGGAGCTTCCTCCAAGGTTAAGCTCGCATAGATTGCAACCTCATTTGCAAACTATCTCTAGTCTATAAATAAAATATATTCAAAGTTATACTTTTTAAATGCTTATAAGAAGGACTGTATGCTTGCAAAACATAACTTCTAAATAAGTTCATTTTACCCCTCAAAAAATAAAGTAAAAGTTTTTTTTGTCAACATTTGGATAAGTGCAAAGGAGACTCCATCACAAGTATAGAATTTAAGACTGAAGGGGTTCTATCCAAGGTGGTTTGGTCTAACCCTCTTTAATTAATTCCTTCAAATCATGGAACATGTCAAAACATAAATCATTATATTTTCTAAAAATATGTGATTTCAAGCAAAAATCAAAATGTACCAAGTTTGTAATACATTATTATTGTGTACAGTAAAATGTGTGCTAGATAAATGATTAAAAGTCTAAGCTACAAATCCAAGCTACACTATTAAATGTAAACACTCAAGATTGGACGCTAAAAGAAGACTAATTAAGCAAATAAGAGAGAAAGAAATGCACTCTCAAGCCTCCTTTGTTGAGGATGTGTCCTTGATTTAGTAGTTTAATATGTGTGCTCACAACTTGGTCTTCAAAAGTGCCTAATAAGCTCCATGATTATGCAAAATGATGATAATGAAGATTTGATAATGAACATGAAACTATGGTAATGATCCTAAGATGAATGAGACTATGCTAGATGATACTAAAAATGGATGTAAAGGACAATTATGGAGGCTAAGATGAGTAAACAATTTGGCATTATGTAATTACTATGCATGAAAGTGGATGAATTATGAAAGAAAAGGAGGGGCTTAAATAGGATTTGAGTGCAAAATGAGGGGTCTCCAAAATGCCACACTTGTCACCATAAATGACAAGTGGCATCTCAAAGGATGACAAGTGGAAGGAAGGCTAGGTGTCCAATTTGGAGAAATGCCACCAAAAATGGGAGTTATTTTCCTATTTAATAAAAATAGGAATATGCACGCATAAGGGGGAGGTTAGGAAAAGGTTGTTTTGATGGGAGATTAAAAGGATAAGGCTGGTTTGAACCTTGGGTTAGTTGAAGGGTTAGTTAGTGGGTTGGGAGTTAGATGGAAGTTAAGGGGATAAGATTGGTTGGGACCAAGGGTTAATTAGTGGGTTAGGTTGGAGGGTTTGGTTAAAAGGTGGTTAAAGTTAGGAGACATGTGACAAAAAATGAATTAATTATTTAAATTAATTCTTTTTTGTAGTAAAGAGGAAAAGGACGAAGTGAATTAAATTAAATAAATTATTTAATTTATTTTAATTAATAAAAAAATTAGGGAAATTAATTAATTCAATGGGTTATGGTTTGGACTAGTAATTAATTAATGAAGGTATAGCTTAATTATTGTAGCTAAGGGGTAACATTAATTAATTAAATAATATCAATTATTTAATCAATAAATAAGAATACGCTAACTAAATTTAATTAATATAATGAATTTATCAAATTTAGGTGTCTACAATTATAAATTAATACTTATCAAAGGAATTTATATTCTCCAAAATAAGGTTGTAACTAATTCCCACTTTCTTGATGATAATATGTTGTTCCAACAAAACTTTGAAGATGAATTGAACAATACCTTGGACATTTTAAATTTATATTGTTCTATTTTTAGTTCTCAGCTAGCTCATAGCAAAACTGAATTTATAATGACTCATCTTGTCCATATCCATCAATGAATTCCTAGAAAGTTAAGACTAATTAAACATGGTGGGATAACTAGATACGTGGAGATTCCTTTTAGTTTGGGAGTTGATCTCTTTCGAAAATTTGGAGTTAGTTTTTAAATAGACTAAAGGATAAGTTGTTTAAATTGGGTAATAAATTCTTATCCTTGCCTAGAAGGTTCATGTTGCCAAAAATATCCTCATTGCAACCCATCTGTATTGTTTATCTTATTGGATGTCATCCAATAAAGGTTAATGAAGAGTTGGAAATTTTTAAAAAGAATCATAATTTTTTGTAGCCTAAGAGGGATGGTAAAGTTGGGCTCATTAATTTTTTGTGGTCTCATTATATTCAACCAATACATAAAGGTTGCCTAAGTTTTATAGATCCAAAACCTCAAGGGATTTGTCTTACTGTAAAATGGCTTCTTAGAACTGTTGGTGGAGATGAACCATGGAAAAAATTAATTCATCAATGAATCATAGAAGCTTTGTTGGTAAATAGATTTGTCACTATGAATTCTTTCTTTCAATGACCTTGTTTTCCCTATGAGCAATGACAAACATGCCAACTGTTGGAGAGATTGCAATCCAATCACAATCCAATCACAATCTTCCACTGCATTTGGGAGGGGAAGCTCCCTTATATGATGGGACCCTATTTATTTTTTCTGTATACTTTTAACCTAAAAGTGCATAGAGGAAACATAAAGTTAAGAAAAATGCATAACAAAAGCCCTAATAGTAGACATACAAATACAAACTGAGATTTCACAAAGGATAACAGTTACGAAGAGGGTTTAAGCACAAGATAAAATTGATATGAAATAATGAAAGAAGGATAACCAATCTCAACATACAAGGAAACAAATTATCTTAGCACACTCAAACAAATATATTGAGTTATGACTATGTTTCATCATCACATACACCATTTAAATCAAGAACTAATGGATTTCACAAGTACACAAAGGGATTACCAACTCAGCATATAAAGAATTAATAATAATAACGCATGAACACATTGAAGACATACAAATCAAATGCATTCTTTGTTATCACATTGAAAATATACAAGTTCAAAGACCCTTAGACACAAAGTTCAAACATTAAAATTCTCAAAAAAATTCTTTACACAATTATTTAGAGTTTCCCCTCTGTAAGAATCTCTCCCCCTCTACATTACCAATTTCCTTGTATTTGTGGGCTCCTTTGATAACTAACTACTTTTGGGTTAGTAACCAATTAAGTTAGAGCATGGAATTTATTCATGCTTCTACAACCAAAACTAACTTTTACAAAATAAAAGTCAAAATCCTAACTTTTACAATGACAAAGCCTAAAAGCTAAATTTAGTTACATTAAGTGACATAAGTCACTTTTACAAAAATATAACTTGAAAAATATGACTTGAGAAGAGACCAAGCTATTGATGATATTGAGGTAGCTTTCCATCTTCACATGCCTTGACTTTGATAACTTTTTGAAGATCTTGGAACTAACCATCTTCCAAACCTTTCATCTCTATCTCATAGTAGAAACCAGTGTGCCATTCAATTTTCATCTCAAGTAATGTAACATCTAACATAGTTGATACTCTTTGACTTTCCAATATGTGTAATGTCCATTTCTACAAAATTCCTCATTTAGTTCCCACCACCTTTCATATTCTTGAAACCACAATTGAGTATCTTTGTGTCTTTCTCAAGAAACTCAGATGGACAAAAGTTGCTAAAAATGACAACTAAAATGATTTTAATCCTTGCAAGTTGCATTACAATTAAAGTCCTCACTCCAGGAATAATGTGCAATAATTATATTCTAAGAAAAACCACATTTCTAATAGGTATATTGTCAAACACATGATGTGCATATTGTGGACAATGTTGGGTTTTCTCTTCTAAGTGTGATCTTAGTGGCATTAAGACAAATAATATGCAAGAATCGCCATGTATCTTTCAAAATTCCTTTATTGACATGTCTTTTTCAAAAGTGGATGATTTAATGTAGGGACATGATAGATGTAGGCACATTCTTCCATTGTACTCATATCATGGGGACTTTTTGTTGAAGATTTGCCAGCAAGCCAGTGCTAACTGTATGTTTGTCATTGATGACAACATATGATAAGTAGCATGCGTGGAAGAATTATGCAATAAGATTTGAGTATATGTAGCATGGACATGTTATCAGCATGATGTCATAGATGCAGAGGTTAATTTTTTGTACAGACAGTTATGTAGCAGCTTGTGTCAGTAGTGTTCCTGACAAAGTTACAGGCAGTGTTCTGTAAGTGATTGTTCGTAAATTTATCATGGAGCCTTGCGCCTTTGGATATGTGATGGAGACATGTTAGTGTTGCTCCATTCATGGACACAGAGTCTGATGTGCAATAGAAGTGAACTTATGCAGTCGTTATTCACCAATTACAATTTCTTATGTTTATCTAGAAGAGCCAATAGAGATTATATTAGTACAGGAGTTGCACCTATCATTTCAGTATGCGTGCTTGGATTAGTGATTATAGAAGAGTTAAGAAGGTTTGGTTAAGAGCGCATGATGTAATTTAGCTCGAGGAGAAAGTATCAGTTAATTTGCTAAAGCCAACAGTATGTAGCATGCATCTACACTTATTAATTTGGACATGTCCCAGGTTGTGTTGCGTGCTTAGTAGAGCCGACAAAGATGTTATTAGAGAGTGTTATTGTTTCTCTAATATGATTTCAAGGTGGTTCTAACATGCTGACTTGATTATATCATTTAGAGGAAAGATACTTATAGTTGGTCATTTGTGATCGCTAAAAGTATGACATGGAGATAAAAGATTAGAGAAGAGCAGAGAGTGTGAAGTATTGTGTCATCAAGAAGAGGTCTATGTGATAGAGAAGATAAAGTGTGCTATTCATTGGAACTGGTCAAGAAAATAGGTCTACCTCGCAGTTCACCAAGATCCAAATAGTGTGTATCTATTATTCAGAAGGTTGTAGCCTTCAACCCTTTAAGAAGTGAGCTCTTAGACAATGCATCCTCACCCCTAAGAGGGTCAATCATAAAAGACTCCTACTAGGATCTGACCTTTGATTAGGTCACTATGCTTATTGCATTGTAAATATCAACTCCTAACAGGGTTGTAAGATCTTCTAACAAGGATCATTATACACTAGTACAGTTTATTAGTGGGTGTCAATTCCCACTGGGATTTTTACCTATTTGGGTTTCCCCGTAACTAAAATATTGGTGTTGTATTCAAGTGTTCTTTCATTGTGTTTATGCTTAATGTTTAAGTATACTTAATTGGATAAAGAATTGAAACTTGTAGATAACTGATTCACCCCCCCCCCCCCCCCCCCCCTCTCTCTCAATTATCTCTTGGGACTATTCCTAACAATTGGTATCAGAGCCAAGTGCCTGGAAGATAAATTTTAACAGCTTTGAGTTGATTAGATGACATTCTTTAGAAAAGACAGTCCTAAGTTTGATGGAGAGAACTATCCTGATTAGAAGAACAAGATGGTGACACATTTGCAGTGCATTGCTTTTGAAGTTTTTGAAGTGGCTATCAAAGAAATTAAGATCCCCTCTCTAGAAGATCTTGCAAAGGATAATGCTACTAGCAAGCAAAAGGATTTGTTCCATAAGAATGCAAAAGCCAAAGAAGCCCTTATCTAATAGTGAGTTTTCAAAGTTAAAGAAAGTAGACACAGCCTACAAGATATGGAAGCACCTAGAAGACATGTTTGAAGGAGATACACAAGCAAAGAATGCATGCAGAAAGACATGGAAGAAAATATATAATGCATTAGAGATGCTACCTGAAGAAAACATCAGAGTTTACAACCAAAGGATTAATGAAGCAGTTGCTGGAATCAGGAACAATGGTGGAGAGATCTCAGAGGAAGACATTATGGATAAAATGATGGCTACTCTTACAGCAAAGTATGAAAACAAGATCAAAATTCTTGATGAGACCATGAAGCTTACAAAAAATTTCAAGGGAGAGACCTTGATCAACAAAATTTTAGCTTTTGAGATTTAAAGATTGAAGACAGAGCCTAAGAGTGAGACAGCCTTCAAATCATCAGTCCATGGTAAGAAATCTTTAAACACTTTTGGTAATTTGATGATGAAGAGGAAGATAAAGAGTTAGATGATATTATTGTTATGATTTCCAAGAAAGAAAGAAAAGGAAAAGGAAATTATGAAGGTCAGTTAACATTCAAATGTTTCTCATGTAACAAGATTGGTCACTTTGCATCTAAGTGTCCTACAAGAGTTAAGAAATTCAGTACTAACTACAAGCCTAAGTATACAAAAGAATGTTACTATGTTGGTGATGGATTTTCTGATGATGATTCAGTTGAAGATTAAATTGGATTCATTGCTATTATGGAAAAGATGTATGATGAGATGGATCGTGAAGATGAGAAAAAGGAACAAGAGCTAGCATTGATTTCACAAGCAGACATAAGGACAGATTGTATTCTAGATAGCGGTTGTTCACATCACATGACAAGTGATAAAGACATATTTGTTCATCTAGACAAATACAGAGGTGGCATGGTTAGATTTGGAGATAACACTCCTAAACCTATCATTGGTAGAGGAGCTATCACATTGGATGGAAAGAACAACACTAATGATGTTCTTTATGTAGATGGTTTGCAGCATAACCTTCTTAGTGTTGGACAGTTGCTTGAAAAAGGTTATAGATTGGAGTTCAAAGACAACAAGTGCATCATTAACAACAAGGATGGTGTAATGATTGCATCAGGTTCAAAGACTAAAGGTAATGTTTTTCAGCTCAATTCAAAAGCAAGTTGTTTTGTTGCTAAAGTAGATGACAATTGGCTATGGCATAAAAGACTATGTCATATCAATTTTGATAACATAATAAATATAAGCAATGTAAAGGTAGTAAGAGATCTACCTAGCATAGAAAAACCAGTTGATATTATTTGCAAAGAATGTGTGATGGGAAAGCATGTGAGGAATTCATTCAAAAGTAAGCATAATGCAGCAGAAAACAAGTTGGATCTGATTCATACAAACTTATGTGGACCAACTCAAACAACATCATACTATGGTGAAAGGTATTTCATTTTGTTTGTTGATGATTATTCTAGAATGATGTGGGTTGCGTTCTTGAAAGATAAGTCAAAATCATTTGAGAAGTTCAAAATATTCAAAGCTAAGGTTGAGAATGAATCTAGACTAAAGATAAAGTGTCTAAGATCAGATAGAGGAGGAGAATTTGCCTCTGATGGATTCTATGAGTACTGCGAAGAACATGGCATAAAGAGATAGTTGAGTTCACCTAGAACCCCTCAGCGGAATGGGATTATAGAGAGAAGGAATAGGATCATCCTTGATACAACATGCACTAACATGATTGAAGGAAAAGTTGCACACACCTATTGGATAGATGTGGTCAATACAACAGTCTACACCATCAATAGAATACAATTGAGGCCTGGCGCGGATAAGACACCTTATGAGCTATGGTTTGGTAATGTTCCCACAGTGAAATGCTTTAGAATCTTTGGAAGAAAGTGCTAAATCGAGAGGGATGAAGCAATAGGCAAGTTTGATGCAAGAAGCGATGAAAGGTATTTTCCTTGGTTACTCTACTAAAAGCAAAGCTTATAGATATTTTAATTTGAGATTGAAGAAGAACATTGAAAGTGCTCATGTTAAGATTGATGAAAAGTTTATGGTTCAAGAAATATATCATGATTATTCACCTATGATTGAAGAAGAACCCAGTCCTCCCACTAATGAGACAGTTGTTGAAGAGATGTTTGACAGTATTTATGTATTGTTCATTTACCCTGAATCAAGTGAAGAAGAAACTCAAAAGGCAGATGAGACAGTTTCACCTAAAGTTCCAAAGTTTACATCTAGATATCACTCTAAAGATGACATCATTGGAGATCGGAGCAGCAAAGTCACAACAAGATCAAAAGTAAAGATTTTAGCAAGTAATGAGGTAGTATGTTTACTATCTCAAATTGAACCTTTAAGTGTTGAAGATGCATGTAAAGATTCAGATTGACATGATGCTATGAAAGAAGAACTAGATTGGATTATTAATAATGATACTTGGGAACTAGTCCCAAGACCTAGTGATAAGAATGTGATTGGAACCAAGTGGATATTCAGAAACAAGATGAATAAAGATTGTACAGTAGTAAGGAATAAAGCGAGGTTAATATGCAAGGGATATGCACAAAGAGAAGGTATTGATTATGCAGACACATTTGCACCTGTGAGTAGATTAGAAGCTATTAAGTTGTGTCTAGCTTATGCAACATTCAAAAACTTCAAAGTTTATTAGATGGATGTTAAGTCAGCATTCTTGAATGGAGAGTTAAAGGAAGAGGTATACATTGAGCAACCAAAAGGATTCACCTTATCAAACAAACTTGATATGGTATGCAAATTGAAGAAAGCCCTCGATGGACTTAAGCAAGCCCCTAGGGCTTGGTATGAGAGATTGGATGGATATCTAACAAAAATTGGATTCAAGAAAGGAGCAATAGATTGTAATCTATTTACCAGAGAGACATATGAAGGATTACTACTTGTAGCTATATTTGTTGATGACGTTATCTTTGGTGGTAATGACAAACTCAGTGCATAATTTGCTAAGGAGATGCAAAGCGAGTTTGAGATGAGCATGATTGGTCCTATCAAATACTTTTTGGAATTAAATGTGCAGTAGACAGAGAAAGATATTTTCATTAATCAATCTAAGTATGTGAAAGAGATATTGAAGAAGTTCAAGATGGATGATTGCAAGCCAGTGGGTATACCTATGATAACATGATGCAAACTTACAAAGGAACATGATTCTCCAGCAATAGATATAACATTATACAAGTTTATGATTGGTAAACTCATATATCTTACTCAAACTAGACCTGATATTTCTAATGCAGTTGGCATAGTTGGAAGATTTGTAGCAGAGCCTAAACAAAGTCACCTCATGGTAGTAAAGAGAATATTCATATATCTGCAAGGCACTATAAATTATGGTCTATGGTATCCTAATTCAGAGAATGTTGAGCTTCATGTATATACAAATGCAGATTGGGCAAGATGCGTGGGTGATAAAAAAAAGTACATCAGGAGGAGCAGTATTTCTTGGTGATATACTAGTCACTTGGACAAGCAAGAAGCAGAATTGTATTTCTCAGTCAACAACAGAAGCAGAGTATGTTGCAACAGCCTTGAATTATTCTACAATTGTTTGGATCAAATAGATGATAAAGGATTTTGGAATTCAAGTTGATTATCCTATTGTTATTCATTGTGATAACACTAGCACTATAAACATGTCAAAGAATCATGTGATGCATGCAAAGACAAAGCACATAGAGATTAAGTATCACTTTCTAAGAGATAAAGTAGCAAAAAAAGAAGTTAAGTTGGATTTTGTGAGTACTAAAGATCAGTTAGCAGACATATTCACAAAGCCTTTATCGAAGGATACTTTTGAGTATCTTAGGGATAAGTTGGGAGTAATTATCTTCCATGATTGTGCTTAGAGAAAGAGAAAAGAGCATCATTCCCCAGTGATTGATGGATGGTTGACTACTCTACTTCAGGAGTAGTACCGGTGCTTAAATGTTTGGTGCCCTTTTTGATTGATGTCAAAGGGGGAGTAGTATATAGTCATGAAAAATAGTAGTAAAGGGGGAGTACATGCAAGAGGTAGTAGTATTCAGTCACAGAAGCAATTCAGTTAAGGAAATGGAGAATATTGAAGAATATTGTAGCAAATGGAGGATTCATCCTTGGGGGAGTTTTGATGATAAATGGAGAATGTTATAAAAGAATTGGTCATTTGGATTGATAGTTTTTTTCATTCCATATGTTGCCATCAATGCCAAAGGGGGAGATTATTGGAGATTTGACAACAAGCCAGTGTTGACTATATGTTTGTCATTGATGACAACATATGATAAGTAGCATGCATGGAAGACTTATGCAGTAAGCTTTGAGTATATGTAGCATAGACATGTTATCAGCATGATATCATGGATGCAAAGGTTAATTGTTAGTACAGACAGTTATGTAGTAGCTTGTGTCAGCAGTGTTCCTAACAAAGTTATAGGCAGTGTTCTATGAGTGATTGTCCGTACAATTATCATGGAGCTTTGCACCTTTGGATATGTGATGGAGACATATTATTGTTGCTCCATTCATGGACATAGAGTTTGATGTGTAGTAGAAGTGAAGTTATGCAATTGCTATTCAATAGTTACAGTTTCCTGTGTTTATCTAGAAGAGTCGGTAGAGATTATATTGATATAGGAGTTGCACCTATCATTTCGGTATGTGTGATTGGATTAGTGATTATAGAAGAGTTAAGTAGGTTTGGTTAAGAGCCCATTATGTAATTCAGCTTGAGGAGAAAGTATCAGTTAATTTGGTAGAGCCGACAGTATGTAGCATGCGTCTACACTTATTAATTTGGACAGGTCCCAGGTTGTGTTGCGTGCTTAGTAGAGCTGACAGAGATGTTATTGGAGAGTGTTATTGTTTCTCTAATATGATTTCAAGGTGGTTATAATAGGCCAAATTGATTATATCATTTAGAGGAAAGATACTTATAGTCGGTCATTTGTGATCACTAGAAGTATGACATGGAGATAAAAGATTAGAGCAGAGCAGAGAGTGCAAAGTATTGTGTAATCAAGAAGAGGTCTATGTGACAAAGAAGATAAAGTGTGCTATTCATTGGAACTGATAAAGATAATAGGTGTACCTCACAATTCACCATGATCTAGATATAGTGTGTATCTGTTATTCAGAAGGTTGCAGCCTTCACCCCTTTGAGAAGTGAGATCTCAGACAATGCGTCCTCACCCCTAATAGGGTCAATCACAAAAGACTCCTAAAAGGATCTGACCTTTGACCAGGTCACTGTACTTATTTCATTATAAAAATCAACTCCTAACAGGGTTGTAAGATCTTCTAACAAGGATCATATACACAAGTATAGTTTATTAGTGGGTGTCAATTCCCACCGGAGTTTTTACCTATTTGGGTTTCCCCATAACCAAAATATTAGTGTTGTGTTCAAGTGTTCTTTCATTGTGTTTATGCTTAATGTTTAAGTATACTTAATTAGATAAAGAATTGAAACTTGTAGATAATTGATTCACCCCCCCCCCCCCCCTCTCAGTTATCTCTTGGGACTATTTCTAACACTTTTGTATTCATTGACCTTAACATTGTACCAGACCCTCATTTACTGAAACCAACCTCCTTCATTATCTAGAGATATCAAGACTTATGAGAATAAGACAAACACTATTTCTTGTGTCACATCATTTGACCCACGTATGGAAACTTCAATTATGATAGAGAATGTCATAATGCTTACAATTATCGATTGCATTCACACAAAAGGTGCATGTCCCATAACTCTGACATAGTATGAGATTACATTTCTTCAAGGCCTTCTATCACTAAAACTAGATTTTTGTGTATGTTTCCACATTTGGAATGCATGTCAACTTGTGGCATTTAGAACTATGAGTTCAGTGGTGCACATGAGATGGCATGTTTTTGAGACATTCTATCCAACAACTACCATGCCTTTCTCATGCTTCCCATTTTGTGTACATGTCTATGGCAACATTTGGGATTCTTTCTTCTAGCTTCCATGACATAAATTAAATTTCTTAACTCAGAAAATATTATGTTGTCTTCATTCACCAAGTCAATTTTGAGGAATCTAATTGCAACATATTTTAATATCCAACTAAAAAAGTAGTGTTAGATATGTGTGGCATATATTGATATGTGATCTACAATCACAAAGAAAATGCATCCACACATATACCCAAGATCTAAATAGCATTTTTAACAATAAGGTTTTGGGTGTTCTCTAGGAAGCCACCACAAATATGAAGGGTAAACCATCTACATCATTTAAATAAAGCTTATAGTAATGGGATGTGTAAATAAGACTACTTCAAAAGATCTCCAAGTGCTTCTCCCACTCATGTGCTAGTAGAGAGGATGATATTAGAAGTTCAAAACTTGACTTTGTATCTGTCGATTACATGCTTCCATATTTTGTTTGTATCTCTAGAGATGATGTATCTTTCAAGATTTTTGCTAAATATTAAGATGCTTTGTCACATCAATTCAAAATTGATATGAGAAAATACTTGAAAATAACTTTTTGTTGATATCTTTATGTTGGTTCTACTTGAAGCATTAGAAATTTCCATCTTATAAATTGAATGTGACGACTTCTTGATCGTGACTATAAACCTATGGCAGGGGCTGTGAGTTTTTCATCCCTATATTTTGTCAAATAGTTTACATTTTTTACCTTGCAATCATATCAACTCATGAGACCATATTCTTTTGAATAATTTGGTCAAACGATTTGTACATTGTGTTTGTAACTACAATATTTGACAAAAGTTTCTCTTAGCTATTCTTTGAAAGATGTTCATAACCCATTCATAGCTTCTTTTTGGCACAAACATGAATAATTCTATGAAATGCATCCTATTCCAAAACTCGCATATGGTGTGAACTTATTTGATCATAACCATTTGCAAGACTGATGCAGGAGCATCTTAGGTTTCTTGGCAATCTTGCATTAACCAAAAATATTTATTTTCCAGTTTGCACAGTCTCTTATTTTCTTGTTGCATTCCTTCAGTTTAGATGTTTAGCCATTGCAGACCTTGTCACATGTTCTTGGTATCATGTTTAAATTTCACCTAGGTTCATGCCTTGATTGGTTACTTCGTAGTTGAGATCTTGTGGATTCTTGGTGGGACTTAATTATTCTTCATGTTTCATAATTAGTTTGTGTTCTTTCTGATCTCGCAAAGGAATTTCCCGATCTATGAAGCTTCATGGCACATTTATCAATGTTTCTTCACCTATGGATGACCTTCTTGAGGGATCATAATTTGTTTCTTATCTATTTGAGGGTGAGCCTTATGATTTGGGTCTTAACCTATATTTTGGTAATATGTTTTCTTCTCATTGGGAAATATAATCTTTCCAGGCTGACTTGTGGCTTGCAAATGCTTTATAAGATGATGTAATTGTTAGGAATGGGAACACTAAGAGGGTGGGGGGGGGGGGGGGGGGTGGTGAATCAATGTTCACTGTATTTTAACTTTTCACTTAAATCTTAATGCTGAACTTAAATGCTTAAGTACTAAATTAAACATTCACATAAACATGAAACATGAAATCAACACATGACACCAATATGGTTACAAGGAAACCCAAATAGGTCAAAACCCCGGTGGGACTTGATACCCACTAATATTCTGCACTAGTGTTTTGTGATCCTTGTTAGAAGATCCTTTACCCTATTAGGAGTAGCTTTACAATGCTTTAAGTACGATAGTCCTTTTTAAGGGTTGGACCCTGTTAGGAGTCTTTTACAATTGTCCCTGTTAGGGGAGTGGACTTACTGTCCTAGAGCTCACTACTCAAATGGTGAAGGCTACAACCTTCTAATTTTAGATACACACTATATCTGCATGTGAACTGTCACTGTGACATTGCTTGTTTGATCAGTTCCTTTTGTGCGATGATCCTTTGACCTCTAGCAAAGCTCTAATACATCATATGTTGTCTTTTCATACCTCTGCTATGCTTATCACAACTCTATTACAACTCCCATGTCAAATACAATGGGCACATCTTATATTTATATGCTCATACAAACAAAACAATTAGGTCGGCCCTATAACTAATTACAAACAATGCTTCCAAATGAATTGGCTTAAGCGTGCTTATAATTATACATGTACATATGTTAGAAACCTAAATATAATGGACACATAGCATTTACAACATTAAATTATAATCACAAACCAAAATAGTCAATGTCGGCTCCATGCTCTGTTCTTTGCTGGCACACACTAGCTATGCAACTTCAACTGACTGTAACTTTCATATCTTTGCAGATCTACTTATGCACTCTTAGACTAAGCATAAGTATAGTCTAACAAGCTTAAATTCTAGGGCACATACCATAATTCATCTGTACACATGTGCACTGATGCTCTGAGTCTCTGGTACTGTGTATACTGTCCAGTCTTCAACACTTAATTGAATTTTGATCTTTACACTTAGTGTGCTGACTCCAAACTGCTCTATGACTTTGTTGCCATAATGACAACACTATATCTAGTCATATATCTTAGTATCGACAACTTGCCAATAATCTCCCCCTTTGTCATTAATGGCAACAAAGGAATGTGGCCAAGTCTCTAACTATTCCTTTACACAAAAAACATTTTGTCTTCTATACATCTTTATGCATAATCTTATATCTCCCTATACATATATGTACTCCATATTCTATACACAACTCCCCCTTTGACATTAATGAAAAAGGTGCATAAAAAATTGTATGTACACTTACTCACTGAGGGAAAACATCCAGATATGCAATCTTGAGGTTCTAGATCTCCTTCTTCCAAAAAGTTATCAGAGAGTTGACTATCTGTAGATGGGCGCATAATGCATATTGAAGCTTCTCCATCTTCTCCAATTCTGAGCTCGGACCTTGATCATAGGTTATCATGGTTGCATCAATCTCCTTTATGTTCTAACTGAGAATGTCTAGTGAGGGCGCAAGAGCGTTCCTCAATTGAGTCTGTCTAGACCTTATCTTCTCCATTTCTTTCTTTGCCTTTTCAATTATGTCTAACTGTCCTCGGTAGACATTGTTACACATGTTCACATTAGTGGATGTGTCTAGAACTAAATTCTTCACTTTCTCAATCATTGCCTCTGGATCTTTGATCTTCTTAAGATGGGCATCAATGAGCTTATCCTGATCCATGGATTCTACAATGACTTTCCTTCCTTAATCAACAAATTCTTTCAAGGATGCCTAACCAGACTTAAGTGAACTTAAGTCAAGTGCAAAGTTGCTCATTAGTTCATTGAGTCTCTTCTTAAAGTATTTCTCTTTTGCCACTTTGGATGCAAATTCTTCTAGGCTAGAAAAATTGCTTTTGAACTGTGAGAGAATTGTACTCACATCATCAACCAAGTGTACATTTTGCACTTTCTTATCCTCTGGCAGTAAACTATTCAAAATATTTACTGATTCTACAAGAAGAGGATTTCTCATGACTTGCTTCTCCTTTGCCTTCTCCATAGCTAGGACGATGAACTTAATTAGGTCTTCTTCTTTCCAGGAGTCCAAAATGCTTGTGTCAGGTGTCAAACTTGACAAAAATGCTGAGGAGGGAGTGATGGGAATGTTGTCCATCACCTCTTGCTTCACCTTGACTAATCCAACGGAAGTAACTTCATCTTTCTTTTCTACTTCTTCTTCTTCTTTCTTATAAGATATATCTTCAATGATTACTTCTTCTTGTTGAGTGGGAGGTGTATTGTTGCATAGGATTTCAGCTTCCTCGGTACTGAAAAATGCTTCCTCAAACCTATCCAAATCCTTATCAGTAGCCACCATGGCTATTTCCACATTATCTATGATAATAGTGCTATCTTTGGATAATTCCAATATGGGCGCAGACTGGTCTACCTCTGTTTTAGTTTTTGTTATAGGCATTGAGTCCTAAGGACCTGTCATTGGTACATTAGTGGGCTCTACCACTTTATCTTCCTTAATGGGTGTATGAGTAATGGGCACAGTAGGCGATTTTATCTATTGTTCTAATAACACCTTCTCAAATGCCTTTTTTGTTTCCTTTGTAATTAGCTCATAGTCTTTGTTCATGATGTGAAGAGTTCTCATCTTAGTCCTTAGGTGTGGCTTCACCAAATTCAATATTAGTGCCTCTTCTTCTTTAGAACATATAGGCAGAGTATCTTCTAATACTTTTTCTCTGATCCTTTGATCTTCCTCATTTGCTTGTCTCTTTTGGTATTCTAGAATGTCCCATACTTTATCTAGAATAGAGGTTTTCAACTCAAGGACTATCTTCTTGAACTTGATCATGTGCTTGACAATCATACCATGAATTTCTGATTTGTCAATCTCACTGTATGTATCATATTATTTCCCTACTTGATCAATTCTACCCTCATCAATAATTCTTGTGCTCAAAACTTTAAGGCTAGGTCTGAATCCTACCTTAGGAGGTGCTTGAATGTTTCTTCTGCTCCTTGTAGCATGCGAGGATGGATGACTAGTGCTGGCTTCTTTCTTCCTCTTGACCATTGGTTTATACTCCAGAGGAGTATCTTTGGGCGCAAAAGGAGTATTGTCATCTTTATCCTTCTGACTATCATTTGAATTAGTTTTCATCTTCTTTGATTTAGGATCATCTTGTTCTTCTGCTGCACTCTTCAATTCTAGGGAAATTATTTCATCCCTTGCTTTATCAAGGTCTTCTTAAGATACACCATGTATTCTCAAGATTTCATATGTGACCTTTGCAACCTTTCTTTTTGTTGCAACACTGTTCAGCTTAGCATCAACTTCTCTAGTCTTTTCTTCATGGGTTCCCCATCTAGGTCCATTATCATCTTTGGGGGCTGATAGCAGTGCCTGTGCATAAGCTTCAAGAACTTGTTCCTCAACCTCATACCCAAGTGGATGAATCCACTTAGTTCTAGGCTCAACGACTTCCATACATGTAGTGTCTATCTCCACCATAAGCATATTGTGTCTTTATACTTCTCCACAATACTCTAAGGAATCTTGTACCTCATCTACATCCTTGCTCTGAAGGTCTTCAAATCCAAGGTTACATAGTCTCTTAAGGTGCTCTCAGTGCACGCCTTGTTTGATATCTATGGCATGGTTGGAATGGACTTGTCTAGATACAAGTCTGACACTTTACCAACTATATGAAGGTACATATAGATGATTAGGGACCCAAACCTGAATATCTTTGTTTTGTCATGTTTGATAGCTTTGATATTGTCTATCAATTGTGCATGCAAGATCTCACACAAGTTGAACTCTCCATCTTCTTGCACAATTCGGATGGCTGCTAGAATAGTGCCCGCAGACACACTATTCACCCTGGTGGTGTGATGAAATCTATAACCTAATATCATTGACATCAATTTGATGTCTGCTTTCTCAATCGGCTCAATAGTCATGCCGCGCCTATCACTTTTGGATTTTCATGATTGCTCCACCATTTTCCTGACATCCTTACCCACTAGAAGGACAACACATGTCTTAGAGAGGTTTGTCATTTCATGAATCAAGTCTCCTGTGATTCTCACTGGTACATCTCCAATCCAAAATAAATCATCATGAATTTTGCTTAACAAGATTTTTATCCATTCAATCTCATAGAATTCATATGTCGTGGCATATTCAACAATGGGGTGATTGTTCCATTTGGTGTATTCATCCATGAACATTTTGTCTAGTTTCAACATTGTGTCCATGTGTGCCCTTAACCTATCTAGTCCAACAGGTTCCTTCTTATAATAGATGTAAGCCCTTATGTCTTCTACATGCATGACACCCATCGACGTGTGGGAGAATGCTCCCTCTAAATCATCTAGGGTTGATTTAAATGGGTGCCTCTTGAAAACATATATTTTCTTCTTGGCAACATCATAAACAATAGGAGTGGCCATGACTTACTTGTTAAATGCTTTCCAATTGATCTTTGAGATATTTTGATGGCTTCCGAATCGATGCAACGAGCTAGGGTTTCTTACAATTGATCAAATGCACTGTAAACACTGATAGTTCAATCTTCAAATCTTCACAACAACTTCCAAGCCTCAATCTACTCTCCAATCACTCTGAATATGAATGCAATGAGTGAACAAACAACTTTCTATGTATTTAAAGTGAGAAATTCACCATTAATGCAACTCGCGTAAACTAGGCTGTCACTTCAAAATTTCAAACTTGAGCTCCGTTAACAATCAACATGTGTGCTCTTGCACAAAGATTCCTATACACTCCAAAAGCTTAAGTCCAAAGGCGCATAGTTTGAGGATGAGTATACTAGCCACGCAGGGGTCTAGAGCTAAATTAGCTTCCCCTATGACCTTGAGGGCCATTTATGCAGATGTAGAGGGTGCATCCATTGGGGATGCATCCAATACATTCTCATCAACTTTGTCCTTCTTTCCTTCTGACCAAATCAAGCTCGCATCTTCTGAGTCTTTCACAAACTTGACTTCTGCTTTAGGATCCAAAACTGGTTCTTCGGCCTTTTCAGGGCTTTCCTGACCTTGCATCCTTGATCTGTAAAACTTTGAGATATGTCCAGCCTTGTTATAGGTGTGACAAATCACTGGAGGTCTATTGTTCCTCGGTGCATTAACATGAGTCACCATTTTACATTGTTTTGTTGTATGACCATTATAGTTACATATCTAACATGTAACATTCTGAGAACTTCTTGCATTGGTCTGATTTTGATTTCTCTAATCATGTTGAATCCTCTTCTTCTTACTAGTGTTGCAATTTATTGCTCTATGATCAAATCTATTACATGTATAACAGTAACCATTAAAAGGTCTTACCTCTGTACAGTTCCTTGCAATGTGTCCATGCTTGTTACATGCAAAATAGGTGTGTTTTAGAGGCTTGCGCTCATTTTTAGGAGGACCACTATTGTCTTTGGTTTGATCTTTAGTCTTCTCAGTATTAGTAGATTCTTTTTGTGTCTTCTTTCTTGCTCTCATCTTATCAATCTGATTTTGTGCTTCATTGTATCCAATACAGCTAATGTCTCCTTTGACTCTTCTTGTATACAGCTGAGATTCTATCAAATCAGAACTGGTGTATAATTTTTCAATGTGGTTCTTTGCTTCTTTCAATTCAGACTCCAATCTTGTTTTGCAATTCTTTAGATCCAAGATTTCCAAAGTTGCTTCTCTTAACTCTTCATTGAGTTGAAGGTTCTCCTTTACTTGTTCATTGTAGACATCTTGATTGTTCATCAGTTTGTCATCAAATTCTTCAAGCTGACTTAATAAGGATGCATTTTCTTCATTCAACTTCTTGACTTTTTCTTCAAGATCACTGTTAGAGCATCCTTTCAAATCCTTTCTTAGTCTTTTGATAACTAATTGAGCATCACTAACTTTTTCTTTTAGCTCTTCAATTTCTCTTTCTAAATTGTCTAGGTCTTCAAGAGCTGCTTCAAGATTCTTCTTCAAATGTTTCATTTCTTCTTTGTCCATGATCTCCTCAAGTGGTTAAACTTCTTTCATGAGGACAAAGCTCTGATACCAATTGTTAGGAATGGGAACACTGAGAGGGGGGGGGGGGGTGGTGAATCAGTGTTCACTATATTTTAACTTTTCACTTAAATATTAATGTTGAACTTAAATGCTTAAGTACTGAATTAAACATTTACATAAACATGAAACATGAAATCAACACATGACACCAATATGGTTACAAGGAAACCCAAATAGGTAAAAACCCCGGTGGGACTTGATACCCACTAATATTTTGCACTAGTGTTTTGTGATCCTTGTTAGAAGATCCTTTACCCTGTTAGGAGTAGCTATACAATGCTTTAAGTATAGTAGATCTTGTTAAGGGTCAGACCCTGTTAGGAGTCTTTTACAATTGTCCCTGTTAGGGGAGTGGACTCATTGTCCTAGAGCTCACTGCTCAAATGGTGAAGGCTACAACCTTCTGATTTCAGATACACACTATATCTGCAGGTGAATTGTCACTGTGATACTGCTTGTCTGATCAGTTCCTTTTGTGCGCTGATGCTTTGACCTCTAGAAAAGCTTTAATACATCATATGCTGTCTTCGCATACCTCTGCTCTACTTATCACAACTCTATTACCACTCCCATGCCAAATACAATGGGTGCATCTTATATTTATACGCTCATATAAACAAAACAATTAGGTCGGCCCTATAACTAATTACAAACAACACTTCCAAATGAATTGGCTTAAGCGTGCCTACAATTATACATGTACATATGTCAAAAACCTAAATATAATGGGCGCATAGCCTTTACAACATTAAATTATAATCCCAAACCAAAATAGTCAATGTCGGCTCCATGCTCTGTTCTCTGTTGGCACACATTGGTTGTGCAACTTCAACTGACTGTAACTTTCATATCTTTGCATATATACTTATGTGCTCTTAGAATAAGCATAAGTATAGTCTAACAAGATTAACTTCCAGGGCGCATACCATAATTCATCTGTACACATGCATTGATGCTTTGAGTCTCTGGTACTCTATATATTGTCCAGTCTTCAACACTTAACTGAATTCTGATCTTTACACTTAGTGCGCTGACTCCAAACTGCTTTATGACTCTGTTTCCATAATGAAAACACTATATCTAGTCATATATCTCAGTATAGACAACTTGCCAATAGTAATCAATTTTTAGATATGTCTCTGTGTATTTCTAGATAAGGACATATCCTCTTGAAGGCTAACACGTAGGATTTCTATTTGTAATTAGGCATGCATGCATATAATATAAGACTACATGTTGTAGGTCCATTGTAAATGATTTTCTAATAATGCAAAGGTTGATCTTGCTTGTCTCTCAATTGACATATGTTGTTTCTTTTATGTGACTCTTTCTACACAGATTGGACATACCTCTTTGAAGTCTCTCTATCCGTTATTACACCAAGTGGTATCAGGGAAAGGCTTTGTTCTTGTGGTGGTTGAATTCTATCTCTTGAGGTTGTGAAGCTCTAAATTCAATTATTGTAGGGTGTTAGAGTAGGGATCTAACCTGCAATTACAGAGGACTTACACGAGATGGATCCAAGAGGAAATGCTTGTGGTAGTGGAAGAAGATATGCAGGTCCAACTATAATAGACACGTTGAGACAAATAGCAGCTAGATTAGAAGTTGTTGAAACATACCAGAGAAGAGATAGACATATTAAAGATGTGAGTGATGATGAAGAGGAGAAGAAAGAATAGAAAGACCTGAACTTGCTCAGGGAGAATATATATTTTTGAAAGTCCTAACTAGGGTTAATACAAGACCACATTTCAACCCACTTGACTATGATGGCAAATTGGATTCAGATGAGTTGCTTGATTGGATCATAGAGATCGAAAAGTACTTTGATTTTGAAGGCACTAGTGAAGAAAATAAGGTGAAGTATTCTTACATAAAGTTGGGAGGTCATGCATCCTTGTGGTGAGATCATTTGTAGATTGATAGACAAAGAAGAGATGAGGATAAAATCAAGTCATGGGATAGGATGGTGAAAAAATTGAAGGTCAAATTCTTACATGTTGATTACCAATTAATTTTTTTTAGGAAGTTGCAAAACCTAAAGCATAAGGATCTTAGTGTGAAGGAGTATGCTGAAGAGTTTTAGAAATTGGATATCATATTTGGCCATGTAGATGATGATGTTGAAAGGGTTGCAAGATATTTGAATGGTTGAGGACATCTATCCAAGAGGAGATCAATTTGGTTAAATTCTAGAGTGTATGGGAAGCTTATCAATATGCCCTAAAGGTTGAGGAGAAGTTGAACAAGAGACAAGAGAAAAGATAAAGAGGAAGAGGTGGAATATTTCAGAGAGGTAGATCCTTTGGAGGAGGAAGATCTTCTATAGATTAGAATAATGGAAAATAAAAATTCAAAGAGGAGATCTCATACTGAAGGGATGATAGGAATTTCAATAGAGGAGGTGGATCAAGTAGTTATAGAAGAGATGGCAGAAGATTATTTATAGGAACTTGTTTCAAATGTGGAGGAGAAGGACATCAAGTTGTTGAGTGTACCCAAGGGAATTCAAGTAAGAGGACTGAGAATAAGAGTAGATTTGCATGTGGAGGAAGAGCCCGCTAAATCTTTGAATCAACCATAGGATGGAGAAGCCCTAATGGTGAGGAGAGCCTTATGTCATGAAGAGGTAGATTAAGAATCATTGCATAGGAAAATTTTGTTCAAGACAATGTGCAAAGTTGTAGGAAAATACTATAAAGTGATCATTGACAATGATAGTTTAGATAACCTAGCTTCCAAAGAGATGGTGGAAAAGTTGAAGTTGCAGAGGGTGAAGCATCCCAAATCCTATTAGATAGCATGGATAAAGGATGATCATAAGGTACTAGTAAGTGAAAAATGTTTGGTGAAATTGAAAATATGATCTTATCATTATGAAGTTCTTTGTGATATTATGCCTATGAATGCATGCCATATCTTGTTGGGTAGACCATGGCAGTATGATAGACAAGATTTGCATGATGGTAGGAGGGAAAGGTATATTATATTTTCAAATGAGATGAAACAAGTGTTGTTTCATTTAGTTGAGATTCGTAAGAGTGATATTTGTACATGTGTTAGAGTTTGTTTGGTTGAAGGAAGAAAGTTATTGGATGGTTTGTGTAGACTAGGATTTGAGCGTGCACCTAAACCTGTTTTGAAAGCCAAAGACAAACAAACGTCATAGCATGTAATCAAATCAAATTTAATGGTAAACAAACTAAAATCAAAGCCACCTCAGTTTAAGCCTAAAACGGATGCGCCCATGCACCGTTTGATATGCTTGGATATAAATGGATGTGGGTGTGCAAACTCAAGCACTTGAAGCATGCAAGATAAATGATGATTTGAGGTTAATGAAGACCCAAAATGACACAAAATAGGTATGAGGAACCTATTTTGCCTCAAAGGCCTCAAGAACACACAAATATGCAAAGCTAAAAGATGAACTAAGATTGATTAAACAAGAAATGAATCTATGTTAATCCATTTAAGCTAATTTAGATGTGATTTAAGATTGAAAATGATCTAAAATGATGAGTTTATGCTTATGCTAGAATGAAAATGGCATTATAACTTTGCTATTGAGTTTGAGAGTTGAAAGATGAGAGAGGATTGTTTGCTCAAAGAAGTGAGGCTATTTATAGGAAGAGGGAAGGTCTTGGGTTAAAAAGATGAGTCAGAGTTAGGGCTAAGGTTAAAGTTGAGTCAAGGACAAGTGTCCTGACAAGTGTCAAGGGAGGATTGAGTTGAAAGTTTGAGGGCATGTGCACAATTTGGTAAATGTGCCCAAGGCCAAGAGGTGGCAAGGAAGGGATAAGAAGGTCTTAAATGCATAATGAATGCATGTAAGAAAGATAAGGAAGACTTAAATGCATCCTTAAATGCATTTGCAAGAGGTGGCCAAGAGGTGGCCATCTTTGTTGACTAAGGAGGAGGACTAAGAGGAGGTTAGCATAAGTTTTGGTAAACCTTTTGCTAATGGAATGTGACAAGATTAGAAAGGGGATTAGGATTAGGATTAGGAGAAAGGGATGGGCAAGTGGCTTTTGGTGAGATTTAGATATTTATTAAAGGTAAATTTAATAAATATTAAATATCTAGGCTTAGGGTTGGAAGGGACTAGATTAGGGATTTGACCCATTTAGAGGAAGGTTTAGGACTTTCTAGAAGAGTTTAGTGCTCTTTAGAATTTTGGCCAACTTTGGGATAAAAAATAAATTAATTTATTTTTGAGGTTTTTTGGTCAATTTATTAATTAAATAATTAATAAATTAGGGATAATGTCCAAATGACATTTTTAGGCTAGATTCTTTAATTAAAGATTTTTAATTAAGAGAGAGGGATTTAATGCCATAAAAATAAATAAATTAATTAAATAATTAATTAATTAATAAATGATGATGTCATCAAGGATTTTCAGAAAACAAAAATAATTTATTTTCTGAAGGATTTTTCGGTGTCTACATTTTGCCCCTCTTTGATGCGATGCCGCAAGTGGCATGGCGTCAAAGACAAGAAAACAAGATGCCGAGGCTAGAATCAGAAGAAGAGGGTATGACGCCTGGGTGGACTAGAAGAAAAAGGATACATGCCCTGGTGGGACAAAATCATGGAAGATGCGCCCAGTGGGACAAGGAGAAAGAGGGATTACGCCCTGGGACAGAGTGTGCCCGGCGGGACGAGGAAGGAAAGGCCTAAGAAGAAAGGGGAGATAAATAACCTCACTTCTAAGAACAAATATGGATGATATGCAAGATGAGATGGAAATGCAAGATGCAAGATTAATCTATATGATAAATGCAAGGGACCAGATAGCTCCAAGTGCAAACGAGAGTGCACAACCTAGATTTAATATAGCTATGTTAGAGACCTGCCAAGGATACTGGGATCACGAGGCCTGTCAACAACGTCGCAGAGGACTGACGAGGACTGACGCTAAACAAACACACAGGGTTGCCCCAACATCACACATGAAGCGCAGAGGCGACATGGCGAAACCGATGCTGAAGGAACCACAAACACACAACTGACTCACAGGCAGAAGCGAAAGATCAAAAGACCTTGCCCCAGATTATTCGCACACGCAGCACACCGTGATATAATGAATCGTGGTGACCCTGGTGGGATAATGAGAAGTCAAAAAGATTAACAAGACCCAAAGGACAAAAATCCAAAATCAAAATGATAACTCCAAAAAGACATCCTTTGCCAAGGAGAGAGATTAGGTTTGATTGATGGTGGGAAGATTGGTCGGACAGGAGGAACGATATATCCTCAAGGACCCATGGGTTGGTGAGAGAATAAGTGTAGTTGTTCACTGGCAAAAGCTGAAGTTCAAGGAATAATCAGGATGAGCAAGGATAAGTCGACAATTGATGTTGCTGAAGCACAAGGCCCGAGTGGGACTAAAAGTTTTCTGATCAAATGCTGCTGCAGGACGAACAAGGACTAAGACAAAGGATGGGTCCTAAAGACACAAATGTACAAATGAGCTTAGGTGGAGACACGACTGACGCTATGGTACAAGACGCTGGATAGGATGTACAAAGAACCTGGGGATGAAGCTGACAACTTCAAAGATATGCAAGATGGTGCCCCAACTAGGTTGGAAGGCCAAGATGGACTGGCAGGGGATGATGCGTCCTGAAATGACACGGATTTGGGAAGAACATATCCCAATGATGATGATTGGATTGAGATCAAGGCTTGCTACAAGATGAAGGATGCGATTTCATCGGTTAGCTTGATCTTGGATGTTGGATAGCTAGAAGAGATGGATAGGTTGGGAAGATTGTTAGCAAGGTGTGGATAGGGATGAATGGCATTGGATTGCAATGAGGTTGGCCTAAAGCTAGATACCAATGACAAGAGAAGATACTAGGTGTTGGAAAGATGGAGGAAAATGCTGAGGATGGGGAGGATGGAACTGCTAGAAGATTTGGATGGAGGAAGATTTGGGGAGATTGTATGGTGGAACTGCTAGAGGATTTTGAAGATGGAAAAGCTGCTTGGAGGATGAAAAGCTGGTGGAAGATGGAAAGCTGGTGGAAGATTACCAAGTGTCAACAAAATGAGCTGCTATTTTCCCAATGGAGGATCAGTGATAGGATTGCGTCAACCTAGGATAGACTGATGATCTTCGGTCAACTGGATTCTTGTCAATACAAGCCAATCTCTTGCTCGAGATGATAAGGCTATGCAAGGACAAGGTTTTGATTTCTTTAAGACAACACGTTGTGCCAAAAAGAGGATGATTTCTGATTTAGGATAAGGGATGGAAACAACTCAAAGGGCTGGAACACGATAATGCTTGTGGATTTGGAGCTCTGGATTCTGGTGCAAAAGATGGTGAATTTGCTTTTTGCTGTGGATGGTGGATGTTGGATTCTGATAAAGGATATGGGATGCTGAGTTGGTTTGCTGGTGGATCAAGATAGAGGAGTGCTGGAAGGAACTGCTGATGGATTAAGATAGAGGAGTGCTGGAAGGATTGGATGGTGGTTGGTTTGGATTTGGATAGAGAAATTGCTGAGGATTTTGGGAGATGGAAGATTCGGATTTGGATAGCCTCCAAGGAATACATCACCAAGGAAGAGGATGCCCCCTATTTAAGATAGTTCATGTGTTTTAAAGGCATGGCGTATGCTTGGACAGAAGATATGCCAACAAGAGGATGAGGAAGGATGGAAGCTAGGATGAAAGGATTGGATAGAGGATATGTAGCTGAAAGGTGCAATGGATGCCAAGGAGGTGCCCAAAAGCATGTACATCTGATAGTCTCTGTTTTTGTCATCAAGATCCAATGGAAAATGAAGGAAGTGAGAGACAAAAGGGGATGGAGGACATGTTGGATAAGAGGTGATAGAAAGGAAGCCCCTAACTGCAGAAAGGAATTAGGGGGGGGCACTACGCATGGCGCCTGTTTGCCAAGTTTTCACCATGGTACTTGTCCAAGGTGCTTGAATTGCCAAGTTTTCACCAGAGGACGAATGTTTTTCTCTTGATTTTTGCTTTGTTGATAATTTGCTCCTTTGATTTATCCAATTTTTATGAATTTTTGTGTTTTTTCCTTGACTTTGTGCTGATCTTGCTGATTTGTTGCTGAGCTTGTGCTGATATGCATTGATACTTTTGATTTTGTTTGGATGTGTTGCTGATTCGGTGCTGATATGCACTGACATTTTGATTTGTTGCTGAAGCTCTGATTTAATGCTGTCGTGCTTGCTGATCAGCTGATGTCGCCATTTTGGTTTCTTCCTCTTGATTAGATGGTGACCTTTTGATTTGTCACTGATATTCTGATGGTGTTGCTGATTCTTTGATTGGATGTTCCCTTATGATTTGATGATGGCCTTGCTGTTTTTGATTTTGCACAGATATTTTGATGTTATTGCTAACTCTCTGATGTGGCACTAAGTTTTGTGCTGATTTTGGTGCTATCATGCGATTTGATGTTGATCTTCTGAGAGATTCTTCACTGATTTTCTGATGTGGATTTCTGATTTTCTGATGTTGCCGGCTTGTCATGGGGATCCATTGCTAGATGATGGACGACAAGCTTAAGATCACACCTAGGCATGTGCATATGACCATGCACAGTTGATAATTGACTCCTCGGAGCAAGGCACTTAAGGTCATGATTCACTTTCTGTCAGGTTAACCTCCATGTAGATGAGCCACAAACATCCTTCTGTACCCAAGTTGATTTAGCTTGGTTTCTGCAATGTTGATAGGGAACTATCATGTGTTGTTATCCCAGATAGGAGGAAGAGGCAAAGCCCCATCTTCTAGCGCTTGAATTGCCAAGTTTTCACTAGAAGATACGCCCTTTATTTTTACTATTTTGGAATCAGAATGTGCCCCAGAAGGGTTTTCACATAAAGACTCATGATTTTGCCTTTGCTTTTTTACTTTTGCGACTAAAGCTTGCCCCTTCCCCAAAATATGCTTCTGTTTTAAGCTGATAGGCATATGTTGATGCTAAAGCCTGATTGCCTGTTGACTTTGCTGATTTCTCTGATTTGTCATTGATTTCCCTTTGCTGTTTTAGATGTGCTGACTGATCTTTGCTGACTTTCCTCACTGATTTCTTCTGATTGTGTGCCTGGATGTTGGTACAACTGTAGCAGGACGGGGGGGATCATGCAAAGTCATGGATTAGATGGGGGAGATGGGAAAGATGGTGGTAGAAAGTGTTTGGATGGAAGGATGGAAAGTGATCAAGATAGGGGGATGTTGTCAGGATCAACATTGGCACATGTTGCGAGGAAGATGGATGATTGGATGTGGAAGATAGAGATAGATGTAATGGAGGATTTATGCTAGGAGGTTGAGGGGATGGAGGGGAAGATTGAGGAGCTGGGAGATGGGCAACGTTGGATGCCATTGTGGATGTTTTTGTTAGATGGATTACATCTTTTTGCTTTGGGATCCACATCATTTTTGTTTTAGCTTTAGTGTGCCTTTGCGGCCATTGGTGGGCATTAGATTGTGCTTTTTCTTTGCTAGGCCTTTGTGGCCATGTGATAGATTATGCTTGGACTTTGCTAGATTTTCGGAGCCATTGGGGTGCTTTAGCATGCCTGATTGGCTCTTTGCTGGGCCTTTGCGGTGCATTTGATTGCCTGATTGGAGCTTGCATTGATTGACCATGTCGATTAGACTGGACATGGTAATCGTCATTGGGCCTTTGCAGCCATTGGGATGCATTAGATTTGGCATTTGCTTTGATGGGCCTTTGTGGCCAGTGGTTTGCTTTGGCTTGCTTGATCGGATTTTGCTTTGATTGTGCATGTCGATTAGACTGGACATAACAATCCTGGGATTTTTGTGGATTTTTTCCTTTATTCATGCGCGATATGGCATCCAAGTTGCGAGGAGCATTGGGAGGAATATGAGGAGTTGTCTGGGATGGAGGAAATTTGGATGGAGAGATGGAAGGAGATTGGTAGATAGGATATGTGGACATGTGCCGTTGTTGATCTTGACTAGGGATGCTTGGATGTTGGATGAAAGGCTGAGTAGGATAAGATGGAGGATGATATTTTGGGATATAAGGTCCCAAAATGGATTTGCTGGGTAACGGAGATGCGCTGAAAGACTTTGGGACATAGGGACCCAAAATGGATGGGGAGGATGAAGGAGGAATATGATAGGTTGTCCTCGGTTGTAACGATGGAGGAGGAGGAATTGCATTGTGGGCTCTGAAAGATGTTTTGTTGGTTTTGAATGGATGTTTGAACTTTGCCTTAGCTGTACCAATGTTTCTGGAGGAAGCGCCCTTTGCTGATGTGGAAGAAGTGTCCTCATCTGGTGTGCAACCGATTCCACAGCCTTTCGGATGTTTCTTGCCTTGAATGGGCTGTATATTTCCCTGTTCGTGAGTGCCAAGGCCTTTGCTTTGATAGTTCCATCTTTTCAACATTTTATCCAGACAAGGATATTTTTGACTTGGGGTGAACGACAAACAGCCATTTTCTGGTTCCCTGATGGAAGATAAGAAGCTGATGTCTTCTTTTTCAAGTGGTTTACCTTTGACAAATGTTAGTGACCCAAGAGGATAGAGTGACGGCAGCTGGACAGTTTGGACTGGCAGATCCTCAAGAGGAGAGGATAGGATGCTGGGATTTTGACTAGGATTGGGGGATGGTAAAGGAGCTTCAGTTGGAGAAACTAGGATGATAGGATCTTGGATTGGAGGAATTGGGATTGTAGGATTTTGGATCGGAAGACTTGGGATTGTAGGATTTTGGATAGGAGGTGATGGGAGAAGAGAAGAGATTGGATCTTGATTTTCTTTTGTGAGTAGTTCATCATGCTTTTGGCCAAGATCTTGATAGGATAGGATTTGTGTAGATAGAGGATTGGGGGATGTATGGATGGACTCTTCAAAGGGGGTGGATAGAAGGATTGGGAACTCTGCTGCTGGGGTGTCTGGAAGAAGGAAGAACTCTTCAGATGGTATGGACAAAAGGATGGAAGATCTTTCAGCTGCAATGGTAGGAAGAAGGGTGAACTCATGAGGTTCTTCAGATATGCTTTGGGTAATGCCAGAAGGAGGCAGTGCTAATTGGATAGAGACTTTAGATGGAGGGGTCTCAACAATGATAGGAGATGGAAGAGGATCAACGGTTGGGATGTATGGAAGATAGATAATAGATGGGAGCGCTGGATGGGCCTCATCAATGATGGCTTCACATGAAGGATTGCTTGGCTTTTCAATTTCAGGCGTGGGTTTTGCTATTGGCTCTTCCTTGGGTTCTGTTATTGGTTTCCTTGGAGACTTTTGTGGTGAAGAAGGTTTGGAAGGTGGAGGAGATGGGGAACTTGGATGGTCCCTGCATGAAGGTGGGGATCGTGCCTGGGTAGATGCTCGTGAAGGAGGAGTGAAAGAAGGGAACACCCATGAAAAAGATGATTTTGAAAAGGGAGCTTTGGATTTTGCTTGAGGGGATGATGGTGCTGAAGAGGCAGGGCTAATGGCTTGAGGTATAGGTTTTGGAGTGGGTTGAGGGATGAACTCTGCTGGTGGGGAAAGGTTTTTGGTAATGTGGTTTGGAAGAGAGGATGGTGGTTTGGGACAGGATGGAGGATTGGGGTTTGGAGCAGAAGATGGTGGTTTGGGAAAGGATAGAGGTTTGGTGAAAAGGATGGGAGGACTAGAATCTTGGATTTCAGAATTTTTTGGAGGATGGGCAGATGGAGGCCTTAGATAGGGGAAGTAGCGTGAAGCGTTTCTAAGGGATGATGGCGATGGAGAAATGACCATAGCAGAAAGTGGAGGCCTGAAAGGAGCATATGGAAGAGGTGTAGGTTGAAGACAAGGATAAGTTGGGGATGGATAAGATACTGGGGTTGCTTTGCCAAGGACATGAAAAGGAGTGCTAGCCTTGCCGAGGACATGAAAGGGAGTACTAGGAGATAAGCGTGAAGGCATGGTTGGCTAGATTGGAGGAATGATGGAACGCTGGGGGTTGCTTGGAGCAAACTGGCTGAAATAGGCATCATGGTCTACAAGACCTTCATCATCATTAGGATCGATTGGTGGGAGAGGAGATATATCATAACCAAACTCATTATAGATTTGAGACATGTTGACTTGCAGATGAGTTGGATAAGGAGGAAGGATGAAGATGGTTTGGAAGACTAAGACTCAGATTGGGATGACTGATGGAAGAAGACGGTTTTCTAGAAGAAGACAGACAAAGGGATGGGAGATGACCAATTTTTGGGATGGCTGCTCTGATTGTCCTTCGAACCAAGTTATAGATCTGCTTGATGTTTTTCCATTGGCAAAGGATTTGATAAAAGCAATCTTCACAAAGGACAAAGCAACTTTGTGAGATACAAACAAGATAAAAGACTCTGATAAATGCTTTCGAAAAAGTGTATGTTTGACAAATGTTTTCACAGGGTCTTTGACTGTCAAGCACTTCAAACAGATCCACCTAAGGAAGGTGAGTATCAAAATCGCTTGCCCACAGCTTGGTATCCCCTAGAAGGGAATACAAATGGTGAGTAATCTTGAGGCGACCCGATAAACCCCTTGGAATCGGTCCTTGCACAAGGATTTTGATACTTTCAGATGTAGATAGGGTAGCCTCTAGTTTATCAGGTTTTTAATAGTTCCGTGGTGTCTCCATACCCGGTTTTGCTGATCATCCGTGACTCACTTAAGAGCCTTGCCAATTATGCTGGGGGAGAGGAATGTTTACCATCCCCAGACACGTGTTTGGCACGAACGCCCGGCGATTAGGAGATATAAGTGATTTTTTTGGACTTCACTTATTTGTATACCGGCCGGGGGGGATACCGGTTTGAGGTCGTTCTCCGAGGAGGAAGCGCTTCTCCTTGGACAGGCCTCGCTAAAAGCAGAACAAGTGAACTTGTCCAAGTTCAAATGTTCCACGTTGCTTACTCTAACAAGGATTATGCAAGAATTGAAAAACTCCTACATGCACATCAAGCAGATTTTGTTCATTTTCCCAAATTTGATTAAGTGATGTTTGAACTTTGAAATGAAGACACTCGTGTTTTAGATTTTGATTTGTTCTTTTCCTCAAAATGTAAATGATTTGAACGTTTGCAAGTTCTTTCCTTTTGTGCATTCAAGATTTGATTAGCGAGTTGATTTAAGAACTTTGAAAAAGCTTTATTTTATCCTTTAGATCACTCAAGATTGAATTTGTTTGCTTGCTTTGAAATCTGAAACAGATGAGGGAATAGAGTTGTTCGTTCCTTTTAGTGCATTCAAGATTTGGTTTGATTTTCAAATTGACAATGACACTCTAGGACCTAAGTTCATTTCCTTAATGTCATTCAAGATTTTGTTTTTGACCTTTGCTGTAATAAAAGAAATGAAAAAATAGTCCCAAGCAACTTAAGACAAAAAACCAAAAGGCGACACTGTCCAGCTTATAGGCGATGCTGGAAAGTGCAGAAGCGACATTTGATTCTTACAGGCGACATTCTATACCTAAAAAGGCGATAGATAAAAAAGCAGAGGCGTGATTTCTTTCGTTACAGGCGTGATTTCTTTACGTGCAGGCGACAGAAGAAGAATTCTGGGACGGAACAAAAGTTATCGATCACAGGAAAATCTTAGTTATGCAAGCGTGAAAACAGAGCTCACAGGCGTCATTTCTTTCCTCAAAGGCGTGATTTAATTGCATGAAGGCGTGACTGGATTCTTTGTAGGCGACATTTCTTTTGATGAAGGCAACATTTCTTTGTTTGAAGGCGACATTTAATTGCTGTAGGCGTCATTTCTTTTCATGAAGGTGACATTTCTTTTATTTCCTGCAAAATACAAGCATATAAAGTATAATTTCATCAAAATGATTGTGGTTTGGGTCCCACCGGGCGTGCCAGAATGTAGACTAGGATTTGAGCGTGCACCTAAACCTGTTTTGAAAGCCAAAAACAAACAAACGTCATAGCATGTAATCAAATCAAATTTAATGGTAAACAAACTAAAATCAAAGCCACCTTAGTTTAAGCCTAAAACGGATGCGCCCATGCACCGTTTGATATGCTTGGATATAAATGGATGTGGGTGTGCAAACTCAAGCACTTGGAGCATGCAAGATAAATGATGATTTGAGGTTAATGAAGACCCAAAATGACACAAAATAGGTATGAGGAACCTATTTTGCCTCAAAGGCCTCAAGAACACACAAATATGCAAAGCTAAAAGATGAACTAAGATTGATTAAACAAGAAATGAATCTATGTTAATCCATTTAAGCTAATTTAGATGTGATTTAAGATTGAAAATGATCTAAAATGATGAGTTTATGCTTATGCTAGAATGAAAATGGCATTATAACTTTGCTATTGAGTTTGAGAGTTGAAAGATGAGAGAGGATTGTTTGCTCAAAGAAGTGAGGCTATTTATAGGAAGAGGGAAGGTCTTGGGTTAAAAAGATGAGTCAGAGTTAGGGCTAAGGTTAAGGTTGAGTCAAGGACAAGTGTCCTGACAAGTGTCAAGGGAGGATTGAGTTGAAAGTTTGAGGGCATGTGCACAATTTGGTAAATGTGCCCAAGGCCAAGAGGTGGCAAGGAAGGGATAAGAAGGTCTTAAATGCATAATGAATGCATGTAAGAAAGATAAGGAAGACTTAAATGCATCCTTAAATGCATTTGCAAGAGGTGGCCAAGAGGTGGCCATCTTTGTTGACTAAGGAGGAGGACTAAGAGGAGGTTAGCATAAGTTTTGGTAAACCTTTTGCTAATGGAATGTGACAAGATTAGAAAGGGGATTAGGATTAGGATTAGGAGAAAGGGATGGGCAAGTGGCTTTTGGTGAGATTTAGATATTTATTAAAGGTAAATTTAATAAATATTAAATATCTAGGCTTAGGGTTGGAAGGGACTAGATTAGGAATTTGACCCATTTAGAGGAAGGTTTAGGACTTTCTAGAAGAGTTTAGTGCTCTTTAGAATTTTGGCCAACTTTGGGATAAAAAATAAATTAAAAATAAATTAATTTATTTTTGAGGTTTTTTGGTCAATTTATTAATTAAATAATTAATAAATTAGGGATAATGTCCAAATGACATTTTTAGGCTAGATTCCTTAATTAAAGATTTTTAATTAAGAGAGAGGGATTTAATGCCATAAAAATAAATAAATTAATTAAATAATTAATTAATTAATAAATGATGATGTCATCAAGGATTTTCAGAAAACAAAAATAATTTATTTTCTGAAGGATTTTTCGGTGTCTACAGTTTGAAGAGTGATAGTATGTGTTATGCTTTGATTCCTAAGAAGTCTGATTTAGGATCAGGAGAGGAAAAAAACCTAAGGAGAGAAAGGATCTACTGATAGAGTATGAAGACATAATCTTAGACAATGTACTTGATGGATTACCACCAGTAAGGAGTATTAGTCATTGCATGGATCTAATTCCTAGAGCACATTTTCCAAACAAAGAAGCACATCGAATGACAACTACAGAGAATAAAAATTTGAATAGGCAAGTGCAAGAATTATTGAAGAAGGGTTTGATTAGAAAGAGTTTGAGCCCTTGTGTAGTGCCAAATATATTAGAACCTAAGAAGAATAAATAATAGAGAATGTGTATTGATTCTAGAGAAATCAACCATATCACAGTGAAGTATAGGTTTCTTTTGCCTAGGATGGATGCTATGATGGATTTTTTGAGTGGAACAAAGTATTTTACAAAGATTAATTTGAAGAGTGGTTATCATCAGATCAGACTCAGAGAAGGAGATAAGTGGAAGACAACATTCAAGACAAATGAATGGTTTTATGAGTGGTTAGTGATGCCTTTTGGAATGACCAATGCACCAAATACTTTCATGAGATTGATGAATAAGGTATTGAAGAAATTCTTGGATAATTTTGTGATTGTTTATCTATATGACATTTTAATTTTTAGTAAGAAGAAACAAGATGATTTGTTACATCTAAGACAAGTGTTACAGAGGTTAAGGAAAGATAATTTATTGATAAATATCAAAAGGTGTTCTTTCATGAAAGATGAGATAGTGTATTTGGGGTTTGTGATATTTCCATATGGATATGGATCCTAAGAAGGTTAAAGCAATTATTGAGTGGCCTACACTTGGAAGTGTTGGGGAGGTAAGATCATTTCATAAACTGGCTAGTTTCTACCAGAAGTTCATTAGGAATTTCAGTTTAGTTTGTAGTCCTATGAATAAGATAATGAGAGGGAATAGGAAGGAATTCAAGTGGAAACTTAGCACATAATAGAGTTTTGAATTATTGAAGCAAAAGGTAACTAAGCAACTAATGTTAGTTTTACCTAATTTTAATAAGGTATTTCAAGTGGACTGTGATGGAAGTGGGAGTGGAATAGGAGCAATGTTGACTCAAGAAGGTAGACTTGTTGCTTATTTTAGTGAGAAGTTGAATGATGCAAAGAGAAGGTATTATGTTTATGATTAGGAGTTATATGTCATAGTTCAGGCCTTGAAGGAATGGAGACATTATTTGTTGCCTAAGGATTTTGAGTTGTACATAGATCATAAAGCATTACAACATTTGAATAGTCAAGGTAAGTTGAGTCAGAGACGCATGAGATGCATTGAGTTCTTGTGGACTTATAATTTATGTTGAAGCATAGGAGTGGTAAGTCAAATAAGGTTGCAAATGCTTTGAGTAGAAGAAATGATTTTCTGACAGAGACGAGGGTTGAAGTGCTTGGGTTTGATGAGTTGAATACCTTGTATGAGGGAGACCCTAATTTTTCCTAACCTTGGAAAGCTTGTAGAGAACCTATTGTAGTAGACCGAAGAAAATGGTTGAACTATTTCATTTAAGAAGATATTTTATTTATAGGAATTTAGTTGTTTATACCTAGGAGTTCAATGAGGGATATCTGATTAAGGAAAAGCATAGTGGAGGATTAGCTAGACACTTTGGCATTGACAAGACATTGGCTTTGGTAAGTGAGAATTATTTTTGGCCTCAAATTCATAAGGATGTTGGAAAATTTATTTAGAGTTGTAGAGTTTGTCAAATTTTCAAGGGATGTAGTTAGAATATAGGATTGTATACACCTTTGACAGTGCCAACTAGACCATGGGAAGACATTAGCATGGATTTTGTACTTGGATTACCTAAGACATCAAGATGTAATAACTATATATTTGTGGTAGTAGATATATCTTCTAAGATTTCACATTTCAATCCTTGTAAGAAAACTACAGATGCAGTACATGTAACAAAAAAATCAAAGAGGTTTTGTGATTGCATGGGTTGTCTAGGATCATATTTTGAGACCGAGATAGTAAATTTGTTTGTTATTTTTGGAGGAAACTTTGGAAGAAGATGAAAATTTATTTGAATTTTATTTTTAAATTTCATCCACAAATAGATGGTTAGACAGAGGTAGTGAACATGAGTTTAGGGAACTTATTAAGGTGTTTGGTTGGCAAGAAGACTGGGAATTAGGATTTAGTCCTAGTTCAAGAAGATTTTTCACATAATAATTCAATGAATAGGAGTACACAGAAGATGCCATTTGAGATTATGACAGAGATAAATCCTAAAGGAGTGATAGAATTAAGGGATATCAGTTAAGAGGTTAAGAGGAGTGCAGAAGGGGAAAAATTTGTAGAACACATGAAAGCATTGCATGATTAGGTAAAAGATCATTTGGATAAAATAAATCATAAGTACAAGGAGAGAGAAAATGAAAATAGGAGACATAAGGAGTTTCAAGTGGGAGATAAAGTGATGGTACACTTGAAAAAGGGTATATTTCTTGTTGGAACATATAATAAGTTGAAGATGAGGAAGTTTGGACCGTGTAAGATCTTGAGAAAATTTGATTCAGGGAATGCATATGAATTTGAGTTGCCGAATGACACATGTATATCACCTATGTTTAAGGTTGCAGACTTCTGTGAGTATCATGAGGCAAATTTCAGTTAGAATTATGGATCAAATGTGGAGAAATAGTATCCTAAGAAGAAAATGGATGAGATTGATGAGATTTTGGATAGAAAAATTAGTATAAGCACCATAGATAAATAGTATAGAGAATATCTTATCAAGTGGAAGGACAAACCAATAGAAGATTCTTCATGGATTTCTTAGGTTGAGGTTAACCATCTTGGTTTTCCTTTAGCCCCAACAAAGTGAGAGGATCACTTTTGAATAGCCTTGGTTGTCTGATGCGGGAGCATCTTAGGTTTCTTTGAAATCTTGCATCAACCAAATATATTTGTTATATTTTTTTTCCTATTTTCCAATTTGTAGTCTCTAAGTTTCTTGTTGTGTCCCTTCAGTTTGGATCTTTAGCAATTGCAGACCTTGTCACGTGTTATTGGAATCATGTTGAACCTTCACCGAGGTGCACACCTTGATTGGTTACTTCACATTTGAGATCTTGTGGATTCTTGGTGCGACTTAACTGTTCTTCACATTTCACGACCCATTAGTGTTTTTTTGATCTCGAAAAGGAATTTCTCGATTGGAGAAGCTTCATGGAACATTTGGAGAAGCTTTATGGAACATTTCTTGATGTTTCTTCACCCAGGGAGGACCTTTTTGATGGATCACAACTCATGTCTTATCTATTTGAGGGTGATCCTTATGATTTGGGTCCTGACCTATATTTTGGTAACACGTTTTCTTCTCATTTGGAAATGTAATCTTTCCAAGATGACTTGTGACTTGTGAGTGCTTTATAAATTGGTATAATTGATCCTTAGAGACATATTTGATTATTTTTGGATAAGGAGATAACCTATTGAAGGTTAGCACATAAGATTTCTATTTGTAATAAGGCTTGTATGCCTGGAATATGAGACTGCATGTTGCAGGTCCATTGTAAATGACTTTTTGATAATGTGAAGACTAATCTTACTTGTCTCTCAATTGATATATGTTTTTCCATTGTTTGATTCTCGCTACATGAATTGGACAGACCTCTTTGAGGTCCTTCTATTTGTAACTCCACCAAGTTCTACCTTAGTATTAGAAACCCTCGGCCCACATTATACAAATATCGAGAAAATGGGCTCATATAACCACCATGGAGACAAAATTTGGGTGATTCAAACTATACTGTGTAGTTAGACTCCATTGTCCTTCATATTTTGTTCATTTTCCATTAGCAAAGAGAATGATGGCAAGAGTTGTGGAATTGGCTTTACACATGTATAATATAATCTTGAAAGTTTTTTTAAAAATTCAATAAATTTAAACTTTTAAACATACTGTTGCACTATCCATGATTCCACATCTTGCAAATTAATGGAAATTCTTTATAGTTTCAATTTATTTTTACAAAGATGACCATAAAGGTTATGATCATGGTCGCTTTGATAGTTGCATTCTCTTGAAATTCTTTGAAGCCTCTCAAACAAATCTTCTATATGTATCTTGTAAATGGAATTATTTTGTTAAGTAAATCATATGCTTTATCTTCGTGGCCTCCATGTTTTGTATACACTTCTGGCAGATCATTCCTGATAATAAAATCTAACAAAACCCTTTTTGATTGTATTTGACTGATAATTATTAAATTTTGTTCATTAATTCCATCTTGTGCATATCTAAGAGCCATTGCATTCCATTAGATGACATCTTTTGAGGCATGCTAAAAAATAGTTCAGAGCAGTAGTTTGTAATTCCATATTTGCATGCATACCAACTAGGGGGGTTACTGCATAGATTTTTAAATCCTTTATTTACACTTGCTACTATATTTTCTTGAAATTGCTAGGAGGTAGTTACAGGCTGCAAAAGTTAAGGTTTAGGGTTCAAGATATGCAAAATTTAAGCTTTTGAAAATTCTCACACAAAAGTTAAGGTTTTGACCAAAAAGATGTGAAAGTTAGAGTTTTGACCAAAAAGACACAAGAGTTTGAGCTTGGGATTAGAAAAGTTCAAAAGTTAATTATTTGAAAAAAATCTTGCAAAATTTGGGGTTCAAGGTTAGAAATATGTAAAATTTAGTGTTTGGAGTTAAAGAACGTGGAAAGTTAAGGTTTGAGACTCCAAACACGTAAAAGTTAAGGTTTGGGGCTTGGAAAATGTGAAAGTTAAGATTTGAATACATTTTCACACACCAAAAGGAAAAAGACATATTTAAATTTTTTTTTGGCCCATTTAAGAATCAAAACAATAAGCTTCGATTGAGAAATAGTGAGAAGTTATTAACTGGTTAGAGAAAATTCTCATGACTCATTTTTTAAAAATTAGAGCTTCATTTCTTCTTAAATCCATATGGAAATCTTGGCAAAGATTTGTAAATTTTTGAAATGGAATGACTTTTCCTTACACTATTTTAATTTGACTTGAATGTTAATATGGTGGAATAAACATATAAATTATCATTATCATTTGTTGGCTATTTTCTTTCCAAGAAGTTCACATTACTTGTTCAAAAAAGGGATTTGACAATTTAAAGATATTTGAGATTTTAATATACTTGACTAAGCCTCATGTATTGGTTAGACAAAATTATCATGTCTCAATGGTCTTAAAAGGTTCCAATACACCTCCAAGCTAAACTTAAAAATCCGATTCAACAATCTCACTTCATCATCACAAGTATCATTGTATAGTCTTTGAATAGTTAATTGGCTTATAAAAAACAAGGTGGAACCCTCTAAGCTTGCACTATGCCAAGTCATCCACTAGATCATTGTAAACATGCCAACATTTAGTTATACTTCATAGTCATCAAGAGATAAGAATTAAACATAAAAGGCAATTTCACTTCCCAAGGAATTAGTTCTTTGTGACTCGTGGTATACGTGGCATGAATATTTGAAATCTATATACATGCACATGTAACATAGCTTATAACCATTTTGTAAGACATTCATTTGAGTAGACATATAGGTAGATAGTATTGTAGACACCTAAAATGGACATAATTGTGAGCTAGCATTAAGTCACTAATTATTCTTCTATTAATTGATGGTTCTTTAATCATTAATTAATCATCATATTTTCCTCTAAAATCCAACCTTTTAACTAGTTAATCACCTCTCTAATATTAATTAATTAATTAAATTTATTTTATTAATTACCTTTAATTAATTGATCTTTATCAGTTAATTAAATTCAATTTCCTATTTCCTATGATTTGAATTTAATTATCCAAATTATCTAATTATTCCTCTAGATTAAATTAAATTAATTTCATTTCTAATTAATTTCATTCTAATTTCATCTTTCTAATTTAATTGAATTTTTAATTCAATTGAGTCTTCTAAAAATTAGAAAAATAAAAAATACGAGGCAATTATAATTTCTAAAAACTCAAAATCCTCATAAATTGAGAAAATCAATTTTCTAAAAATCAAATCATTTTAAAATAAAAAATTAATTCTTTTCTCAAAATTCAATTTTGGAAACTCCCATCTTTCAAAAATCCAAAAAATCCTCTCATCTTTATCTTCTTCTTTTATCTCTCTACTTTTTGAGTTAAATTGGAATTAAATTTTTTTTTTTTTTCTGGAAAGTTACCCAAATCTTTTCAGTTCTTATTTATCTCATCCATTCGATTTGTTTTTCTCAAATCAATCTTGATCGTCCATTCAAATCATAATTTCTATATAAGCAACTCTCATCTCTTATATTTTCATATCTCTGAATTTTGCATCAAACTTATATCAGTTTATTATCAGAGTATCATGATTTCTTAGATCTTTGAGTCAAGGTGCTGCTAGATCATAGCTAAGTGCCACACCTCAACAAGGAGAAGAGAAACAACAGAAGCTTCAAAGTTTTGAATGGTCATCTCTTATATTTTCATATCTCTGAATTTTGCATCAAACTTATGTTAGTTTATTATCAAAGTATCATAATTTCTTGGATCTTTGAGTCAAGGTGCTGCCAGAATCACAGCTGAGTGCCACACCTCAACAAGGAGAAGAGAAGCAACAAAAGCTTCAAAGTGTTGAATGGTTTTCTTTGAAATTTTTTACTTATATTTGATCGTTCAAACTTATTATTCTATTATTTGTAGGACTTTTATGTGCTTGGTAGTTGATTATTTATAGTTTTTAGATAATCTAGTGCTACTAATCCTCTTGCTTGAGTCTTGCAAAATTTCCCTACATACAAGTATAAGATAACAACAATACACCTTTCTCATGGGTATGCTGGATGTATAGGATAGAAAGACCAATGTTAATACTTTTATTATGTATCAATGTTCTTTTCTCTATCTCATTTTACATACGTTTAAAACTTCATTCAAATCATCTAAATATTCCATCAAGATTTAGCCTCACCTTGGAGAAACTATCAACACGTCTCAATAAATTTCTTGCATTATATAATTCATTATCTATTTGGATCACACTCACCTTGTTGAAAGAGCTTTTGGTCTCACTAAAACTTACATTTAAGATATAGGAAAAATTTCTCCATTTTTTGATATATTTGTGTATTAATTTTAATAGCTAAAACTTTGTGATACTTAATAAAATACTACAATATATCTTATAGGTTATGAACTACTAAGTAAAGCTCCTCACTAATACACACAGGTGGCATAAATTGCATTGTCAAGTAAGTAAGCCTAATATAACTCCTAACCATAATGTTGTACATGCTACCAATAATTATGTTGTTTTCTTGGGGTGGAAATGGTCATCTTGAAAATTACCAAACTGTAAAAAAACTTAGTGCTAATGAAATGCTTGTACAAGTGAAAACAAGTCATCTTTCTTTTATTTTTTACTAATCCAACAATATTCTTTATTTAGTTTCATTAATCCATAACTGTAATACAAAATTGGTCTATAAATTCTTGAATTTAGAATCATAGAATTAAGAATTATTGTTATCATACTATGCTACTTGAAACTTAAATTATAGTTTGAGACTTTATGATACTATAGTTATAATAATAGATTATAAAATAAGTTCACCATTATTATTTTTTTCCTTGAGGAGTCTCATATGAATAAGAATTTTTCAAATGGACTTGTGTAAATTGGGAAAAAAGGGGATGGGAAATTGAATCATTCATGGGATTAGGTAAGGACTCTGTGTGTGTGTGTCTATATATATATATATATATATATATATATATATATATATATATATATATATATATAGAGAGAGAGAGAGAGAGAGAGAGAGAGAGAGAGAGAGAGAGAGAGAGAGAGAGTCCTTACCTAATCCCATGAATGATTCAATTTCACCACATATCATTAATTATTTGTGGATAGACATGTTACATATAGGCCTAGGATCTTGATTTCCACCTAGAAGGGATCTCAAAATGTAAATACCCTATGTAGGTTTAGTTACATTTCTTCAACCTATATTTTCACCCCTTTTTATATGAAATCATAGCTCAACTCAGTAGGTTCATTTTGTGTAAACTAAGTATGGATAATCCGCTAGCCCAAAAGTGCAACTTAAAGTCTATAGTGAAATGGATTTGACTCAAATACTTCTCAAAACTATCAATTATTAGGGTCTTGTACTCAAATTTAATAAAATAATCAATTATCTTAACAAATTGGATTATTTTTTCTACCATAAAATGGAGGTTTGTCTCATCTAGGACTGCCCTAATCACAAGAAACCACCTACTCCCTCTAATAATGTTTCTTACCTTTCCAGCCCCTATGTTTTGAAGGCTTCAAAAAGTACTACATCGATTCAGCCCCAATAATATTCCTATTTTTCACCCCCTCACACCTTGATTACCACCACTTATAATATGTCAGCCACCCACCCTTATCCCCCATCTCTTAACCTTTAAATGGAAGTGTTTGATTATAAGAAAAGGAAATAATCCAACATCCCTCCCCTCTCTAACTTCCTTGCCCCTACTTTTCCTTTCATCATATGATTCCTTTGAGAAACCCTCATGTGATGCCTATAAAATATTTCTTTCATCTACTTAGTCTTATGAAAAACCCTCTAGTAAATCCCATGTAATCATGATCATAATCCTCTTCAAGAGAGATACTACCTCTTTATATTACTCATGATCCCAACAATGTCATGTTGATAAATTAGTTTAATAATTTACTCACTAATGATTCTTAATTATTTGATCTATATAATCTTTGAATATAAGGGGTTTGAAAATCCCATATCATAAATATCATGTTAAATAATTTATTTTAAATACCCATATTGATATCACCAATGGTTCAAAAAGTGAAATTTAGTGATATCCATCTTGATGAATGAATCCCTTGCAATAATTTGGAAGGAGGCACACTTTTTTCACACTTATTATTCTGAGGCCAGTGGTTGAGTGGTGTTTGGTCTTGTCTCTTATCTAAGCCAATTATTTCCTTTTGTATTATTTACCTAATAATCAACATGTTTGGGTCATGTCAAGGTAATCTTCTTGATTTTTACTCTATTTACACCCTCAAACCATCTTCTAACAAATCCCCTTTATGGGAATGGGTATTTCTCTATCTTCCCATTTTAGAGTGGGTGATTTGGGGAGACTTTAAAATGGTGAAATTTACCTTTCTAACCAAAGTTGGGAGAGTCCCTCATGGTTATCTCAACTATATTTTGAAGCTTCAACCATTGCTCAAAACTCCTTAAGAGTGTATGATCCTATCATAAATAAAATGGATTGCCACAGGCCTTGTTGGTTGGATTTAGAGTACTCATTGTGAAGGGTTTTGTGAAAAATGAGACACTTGGATAAGTTTTATATTTCCTTCAACTTGCTTCTCTCTCCCCCTTCTAAAAAATTGGTTAATCTTGAGTTATCAACCACTCTTCTAGACTACCTTCCCATCTTCACCATGTAATATCTCTCATTAAATCCTTTACTCTCCCAAACGATATTTCTTTTAAACTAAATATATTTCATCTTAGAAACTAAGATTGCATCAACATCCTTTTAGATACTTGGTTTGTTGAGTCCAAACCTTAGCATGATACATATGGATTAGCTAGTGGGAAAGATCAATCTCTCAATATACTCTCTCTTCATAGAATCTTTAGGAGGGCCATAGCTAAACATGTAGAAGAATTGAGATACCCCTCGAAGGAAAGATTGAACATGGATAGAAACTCTAGATAATCATCCTTATCAAATTCCACTTCAACAACATGTTAGTCACACTAAAAATCTATTGCATAAAATGGTTGTTTATATAGGAAAGATACTCAAATGAGGTCTACTTCCAGTGGTTGAAAGATGGTAATAAGAAATCTGAAAAAGTTTATTAAATTTAGCATAAATAGGAAAATAAACACATCTCAATCATTAAATAGTTGACCACTTATTACAAACTAGTATGGTATGATCATAAAAACATTCCGTGACAATTATAAATACTTGTTTAAAGAAGAATCAAATAATGGCCTTGTAATTCCTATTACGGAAGATAATTTGGTTAGTTTTATACTCCACAAAGTTCAACATGAATATAATTTCCTCGATCACTACCTTTTCGTAGAAAAGATTAAGTCCTTGGCATTATTTGGCTTTAGAGAATAGCCCTATAATGGATGACCTCCCAATGGATTTTTATTGTGCACTTTGGCTTCATATTCAAGAATATTTCTAGAATTTGGTTACCTCAAAGGAATGAAACATGGTCTCTGTTAAATACCATTACTCAAGGATTCATCAAGCTCATTACTAAGGGTAAAAAAGAAGACAATGTAAATAGTTGGTACATCATCACCTTACTTGATATGTCACTTATACATTCATTAATAAAGCCTTGGTCAAAAGAATCAAACCTATTATTCTTGAGAGATTATCAAGCCTAAGAAAATTGGGTTCTAAAATGGATAATTTTTATTGGATGCTTTGGTGCTACCTTGGGTAACATCTAAATGGACCCAAAAAATCTCAAGTTGCTTTCATAAATAAACTTTATTTTGATAAGGCTTGTGATTGCATTTGATGGTCTTTCAACCTTTTTTTTAGACTGCACAAATCGGGTATAACACCCTCTATAAATTGTAGTGTGCCTAGTAAATTTTAGAAGATGATTGATGATGTTGGCATGATACATCTTCCATTACCACGTAGATTGGGGGGAGACTAGACCTTGTGACCTCATGCTTATTGTAAGAAGCTCTCGCCAATCGAGCTAGGCCCCAATCCATAGTTCTTCAACCATACTCTCTCTCTCTCTCTCTCTCTCTCTCTCTCTCTCCAACAATTTGTCCACCAATTTTGCTTACTTGTTATACGCATTTATTATTTTGTGGTTGATGTTGTTGGATATCGTTTCCATCATCAATGAATTAACCACATTATCTTCCTTGTTCACTACTTCAATGATTGCAATAGAGTGGAAAATTTGATAGATAATGTCATAGTTGAGTGATTCCATTTTCAACTTTCAATGGGTATAGGGTCACACCACCCTTATGATGCATCTTTTCCAACATGGTAGTTTGCTTGTTTGATTTCCTAAGCACCTTGTTTAATGATTACCCCCATTTTATTTCTTTGGCGATCTTCCAAAAGGTGGCAAATATTCGATTCAAGATTGTTGTATGATGGGTTCATTACGTGTCATGTGTAAAACGCTTCAATAACTACTTTACTTTTTTAATCATGATTGATAGTAGGTCCAATTGTGTTTGGACGTCTATGATAGATGAACATTTTCTTTGTAATGTGTTCTGTAAGGCAATCTATTTTTCTAGTGCTAGCTTTAGTGGGTCCCTTGGCTTTTGATGTTATGACTCCTAAACATTCAATGCCTTATATTTATTTTATGAAGCGACTATTTCTAATGGGTGCTTCAAGGAAATTATAATTTATTTAGATTCCAAAGCCATGTGTTTGGTGAAATAAGTTATGGGGATGGATGGTTTGAGTAAGCATAAGTATAGTTGTAGCAAAGCCTCTATCTATGAGGATTTCTTGAAGGAATTGGAAGAAAAAATACGAGTTTGTGAGGAATTATATTGATTGTTTCATGCTCTCAAAAGTTTTGTCCCTAAGCTTGGATTAGGAGGATATTGATGACTCTTCATTAATGCCTTGTAGTAGTTTGAATCAATTGGCTACCGTGACTGATATCAGGGTTTGTTCTAAAGAGTTTTTTGTAATATTCCACCATTCAAAGATGTTCATGCTTTATTGTGCTTATCTCAAGAAACTAGAAGAAAAGCTATCAATCACATATTTCAAGGGTATCCTAAAGGTTAATGGTGCTTGTACATACTTCATTTGCTAGATTGCAATTTGAGTTGGGTTGTCTGTTGGTCATAGGTCATACATTTCATTAACTTCCTTATACTTGCTTCAAGTGTTGGGGACATGTGACTCAATCTAAGTGAGTGTGGGTAGTTTTTGTTCCTACTAGCAACTCCTCTTTTAGTGAGGTGAACTATTAAGGCATTATAAAAATTGAATGTAGATTCTATTGTAATGTTGCCTAATTTCTTCCTATGTATTCTTTGGTTTCTTGTTGTAAGTTTTATGTTAGGTTGTTTTAGCAACTCTTTTAGGTCTTTTCCCTAAAGTTAATTATTTTATTATGATTTTGATGCCTTCTTTATTAATATATTAGATCTCAATCAATTCAAGGGTGAGAGTTTAATAAACACCCTCTTTAATATTATTTTAAAACATTACATAATCAATAATAAAATCTCAAAACTTTAAAAATCATATAATTTTTTTAAATAAAAAATTAAGTGATATTAAATAATCTATAAAAAACATTGATATCCAAAATTATAGTGAATTAGTTTTTGACTAAGATGTGTTATCGATAGATTGTAAAAACAATTTGAATTTGATACAACCACTCCCACTCACCCATGAACTAATTTTGATGACCATTAAACCATTTTTAAAGAGTTTTGTTCTAATATACAATCAAAATTTACAAAGACCACACACACACGCACAAGTGTATGTATGTCTTAATATTTATAAGATATTTTCTTTGAGTGTTTATATCATACCCAAATTTGTTGAGCTATTCAATATGAGAGCACAAGTCATACATTGAATCTCTTAAATTAAGAGTCAAGGACTGAGTGGTATGCATTTTGACAAAATTATCAAGGGCATGATCTTGACTTCATCTCTTATGGTTTAAAGGCCTTACACTCAACAATACTTGATCAATGGTGGGTTCATTCACAACCATTCAATTTCACCAATAGACCAAGGATCCATTGACTATAAGATGTTTTTGAATGAATAATTATTAAAAAATTGCTTGATAGACAAAAAACAACTTTTATCAAATTTAATGTGATCCTAGATAGATCCATCCACCCTATTACTTGACAGACACAAATCTTTTACCAAATTTCTTTTTACTTGTAGCTTCTAGGTATTCTTTGTATACTTTTTTTCTTTAATTTTAAATTGTAGAATATTTGAACTAAGCACCATTTAAATGCCTACAACATGAACTTTGCCATTACACGAAATTGTAAACTTTTTTTTTTATAATTGTAGAAGATTTGAACTAAGCACCATTTAGATGGTTACAACATGAACTTTCCCATTACATGAAATTGTAAACTTTTTTTTTCTTTTTTTTAAAATTGTAGAAGATTTGAACTAAGCACCATTTAGATGCCTACAATATGAACTTTGCCATTACAACAAATGTCTTTTGACTTCTTTGCAAACTTACTTTCTCCAATATAAAAAAAAAGCTTTTATCAAATTTAGTTTGACCCTACCCCAATCCCCACCAACCCCAACCCAATCCAAAAATGAATAGAAAATAAATTTAATATTATGATATAAGAGAAAAAAAGACAAAAACAAAATTAAATTCAATCCCACATGATTTTGACAAAAGAGATCTATTCTTTTAATAAAGCTTTCTTCAAATTTCAGAAAAATCACAGGGAATAAATTTTTTAAAGAAAAGCCACCGTGAATAAATATTTGTAATAAAAGTCACGGGAATAAAAATAATAAAAAATATTAAACTTAAATAATTCAAGGACAATTTTCTAGGTAAATGTCATTCTCCAATATTAAATTAGAGTCCCCTCGACAAGAGTGAAAATGAAAGGCACTGGAAAAAAATAAGTAAGTCGTCCTGTAATGTTCCAGTGGCGTCCGAAATAGCTCACCGTCTCACGTACGTCGAATCCGAGCCGTTCGTTTGGATCTACGGTTTGACATAGTCTCCGCCATAACGTCAAAGCCGTAGCTATCATAAAAAAATGAGTCAGTCACGGAAGCCGGGGTCCCAACTTGCAGACTGCAGACTGCAGACTGCAGACAGCGATAATGTCGTTCACATGGGAAAGAGTAATGTAACCGTCAGAAGTGGGGTTCTTCGATGTTTCCGCTCTAGACTTTTTCCACACCGAACATCACGCGTCAATAAAATGGATAGGCTGCCAACCGGCACAAATCACGTTGTTTTGGCGTGTATTGAATACTGAAGTATGATAATGACAATGATGTGATTTCACGAAAGGAAAATGGCGCCGGACGATTCCACACGATGAATCTGTTTTTATAGGTAATGGGACAACTCAAAAGAGACGAGGAATCCACCGAACGATACATTCCACGCAAATAATGTGATTCGTCCGGCCGGCCTTAAAAGATGAAAAAGATGTATTCGTCCTTTACACGTTACATAGAAAATGAAGAGACGTCTTTTAGGGTTTGGATAGGTATAGCTAATATTCAAAGTTTTGGTCGCACACATTCATTCCTTGAAAGGAGCGGAAGGAAAGTGCTCCGCAATTGCGTCTATGTTCATTTTCATGAGCATGATGGTTCGTACTGTCTATTCATCAACTAGTATGCATCTTTAATTAACATTAATATATTGTTTTAGTTTTAATTATTTAATTAAAAAAAATATATAGTCAAATGTGCAATTTGATGTGTGGATAGACATGGTTGTTTTACTTTTAATTATTTAATTAAAAAATATAGTCAAATATGCAATTTGATGTGTGGATAGACATGGTTGTATTACTTTTAATTAAAAAATATAGTGAAATATGCAATTTGATGTGTGGATAGACATGGTCAAAATAATTGATATTTTAATGTGAATTACATTGGAATCTTTAAATTTGATCATAAATAACAAAATTTTGGAGATTTTTTTTTAAAATTGTAGAAGATTTGAATTAAAGATCATTTAGATGCTTACAATATGGACTTTGCTTTTAAATCAAGTGTCTTTTGACAAATTATTAAAGTCTTGTTAATGGGCCCTTGGTTTGCTGGTGAAATGTTTGGTTATGAATGAGCCCATTAGGGATCAAGTCTTGCTAAGTGCAAAGACTTCGAAAAAAAGTTAATAAATATCCCAATTGTGCAACTTCATTGGTACCAGTAACACATGATTATTGAAGCATTTGTGTGTAACTATTAGATCAATTGTGCAAATTTTGTGGTGGTGTGTGCATGTGTGTGTGAAGTTACAAAATGGAACTGGGATATATTATTGGTATAATTATATGAAAACCAATTAACAGGATAAGGAGAGCTTAGCTTTAAAATCAAAGATGACAAATAATTTGAAGTAATGTAGAATTAATATATAATATATAATTATATGGAAATAAATTAAAATGATAAGGGGAGCTTAGCTTTAAAATCAAAGATGAAAAATAATTTGAAGTTATGTAGAATTAATATATTACATGTGATTTTTCTCGTATATTGTTTTTAGATCTCTATCCCAAGTGGCATGGATTTGATTTGATGTTGATTTTTTTCATGTGGAAATTGTTAGAATCTGAAAAGATTATTAATCCATAAAACTAGTGCAAAGAATATATATCTAAACTATGAACGCAAATGATACGAAATCAAAATAGCAACACAGAGTTAGTCTCCAAGAGAGTAATGCAAATGCTAGAAGCAAAATAGCATTAAGAGGATGCAAAAGCAAGAGATATACAATATATCTCCAATTACTCAAATACATGAGATCTAGCCTATTTATATAGGCAATAACTACATCTTCTCTTAGAAGAGTAGTTGAAGTCAACCAACTATTAAATAAAGTAGTTGGAGTAAATGGACTCAACCATATTTTAGGAGTAGTTGAAGTCAACCAACTACCAAATAAAGTAGTTGGAGTAATTGGACTCAACCACATCTTAGAAGTAGTTGGAGTCAAAGTAGAACCCAACAATATCCTCCTAATAATATTTAAAATAAATAATTTCTCATAATAAATAAGTTCACCTAAGTAAACTTAAGTCAAGAGTGAAATGAAAAATAACTATTTAGTCTAACACCCCCCTTAAGTGCAACTTAGGGAGTACAACAATGCAATACATCGTTTATGGGTCCCGACAAAAAAACCATGGTAGGTACCTATGTAAAAATAAAAAGCATCCTCTCATAACTAGAGAAAAGGAGAAAACTCCTCTCCAAAAGAGAGTAAAAGAAGCTAAAAAAGCTCTAGTAGAAGGTGACACCTATTGCACCCCCCCCCCCCCCCCCCCCCACAGTAGAAAGAGTCAGAACTTTGAGTGAGAGGAAGAAGCCCCCCAGAAGATGAACCATCCCGCACCCTTAACAAAGCTTGCAAATGAAGGAACTTGCTCTCAGTGAAGGGTTAGGTGAAAATATCAACAACCTACTCAGAAGTCAAATAGTAGCAAAGGTCGATGATGTGGCCATGGATGAGCTCCCAGATGTAGTGCATGTGGACCTCTATGTGTTTGGTCTGTTGATGATGGACCAGATTTTGTGAGATTTGAATGGCACTCTGGTTGTCACAAAATATGACTGATGGCCATCTGATCTGGACACCAAACTCAGTGAGAAGATTTTGAACCCAAATGGCCTTAATGGAAACATTCACAACCCCCCGCTACTTGGCCTCAGTAGAAGATAGAGTAATAGTAGACTGCTTCTAGCTCGACCAACAAACATGACTTGAACTAAGTGAGAAGCTGTAAATTGAAGTAGACTTGCGATCCTGAGAATCACCTACCCAATCTAAATTTGTGTAGTCCACCATGTCAAGCTCAATACCCGTTGTGTAGTGAATCCCAAAACTATGAGAACCCTTAATGTAGTGAAGGATCCACTTTGCTGCTTTCCAGTGCAGCTCATGAGGTTCTTGCATGAATCGAGAAACCATGCCTACAACATATGAAATGTCAGGTCTTGTACGAGTCAAATAAATGAGACTCCCAACAAGTTGTCATTACAAAGTACCATCAACAAGTGGAGAAGAACAATGAGCCTTAAGTTTGACTCCAGAAAGAAAGGGAGTCAAAGCAGGCTTACAGTCAGCCATATGAAACCTTGAGAGAAAATCTATAGCATACTACGACTGTGTGATGGTGATCCCAGAAGAAGACTAGAAAATCTCAATCCCAAGAAAGTAATGCAACATGCCCAAGTCAGTCATCAAAAACCTATCATGAAGGGTAGTTTTGATAGCCCCAATGGTGGATGAAGAACTCCCTGTGATCAATCGGTCATCAACATATAGAACCAAAAATAGGAGTGAATCATCTTGCTATAGAATGTAGACATTGGGATCAGAATGACACTAAGTGAACCCAACTGATAGAAGGAAGGAGTCCATCTTGGCATACCAAGCCCGAGGAGCCTATTTGAGGCCATAGAGAGACTTCTGAAGATGACACACAATTGAAGAATCCTAAAGGAACCCCTATAGTTGCTCCATGTAGATCTCCTCTTGAAGTTCATCATGAAGAAAATAACTGTTTACATCCATTTGATGTACTTCCCAACGATTGGATGCAACAATGACAAGAACAAGTCAGATGGAATTCATTCGGGCAATTGGTGCAAAAGTCTCAAAGTAATCAATCTTAGGAATTTGGGAGAATCCTTTGGTGACCAAGTGAGCCTTATTCTTGTCATCTGATCCATCTGAGGAAAATTTGGTCTGATAGATCCACTTACATCGAACAAGTTTTCTTCTCTTAGGAAGAGGGACAAGATCCCAAGTGCGGTTCCTCGTCAAGGAACTATACTCCTCCTGCATAGTTGTATCTCATTCAGGAATACTAGAAGCCTCGTGAAAATATAGTGGATCTGAGGTAGTAACAATGAAGACATGTAGAGCATCCTAGAATTGTAAACGAGTTCGCCTAGTGTTTGATGGATCCCCAACCCAATCACCTACAGATTGCAAGGTCTGTTTAGCCCAAAGTGGACCAGTGGATGAAGAATCTAGAGGAGAATAATCAACCTCTGAATGATGACTAGGAGAGGAAGGAGGTGAGTCCTCTAAATCACTCTTTGCATCAAAAGTTGAGTTAGAAGACAACTCAGGTGAATCTGACTCATTAGAATATGTCATTTATTCCAAGTGACTCCAATGTCAAAGTAGGAGTTGGAGAAGTGATAGAAAGTGAGCTCGAAGAGCCCTATTCAAACTTAACACTCCTCTCAATGAACAACTAATGTGTAGTAGGGTGGAGAAACTAATAACCCTTCACACCATCAGGATAACCTACAAATATACAAGGTCTTCTCTATGGATCCAAGGCCTTGCATTTCTCTGCAGGAATGTGGGCCCATGCAGGAGAACCAAAAACTCAAAAGTACTTAATTGATGATTTTCGACTGCTCCAAGCTTCAAAAGGAGTGCCTCCCTTCAAGGCTCAATGAGGAACACAGTTCTGGATATAATAAGCATAGTTAATTACCTCTGTCCAATACTGTGGTGCAAGAGATCTGGAGTGAATCAGGCAGTTTTCCATTTCTTTCAAGGACCTATTCTTTCATTCTACAACATCGTTCTATTGAGGATTATATGGAATTGAATATTATAAATCAATCCCCTTTGAAGTGTAATACCTCTCAAACCGATGGTTGACATACTCACCACCATTGTTAGTGCACAAAACTTTGATGGCTTTCCTAGATTGCTTCTCTACAAAAGTTTTGGAGTCCTGAAAATGGTCAAATACCGCTGAATTTTATTTGAGAAAGTACACCCAAGTAAATCGAGAAAAGTCATCAATGAATGTGAGAACATAACAGGTCCTGCTAAAAGAAGGATGTTGAAATGGACCAGCCACATCATTGTGAACTAACTCCAATATCTGTGAAGCTCTCCATGCCTTACCTTTGTCAAACTTTCTTTAGGATGCTTACCAAGAATGCAATCTTGGAAAATGCCACCTGAAAATTGAATTGAAGGCAACCCTGTGACCATGCTCTATTGATTGAGTTACTGTAAGTAGCGTAAGTTTAGATGGCCAAACTACTCATGCCATATTCTACTCACATTATTAGAATGAGTGAGCAAAGAAGTCGAAGGAGAATCAGGAACAAAGTGAGAAAATAGATAGAGTCATGACTGATGATTTGCTCTCCCAATTGCAACTATGGAACCACTGTGTAACTCATGAATTTCCACTAAATCAGGAGTGAACTCAACTTGCTTGCCTGAATCTGTGTGAGTGATTTGGTATACCAATAGAAGATTAGTTGATGATGAGGGCACACAAAGAACATCATAGAATGTTTCATCCCTAACATCAACAGACCTTCTCCCACACAGCTCAATAGGAGTGTCATCACCCATAAAAATAGAAAGCATAGAACATGGATCCAAAGATGCAAGTTCTTCCTTAGATGAAGCCATGTGGTGCGAAGCACTCGAATCAAGAACCCAGGTGGATGGTGAAGAAGCAACTGCAACAAGGGCCTTGCCCTTTCATTTCCCCTTTCTATTTTCTTTTTCCTTGTTAGACCCCTCATTAGAAATTTGTTTGATAGACTCAGGAATACTGATATTATTCTTCTCAAGAATGTGTGTCAAGTGATCAATTTGTTTCTTTAGAAATTTATGTTCATCATGACCAAGTCTTTTACAATAGGCACATTGGACCTTCTCTTTCTTAGGCTTGTCACCTTTGGAAGATTGGGTCTCATTAGTTTCTTTTGAAGCAAACGGTATTTGATCCTTCTTCTCCTTGTTATTCTTTTGTTTCTTATCCTTACTATTGCTAGTACTACTTTGTGCTTTTTATTCTTTTGTGCTTTGGTTGGCAGCCAAAGAATGTGACTTAGAGGACTTAAGAGTGCCCATCTAGATTAGCTTGTCCTGTTCCCGAGTGAGATTGACAATAAAATCATCTAAAGATGGCATGGTGAATTAAGCACCAAGTGCACCCTTAGTAGCATAGAAGGTAGAAACAAACACAAAATATTCTAAACTTAGTTTAGAGAGAATACTAAGAATCAATTGTTCATCTTTCTTTTCAATTCTACATTGTTTTAACTGCAGCCTTAGTGATTTCAATTTAGTGAAGAAATCTTGGATTGTGTTAAATTTTCCTGGACTTAAACTTATTAGTTCATTCTCCAACATGTGACCCTTCATTGAATCTTGTGTGCCAAATAGTGTTTCTAGCTTTGTTCAGATTTCATTTAGTGTACTCAAAGACTCAATGTGAAAGAGAAAATCAAGAGAAACAAACAAACACAATGTTCCATATGCCTCATCACATTTGTTAAGCCACTTATGCTTATCTTCATCTTTAGCAGGTTTAGTTTCAAGTCCCATAGTTATTCTATTTAATCCAACTTTCTTTAAGTGAATTGTCATGCACAATTTCCACTCAAAGTAATTGTATGGAGTTAGGATGGGCACATTTGTTTGATCCATGATGAAGAAATGCTGAAAAGAAGAAAAATGAACCAAAACAACCCCTCCCCTTTTCAATCAATTTGAAGAACCCCCCCAAGAAAATATGATTCGGCACTTTATATTAGTGCATTTACAACTACCACTAGCAAGAAATACTAAGTGGTCTTGATTTCAATGCATTACAAAACCCCCATGAAGAGCATATGCTGAAAATACAATTTTGGCATAGTACTCAGAGAAATAAACAACACCACTGCGATCTACTTGAAAAATCATGCACTTTCAAAAATAAGAATCGCCTCGATATAAGGTAGTATGAAAAAGTTACGATCTTCCAAAATTTTCAAAATGAGAACTGTGCAATGTCATAACTGAGAATCTGTAATTTCTAAAAAATCTCTGCATAAAAAACAAAACAAAACCGTCTACTATAGTGCATAAAGCATGAAAAAATAGCCAAAAAATAAAATAAAATTCATGAGAAACAGAGTTTTTATGAGCAAGAACAGAGCATTTTAAAATTGCCTTCAAATCTGCAACTGCCAACGGAGAGGGGTATTGTTGTAGCTTTCTAAGTTTGATTATGCAAAATATACAAGTTGTATGCAAAAACTAAAAGATACCCAGATAGTTTTTCTATGTTGTGAACAAAAGCTATAAAGCGTTTTTCTTGATAATGTATAGAAGATGTTGATCTAGTGTAAATAGGATGCCTTTAGCTATAAAAAATGACCCCAACAACCAAAAAATGACATACAAATGATGAATCAGTTACCTAAGACAAGCTATGTCTTGCTAAAACCTGCAATATTGATTTTTTAGCCCCTCTGAATCTCTCAAATATGGAAACTAAAATTTACTCTTGCACATAGAAAAGCTCTGATACCATGTTAGAATCTAAAAAGATTATTAACCTAGAAAACTAGTGCAAATAATAGATATCTAAACTATGAATGCAAATGATATGAAATCAAAATAGCAACACAAAGTTAGTCTCCAAGAGAGTAATGCAAATGCTAAAAGCAAAATAACATTAAGAAGATGCAAAAGTAAGAGATATACAGTATATCTCCAATTACTCAAATACATGAGATCTATCCTGTTTATGTAGGCAAGAGCTACATCTTCTATGAGAAGAGTAGTTGGAGTCAACCAACTATTAAATAAAGTAGTTGGAGTAAACCAACTACTAAATAAAGTAGTTGGAGTAATTGGACTCAACCACATCTTAGGAGTAGTTGGAGTCAAAGTAGGACCCAACAATATCCTCCTAATAATATTCAAAATAAATAATTCCTCCTAATAAATAAGTTCACCTAAGTAAACTAAAGTCAAAAGTGAAATGGAAAATAACCATTTACTCTAACAGAAATGATGTGTAATCACCTAAAATTGGTCTAGTAAAACTTAAGCCCCCTTCTAATCAAATCATCTCTTTGCTAAGCATAATTGTGTAGAATAATCCTTAAAATCCCATTTGCATAATTAAATAAAAAATCTTATATCAAGCTTATACTATGGTCTCATTTCTAGAGCTTTCATATTTATTTAATTACTAAATCGTTACTTTTAATATAAAGTTCCTACACTTTTATTAAAAGAACACATTCACATGTGTGCACCCACTTAATCTTGATTAATTAGCAATTAAAAGGGATTTGTGCTTTGCTATTTTGTCTTATTCTACCGAACATTTCCCTTTTGTCTCTTAATCCTCATCACTTATTTCTACCTAATTATGCATCTCCTTGCATCTCCTTTTGCCTCTTCATCTAATCCACTCATTCTTTTGCCTCTTAATCTCCACCCTTATATTTGAGGCAATTCCTTTAAAATGAAGCTCTTCCCTTGCTCAAGGGTCCCTAATGCTTTTGTCCTCCTAGCTCTAATCTTAATCTTATAATCTTGTTATCTTAAGCATCTTGCATTCTAGCAATCTTGTCATTTTTTAATTCTTAGCTTAGCTTCATTTCTAGCTCAATATTGCATTGTTAATCTAGTTCTTTTTTTGCATTGTTCTTGCATCTCATTCTTAGATTACTAGTTGTTGTTAGAGTAATAAAATGTTTGCTTATTAATTGAATCATATTAATTGAATTATTAAGTCACTTATTACTTTTTTCAACTTAAACTAAACTTTAGGCATATAATAATTAATTACTTTATTAATTATTATTATGCAACCTAGGGTTTTCCTTTTTAGGGTTTCTGATCTCCTTTTATAAGGATTGATCTCATAACAACATGTAACCTTTTCTGACATTTCATTATTGATTTGCAACTTTTATTTTTGCACATCAAGGATTTATCCTCTCTCATGGATCCATACGTTCAGATCTCCATAGCTATTTACTTCTCTCTCTTTCTGTCATAGGTGTTTGCGTGCAAGTGTTCTTGAGAGCTGTGGGTTATTTTTCATCAACTCCAATATGGTATAAGAGCTTTAGATCTGCTTGCCTCTGTCCTCTTTCTGAGAGATTTGGCCATGTTCGTCAGATCTGCATTTTTAGTTAGCTTCTGAGGTAATTTTTTTTATGTACCAGGCCGTATGACCTGACACGTAGTTCAAGGCATGCATGAATATCAATTTTTTTTTTACAGCGGCAGCACCACCCGATAGCCACCGAGTGACCACTAGTGGGCGGGCTATGGTCACCACCCATGATTACCGTCATTGATTATCGTAGTCACTACCTATGGTCAGCTAGTAATCACACCAGGCCAACCCCAACTGTAGCAGCCAGGTCATATAGGGGACCAGCCCGAGCCCCAGCTTATTAATTGAATCATATTGATTTAATTATTAAGTCACTTATTACCTCTTTCGACTTAAGCTAAACTTTAGGCATATAATAATTAATTACTTTATTAATTATTATTATGTAACCTAGGGTTTTCCTTTTTAGGGTTTTTGATCTCCTTTTATAAGGATTGATCTCATAACAACATGTAACCTTTTATGACATTTCATTATTGATTTGCAACTTTTATTTTTTCACATCAAGGATTTCTCCTTTCTTGTGGATCTATACGTTCAAGTCTCCATAGTTGTTTGCTTCTCTCTCTTTCTGTGACAAGTGTTTGCGTACATGTGTTCTTGGGAGTTGTGAGTTGTTTTTCATCAACTCCAATAGTTGCTTGCATACATTCTTAGCATTAAAATCTCATTCCTAGCTTGCATTCTTGCATCTTAACTTCCTCTCTTAGCTTTGAATCTTTCATTTTAGAGTAGTCAAGTCACTAATCCTTCATGCCAATTTGATGAGCATCATGAGAAGGATTAAACTTGCTTTAACTAGGAAGCCATGAGCCGCTTCTTGGAGTATCCTCTTCCATGAATTTCTCTCAAGAGTAATGGTTCATAGAATTGTGTTACACTTTTGATCACACATCTTTAGTACCCATTGTGGGGCTTGATTATCCGTTTTTAGCTCCATTTCATGTGCTCTCAATTTCTTACTATCACATGTTCAGATATTTTATTTTTACAAGCTGAAGGATTGTACGACATTTCTTATAATACCCATGTAATACTTCACTATACTACTATGCAAAATTTTACATCTATTACAATATCATTTTGACATACAGAGAAGTATCACATGGCCTTACTAGGAAATGCCACCCTGCCTTTATGAGGTATGTCACACCAGTCTAGAATGTCGTACATATTATGTGAGGTTTGTCATACAATTTTTTGATAGACCAATTAATTGTTGCCCAAATTTTATTTCTATCACAGTTCGAGTTTGGGCCGAGATTGCTTTATTTTTTTGGCATTTTCTGATTATCCGATCTTCTAATAGTGGCTAATCAGTGATCTTGCAGGGTTATCACTTCATTTTGCATGCTTTTAATGATCTAACTCATGATTTTGTAGGGCTTGCCTATGATTTGATCTTCATGCCTACTAACATTTTGTGATGTAGGATTCACTTGCCAAAGAATCTATCTTGAAACTACTAATGCTTTGTCTTGTAGGTTTCTTTGGAGATACAAATAAACCATGTACTTGTTTACATTTTATTTCTAGGCACCTAGCTTAATTAGAAGGCTTATTTTTTGTGATTGGTTGAGTAGTAAGAGAGTATTCTCTTTTCCTCTTGGAAAATTAGAAATCTAGACCTACTTAGTTAGTCACTTGCAATTTGTCTTGGGTAAATGAACATGTGATTTATGTGTTTGGGAGAATCTACGGAGTAGGAGACTATGCTCTTTTTCCTATCAGAAAATAAAAACTCTATACCTCCACTAGCTATCCATCTATATTTTCTTGCATTTACCTTTAGAGGGCCTGCCAAGAGAGCAAGATTTTGGGAAGGACAAAAGTGGGGAACAAGAAAATCTAGGTACTCCACCCTATTATAATCAAAAGCTTCTTTCAATCCAAAGAGAGAGAATATATGATTTCCTTCTTGCAGGGCTAAAGGTCTAAATTCCACTTGCAGAACTACAAGGGGTGGCATGAACGGAGGCCCTTACTAAAAGCTTTAGGACTTAGAGGCTATCATTTTGTTTGTGTTGTTTCCTTTGTGCAAGGATTGATTCAAGTGGACTTAACCTGGGTCACCCCAAGACAATCACCATATGTGCTCCCTTGGATGCAAATCCATGACAAAGCCAACATCACTTTGTGTGAGGAAAAGGGGTACCAAGTTGTGGGCAAAGGTTGCAACACTACCCGCTTGACCCTAGGTAGCTTACTTGATGTGTCTTCTTGTGCTAAGACTTGTGGAAACATTTGTTGAACATAAAATTGATAAACTTGAACATTGTTACACCTTACTAAAACTTCACATATGCTTGTATCCACAAGGTTTCTTTGTCCCTTGTCGGATTTTCTTGAGACTATTGCTTGTCCAAATTACATGCATTCAAAACAAACATTGTCTAGGAAATGCTTTCATCTTGTCAATCACCTTGTAACTCATTGGACTTAAATTCTTGGACTAAGCTTAAACTTTGTCAAAATTGCTTCTCCATTTCTATCCCTAACTCATCTTATTATTTGGTACATTCCATCATGTTGGGAATTGTCCCTAACAAGAAAATATTACTTTGATCTCTTGACTACATACTTGCCTAGTAGAATGCTCACTTGTCCATCATTTCTTTGGTCAACTCTATTGGATGCTCTATCCAATATCTTTCTTGTTCACAAGTATTGTACATAGGGATCTCCCCACAACTTGGGCACCTTGTGGAAAGTTATCTTTTCTCTATCTCTCTTTCCACTATTACACTTTGGACAAGTGACCATCTTTACTCACCTAGCTTGAACATCAAGTCATCATAGATCATCCTATTTGGCTTTTTACAACTTTCTTTCATGCTAGTCATAACTAGATCTTAGATCCGTGAGGGAAAAAAACCCGAAGCTATATTTGATGACTCAACCAAAGAAGGTCCTATAAATTGGGGTTTCAAACCCTTTGCTAACATCTCTAGGGAATCTAATCTATCCTCTCCTAGGTTGGCACATAGTGTTTCTTACACTCCAACTATGGATGAATGAAGTAAAAGGATTGGAGAATTCTTGAAATTTTTTTGGTGATAAACACTTTGGACAAGAAAAACCAAGAATGTCCTAACTCTAGACATGGTTCTCAATAAGGCTCTCAACACAATAGACATGGATCACATGGCTCACAAGGCGGTGATTTAGATAATGAAATAACTAAGGAAGATATCTTTCAGTTTTAGCAAGATGAATGCTTGCAAAAACTCATGAAGTTGACTCTTAGTCAAAACAAAGACCAACGCTTCTTGCACTTAGCCTCTCAAGGAGTTAAATTACCTCACAATTTTGACATTAATAACTTGATAAAAAAGGAAGAACCATCTGAAATGAAAATCTTAAGGAAACAGATGTAAGACATGATGAAACATATGCAACGCTTGGAAAAAGAGAAAGAACAACCAAGCATGTCTTTCTCACTTGAGGCTATATGCTCATTCCCTTTCGACAAAGGCCTACATATGCCACATTTTCCTAGAAAGGTTGAACTTCCTAAATATGAGAAATATGATGGTTGCAAAGATCCTCATGATCACATTAGGGAATTTTTCACACTTAGCATGGAGTTCTTGCATCAACCCACTTATCTGATGAGGATCTTTCTTAGGAGTCTTAGTGGTCAATCTATGGAGTGGTTCACCAAACTATCTACCCCTCTTAAATCATTTGACCTGCTAGTGCAATGGTTCATCCAACAATATTCCTACAACATTCAACATTCTATCACCATGCTTAATCTTTGCAACCTAAAACAACATCAAGATGAATCCTTTGTGGTCTTTCTTCAACGATGGAGGAAGCTATAGTCTCACTATCCTCGACAGATTCTTGAGGCTAAAAAGATTGACACATTTATCAACTCTTTAGTTCCTGAAATGAATTATGTGTTACAAATGCAAACCCATGCTTCATTTGATAAACTAGTTGAAATATCTATTCGCATAGAGGATGTTCTTGTTTGTAAGGGAAATATCACTCTTTAATCTAAATCCTCTTCCAACAACCAAACCAACAAAGACAAAAACAAATTTTGGAACAAAACTAAGGATATTGTCAATGACATAATCATGGCTTCAACTTCACCATCTACCACCACTAAAGAGCCAACGTTCAATCTATCTACTGCTATAAAGGCTAAAACTAATAAGCCTTGGGCTCCTAAGCCTAAAAGAAACTTTACTCCCCTTGGAGAATCACTTGAGAATTCTTTGAAAACTCTTCTCACTAACAAGATCATTACTTTTCCTGATAATTCGAAACCTTATGGTCCTAAAATTAAGCCTAAATGGTGGAACGACAACCACTATTGTGATTACCATCACAACAAAGGCCATTAAACCAATGAATGTATGAAGCTTAAAAATCTCATTCAGGATCTATTTGACAATGAGACTATTATGGTTGACTCCCCACAAGCAAACAATGATCATAAGGCTTTCAAGGAACCTTTTCCTAAATTTGAAAAGGGAGAATCTTCTAAGGCGAAGGATAACAAAGTTGCCTATGCTTATTCTAACAATGACAATGTGATCAACATGATTGAATCTTCTGATCACACTAAAGGAAAAGCTAAAATTGAATCACCCAACATGGAAACTAACTCTCAAGCTTCATTAGGAAAAGAATCATCTTCCTCATCTACTTCTAGGAAAATTTCAACTCAACTAGCTATCCTATCGACTACAACTTAGATTTCAATGCTTGAGCTTCTTGACATATCTCCTGCTCACAAGGAGATTCATAATCAAGCCCTTCTTTTGGAAAATGTTCCTAGGGACCTAGACATTAAGAAGTTCCATTCCATGGTCAGACACCTCACTTCACCTTCTTCTCTCACTTTCTTAGAAAAAGATGACACATTTTTCAGTCATCCCCATAATCAGCCCCTTCACATAAAAGTCTCCATTCAACAATTTGGAGTCAAGCACATTTTGATAGATGGAGGTGCAAGTTTAAATATTTGTACTTTGAGCTAGTCAAAGCTCTTGGATTTTTTGAAAATGTTGTTGAGCCTAGAAAAAAAATAAAAATCAAAGAATATGACAAAGAGGAACGCTCTTCCAAAGGTATGGTAGTCTTACCAATCAAAGTAGGTCTTGTTCAGAGGGACGTTATTTTCCAAGTCCTAGATATTACTTTGGCTTACAACATACTCTTGGGTCACCTTTGGATCCATGCTATGCAAGCAGTTCCTTCAACATACCATCACTGCATCAAATTACCTCATGATGGAATCAAGATCACTATTCTTGCAAACTCAACATGTGATCCTAATAGTCCTAAAAAATCAAACCATATGGTTCCCCACAACAAGGAAGGATCACTACCTAAAATAGAATCCCTATCAGATCATGGAAAAAGATTAATTGTCAGACCTACTGGCATGGGAACCTATTGGATGGATACTTTGCCAAAATCACATGGGAAATCATCTCCATCAAATTCAACACCTGTTATTCATAAGGGAACTGGAATGATCAAGGCTATAATTCCCCTAGAATTAGAAAGGGATGAAAGTACTACCTCACTCTTCATGAACAAAGAGTTTGAATTAAAAGATAAACATGCTGAAATCTCACCTCAAAATTATGGTATGGGCTATTAGCTTATGCAAAAGATGGGACACGATGGAAAGAGTTCCCTTGGAAAAAGGTCTTCTCAAACCTATACATGCTAAATTCATAAATTATAAAGACAAAACTGGTGTCATTTATCATTAACACAAGCTTAGTAAACCTAGCAGTAGTACTAACACATATGAGGACTCAGATGATGAGGAAGAAGCAACAATCCAACCTATGACTTATGAAAGGATCCTATACATTTAGAATTCTAATTCAGATTATCAAGGAGAGCCTTATCTACCTACTCAGGTACATCAAGAACATGACCCCGGTCCTACAAAGGAAAATCTTGTTCCCACTACTGAACAACCTACTTCTACTAATTTTGATTGGGGGAAACTAGCTAATGTCTCCCACATCTTGGATATGCCTCGGGGTATGCCTATTCTAAACTAATTCGCTGATCCTACCACTAAAAAAGCTCCTACCACTAAGAATGATCCTTCCATAACAAATGACAATGATGAATAGAACTTACCTCCTACTATGTCTCTAACTGACTACATCAGACAATATCACAATGACGAGATAGACTCAAATGAATACAAGTGGGATTCCTATCAAATGCTACTACAGAAACTCCAATTGATGTTATACATGTGTGCTATAATTGTGTCACACTTCTATGTATCATTACATTCAAGAACACTCAAGAATGAGGTCTCAAAAATTGATCCATAGCTCCCTAGGCATGGAGTGCAAGGGTTTTAAGAATGCTCTCAGCTAGAGCTATTTAGCCTATAACCTTGCTAGTAAACCACGCAATGGGAGATTCAATGAAGACAAGGGAAAGAGTGCCAATATCCTCAAGAATCAAGAATGAAAATGCAATGCAAGTTAGATTAAGATGAATATGCAAGCTAAACTATGGAAATGAAAGAACAAGTATTACAAAGCCTCCTAGTTAAGCTAGATGAATTAATCTAAAGCATAAAGGAAACTAAGCTAAGTATGAAGCTATGAATTCCATGATAATGAAAGAAATGAAACTATGATAACATGTAGATGAAAATCCAAGAATGCTCCAAATCTCAAAAAATCTCCAAAGTGACCTAGAAAACCTGCAGCATAACATTAGCATAAAAAGTTGAGGATCTAGAATGAAGAAGAGAGCTCTGCTTTTAAAGGAAATGAGAAAGAATGGACCATGGAGATTAAGAGGCAAAAGATTTAATCAATGGTGGAGCTTGAAGAGGGATCAATCCATGTGCACAAATATCCTCCAATGGGAAAATAAGAGTTGACTTTTGTGTCCATATGAGACAAAAAGTGCTTTTTCCCTTTTTATAAAATAAGAATAATGCTTTATTTGTGCAACTTAGGATAAGAGGAAAAGTAGGGGCTTTTTATTTAATAAAAGGGGAGGGAATTCCTTTTAAATGAATAAAAACTTAGTATAAAATGGTTAGCCCATAGAAAATAATCAAATAAATGATAGAACTAGGATTTGATCTAGAATAAGCAATTTATGATTTTAGCAAAAAGGGGCTAATAGTCTAGATGACCATTTTTAGGTGATTACAATACATATATATGCTCCTCCTACCAACTTTGAAAGAGGAGAGAGAGTTCTAATTCTCAAGATCAAGAAGCTTATGATGATCCTTTCCACCCTTTTGTGGAAGTCATTCCTATGGCCCCTAGGCCATCTACTTCAAGCAACACTACAATTGCTCCAGCAAATCATGGGTACATAAGACCCCATTCGGTCATAGCTTCATAGAATATAGGAAGATCTGTAAATGAAATGGTTCCTATTCATGTACTCTTACCACTTGAAAAATGACCTAGTTCTTAGAATAGACCATCTCGGTTAGACTCACACAATACTCCCTTAAACTCATTTGAATCTTCTAGGACAAATAGCAATCGACATCGTTCTATGGAAGATAAATTTCTTGATCTATCTGACTCATTCATGAATGATGAGGATGATACTGGTATCTTTTCACTTGATCAAGTTGACCCCTTATCTCCCTTCCCTCTTGAACTAAGTGGTTTACCCACTTCTCATTCACCTCTCCATATTTAACCAGTCATATTAGCCTCACTCATCCACAATTCCTGAGTCTTTTGGAAGTAACTTGTATGCACAACACAAAAAACAAAATCCACTCATATCTCAAAGTCACCATGCCCTATCTAATTGACATGTGACTACAAAGCAAAAAGTAATATTCAAAAGACCACAAAGGTCATCAAAGAACAAAAGAAAATTAAAGAAAAAATTGATCTCAAAATCCATCATAAAAGAATTATCAAAAGTTCTCCAAAGCAAAGAAAATTCAAAAGCTACGTGGATTCCCAAGAAAAAAGACTTGGCTATCAAAGTATAATCAAAGTATCCATTCGAGCTTCCAAATTCTCCTAAATCACTCTACTCCACCATCCTTACCTCTCATACTTTACACTCTTCACTTCATCTTGCCTTCCCCAAAAGTGCATATCAGTATCTCCTCATTGCTAATGACATGACTAAGAGAAATCTAGAACATACTCTCCCTAAGCATTAAGAACGTGAGACATCTGACAAAGAGTTGAGACAAGTCCATGGGAATATTGGTGGATCTCACCTAGATGTTATTTCCTTTACTATGGGACTCTTGACAAGTCGACACTACTGGTTGGATCCTCCTATCAATACTACAACATCAAGTTCTCCTTCTGAAACTTCTTGGCTGGTTACTACTACCCATGGAAGTACTCTCAAAGAGATTCTCGATGCTCTTCCTCTACAACGGTTCCATAGCTAAGATTTTTCTCCTATACAACAATTTATGATCCTAAACAAATTCAAAAATCATATATTGCTCTTGGAAAATTCCTAAACAACATATAATTTCCTGAAAAAAGAGAGAGCATAAAATCATCCCAAGTGGTGAAACCTCATAATCAACGCTCCATCTATCAAGACATAGCTAAGCTCTTGTCTCCTTTCATCCATCTCTCTTTCCGTTCCCTTGTGTTGTCTTGGACTAGAACTTTTCTCTATCTTGTCCTTAGTTCTTATCTTCCATCTAGGGATAGTCGTATGCCTATTTGATCTACTCATGCTTTACCTCTTGGTTGACCTCTCACGCTTCACTTGATTCAATTATCAGTCATTCCCACTGGACATTTTCTCACTGACATTACTTGGTATTTTTCAACATCCCAATCCTTTAATGTTTCTCAACACTACCTACCAGGGCTTCGCTATGTTTCTTAACACATATTAGATCTTGCACTATCTTTCACTACACATTTGCACTTTGGTACTAGCACAAAGGTGTTTCCTTAACACCCAACACCAACTTACATCCTAGAAAATTGAAAATGACTAAGATATACTGAACTATTTTCTTGTGTGCTTCATGTTATCATTGATTTTTGCTTTTTATGTCTTCTAAGGTTTTTCAACAATGCCTACTTGACTAGAGATTCACGACTGGGGGCATAACATCCTTTTTCTTTATTTTCTTCTAGTGGTGTGATTTCAATGATCCTATGTTGTCTAATAAATTGGGTGTCTGTGATAAGAGCCCCCATCACGATTGGAACGCTACACATACCTTGACCCTATTTATTAGAACACTTAAGTGAGTTTGGAATTATCTCCTTGTCTATTGCTTGTGCTATCTTACAATATTAACTTGGAAATGATGTTCAAGTCATCTTGATGCTTATGTCTTGATGCTTACATGTGTTTCCTACATCTCATCTGATACGGTCATGTTCATATCTTCATGGTCACTCTCACACTAGTGACGGTTGTACTAACCTTTGATGTCTCAAATACTCAAATGATTAAAATTGATCATTTATTGGATTAGTGAATCGACTACTCCAAAAGTCTTAGGCTGCATTTCATTCTAGGCCTGCATTTAATTTTGCATTCTCTAGTTCTCTTGAGCTATGCTTTCCTTTCACTTCTTCTTTTCTCTCCACTGAGGTATTCAACTGTAAATCCTTATCTTTGGTCCTATTCTTTAGGATCGAAATCAAAATTCCAAATCTTATAATGTAGTTGATTGATGACACTATCACTTCTTGCTTGCTTCCACTTTCTTTCTGGACTTCTGAGGCTTATCATCATCCCTTGTACCTCATTTCTATTTCGATCTCGAGGGGGCATAAAAATATGACAAATCCTTTCATTGATCAAATCTCCTAATTTGAAAATCTAGTAATCAAACCAAATCTTAAATTGATCAAGTCAATCAGGACTAAAACATCATCGCTCGAGGTATCTCAGCTTCATCACTTCATATCAAGTTGAGATTCTCCAAATCTCCTTTCTGAAAGAGTGTTCTCATTGCTTCATATCAGTTCACTCGAACATATATCTTTTGATCTCTTGGGGCATATCAGGTTTATGAGTGTAATACCCCAAAAATGGGCTATAGGTTCATTGACCTCCTACATCATCCAAATCGAATGAAATCGACATCGAAGTCCTAACCTAAGGGCACATCTGAACATCATCGAAGCTTAATTGATTATCTTAAATTCTACATCGGGGAATATTCCTAGCAATATTCCTAATTATCTTAATTATCTTTAATTTAATGATTATTTGGCGATAAATCTTATTTATCCTAAAGTTGATTAATTGAATATGATGAATATTTAATTAATTAATTTAATTCTGCCACTTAATTATTTAATTGAATTTAATTATATTTATTCCTAATTATTATTATTTAAATTTGACAACAAATCAAATATCTCATGATTAATTGATTAAATTCCTATTTAATTAATTAAAGTCAATTGTCAATATTTAATAATATAGTTTTGAATAAAAGTTTGATTAAAATAATTGATTAACCCACAAATCAATTATTTTTAAATTTAAAATCAGTTAAGTTGAAGATAAATCACTTTATTTTTAATTAATTTATAACTAAATCATGCACAATAAAAAAAAGCAGGCAACTAGAAATTAACAATCAATTTTAAAATTGAAACTCAACATCTGAGGATGAGTTGAAATTTGATCTAAACTCTATTTTGAGTTAAACACTGCTTTTGCATGATTTTTGTGAGTTAATTATTTATGATTTCCTGATAACTCAAAAATCAACCCGAGTTTATCAAGAGTGATTTATGGCTTTTCTCAATGCATCCTCAAGCCTTGGATTTCTATAAAATCAAGGCTCAGCTCTTCACAAATAATCCACGAAATTGCATCCTCACGCTGCCGAATTGGAGATTGAAGAATTATCTTTGTGAAGTTGAGTTGTTGTGAGATTTTCATTATTTTTGAGCATTCATATCATTTAGAATATCATTGTTAGATCAATTCATAGCATATCAATTTTCATTCTAGCATAGATTCATACAGTTTTTCATTCATATTGCATAGAAAATACAAAAATATAGATTAATTTGCATTCATTCTATATCTAGATTTTGCATTCAAATCCTTCATTTAGGTGTCGTCAATGTCACTGGTCTCAGTCTAATCTAAGAAGATCATACTCGCATCTACTAGAAGGTAGTAAATCATCTGGTTAACATAGTTTTAATTACTTTGTAGATTTCAGATTTTGCTAACCTCTAATATTTTATTGAAGTGTTGTGTCCATAGCTAGGTACAAAATTCACACACATAATGAGGACCCATATTAATATGATATTGTCTTTCGAATGATTAGCTATCTCAATATCCTTGGATAGATATTCAGTCTCATCGCTTCATAGCAGGATGGATACTCTTGTCTTTCTTATCAATCTTTGTTTAATCAGGTTTGGAGTCAAATTTCTATCAGCTATCTTGACATCATCATTCTTTGACTCAATGTGTTCCTAGATCACTCACACATTAGTCAAAGAGGGCAAATGTAATCACCTAAAATTGGTCTAGTAGAACTTAAGCCCCCTTCTGATCAAATAATCTTTTTGCTAAGCATAATTGTACAAAATAACCCTTAAAATCCCCTTTGCATAATTAAATCAAAAATCTTATATCAAGCTTATACTATGGTCTCATTTCTAGAGCTTGCATATTTATTTAATTTCTAAATCGTTACTTTCAATATAAAGTTCTTACACTTTTATTAAAAGAACACATTCACATGCGTGCACCCACTTAATCATGATTAATTACCAATTAAAAGGGATTTTTTCTTTCAAATGCCATTTTGTCTTATTCTACCTAACACTTCCCTTTTCCCTCTTAATCCTCACCACTTATTTCTACCTAACCTTACATCTCCTTGCATCTCCTTTTGCCTCTTCATCTCATCCACTCATTCTTTTGCCTCTTAATCTCCACCCTTCATTCTTGAGGCAATTCCTTTAAAAGGAAGCTCTTCCCTTGCTCAAGGTTCCCTAATGATTTTGTCCTCCTAGCTTTATTCTTAACCTTATAATCTTTGTTAGAAATAGGAAATACTGAGAGGGGGGGTGAATCAACATTTCACAAACTTTTACTTCTGCCCAATTATGGATATAAGAAATTAACGTGAAGCTTGCATAAGAAACAAAACTAAGTAAACTGAATAACAAGAATAATAATAGACCAAATGAACTCATAACACCATGATTTTTCTTGAGGAAACCCTGGCCAAGGGGAAGCCTCGGTGGGGATGATACCCAAAACTGATCCACTAATCAAAAGTATTCGGTTAAGGATGTTGACCCTGTTAGGAGTATGTTACATACATATAGTGTCTCTACCCTAGTTAAAGGACTCTAGGCCTTGTTAGAAGCCTCAACCTTGTTAGGAGTTGCTATTACAAAATAAAATGTTTGCAAGATGATCCCACTACCCAAACATGCAATTTACAATAATAGCTTTAGATACAAAGGTAAAATACAGAAACCTTTTACTGCTTTCGAATAACTTCTCTATTATGATCTAGCTTTATAGGCTATTCGCTTTCATATATAGTACTTGCTTCCTTTCTTCTTACAATATACAACTTCACATCATATATCAACTTATTACAATTGCTATATGTAACTTGTGTACATTTCACATTACATAATATTTACATATGTACAAGTTATTACAAAAATAACTTCCAGTTGGCTTACAATACTTATACTATTCTCAAAATATAAAATCAATTCATGTTTCCTTAGGGTAAAAATATAGGAGTCATCCCTAACTAGTCAAGTCATTATTTTTATAAACAAAATAATCCCTTAACTCAATGTAATCATATTCTATCTTCTGCTCTTTTCAGGTCGGCTCAACATTGTCTTTGTAAATCTTTAATATCTTCTTTCGTACATGTTGTACAGACTTGCACTCTCATATATGGCTTTGATATACATAGAATGATCCATATTCAAGTGTGCATGCACTGAACCTTCTTTTGTGAACATCACTAATCAAAACTATTTCTGATTAGACTGGTAAATACTGTTGTACTTAGACAATTTTCTAATGCGCTCATTCAAAACTGCTTCCTTCGACTATGTTATCTTCATTCTAATAAGCTCATACAAAACTGCTTCCTTTGACTATGCTATCTTTATGTTGAGTATATCCTACTTAGCCAAATTTCCAACAATCTCCCCCTTTGTCCTTGGTGGAATAATATGGGAAAATTGGCTAAGTCCCAAAAACTTAAATTACAAAAGTTATGGCCAATACAAAATGTGGATCTTGTGTGTCTATACATATCAACTCATTTTTCCAAAAATTGATACTCCCCCTAAGAGTATACTTCATACTATAATGCATATCTATATCTTCTATATACATACAATTTTCATACTATACTACTCCCCCTTTGACAACAATGACAAATAGGTCAATTCTATAAGTATAAAAAAATTGTCTTACCTCTATGTTCTCAATACTGCAAGGTCGGAAGGCTTGCAACAATATCTACAAAATTAGCTTTCAGGTTTTCTATTTCTTTGTCCCATGTCTTCTTCACTGAGTTTGAAACACTTAGTAATGCACATAGGCCAAAGGATGCTATTTCAATTGCCTTCAGATTATCATGTACAATTTTTCATAAGATATTGATGAAAGACATTCTTCTAGCCGATTCTTCACAATTTTGATCTTTAGTGATGAATGCTCTCTCAGTAGAGAAAATCTCTTCAATTTCTTCTCCTTTTCATCCTTCAAAAGTCTCATGTCATCATAAATTTTTCTTGCTTTCTTCTCAATATCTGATATCTTTGTATTATGGCTCTGTAAGTCATTCACTGTCACTTGTAAAACTGCTTCTTTGTCCTTCAACTTGTCTGATATTTCAGATGTGTGGATGTGGGTTTGTGTACACTAAATGTACAATGCTTTTCCTCTCAATAAACATCTCCATTCTTTTATATATACATCCAAGTTGTCTAAATCATTTATGATATTTTGGCATACAACTTAAAATACTTGTGCATCATGGGCTGCTTGAGCTTTGACTGATGCAATATCTGATAGATTTGTGAATTGCATATCAAAAGCTTTCATTACTTCTCTAGCTTTTTCTTCAGGATTAGCCTCACTAACTTGACTTGATATCATGCTTTGAAGTTTAGTGGTTACCTCAAGCAGTACTCCTTCCAAGATTTTTACATTTTTGTTCTTTCCAATTATCTTATTCAGAGATGAGATTAACTCTATTTGATCATCATCATCAACTTCTTGTCCTAAGCTTGGAAAGACTAATTCAATGGGTGGTCTCTATAAAAATTCTGCTATGACCTTAGGCTTAGAAATAATTTCTGTCTTCTCCTATTGCATCGCATGCTCTTCTTCTACAATCTTAATCTAACTTCCTTCCTTTTCCTCTTCTTTCCTTGTCTCTACTAATTCTTCCTTCTTTTTTGCTTTATCCTTTTTCTAATTAATTTCTGTCGAATTGCCAACATTGGATCACTAGTACATTTTGGCAAATATGTGACTACATGACTAAAATTTTTAGTCACATGACTAAAACTGATCATGTTCTACTAATTTTTTGCACTTCACAAGTATAAATGACTAAATATATGACTAATTTGGTTATCTAATAAAATCACAAGGTTAGACAAATAAAAATGACTAAAAATGACCAAATACATGACTAAATAATTAGTCACGAATAATTAGTCACCTAAACAAAAAATGCATGAATAAATAAATTACTAAGTAATAGCTAACTAGTCTCTATTTTTGTTGGCACTATTCATGTTGTTAATATAACTCCAAACTTTAGGACAAGACTAACCTAGATTATTTTTATTTTTTCATGATCAATATTATCACATAGTAGTTTTCACCATTATATATTTGATTTTTCTCTCTCTTAATTTCTTTTATTTGTAATTACGACTAACCAACTGGACACTACCTCTAGTTGCAAATCATATGATTCATTATATTTTGGTTCATACATTATATCCTCGAGTTCAAATATGACATGTATTTAATAAATTTGTTTGAACTTATTAAAATCTATATCTCATTTTCTTTTGTGATGGAAATTTCTTTGTCTTTAGTGAATATTTGATAATATTACAAAATTAAATAGAATGATTAAATTTTAAATGAATCATTGAAAATTTATTTTTCAAAATAATTTGATTAGATTTTTTTTTAAAATGAACCATCTTTAAATTGTAGCTAAGATTAGGGTTAATATAAGCTAAGGTTAAAATTAGAAGATAATGTTTAAGTTACGCTTAGGTTTGAAGCTGAATTCGAGCTTTTAAAAATTTATATTAGTTCTTATAATAAAATTTAAAATTATGTTAAATATGACTAAACATTTTGTGTTTATTAATTTTCTTCTTAAAACAAAATATTATGTAAATATTTATTGCTAAAAGAAAAATAAGAACAAAATTAATACTATTAAATTATATATTTATTTAAAGTTAAATTATTATGATATAATAAATTTATAATAAAAATATTAATTATTTTAATATAAAAAAGAATTAGCTATAAAAGAAAATAAATAAAAATTTACCCAAATGATAATTTAAAAAATATATATTTTAAAAGGGATATGTAAATAAATAAAAAATAAATAAAAAACTTCTATTTGTTTTTTTGGGGTATTTAGGGATTTAGCATTTTAGAGCTTTTTGTATAGAAGGATTGGCGATGATGGTTTGAGTCTCAGCGATTCAGTTCAATGTGGAAGGTATGAATTTCTCAAATTCTGATTATCTATTTTCATTTTTGTCAAGATAGGTTGAGTATGGACTGAGAACCAATGTCACAGAGGTCTGTCAACCCGTGGATGAGTTTTTGACTTCACATTGCAAGATCCTACACATGTCACTACTACATAGGTGGTGGTTTTGAGAGGTTAGTTTAAGACAAAAAATTATTTTGTCTTTAACTTTTTAATTTTTAATATTTTTAATATTTTTTTTTAATATATTTGATTTCTTCTCTATGATGACAAAATAAAAATTGAAAATGTTAGCGGGAAAGAAAAATATTAATTTCCCCTTAAATGACATTTGTTAAATAAAACTCTTCTTTAAACTTGTAAAGTAAAACTTCACTTTTCTTGTGCACTCATGGCGCTGAACTCATCTTGCAATGGCGCGGAACTGAAACTATGGAGACATCAATAAGATGCAGCTATCAGGGGTTTCATGGGTAAGTTACGACTAGGTATGCAGGGGTTTCACATCGTAAATAGAGACAAGAGAGGTAGCTATGGTTGATCAAACACACTCCATGAATTGACAAGAGAGGTAGCTATGACAGTGATCTAATGTGCATGCATAATTTCAAGTCATTCCACAATCAGAGGTTGAGAAAGGCGGAACAGGTAGATGGAGGAATATCATAATGGAATAATTAATTGCAGAGTGCATTCAGATATAGACCATTTCATAGAAGGGGATATTTTGGAGGATCGGCTGTGGAAATTGAGGATTCTTCACTAGGTCTCTGATTGCAGTTTTTTTAAGGTATGGTCGATTCAACCAATGCCCATTTGTATTTCTATGGTTTTTTTTCAACCATTTTTGTTTTTACTTTGTATTTTATTCATAATCGATGGAAGTCTGTTCTGTCTCTTGAAGTATAGTTTTCATGTAGGCATTACCGCTACCCATCATATTGGTTTAGATTATGGCCTCGTATATACTGCAGCTACCAATTTCTGTGGCTCCTTCCTTCACATTGCAATTCTTTTACCCCACTATACACATTCTCCATGGTGCTTAGCAGGTATGAAGTTAGTACTGCATTTACTAGATCATGCTCATACGACAATTTGTTGATAGTTTTTATTGCCATTTGGTGTTGTGGTTTATGTGTGGGAAGATCTATCCCCATTCCACTGCAATCAAAACAAAAAAAATGGTGAATACCCCTAACCCATCCCCATTCCACTGCAATCAAAGAAAAACACACTACTAAATAAGAGGATGATTTAAGACATAATTGATATTTTGTCTTAAATATTTAACTTATTATTTTCATTATGTTAATTTTAAAATTTAAAATATTTTTATTGTCTTCAATTAAAATTTAAGACAAAAGAAACCTTTTCAAATAGGCGGCAAGGAAAATGGAGGGAGATTAATTTTTAGGATATTTTTTTGGTATTCAGGAAATGAATTTTTGGTATGTCTCTGTAGGGTTTCTTCTTCAAGCTCTGCACATAATTTCTCATTGACATCATTGAAAGAGAATCATCTTGAGGTAAATGAGATTTTTTGGATTCATTTCATTGCCGTTCTATTCGATATTGGTCTTTTCACAATTTTTCCTGGTATTTTAGGGGTCCCCGATTTGGGCATAGAAGCTTTCACCTTGATCGGGTCATTAATTATCTCAAATAAGGCTTGAGAAAGGTTCCTCCTCTATGAGCTCTTGGAGGGATTTGCCAGTCTTTGAGGCCCACCTAGAAAATTGAGATGCACCTGCAGAAAGAGCGACGCAGATGCAAAATGTGCGGGTGGGATGCTCGTAAATTCCTGCCACATTGCACAAAAGTTTAATGTGTTCATGGTAAGAGCTCTTGTCGGCACCGGCTGTGAAGCCCGAGATCATTTCTTCCCCACCTTCGATGCACTTGTGGGTTCTACAAAAACCCTACAACCACCACCATGGATCTCACATCGCCAATTCCGTAAGATATTTTTTAGAGAAGACATTTAGTTTTTTTCACTCTCTTATTTATTTTCACTCTCTTATTGTTAAATTGAGGGAAAAATATTCTCTTCCCCACACAGCCTCACCAGGGGAGGGTTTATTGTGTTTGAAAGGCTGGGGTTCCAATCCCCATACCGTTTCTTGTCACAGACTGTTTATATATTTAGGGGATTTGGCCAGATACAAGGAACTCTTTGCTATAGACAATGCAAAAGGCCCTGATTGGACTATGGCTGACAATTATTACAAGCAAGCTGCTATGCTCTGCCCCTTTAGTGGGAATCTGCATAATCAGGTTTTATGTCCATATTTCTCTGTGTTTTTTTTTTTCAAATTATGGCTTATTTTTACTTTTATCATCAAAATTAGAAATAATTGTTCTACTAGAATTCCCTGGACTAGGTCCTCCAGAAATCAATCATGTAATTCAATATGGCATATCTTCAAATTAAAAAGTTTTCCTTAAAAATGCCTTCAAAATGTACATAAACAATAGTGGAAATTGTGTTTTCAAGAAATATGTAACAACATTTATATTTTTATCATTAAAATCTGAAACCAAACTAAGAATAATTGCTCTACTAGGATTCCCTTGAGCCAATCTTCACTCCCCATCCCAAAATCAATCATGTAATGATATGGCATATCCCTAAATTACAGAGTTTTTTTTAGAAAAATATTAAAATCTACTAATAATTGTAAAATTCTATTGTTTAATAAATAAAAGGGAAAGAAAGTTATCACAATTCTATAATGCTTGGCAAAGTGGCACCAACTTTCTATCGCCTCACTATTTGGAAATGTACTCTGTTAGAAATCAAAATATGTAATTAGTTAATTGTTTTGCTGGCTGTCCCTTTGTGTAATGGTGATTAGTTTAGAACAATTTTGTATGTTCTCATTTGCTGGATCTTTAATAAGCTAATATTTTTTCTGCTACTTATCATTTTGCATTAGAGCATACTGATTTACTAAGGTGGGTTCTACCGCGACCACAACCGCAATGTCTGGATGAATTTCCATTGTGCTGCCACTACGAAGATGAAGTTGAAATGTTATAATGTTTCATGCTACTATTAGTGTACTTTGTAGCACTTCTTACTGGTAATTTAACACTATCACCAATTGTGGCATTTCCACCATTAACACTATTATTACTTAGAGATTTCCTTATCAGAAGCCTCTATTGTTGCTGTTGCTGATCCCTTGGATTTATGTTCTCTAGATAAGATGCAAGAAAATCAAAGAACTGGTGTTGAATGCTTCCATTACTACCAGACTAGTCAAGTAGTGGAGTTTCTTTATCCGAAATTATCTTCTATTGATGAAATTTGAAACCCACAACCATTACCTAAGGTTGAGTGGTCACTCCTTTGTGAGCTCTCTCTGGGGTTGGGCATTTAGTTTTACTCATATCTATAGATTTTTCTATTGAGGGTTTGGGAAAATGTACTGATAAAATTATAGTACCTTTGTGATAACTATACTCAAATCAAATTATTTCTTATTTATGAATCAAATTAGATCTCCAGCTATCAATCAATTTTATTGAATAAAAATTTGTAGCCATATCTGTACTGATTCATTTTAGCTTAAACAAATTTTTCTTTAATAGGGCTCACTAATATTTTAAATTAAAGACAGTGAGTCCTAATATGCCTTCACCCATCTTCAACATCTTGAGTCAAAATTGTACCATTTGTCAGGACACCACCATCAGACTTTATGGGATCATCTTTTGCACCGCATTACGTCTGGATGTTAGCCATATTGTAAACAATTTGAGCAAATTCTGGCACTATTTTTTCAGTTATTTTTAGAGATGATAAAACCTGTAGCCATTCATTATTTGAAAAAAATAGTGCCAAGCTCCAACATTATTCAACAAATAAATAAAAATAGATATGCCAATGCTAGCCAAATTTTGAATGGGTTGCATTAAATTTATAATATCAATTCAGTGCTTCAACACATACCCAATTAAGGAATTCATTAGAGTATTATCTCTCCTACCATTTCATTTGGCAGCCCCTAATCTGCTCCCTTTTTTTCCTATTATTTACTATAGTCTACTCTTGAACCCATTATCATTCCCCTGCGATAACTCAGATTGTATTTTGCCCTATCAAGCTTTATTATTGCTATTGGCATGTGTTTTTGTGGGAGTACATGTATAGTTGACATCGCTGCTTATTTGTAGAATGGGCCGTTCTTTCAGGGGCACTTTGATCTGTTTGACGTTGTGGGCCCAAAGGGATCATCGCTTGGCAGGATCATCACCATTTTGGGCCACTTATTATTTTTTCTTGCCGCACTGAAATTGTTACAGGCATGCCACAACAAGTTGTAGTGGGAGTTTACATGACATAATTTTAAGCATCTTCACTAAGGTCATTATATTTACTTTCTGAATCATTTTTTATAACCATAGCAGCATCACTTGGAATTACGGTTGTTTTGGAAAACTAAAAGTACAAATAGAATTCACTTAATTGGGTTTTGATCAGAAAAGATCAAGAAAATAAAAATGTTGAATACATTCTTAAAAATGGGGAGAAAACAATGCTTGAATATGTTAACGGAGAGGAGGCCCCCTTTGTGACCTCCAACATCTTATGGAACAAAAAGAGAGAAAATATGTTTGATATGGTTCCACATTGATAATCTCTCTATACTATTCGAGACACCTTGAGTAGTCCACTACTGCTCCTATTTTTTGTAGAGATTTTTTTGACAGGGTACTTTAGCTGCTATTGGCCATGTGACAAGTCTAATCAGCCATATATGTAGAACACCATATGAAGGAGACACTTGTCTTTTTTTTCTGGAAAAATCCTTCATATGATGTGCTAGAATATATGTCTGGATAAACACCAACGCTTTTGTGAGTGTGGAGGCTAAAATTTTGCAATTTTCAGTTCCAACAAGGGTTTTTAATGAGCCAAATGGAAGTAGCTTATGCAGTGCTATCTTTAAATGCAGAATTAACTAGTAAAATCTACTCATGTTTCATAGCTTGTACTATTATATTCTAAATGCAAAATTAACTAGTAAAATTTCCTTATGTTTCATGGCTCGTACTGTGATATTTTAAAATGCACAATTAACTAGTAAAATATACTTATGTTTCATGGGACCATTTCACTGTCAGAGTCTAAATTACTCACATAACACAAGTTGAAAATATTCAGTTGGTCCCTCCATGGGAACATCACCTTAGATACCTGATGGTGACCTCATAAGGGGTTTCAATCCTATGGTGGGGATTGCTACCTGCAAATAATCACTCTCAGCTACAGTCCCTTTGTGTATTATCAACTGGAGATTGGATCTTGTCCCATGTTGAAAAAATGGATAATATTAGCATGTGAAAAGTACATTGTTCCATTTATGGGCTGCATTTGGTTGATTTGTCTTGTATGTTTTTCTTCTTTTAATTACCATTCAGAGCCATTCTTGAATCCACTAGACAAGAATTGCAGAAAGCACCATATTGATTAGTGTATGCCAGATGGTGAACTAACCATTTTCATATGGTAAATTTCAAATCTCAATTCTCTTGTGGAGTTTCTCATTAGCATTTTGTTATGGAACACTATGATTTTTTTTTTCAGGTTCTTATTGTTTAAAACTAACGTGTATATAGTAGTGGCTTAGTTTTTTGTCACATCAACAATCTAGAATCATATGGTAAATTTCAAATCTCAATTCTCTTGTGGAGTTTCTCATTAGCATTTTGTTATGGAACACTATGATTTTTTTTTTCAGGTTCTTATTGTTTAAAACTAACGTGTATATAGTAGTGGCTTAGTTTTTTGTCACATCAACAGTCTAGAAAAAGTATTTGGAGTTTTCATTTGGACTGAAATAACAAAAGTAGTATTGTCCCCCTATTTTTATTAAATTTGCAGTGGTTTTTAGTCTCTCAATTAAATCCTGAATAATTGAATTCCTTTTATACTTATGGTTTCCCAAGTCTGTCCCAATGTCAGGCAATGCTAGTGTGATCAAATTAGATTTATGTTCTCTAATGTCATTCTCTACGTTTCACATCATTATTTAAGTTTGTTTTGTGTGTTTATGTAATTTTTTATTTGTTGTGTTTTTGTACAATCCCAAGTTTGAGCCAAGAATTTGAGATGTGGATCTGTGTGTACATACGCACATAATTTTCTAGTTTTCAATATCCATTAGACAACTGAACTAGGTTCTCCATCATGTCCTTTGATTTTGATCTCTGTTACTATATTTATGTTTAGAAAACTTATATAGTAACATTGTTTCAACAACTGTATCACTTTTTATTCCTGAAAAATCAGATTTCTAAGAGACATATAGATGCCATTTGTAACAGTGGAATGTGTAAAATTATTTTTGTCAGATCATATTTTTTATATGTCTTCTATGTTGGAAAATATCGCCTGACACATCTGGACAGTGCTTTTCTTCAATTAACTTGTTCTTATAAACAATGTAGTTGCACTTTATTCCATGAAGGATTGAATCTAAGAAGTTATCTACAACCGTGTTGATGTTTTTCGCAAAAGTTAAATATTTTTGTTTGGGTTAGATAGAGTATCCAAAATGAAAATTGTTATCTCCTTCATGATTGTTCTCAATATATAAATGTTGGTTGCATGATGCAGGGTTTCATTGCTTGTAGATATTACTTATTAGTTTACCCATGTTATAAGCTATCCTAAATTTTGTTTTCTTAGAGAAAAAAGGAAAAATAATTTTGGTTCAAAATGTTTGATATGTTCATTTTGTGATGACAGAAAGATGGCAACAAAATCTTGAGCTTGAACTTCTGTATGTACGTTACATTCAAATGCTTGAGAAGAATAAAGCTATAGTAAGACCATCTCAATCATGGGACATAATTGTACAGGCTCTAAGCCAATATCCTGGAATTCAAGAATGTAGGTTCCATTGATAGAGATCAGGACCAAATCTGTCTTAACCTGCAAGCTGCGTCGACTATTTGATGAGTACAGTCAAAGGTAATAAGTTCTTACTGCTTTTCAAGCATTTTAGTGTCTAATTTCTCTTGTCAAATTATTTCTTTGGCAAATGGTGGATATACTTTACTTCTTGGTGAAGAGTTTTAGAATTAAAATCAAGGCTAAATCTATAATATGTAACCCGTGTAATGCCTTGAACCATTAATAAAATATTTTGAATATTGTTTTATGTCTGATTTTGTGTGATGTTTCTATTCAAAGTTGTGTGTGAACTATATTTGCTGCATGTCTGAGCCTATTCCCAAGATTGAAAAATTATAGTTTAACAATAGTTTGGGTGGAGGCAGAGAGCTATTTTGGGTTCCAGATGCCAATTTCATTCAAGTCATTGCTTCTCTATTTTTTTTACCCTTGAATGGAATGTAATGCCTCTTTACTGCTTCATCTGCATCTTTCTGACTTTCAAACAACACAAACCCAAAACCTCTAGATCTGATTACCCCATCTTCATCATTGCCAAAAATAACAGTAGAATAAGCAACTTTTCCAAATTCTCCATCCATGAATTCAAGGAGCTCCCTATCATTAACATAAGGTGGTAAACCACCAACAAAAACTTTTCGAGAATTCAAATCATCTAATTCCTCGCTTGAAAAAGATCCTAATGATGATGCAGTTGAAGGGGGAGTCACAATTCTTGCACCTGAAAAAACACTTGGCAAAGCTGATGATATAGGCCTAAGCTCTTTCTGTCCATGAGCAAATTTGCATTTCAAACCATTCGGACAATTTCCATTTCTCTCATAATACATACACAACTTGCTTTTAAAATTCTTAGAAGAATCAGATGCACTGGGAACTACTTGAAGTCCATGAACTGCTTCCAGCTTCTGACTAAGAAGTGTTATTTTCTGACCCTTGAGAAGTTCCTCTTCTGAGTGAGCAAAATGGCAATTGATTCCCCACTCACACTTCTTGTTGGTCCCATGGAAGCGACAAAAAACTGACTTGTAGGGAGGCAAGGTAACTGTTTTAGTAGGAGGCTACTCTTTGGTATTTACAACTGCATCTGCACTGTTTGGTATATGCTTGCGCGGATTTTTCTGAACTGTTTTCCAAGAAGTTGAATTTGAGGAAATGTCAGTCTCCTGTAAATCAAATGCAGAAAGCTGTGTGGAAGGCTGTGCCTGGAATTTATCTGTAACTTCAGTAGGAGTTTGTGACATCACTCTTGCCACAGACGGATGTGAATTAGATACAGCAAAAGTGGCTGGTTGGGAAATGAAATCTGGATGTTTGACAGGAGATAGGCCATCTGTAAATGGCGAATTGGTTCCCTGTATTTTCTGGAAATGTGAATATTTTAACCCTGCGGGAATGCAATTTTGGGAAGCAATAATCTTATCACATGCTTCTTCAAGAAGGTGGTCATTCTGACTTAACAAAGCACGTATCTCAGGAGAATGCACAAGTTGAATAGGTTTATAACTCCTCAAACTCAATACATCTCATTTGGCCCCATATCTAAGTAAGAGAGCAGCACATGGAAGATGATTATTTTTCATAGCATAATGTAGAGGGGTCTCTTTTGTTCCTGTCAGTACATTTATACATCCCACGTGCTTCATTATAATTATGAGAAGGGATTCAAGGTGGCCATGACTTGCAGCTGTATGTACAAGAGTTGCCCCAGTATTGTTTCTAGATTTAATAGACGCACCAGCTTCTAGAAGTCTTTCCACAACTCTACAGTTTACACTGCACCTATTGAAAGAATTTGCTTGTTTCAAGGCCCAATGAAGAGCCACGTTTCCATGAGTATCTGTACCATTGAATGGGGCAGATGAAGCCAGCAAAATATTGATAAGTTCAAGATCGTTTGCCTTCACAGCTCGAATCAAAGGTGGCAGACAATTTTTTGCTTGTGCACTCCAGCTTTGGACAAACTGAAGAATGCTGATGCGGAGAGCATCAAGGCAATCTTCTACTTCTGCAAATACTTCGTTCTCTGATTCTTCAATATGCATCGAAGATATCTGTATCTCTCCATATTACAACTTTCTTTCTCTATGAATATAGATTAGAGGCTCATATCTTTTTTTATAATCCAATAACAACATCAATCTTGATATTAGATTTCATTTTCTGTATTTTAGACAGACCCATACACAGTCGCTTATATCTTTTAAACCAAAATACATTTTAAAGATCGCTCCGGTGAAGATCTTCGAAACTTGATTATCTAAAACATGTCAAAAGCACGTTAAAATCCAACGGTTGGTTTGAAACTTATGCCCTTCGCATTCAAGGCCATTTTTCTGTCAAATTAAAATGGATTCAAGCATAAACTTACCAAACGCAATGTTCAAAACCAATACAATATTTGTATAACATTTTCTTTGACTAACAACAGATCAGAATTATATGTTACAAGAAAATTGTAATAAAATTTCAGCATCTCTCAAAATACACCATAAATCTCAAAATACACCATAAATAATCATGAGAATGGATCCTAAATAAAGCTAACAATAATGAAAATCATTTGCAATCATTCATTGATCAAAATGGTGAACTTCAAACCTATACAAATTACTGCCATAGTCACAGGGCTGGTAGAATGTGGGAACAGTTAATAATGTCTGTACGGTATGATGTTACAAGTCTGATGGATCACAGAGCAACTTCAAGGAGTTTCACAGTTGGCCAAGTAAGTACCTATGATAACCTTTTAATTCAAAACAATTTCATTGAATATAAAGTTAGGTATCTTTTAAATTGTGCTCAAAACTTTTTAATGCAGAAATAGCACTATCTATTAGCTTTAAACATTACCAGCAATAATTTTTTCCTTTTTATGTCATATAGGTTGTTCATGTAATCAGGTCATGACTTCCTTGTCTATGACAAAAACTATCTTCAGATCTTTGCATATAACTACTATCCATATCCAAGATCTTTGCCTTAACATGGACTATTACAGTCTTATTCGTCTTATTCTATGTGTGTTCTTCAGGCCTTAACATGGACTAGGGTGCCTTCTAACTTCTAAGAGAATAAACCATGCCAAATTCTATGTTAGGATGTGTTCCTCTATAGTGCTCTACACCTACATCTGATTATATTAGGATAAATTAGGTGTCTCTTGTCTACCCAAGCCATTAAGCACTACTATGCACCTCACTGTCATAATCATTGCACTAGGCTTGCAAGCATGTCAAATGTCATCTATTCACATTGGATTCACCCTCAACTGTTGGTTAAATTAATAATATTAATCATCTTAGAAGCCACTCTGTCAAAATTTACCTTTTCTTGCATTACTATCAATCTAAAAGTAATTTTGAGTTAAGAAGTTGTATTCCTCTTGGCACTTAGCTTCACACCGTTCAACTTAGAAGATTTGCGTGAGGGCTATTACTATTTTATTCTATCAAACTTCACTTGGAACTTGCACCCAAATGTACCATTAAACTAGAATATTATATCAAAGACAAAGTTTCCACATTCAATGGTAATGTGCTTATATATAATATTAAACTTAACATTATTTTCAATCTCAGTGTTTTAAGACCAAACACTCTCTTCTATCCATGACCTTTGAGGGTCTATTAATGATTTGTAATCTGCTCCTTGAAACTATGGCTGCATTCGGTGTATTTTAATGGACTTTGATCTCAACATTTTCTCAGTCCATTATTTGCTGATGCTCTCATTGCGTTAATGAATGTCACTATTTTTTTGGTCTTTTACTACTATTATGCACCGAGAATCACTATTTTTGAATCATGGTTGTTTGTCCTAGTGGAAACCCGTGGATCTTCAACTAATGCTACTCACTATCATGGGATTTGTGACTCTGATTAAACTATGGTTTGAAAATAGTTTAATCAAGAGTGAAAATGTAGAAGGTATGATCATTGGTATTTACGTGATCTCTATTTAATGTGGTTGGTTTCCCATAAAGATAGATGCTTGTCATTATAATAAGGGGAACAAGCCACATGTAATGGATTTTCCAATGGCATCATTCACTTCATCCTTGTATTGCACTGGTGTATGCCCAATCATTTTGGATAAAACAATCTATAGCACCATTGACACCTCTCCTGTCCAGACATAATTTTTTTTCTATGCTCTGACTCAATAATGTTATATGTTGTCAAAACAATATCATAATCAGAAAGTTCTGCAATATCTTTACATCTATTAGCATCGTGATAAACCAGAACTTCAGTGCTTCCTTCACATGTGAACCTTGCAATCTCATTTCTCCATTGGATGACTGCTACCATTGGACAAACAACAAGTGTGGTTTTAATCTGAGGCAGAACCTTAGATTTGCTACTGGACCCCACTTCAATGTTTGACAGCTTAGATGAGTTCGCAGTAAGAGGTGCCTTCAGTTGCAGGTCACGATTACATAGAAAAAAGGATATTGCTTGAATTATTTTTCCCATTCCCATTTCATTTGCAAGCATGCCACCTTTAAATTCATATTCTTCTTGCTTTAGACTCCAAGCTAGCCACTCCTTTTGGAAAGGTAATAATGGCATCAGCATCTCAAGAGGTGGTTCCTTCTCTTCCATGGGACCCTTCTTTTGAGCAAATGCATCTAAGTCAAGCTCCCCATCATGTGCCCAGGGTTCCCAGTCTTCAAGGCCTTTCTCCCAAACCTGCCAATTCAAATTGTTAGCAATGCCATCTTCTAAATATAATGGCTTCTTTTCTTTCTGCTTCCGGAGTTTTTTGCTTCTCCGTGCATTTTTTAATGGTTTTGACCCCTTTCGTTTAAGGGTAGATTACGGGATTTACTTATGTTTTGTGTTTATAAGGTCTATAAATGACCCTTGGAATTTAATTGAGTAATATCTAGATGATAAGGTGCAAAATGCATGTAACGTGTCAATGTTGACAACTTGTTGTCAAATTTGACAACATTGTTTAAGGGATAACCGACCAAAATGATGGTTGAGAAGGTAGCTAAAGGAGTTCATGTCGGTTTCCATGAAGGGAACAAGTCAATATATGTTTGTAATACCCGAAAATGAGTAGCATTGGTGGTTACAACAAGTTTGTTCCAATAAAGTTAAAGTTTTTTGATTTTTTCTATGTTTTGCCATAACAAAATAGTTTGATTGCAGACATGTTTTTCATGTCTTATTATTAACTTAAAGTCCTGAAACCTATGTTATTCTAAGGAGGGATGAATCCTCTTTGTTTTCTCTTTTGAATCATCTGTTTTCATTAAAAATTGACAAAGTTATTGGCATTTTAGTAAAAATCTGTCCAAACCCTTACTAGGGTAACCTGTGAGTGGCAAAAATGTAATAACTTTTGTTTTTGCATTCATCAAGTCCCCAAACTTGGTGGGATGAAGGGATATGATGTGTACAATATGTGTTTAAGCCTACAAGAGATCATGTACAGGTTGGCATGTGTGTTGGATGACTGCAATTCTGTCCCAAATTGGAATGGACAGTGAGAAGACAGTTTGAGTGTGAAGTTTTATGTTGGCAGAGTATTTGATGGAAAGTGAAGGCTGACAGGGGTACAAGGGTGATTATTGAATGTACCCTAGTAGATGGGGGTGAAATTGGCACTTGTTTGTATTGGTTTGGGTGACTGTCCTAATGTTGTAGGTGATTGTCATAGTGGATAGCAAGTTTGTGTTTTGAGTTTGTTAAGTTGGAATGCTAGGCCATTGTGAATGGTTGATGCCATATTTTGTTATGTTAAGGGTTTAGAATGACAAGAAAGGTCAGGATTCAATGTATACAATATTGATCCAAGGGCTAGGTCTAATCAAATGTATTGGTGAGTATATGTTGGGTTATGGGACAATCACATTAATAAGAGTTTTTCAAATTGTTTGAGGGGTTGTGTGTTAATGGTCATTAGACATTTTCAAAGCCATGAATAGTGTGGGAATACTATAAGTATGGTAAGGAATGAAGTCTAGTGTCCTTTGTAAAATTTAATGAGTTTCCAATGTGTAGTTTTTTGTCATAAGGGTACAAGTTCATCAAGAATGGGTATGGATGTGATCAGTCCAGTTAAGATCAGAATTTGATATGGTCAAGGGGAGTGTCACGAGTGTGACAAAAGTTTGATCCTTGAGTTGTGTTTTGTGGAACCATGTTTTGATCCATTTGGGGGGTTGAGGCAGCCTTGTGTAGAGGAAGGGCAAGTTGCCTTGGAGGAGAGTTGTTTTCATGTTGTTGAGTATCTCTCTTGGTAGGATTGAGGAACCTATCATATGTGATGGAACCATTGTTTCCAAGCTGAGGGATGCTTTGCATCAAATTCTTTCATCTCCATCTAGTCCCTCTTTAAGGTTGACAAACTACGCCCTCTAGTTCTTGCTTTTGGTAATTTGGAGTTTTTCTATCTTTGGTCAACTCCATATGAACTTTTCTTAGCATTATGTTATGGCAAAGAGGAGTTAGATTACTTGTTTGTTTTGCCCCCAAAATTTTAGAAATCTTTTCCACATTGAGAACATCCCCTTTGGAAATCAAATTAGCAACCACAAGCTGAAATGCTTTCTCCCTGAGTAGAACTTTGCAACTGGCAATGGTCATCCTCTTGGTATCTTGTGGTTGATATCTATTAACATTGTATTTGTTATCTAGGTTGTCATATATCAAACTTTGCACTATTACTAATTTGAGAACTTTTCATCCTGGTTGTACCTTATTAGAAGCTTTGTGTCCATGAATATGCTCAATATTGTTTGAAATTGTAGCCTCAGTAAGACCTTAATAATATGTAACACTTTTTGTATAAACTCTTGATGGCACTCCTAAGCCTGTGGAAAACATGCTCGATGTATCTTCTTATTATTATTTTGATGCTCTATAATGTATTGCCATCACTTTCTCATTGGTATTCATAAGACATAATATGATATCAATATCTCTTTGGGATTTGTATTTTAATGCTAGTACCATACCATCTCATAGTATTTTTTTGATTCCCATTGTCAATGTGATAATTTAGCATGATGTGACATACATGCATATGATTTTCACATTACTATGACATATCTTCATTATTGCTTTGATCCAGTAGCATGAACATTGATTGAGGGTTCTCTGCAGTAGACCATAATTATTGTCTGCCAGATGGTACCATATCTTCTTGAGTATGCTCTGTTATGCCCTCTCAATGACTATTGTGTTTCTATGGCTACTTCCACAGTTTTGAAACAAATTTTGAATTGTTGATCTTCCTCGCTTCTTGAATATTTGTTGAATCTGCAAGCCATTATATAAAATATAACCATATATAGTGATTATATAAAATCTAACAATAAATAGTGATGATTGTCTTATGTCTAAGGTTAAAAAAGAAAGGAGATGCTAAAGAGATGCAAATTTTTGAGTAAAAGATTTTGTGAAAATGAAGGGTAATATCTATGAACCAAAACTTCTTTGATATCAATACTATAGAGTAGATTGGGGAATGCAAAATGCTATCAGATTAATATTGCTCTAATCCAGGATGATGCTCTGCCTAGATTCCTGATCTATATTGCTTTGATTTACTGAGATGCTTATTAACAAACTATGTTGAAATAAAGCACCTGATCCTTACAATAATCTGATCGCCTTCTTTGAAATTGTCTTTTATAATCATGCAAATGGAATAGATGTAATCTGGTATGAAAAATAGGATCTTGCACTTGATCCTCTTTCAAATTATTATCCTTTAATTTTATGTTTCTTTAATGCCTTCTTGTGAGTCTAATCTCTGTCACTGTTGCTGAATAATGGCTCAAGTTTCATGCAATTTTATGTGAGAAGTTTATGCCTTAGTCTGATTACAATCTTTTGTTCTTGCAATAATCTGAGATGTTGTTTCTACTTGTCAATTTCTTCTTTTCATGTGTTTGTGACCTTGCCAAACAGGGGACAAATACCTCCTTTAGTTGGCTGTATTAAATCCCTTTAAGTGCTTCAGGTATGAAGACTATATGCCAATAAAATATGCCCCTTGAAGAAATGGATGATCTTCCCTTATTAAGCAACAAAGGGCATGATGTGAAAAGTTGTATCTCTTTGATCAGAACTCTTTCAAACTGAATTACTATTTTAACAAATCGTACCTCTTCCTTGTAACTAACAATATCATTAGTTAGTTATCTAACTTAGATCATATTAATTCCTTCTTTTGGCTGCAATTATAGATGATATGTCTTCTTCCTTTGTGCGATCTGACTTCCTCTTTCTAGACAGCAATTACTTATTTCTTGGATAATGTTAGCCCCCTTATTTTCTTCTTTCTTGTATAGTGATAATACTCCTCATTGAGCTGTGTAATAATGAGAGGGGAATATGCTGATCTATTTATAAGACCTTAAAGAGTTGTTTGTCACTTATTTGATGTAATAATCCTGTAGCAACGATGACTGGTGATGGTCAGTCTGCAATACACTATTGTTGTTTTTGACATGGAAGAAAATACCACCATTGCATTTAATCTACCATTCCATTGATCTATCTACTAACAATTTAACCACGTGCAGAGCAATTCTATCAAAGCTGCACAAAAATGCTTTGATGCCAACAAAGCTGCTGATATTGACAGTGATTGCGATGAATTAGTGGACATGAATGTGGATCAACACAGTTATAGTTGTGGTAAAGTTGAGGTAATGTAATAGTTGTCAATTATCTATCCTAATCTTCATGCTTGAAATGTTATTTTAAACAAATAATTATAGATTTTGCATTTTTCTAGATGTAAGTTAATTTGTCACAATATTTATTAGCTATCTTCATTGCACAATTTAGAATTGTACTTATTTCTTGCCAAGGTTTACATATCATACCCTCTTCCAGCATATGAATTGTACCTATTTTCTCTTCAGTCTACTGTGCATATAGGGAAAGATGCTCTCAATAGACCTATCTATAAAGCTCCACAATTTGTGAAGGATGTTGATAGTGAACATGTTGAACTGGATGAGGATCTATATGATATTCAAAGAAGACTTCATGTTAAAAGCAAGGTGAGTTTTATTTATTGTTGTGTATTTCATGGTATTTGTTTTAACACATGCAAGTACTATTTGAGCAAGTAATGGTTGTTTTATTATGTTAATAAGTCAAATGTTTACCTATGTGATAATTATTATGTTAATAAGTCACATAATTACCTATGCACTTTTTGTTTTTGCAGAAAAATATTCATGAACTCCAAGAACGAGATAAAGTCAGAGTGTTGGATCCATTTGATAGTGCTGCTGTTGGTGTTGGGCGGATCCATTCACTATCTATCATACATGGAGAAAACTTGAAAGGAACAAGTGATGCAAATGTAGAACTTGTGAGGGTCACAAGTAACGTACCACTTGTTTATGAAGACAAACTAGATGGAGCGATCCGTCTAAAAGAGAAAGAAGGATCCTTTGCACGATGGCCAATAATTTTTTTGGAGAAAATGAATTAGTTGATGTTTATCATGCACTAGATACCAGACATTCATGGTGTATTTAATGAGTTGGAAACTCTTAATAACTTTGATATTTTTAGATATAATTATGTATACTCTCAACGTTGACATTTTATTACTTGATACATATTATATTTTAAAATTGCAGATTACCTTTCTTTCTCACGATGTTGAATATTGTTTGTATATGTTAATATATTTTTAATTTCTTTTATGGTTTACTTCAAGTTTAATATATGCCTTTTTTGCATTATTAAATTTATGTAATTTAATACATTATTTATATCACAACTAAATTTAATACCAATTAATGAGAACCAAAATATAATAGTGATTAAATATACTATTAGTAGATGGAAACATAAGAGTGACAATGACTAAATATATTACCAATCGATATCAATTAATTGTTATCGTGATTAAATAAATGACTAATTATTAACAACGTTGACTAAATTAATGATTAAAATGATCAAATATACTACCAATGGATGGAAATTAGTTGATACAAATGACTAAATATATTACTAATCGATATCAATTAAGTGTTAACATGATTAAATAAATGACGAATTATTAACAACATTGACTAAATTAATGATTAAAATGATCAAATATACTACCAATGGATGGAAATTAGTTGATACAAATGATTAAATATATTACCAATTGACACAAATTAATGATTTTAATGATTAAATAAATGACTATCAAGATTAAATGAATGACCAATTAACAACAACAAATGACTAAATTAATGAGTAAAAATACTACCAAATTGATCATTCAAAACAACCAACAAATGACTAAAATTTGTTTAGTCACAAATTTGGTGGTGTTACAAATGACTGGCAATAAACTATTACTGGTCATGTGATCAAAATTGGTCATCTATATGTGATTTTTAGTAGTTTTTTTAGTCTAATTTTGCTGTTTTTGTACTAGTGGATCCTTGGTCATTGAATGGGTTCTCATCACTATCTAAGGTGATAATCATGCCTTCAATGTTCATAGATTCATTTGTAACGTTGATGGAGGGTGGCGGAGGTGGTGATGATTCAGTCTGATGTTCTGCTTCAATTGCTTGATCAAATTCATTGAATAACTCTTCTAGTCTAGAGGTCATTACCTTCACAACTGCTTCCTCAGTTTCTTTGTTTATCTCCTCATAATTTCCTGCCATTATCAATACTATTCTTCTCTTCCCTCTCAAATGAGTACTTAAGTTCTTCATGATTTCTTTGAAGTGATCTTCATCCTTGATTTCACAAAGCTTTCTTACATATCTTTCTCTTATTCCTTTATCTTCTTCTATAGCTCTCTTCTTTCCATTTATCAATTTGTCATATAGTGACATAGACCAAGGCTAGAAGGATCTAATTAAGGACAATTCAGACTGAGAAACTTTAGAATTACATAGCAGAATACTTAACACAATAGATAACACAACAATTGTTCCAAGTAATTTGCATTAACATGCCGAACTGTAAGGCCTTTCGGGTTAGGGCCAATTACAATAAAAAACAATTATGCAAGATCCACAACTAGATCCAATACAATCTCCAACTAGTACAACTCTGAAGACAATCAAAAGCTGATGGAAACCCCAAGGAAGTTCTGAACTTGAGCTCGCAAGCCTCCAAGCAATCTCCTTGTTCCCAAGTATGCAAACCACTAGCTTTGTTATTACAAACTATCAGATAATAATATGATTTGCAAGATCATGCAAGATCTTTTCCACAACTTCACCAATTTCAACTTCTAGGATTCACATATAACAAGTCCCGTCCTCTCCAAAAATCTACCCAAACACCCCTTAAATACTAATCATCATCCACAAGTTGGCAATATGAAACCCTTAACTCTTCCTAACAAATATTAAATGCCATACAAGTCAGCTTACAAATTGTATATAAACATTTAATTTAGCATGTTGGGCTCCAGATCCACTTAGGAGAATCCAACAAAAGATACAAACAATAAATGTACCAAGGTGGCCCAACAAATCACATAGAACTCCATTCAGTGAGCCAGAACTACCGAGCATCAGTGAATTAATCGAGCATGCCAAGCATCATCGAGCACCAATGTTGACTGAGCACCAAAGGCATGACTGAGTAACACTTTCACCAAGCACCAGAGACTACCAAGTTCCTCCAGTGACCGAGCTTCCTTCAATGACCGAGGCTGACGGTCAAGGTTGCAATTGAGTAAAATCAGCCAAAATATAAACACCTATGCAGTCTCACTGAGGACACAAAATTCCCTTGCCTCAACCTTGGATGCCCCTACATCAAACACCCTAGGTTCCAAAATATGTTCATATATGAGAAGAACATCTTCTAGGATTCAACATGTAAATCCCAAACTGGTTCTTCACATACAAGTCCTCCATCTTCTCTACTTGCATATTCTTCCACTTTAGTTTCCTCTATATCTTCAAGTCTTTTCTAGATAGCATACATGTCAGTTCTCCAAATTGATCATTCATTTTCTCTGGATCTACCAATTCAACTCAGGAACCAAGACTCAGGCTTCTCCTACCGAGCGTTGTATCCATCAAAGGCATCAGTGAAAACTTCCTGTCATCCTTCTCAACAATAAAGACAACACAGTCATAAATAGCTCTGCAATCATATTGCCAAGGTCTACCAAGCAATATATCACAACTATTCATCTTCACAATGTCACATAATACAAGATCCTTATACTAGCCAATCTGAACATCAATGAAGCATTGTTCTCTAACTTCCAGAGCATGATCATCTTGTAACTAGTCAATCCAGTAAGGATGTGGATGTTTCATTCTATTCAAACCAAGTTTCCTAACCATGTCCTCAGCAACAAGGTTATCTGTACTGCCACCATCAACAATGACATCACATAATTTACCTTCAGATTTGCATTGGATCCTAAACAAATTAATCCTCTCACAAGGTTCCTCCTTTGTACCGAGCAATGTTCACCGAAGCAGGAAGTTCTCTAATTCAGGTTCATTCTGAATGTTCTCATTTACCACAACAGTTCATCCGGTCAACCTTCTTCTGTGTACACTCAAAAGAATTGTGTCCTTCCTCTCCACAGTTATAGCAAGTATCTTTAAAGATAACTTTACTTGTCTTCTTCTTTGGTTCTACAGGTTTTTGTTCATCCTCTGCATCAGTCAGTTTATCCTTCACCGAGTGATCAATTTTCTCCTTCCCTCAGGAATTACTAGGTTGTTTACTCTTCAACTTATCTTCTGCCTTCAAAGCATACTGATAAGCATATTCAACAGAATCAATCTTCAGCATACCATGCTCATCTTGAATATTGAATCTCAGACCATTCACATACCGAGCTACCTTTTCCTTACCAAGTTCTCTATGTCCAGACCGAATAGTAAGCTTATAGAATTCCTCGGTATAATCTTCAACAGATAAATCCTTCTACTTCAGATTTTGCAACTTCTTAAACAAGTCAAGCTCATAGTTAACTAGTATGAACTTAGCTTTCAATTTTGTCACGATCAACCTCCACTGATTGATCTTCATTTCACCTTCATCTTCTCTATCTCTTTGTAGTTCTTTCCACCAAAGAGCAGCATGTCCTTTCAACTTAGTTTGTGCTAATATTACCCGAAGAGGATCTTAAATTTCTTCCAGCTCAAAGAAATCTTCAAGTTCACCAATCTAATCAATCAAATTGTCAGGTTTCAAAGTACCAGAGAAAGTAGAAACTTCCATTCAGTAACTACTAAACCGAGCAGTAGATCTAGGTAACCAAGCAGTTCTGTCTTCACCAGATCTATCCCTCCAGTCATCACCACTAGATCTAGCAGGTTCAAAGTTTTTAGTAGCTTCTTCATAGCCATCCTTAGTACCAACATTCTGAGGTATACCTGTAACAACTCTCATGATCTCGGTGATCATGTCATTCTTCATTAATTCCATCTCAGATCTGAAATCTGATTTCACTTTCTCTATGATCTAGGATTCCACAGTATCATAAAGATCATAAATAATTCTAGGGTCCAATCTTCTCGGAGGCATTCTTAAAGATATGCAAAATAAACCCTCTGCAACAAACCCTCACTAACCACCTTGTGACAATTTCCAATTTGTGTACAAGTCAGATCTCGATCTACAATCTTGCACAAACAACTAGGGCACAATTTCACAAGTTCAGTGCCATGGATCTGCAACCAAGATCATATGATCCCTTCACCAATAAGATCAACTTTGCAAGATCAACCTTGCTAGGTCAACCTTCTCTTAGTTCCCACAAGATGAACTTTTCTCCACAAGATCAACTCTCGCTCTGATACCACCTGACGCAAACCAAGGCTAGAAGGATCCAATTAAGGATAGTTCAGATTGAGCAACTTCAGAATTACATCACGGAATACTCAACACAATAGATAACAAAACAATTGTTCCAAGTAATTTTCATTAACATGCCTAGCTATAAGGCCTTCCAGGTTAGGGCTAATTATAATTAGAAACAATTCTGCAAGATCCACAACCATATCCAATACAATCTCCAGCTAGTCTAGCTCTAAAGACAATCAGAAGCTAATGGAAACCCCAAGGAAGATCTGAACTTGAGCTCACAAGCCCCCAAGCAATCTCCTTGTTCCCAAGTATGCAAACCAGTAGATCTTCTATTACAAACTATCTGATAAGAATCTGATTTGCAAGATCATGCAAGATCTTTTCCACAACTTTGCCAATTTTAGCTTCCAGGCTTCACATTTGACAAGTCCTATCCTCTCCAAACATCTACCCAAACACCCCTTAAATACTAATCATCAGCCACAAGTTGGCAAGATGAAACCCTTAACTCTTCCTAACAAATATTAAATGCCATACAAGTCAGCTTACAAATTGTATACAAACATTTAATTCAGCATGTCAACCTCCAGATCCACTTAGGAGAATCCAACAAAAGATACAAACAATAAATACACCAAGTCGGCCCAACAAATCACACAAAATTCCAATCAATGACCCAGAACTATAGAGCATCAGCGAATTAACCGAGCATGCCAAGCATCATCGAGCACCAGTATCGACCAAGCACTATAGGCATGACCAAGTAACACTTTCACCGAGTGCCAGAGACTACCGAGCTCCTTCAGTGACCGAGCTTCCTTAAACAACTAAGGCTGTTGGTCAAGGCTGTAATCGAGTAAAACTAGCCAAAATACAAGCACCTATGCAATTTCACTGAGGACACATAATTCCCCTACCTCAACCTTGGATGCCCCTGCATCATATAGATTGTTAGGGATCTTGCCTTTGATGTCTTCAAATTTCTTATCTGGAAGGATCATATGTCTGACAACTGCATTCTCAAGGTTTAACTTCTCAAAATTATCATACATCTCATAGTACTTGTTAAACTTGGTGAAATCCCCTTCATTTATGATCAAAGGGTTTACTTTGTCTATTTTGGGATTCCATTGTTTCTTCTTTTTTCTACTTGCCTCTTCATCTACCTATGGCTTCACTACTAGTGTCTTTACTCTTTGCATTGGTGTAAAGATAGTCTTTTGTCTCTTACCTCACTAGTACATTTTACCTAGTTTTTCTACCAAAATTTTTGACCATGAAATAAAAAGGTTTTGGTTGGTCAGATTATAGAAGGAAAACTTTCATTTTTTCTTGAAGTTATGCCCGTGTTAGTCTAAATTTTGACCAATACTGTGTGAGTCAAAATTTTGATGAATGCGGGCATAACTTAAAAAAAAAAGGTTTCAATTCTCATTCATTATTACCACAGTGAATTTTTTCAAGGGAATTACAATGTGTGAAACACGAGTTCAAAGATCTCTGAGACTCTTTTTTACAAATCTGGGCTCGTTGCTTCATTTGGTTGAGCGTCATCGGCTTCATCCCAAGGTTTTTCTGGAAACGTGAATTAGAAGATTTCTAATTAGAAGATCTTTGAGACTCTTTTTTACAAATCTGGGCTCATTGCTAGGTATGCGTCATGATTTTCCCTAGGCTCTGTTCTTTTGAAGGAGAACACAAGAAAATATATCACATTTTTATGTCTTTTACCTATTCTTTTCATGGCTCGATGAGGGTTCCATTATATAATGTTATGGTCAAGGGTTTCTTTGCAATATTTGCACATTTCTAAACTTGAAGGCTTTCTACATTCTCTATTTTGTATTATTCTTCTTTAGGGTTTTCTATTATGCCAGTTTATTGACATATTTAAACAGTAATAACTTGATTGAGCATTGAAAATAAGGAGAAGCCGTGAATGCTCTTTGAGATTTTCACTCCTCCATGTTACAATGATGTTTATTTATTTGGTTACAGTAAAGGGAGCAAAACTCTTGGCTCCCTCCTCCATCAAGCATGTGGCTTGTCACTCTATGTTATTTCCTTTTAAAGTTCATTACTGTCACTATGTGAAGAGTACAAATATGTATTTGGTAACATTGAAGGATGAGAAAAATGGATTTAAGCAGAGTGTGGTTGCTGAATGCCATATGGATACTAAACCTTATCTTGCTGAAAGCCTGGCACTGCTTGGCCTCAATCTAAAACTAGGAGAGGGTGAATTTTGTCACTAGGTATCTAGCAATACACTTCTTTTTATTGAGAAGGTATGAATATCAAGTGATAATACTATCCAATTTGAATAAAGTAGCTTAGGAAATCCTTCATATAAGATCACAAGAGAAAGGAAGAACTAGCTTCAACTTATGTGTCTATAATGTCTATTATTCTCAAATAGGAGCTTTGAAATCCTATGATATAAGATCACAAGAGAAAGGATGAGATTGGCTTCCGCTTATTTCAATAATATCTATTATTTTCAAATAGGAGCTTGGAAATCCTTCTTATAATCGAAGGATGAGATTGGTTTCAACCTATGTTAATAATATCTATTATTTGCTGCTCAGTATTTTCTTCATTGGTGTTTCATTTTTGCAATTAAATGAAGATTGACCTATTACTATGCTTAATGCTTAAGAATTGATGATTTTATAAGATTAAATGCATGAAAATACCAGGGACATATCAATAACTTGATACCTCAAGTACTTATAATCAGTATGCCTAACAAACAAAGACTTAGTAGTAAAAGCATAAGGTTGCACATCCACATCCACATCTGTTTGCATGATTAAATTATTTAATTTACTGGATACCCAATCAACATTATCATTTTCTTCTTTTATTCATTCATTTGGAGTTGTATTTAGAGGTAGATATTTGTTGCTGATTTCATGTTTATCTATTACGTATGCTATGTACTATAGAAAAATAGAATCATTCATGAATTTAGAAAGAAAGAAGAAGATTTTCTAACTAATTCTGAGGATTAATATAAAAAAAATTTCTATAAAAAGGCTTCAAAATAATATAGACTAATGTAAAATAGATTTCTATAAAAAGACTTTATAATAATAAATTTTATATAAGATGTGGATGTGGATGTGCAACCTGTATAAGTCATCATCATCTTTATTATTTGCTATAGCAAATACATCCAAAGCACCAGCAGAAGCACCATTAGGTCTATCTGGAAATTGAAATTCAGAACCAAAGCCTTGAGATTGTTGTAGTGTTTGTGAAAAGGCTTGATACTTCTGAATATTAGCATCACTGACACTTCTTCGGGCATATTTCATCGACTCCTCAAAATGACCAGCCTTTATTTCAGCTACCTCATCACTATCATCCTTATCCATTGCCTCGGGGTTCTCACTTCTTTTTCTTTCACATTCAATATCCTATAAAAGTGCAGAGGAAAGAGAACATGACAAATTATCTTTAGATGATGTTTGAGTTCCTACACCACCAATGTAATTTTTAGTGGCGAATATTCACCTTTTGGAAAATTCTAGGGAATACGTTTCATGGAATTGGCGAATCACGCAGGTATAGGCTGGCCCATATTCGCCCAATCTTGACATGGTAACTGCTAAATTTTCATTGGAATAGCCAATCAGATTTTTCGTTTGACGTTGTTGACCATCATATTCGCCTATAACTAATTTGACGTGGTTCTTTTAACGGTCGCTTATTCACTAACGATATTAATTATGAATTGCATATAAAATTTAAAATAGCCAAATGGTTTATATTGTTATCTTAACCATGACCTATTTCGCCACCCGTCAATTAATTATTTTATTGGTCCACGACGTATTTCGCCAACCAGTTATTTAATTATTTTATTGGTCCACAACATGTTTCTCCAACCCATTAATTAATTGTTTTATTGGTCCACGATGTATTTCGCCAACCTGTTAATTATTGGTCCACCACATCTTTTTAATTTTTCACCAAAAATAGCATTGATCAGGTCGACACTCAGCTCATTTTTGCCAAAGCCTAGGAATTTAAAAAAAAAAATAATTTGGAAATTTGGAAATTGGAATCATGGATTGATATAAATTCAAATCAAATTTAGAAAACTTAAAAGTAGTCTTATTGTGCGTTGTTACAAATTTTTGGAGCCAGAGGGCCAGATTTATAAATAACAATCTTGCAACAGTAAACATAGGATTCAACATTTCAGAGAGTCAGAATTCAGAGGAAGCAGGACAAAGGTAAATAATTATTTGTTCACATTTCACAATATTGCTATTAATTTTAATTCCTAGAGGCTAGAATCCTAGTGACTAGTGAGAGGTCATTGGGTGAAGATGTTAAACAAGGGTGACTATCTTGAGATTGAGTATCCTCAAGCCACTATTGCTGAAGGGATTCAGATATCAGGGGAGGTTGAGACTCAGACTGCTCACCGTGCTTAGGGCAATGAAGAGATTGGAAAGGTAGACAAGGGTAAGAATCCTCAGGGCAGTGAAGGGCAGGGTAAGACTCCTCAAGGCAATGAAGGGCCTGGGAGGCCATCAAAATGCCCAAAACTTAAAGATACTACCATAAAGGCTTTCTTTGGAGTTGGCAAGGTTTTTGCTCCATCAACATCTGCAGTTGCGACTGTAAAAGCCATTCACAGTAGCTCACCAGTACCAGTACCACAAGTTGGGGTTATCACTAAGTTAAATGAAAATCAAAATGCATCAAATGAGGATAACAATGGTGGCACGAGTGACGATGTTATAAGGGATACGTAGAACTATATGGTGAAAATGTGACCACACTTCTATGAATCCTTACATGCAAGGAAACTCAAGAATGAGCCCTCACAAATCGATCCATAGCTCTCTATACATGGAGTTGCAAGATTTGTAAAATTGCTCTTAGCTAGAGCTATAAACTCATGACCTTGCTAGTCAACCACACAATGAGAGATTTCAAATCAAAGACAAGAGCAAGAGTGCTAATATCCTTAATGAAATCCAAATGAATGCAATGCAATGCAACCTATATGAGTATGCAAATTACTCTATGAAAATGCAAGTACAAATTATGCTATGAAAGGAAAGTACAAAGATTACAACTTTCCTACTTAGGCTATGTGAGATTATTCTAATACATAAAAGGAAATCTATACTAGAAATGCCATGATCATGCAACTATGAAAGCAAATATGAGAACTATGGAATGCAACAATGATCTTCAAAGCTTGGATGCAAGAGTGTCTTCAAAGAGCTCCAAAATGACCTATAAAACCTACAGCATAACATTAGCATAAAAGAGATGGATATGCAAATGAGGAAGAGCACCCTCCTTTTATAAGAAATGAGGTGAAATGGACCATTGAGATTAAGAGGCAAAAGACTTAATCAACGGTGGAGCTTGAAAGAGGAGCAATCCATGTGCACAAGTATCCTCCAATGGGAAAATAGGAGTTGACTTTATGTCCATATAAGACAAAAAGTGCTTTTTCCCTTTTTATAAAATAAGAATGATGCTTTATTTGTGCAACTTAGGATAAGAGGAAAAGTGGGGGCTTTTTATTTAATAAAAGGGGAGGAAATATTCCTTTTAATTAAATAAAGACTTAGGATAAAATGGTTAACCCAAGGCAAATAATAAAAAATGATGGAATAGGATTTGATCAAGGAAATTGATATTTGGAAAATGTTGATTTTTGAAAATATTGATTCAGGGATTTGATAAAATTGCAGACTGGGGGCCCAAAGTCAAGGCGACCATTTTAGGGTGCATACATTTGCCCCTCTTTGACTAATGTGTGATCAATTTGGGAACACATGTAGTCAAAAAAGAATTGAAATGTGAGATCGATCTGGGATCACAAAACAACTCAGATGTGAGGTCGATTTGGGATCACACCTGGACAAACATAGACAAAGGATTCTTGGACATGAGGTCGATTTGGGATCATATAAAAAATAAGAGATAAGAATCTCAAGCTTGAGTGAAAACTCACAGAAGGATAGCTGAATCAAGGAATCAAGGATTAACATCCAATAGATACTGCCCCCTTGAAATCGAAATTGAAAGCAGGTAGAGGAGAACAACAGATTGATAAACTTGATCAAGTCACAATAAATCATAATCAAAGGATGGAGCATGATAGGATAACCATCAAACAATGAAGATATGCCCCAGGTTGACTAAGTTTGACTGAAAAAGATATAGGATAAAGATTAAGTCAAACCTCAAAGAGAGGAAGCAAAAGGGGTGAATGAAATACTAGAAGTTTGGAAGACATGAAAAGGAAGAAATCCCATCAAAGATTGAAGAATTATGCCTCAAAAGGTCAGCCAACTGTACAGAAGAAAGATAAAATTTTGAAACATGATTATGACTATCAAGATGACCTTGGATTTCAATTTCAAGTCCGAAAATGGATCCAGGACATCGAAATTAGCTAGGGGTGCAATTTTTGCGCAATTCAGAGGTGTTTTGAAAATCAGCCAAAATTGGTTAGAAAGCTATATAAGAGGATGTGATATGAAAGATAGGAAGCGAAAGACATAATCAAGAAGAATCAGAAGATGAATGTAGTTGACTGACTAGTTCGTAAATGATAAAAAGGAGAGCTCTCTCCATATGCAAGATGCAAAGAACTAATCTAATCATGAACCTAAGAATGCAAGCTACTAGGAAAGTGATTGACTTGCAAGGTCACAATGCTTATAGACATCTAATTATCATCATCGAGCGTTATTGGTAGCGTCGTAAGATCATACAATGCACACTAGCATAACTATGTGAATATGAATATGATCTTTATCAAATAGAAATGTGGAAGTCCCACCTAGGCATCAAAGACATGTAGGTCAAGATGACTAGTGCAGTGAGGTTCCCTAAGTTTGTTATGGCAAGATTATGCTTGTATCAAGACACATGAAAGTCAGGATAGCTATAAGCATGCACTCACTAAATAGTCAAGGATAATACCTTGTCAATCCATAGTGTCAAGTAAGACTAGCATAAATGCTCATGATAGTTAGGATCAACAAAATATACCCACAAGCAGATAAAGAAATAAAACATGTTCTCATGCCATCAACTTTCTAGCTAGGCATCATTGAAAACTATCATAGGGAGAGAACAGTCATCAAAGAAATCATCATAGACAACACACAAAGAAAAATAAAGTCAACATATCTCAATCGAGTTGATTGTTTAAGTGTGTGTGTGTTGGTCATAGAGTCAAACTCTGAGTATCACATCTGCAAATAAATAATATTGCATCATACTTAGACTATAGGCAAGACATCTGATAAGTGTTAAGAAACACTCGACACTAGGATAGTGTTGAAAAACACTGTTTGGGGTGGTGTTGAAAAACAACTGTTGGGAAATGCCCCAAGAAACAAACGCACCTAAAGGACCTATGCTAACAGTTGTGCCCCCTAGACAAAATAAAGACCAATTCTAGACCAAGTTAAATAAGGTCAAGTCATGATGGAAAAATGATAAGTGTCGAGGACGCATGCTAATAAATAGGAGTGTAAAGGCCTCAAGTAGCGCCTATTTCCAAGTTTTCACCACTTGGATTTTTATTGCAATTTTTCTCTTTTTTCATTTTTTTTTGGATTTTTGCTACCAAGGCGCCTGTTTCTAGGTTTTCACCAAGGCACTTTTTCTTTTTTTTTAAATAATTTTTATAATTTTTGATTTTTTTTGTATTTTTTTCATGATCATAAAATATATACAAAAGATGCCCCCTAGACAGAAAATGAGCATCAAGGATAGAACTTCTTTAGGTGTAAAATGTTGATGGGCTTAGGGAGCTATTCTCCATCTTCATCAGATAACAAATAAGCACCTGTCCAAAAAGTAACTATGATGACATATGGCCCAAGCCAATTAGGTTTGAATTTACCCTTTTGTTCTTTGTTTTGTTGGTTCTTAGGATTCTCTCGCAAAACAAGATCACCTACTTGAAACTCTCTAGGGTGAACCTTCTTATTGAATGTCTTGGACATGCACTTTTGATATACTCTCATATGATCAAATGAAGCCCCGCGCTTCTCATCTAGAAGTTCTAATTCCTATAACCTCATGACGCGGCAATCCTCATCTGTTATCAAACCTTTGAGAGAAACTCTAAGTGATGGGATTTCTACTTCTAAAGGTAATACCACTTCAACACCATAGGTAAGTGCAAAAGGAGTGGCTCCTATAGGTGTGCGAATGCTTGTTCTGGAGGCCCATAGTGCTAGATTGATTTGCAAGTGCCAATCCCTACCATTCTTGTGCACTGTCCTATGAAGAATCTTGAGAATGGTTTTATTAGAGGCTTTTGCTTGTCCATTTCCCTTTGGAAAGTAAATAGAGGACCAATGTTGCTTGATTTTAAACTTTTTGCATAAATGCTTTAGGTCCTTATTCTTGAATTGTCCTCCATTATCAGTAATAATCTCAGAAGGCACTCCAAATTGGCAAATAATATGATTCAGAATAAAGAGTGAAATTGTTTTGCCTGAGGCAACAGAAAGAGGTACTGCCTCTACCCATTTCGTGAAATAATCAGTAGCTATAATGATAAACTTATGTCCACCTGATGAGTTGGGGCGAATTTTTCCAACAAGGTCAAAGGCCCAGCGCTGAAATGGCCAATGAGAAATAAAAGGAATTATCTCCCTACCTGGAGAATGAATCAGGTTTCCATGTTTTTGACATTTCTCACAAGACTTAGAGAAAGCTACTGCATCTGCTTGCATTGTGGGCCAGTAATACCCCGCCCTAAGAAACCTTCGGGCCATGGCAAGACCGTTCAATGGTCACCACAAATGCCCTCGTGGATGTCAACTAACACTTGGTCGGATTCCTCCTTTTCCAAGAACCTAAGAAGTGTCCCATCTAAACCCCTCCTATACAGATCACCAAAAATAAGGGTGTGGTGAGAGGCATTGCGGATGAGATTTTTGTGTTCAAAATGGTTGAAAGTGTTAGGGATGATGCCATCACAAAGATACGAATAGATAGCACCATATTGGGAAGACTCATGTGTGACAAGGTGTAATACCCTTCGCAACTTATTACTGTTGAGACTATGTTTAGTTTGATACTATTTTATCTTAGTTGATTAGATCAGACATATTTCATATGTTATATTTATATTGTGGTGTGTTATTTGACGACTATACTTTAGATGTTAATTATCATGTTAGAACTGGAACAAAACTTTATGCGATGGTTAATTTCAGTAATGATGGATTTTATATGATGTTTCAATGCATGTATTAATTGTTGTAATTTAGATGATTATTATATTTGGTACTTACCCCATACCCACATGTGTATGGTATCGTGTTTGTTATCATGTATGTTTTCTTTTTTGTTCGACGTGCCTGTATGGTAGAGGAGGAGGCGTAGTTACCTACATTGAGTCAGGTCCACACATCCCAGCCATCCCTACCATTGTCTGTTATTATATTTATATATGCACATGTACATGCAGTGGTTTTTTTTATGTAGGTTGCAGGTACTGGGCATCGACTTCCCTGGTTTGACAGGATGAGCATGCCCTCATTATGTCTCAATGGCGGAGAAGGGGAGTTAGCACTTAGGCCAATTCCCTAGCCCAACCTAATCATCCTAGAATAACGAATGAAATCTTACTTGACTTACCTAATTTGAATTCGTTCGGGCAGAATGAATTCGATATATATTTTACCTGTTGAGCATGATATTGATCATAGGTGTTGTTCCATGTTGGTGTCGTATTTTGACCTTGTGGATTCATGTCTGATTTCTGATAGCAATTTATATTATGTTGGCGTATTAGTAAATATAATGTTATTAGTATGATATAACATAATCAGATATATATGTTTTCACTAAGTCTTTTATAATAATAATATTATTAATTGTATATATATATTCATTTTATATATATGTTTATATATGTTTATATAGATACAACTTATCTTGTAATTCTAAAATATTAGAGTGATATAACCTAATTCATAAGAGGAAATAAAATGAATTTCCATGTCACTTTAGGAGTAGGAGGAAGTGCAATTAGGTATGGGAAGGAAGTGAGAGAGAAAGGGGTCATTATTATTCTATTGCATATGCAAAATTTGGGGGAATTGGAGAGACTTGTCATGACTTTTGGATATGAAAGTTTGGAGAAGAAAGTAGAGAAAGAAGAGAAGGCTTGGAGAAGGAGAAGAAAGCAAGAAGAGAAGGTATTGAGCTTGTGGGAGCAGATTTAGATAGCAGTTGAGGGGCTGGACTTCATCAAATCTGCTTGAGAACTAGGTAGGTTTTGATTACCCATATTATGTTTCAATTTAGTTTTAAGTTTTCAACAATTGAGAGCACTTATTTACCTTCTCAAAATGTAGAGTGAGGAAATAAAACAATGAGGATTTTAGTTTGCAATTGTGAATTTTCATCATCACAAACATATAAACCCTCTCAAACTTAATCATTAGTGAATCTAATTTGGAATGCAAAAGAACTTGATACTTCATAACTCAATGAAATTTAATTGTGTTTTGATCCATATACTTGCCAAATTATTCATTTAATTGATCATATAAACATTCTGAATTGAAGAATCTAGTATATTATTTTGGAAATCAAATGAGAAAATAAACATCACTTGCATGAGTTATTAAAAATAATAATAATAAACTAAGTCCATAAGGGGAAACAAGCACAAATAAAACTAAGTCTTGAAACCAAATACATACTTCCAGCTTGCTGGAAAATGTATGAGGAAAAGAATTCCCATACTTTCAAAAAAAAAACACAGACATTATTTTAATATATTTTGACACCCTAGCATTTAAATTAATAAACAATTTTCTTTTAAAGAAACAATCTCAAACCATACCTTTCCAACTCCACAAGGTGGGCCCCACACCATGTCTTGCATGTCACATTTTAAAGTATTAAATAAATAATTAAATGTTTATTTTAATCTGCAAATGAGTGTATAGTTATTGGGTGATGGGAGGGGTCTAATCTCATGTCTCCTCACCCACTTAAATACTTCAACTTCCTCCTAGCTGGCACCCCCACCTTGGAAAGAAATAAATGATTTATTTAACTTGTTCTTTCACCTTTTTAGGTGATGACATCACCCTACCAACTCCTTGGTTTTCGCAGGCTTTGGGGGCACTTTAAATTATTTGAATAAACATAGAAATGCATTAAATTTTGTTGGGAACAATCTCCCAAGTTTTCCAACGCCTCCTTCATGCTCTTTTTCACATGTCCTTTGCCAATGACATGGCAGGTACTTGTCTTAATCACTTGTGGGGTGGCGTGAGTTTTGGAACCCATGTCTTTTCCTTTCATTTATTTTGGCTTACTTCCTTCAACTTCACCTTGGATGCCATCTTTGATTTATGGGACCACTTGCTTTTAATTTATGGGTTTATTTGTTTACTATATTTTTGAGTGGGATTGTAGCTTAGCATAGGTAATTGTAGATATAGGGGCTAGAGTAGATGCATTATTAGGATTTGAGTAATAAGAGATAGGACATTATCATGTTGTTTAAATTTGTTATATTAATTTAAATTCAAGTATTGAAAGTGGTTGTTATTTATAGTTAATAAATTTTAGATTTTATGTATAAAGTTATCTTAGTCATTGAATATGTATATTATCTAATATTCCATTATCTTATATTTAAGTTAATAAATATATATTAAATAATTATTATCATAAAATAATTATTGAATGAATTAGTTTATGGTCATGAAATGGTTGATATGGGTTATTTAATTGTTTCATGTTCATGTTAATTACATCGTCAATCTCAATTAAACATCTTGATGTTAAGTTGCAAACAAAAGAAAAGATGGTAAAAGGTTAATCTATTGATTAAGACTAACTTCCTAGGAGATTACTTTAGATATTACGACGCTATGATCATTTGTGGAAATTGAATCACATAACATCATTTATTGAAATTCGCCGAATATGATAATAGGATAAATTAGTGTGAGCAAAATTTACTTATTAATTGATCCTTGAAACTTTGTTTTCTTTACGAAATGTTATCTTCCTGTGTTACGATGTTCTCTTACTATGTAAATTGTACGTGCATGTGAATTATATTATTTATGTAGTCAATCTGCATATGGGATAGATGACCAATTAGGGGGTGAAATCCAAAGGCCAGGTATATGTTGTGGATATCAGTTATCTATGTTGTTGAATGTTTTATGATGCATTGTGGAATTCTATTTTCTATTGCTTGATGAAGAAAGTGTAAATGTGAGATCATGGTTGGGATATCTATTTGATCTTTTTGATTATTACCTCCTGGTGGATTAATTTGAGTTAGTGGCCAAGTGAGTAAATGTTTTGATTTGTAAGTATGATTTATTTGGTTATCTATTTATTGGGGCTTATATTGATCTATGTGGCCACAAACCAGGATGGATGTTGATTGAAAACTAGGGTAGGTTATCTAGATGTGATGTAGGGGGTGGCTTGCAATGGATCGCCGAGGCCCGCAAGTGGCTGACGGATCATACATTGTCAAGTTTCTTAATTCCAGTGATAACATTATAAAAAATTGATCTAGTTAAGAGAATGTTAAAAAGATAATTTGTGATACTTCGTCCATGCCTTGAGTGTCGTCGGTTCAGTGAGGAACCTTCAGGACTAAACTCAAGGGTGGATCATCGATATACTTGTCTACATGAGAGATATCGATGCCACGTATGATCACTTGAGTGTCGTCGGTTCAGTGAGAAACCTTTAGGACTAAACTCAAGGGTGGATCTGCATGATGACACCTTCCTACTCACACTGTAGATATCCTACGTAGGTCAGTGCCTCTGGTAACCCGTATACCCTCTTGTTCTAGAGATATCTTTCTAGGTGATGATTGGGGATTGGTCCTTAGTGTGTGTGTGGGCCTAGTGTTATCTCCCTAGCATGGTGGGGTGGACCTCTGGGTTCCACATGGTCGAGAGGTAGTGTATCTTCACCATTGAGACTGTTGTGGTTACCCTTCTTCACCTGATTATACACTTGGACCAGTCTATCACATTTGTTGTAGATTTATGTACCCAATTATTAGAAGATATTATCTTGTACTTGTAGGAGATTTTATTTAATTAGTAATGATCCCTACGTGGATCCATGATGTATTTTGATATTTGTAATTGTATTAAATATCACCGCATACCCTACGATATATGTAGTGGATGTAGGTGATCATGTGATGTAATGTTATATTGGTTCAAAAGATGTATTTAATTTTATTATGTACTTAAAAGTTCTTTAGCATTTGATCTTGTTAGCGTAGTGTTAGTTAGATGACGTAATACTACGTCAGGGACCTTTGAGAATGAAAAAAGAATGATGTGTTTATTCAAACTGATGTATGTAGAGCAATGTGATGCTTTATTCAATGTGCTTGTTAACATTAGTAAACAAAAAAAAAATTTGGTTGCATAACTTAGCATAACTTTTAGTGTTAATCTCTTGGGTTCCCTGGCGGGGCGTTACACAAGGGTACAAATGACATGGCTTTCAGATGAGTCAAATATGGGATGGTGTAGCTCTTCCACCAAGAATTAAAATCTAGACTCGTGCTGTTCTTGTATGCACCCAAAAATGGTCACCTAGACTTTGGGCCCCATTTATTTGATTTATCAACCTTAAATCATTTTTATCAATAATCAATATTTTCAACATTATCAATTTCTTGATCAAGTCTTAATTTCGATCATATATTGGATTTTTATTCTATGGGCTAATCATTTATCCTAAGTTTTATTTAATTAAAAGGAATATTTCCTCTCCTTTTGATTAAATAAAAAGCCCCATTTTTCTTCTTATCCTAAGTTGCACAAATGAAGCATTATTCTTATTTTATTAAAAGTGAAAAAATATTTTTATCTCATATGGACATAAAGTCAACTCTTATTTTCTCATTGGAGGATATTTGTGCACAAGGATCAAGCTTCCATTTTTCTCCACCGTTGATTAAGACTTTTGCCTCTTAATCTCAATGGTCCATTTTATCTCATTTTCTATAAAAGGAGGGCTCTCTCTTTCATTTTGATATATCTTAGGTTTTCATGCTAATGTTATGCTGCAGGTTTTCTAAGTCATTTTGGAGCTCTTTGAAGACATTCTACATCCAAGCTTTGAAGACTTGTCATTGCATTTCATTATAGTTGCATATTTGCTTTCATGGTTGCATGATCATGGCATTTTAGTATAGATTTCTTTTTATGTAATAGATTTAGCTCACATAGCTTAATTAAGGGAATTGTAATTCATTGCTATTTCCTTCATAGTTGCATTGTCATTTGATAGATTAATCTTGCATATTCATATTAGTTTGCAATTGCATACCTTTGATTCATTTTGGAGATTTTGGCACTCTTGCCCTAGTCTTCAATTTTATGAATCTCTCACTGTGTGGTTGACTAGCAAGGTGAAAAGTTTGTAGCTCTAGCTGAGAGAAATTTTATCATAGTGCCTTGCAACTCCATGCATAGAGAGCCATGAGCCACTTTGTGAGGCCTCATTGTTGAGCAACCTTGCCTGTAATGGTTCATAGAAGCGTGGTCACTTTTACACCATACATTTCTGGCACCCACCGTGGGGCAAAGTAGATAGACTTTGTCCTTTAGATTTATTGCATTTTTGTGATTTTTTGGATTAATTCATGGATATTTTTGCATTCTCTCTTTTTCTATCTCAGAGTATCACGCGACACTTCTCAAAAATATCGCGTGATAGACCTCATAATATGGGTGGTACACTTCGCACAGAGGAAAAATCGTCCACCAGTATTAAGGTCTGTTGCCTGGCATCATGCAAAGTATCTCCTGACTATTCTGTAGTATATCACCTAGACTGAGGTATATCACCCAAGTACAGGAAACTGTGTTGCGCAATACTAGTGAAGTCTGAGGTATATCGCCTGATTTGACAGAGACCTGCATTTTAAGTTTTATCATCTGAATTTGATCACATTTAGTTTGCTGGTTTACTTTATTGCATTTAGATAGATCTAACCTACATTTCTTAGCTTAGATTAATTAGTTTCTTGCATTGCTTCCATTTAGATTTTAGTTTTTCCTAACCCTAGTTGTCTAACAAGTTGTGGGTGTAGGGGTTTTGCTTAAAGGAAATTGCCATAAATTGCATGCTAAAGGGCTACTAATGGTTTTTGCAGGGCTGCCCAAAGCATAATCAAAAGCAAAAAGAAAAATTTTCAAGTGTTTGTGATTTATTTCCTTTCAAGTGTGGCATTTACTAGTTGTTTTAGGAATCTTAATACCTTGTGGAAAGAATTTTGAGGTGGTAGGAGAAGTATGCTCTTCACCTTTAGGTGAACCAGAAAATCTTGACCCATCTTAAGGTTTTGGAAGCAAGGGGGTAATTGAATTTTCTTGGTGTGTTTGGGAGAAGTTTTTGAGATAGGGGCGTATGCTCTTCACCCTTGAGGTGAACCAAAAGCCTTGAACCTCAAAAATCATCCACTTTTTTTTTAGTATAGGAATCCTTTAGTGGGCCTACTCTTGAGCAATCAAGAGGAACGACCCAAGTGGGGACAAGCCTTTTGCCAGCTATTCTGACTCACTATAATCTCAAGGCTACCTCGAACACTAAAAACCTTGGTAGACATAACACTTGTCTTCGCTTGATGTGAGTAGCTCATGGGATTGCGACCATGGGGAAAGCATTGAGCAAGAATGCTTAAGGTACTCTTGAGGCTACGAGGTCCTAGTCCTTTATGAGGAGCAAGAGGGGTGTTATGAATGGAAACCCTTACTAAGAACCATAGGTTAGAAGCCACCTTTATTTAGCCACTTACCTTCTTGGTGCAAGGATTGATCCAAGTGGACTAACCTGGATCACCGCAAGATACTCAACATATGTGTCCCTTTGGTTGTGTTGTTTGACACTTCCACGACAAAGCCAATATCTCTTGTGGGCAACCACTTGGTGTGAGGCAAGGGGGCATCAAGTTGTGGGCTAAGTTGGTAAGTATTGAGCCTTGTCTTGTAGGTAGATATTGCTTGAAGTGTCTTCGATTGTGTGATACCAGTGTAAATGTTCTCACATACAAATAATCGGTAGCTTCCATAGGGTGCAATTTTATTTTTGATATCACAAGTGTTTGTCTTGGCAAGGTTGCTTTTGCCCTTGTTTCAAGTGCTTGGAGACATGTTTGATCCCCTACTATTTGCAAACCTATCCAAATGCTATTAAATTTATGATTGAAATCATACATTTTCACCCTAACATTCAGAAAGTCCAAGATCAAACCTTAAAACTTGAAATTTTGAACAAATTGGTCAAAAATTGCATCAGTATCACCTGCTTAAGAGATAAATATCACGCGATACTTTGCGTTGGAACTGTGTCGCCTGATAATTATTAGGTCTGTCACCTGCTAGTTTTGAGGTTTATCGCCTGGCATCGTGCAAAGTATTACCTAGTCTTAGGTATATCGCGCGGACTGCCTGGAGTTTGTCACTTGGAAGTTTTCAGCAGTATTCTTAGTTTCAGTCATTTAAGTTTCCTTAGTATGACTTGACCTTTGAGAAGGTTATTTGAACCCACTGTTAGAAACCTATTTTGGCTGCAAATTTCTAATTTTAGCCTTCTTAGGGCAATTTCAATTGGTTCATAAGGTTACCTTGAAATAATTTTTCAAGTTGGAAAGTCATTCCTAGGGAAAAGTTGTCTTTAGAATTGTTGATTACACTCTTGGAGAATTCTGATCCTACTATTGTCCAAACCATTTTCATATATCTCAATTTCAATTTGAATCTTGGCTAAGTCCAACCTCCTGATTCAAAAGTGCTAGGGTATTCACCCTTTGTTGGAAGCACCTCTTTGACAGTGTTGGTGACGCCTTTTTATTTTCTATCTTTTCATTTTTCTCTTTGGACAATAGAGAATCTCAATTATCCTAAGTTGGAATTTACACTTTGAGAGACTGAACTATCACTTAGAGTCTCTTTCTTTCATGTTAGTTACTACACGATATCAAGTGAATCAAGGGAAAAGACCCCCAGTTATCTTTAATCAGTTACCACCAGTTAGAACACATCAACAACGTAAGGAAAAGGAACCCCTCTTTGATTAGTCCCCTAGGAGTCAACTAGAGGTTGAGACTAATCCTTGTGAGGAAAGTACACCCAAGACACACTATTCATCAAGCACCAACATGAGTTTTTCAAACATCAAGAATTCTAGGGAAGATATCAACCGCAATCTTCAAACAATGTTTTCAAGTTTCAAACATAATGATGATGATGACCTCAAATATAGTCCACCAAGGTCATCTCATGATAAATCAAGATATTGGGATCCTCAACAAAGAGCAGAAAGACATCATAGACATAGTTCTTCAGAATCAGGATCCCCACAACATGTTGATCATAACAACGATTCAGAATACCATGTCAATGTGGCCAATTTATTCAATGCATCAGGACCTTCATCTCCAAAGGAAAATTCTTGGCATACTAATGCTAGATTGAGGGCTATTGAAAAAGCTAAGCAAGCTTATAGAGATGAACAAGTCGCAAAACAAGAAAAGCTTAGGAGATTGGAAGAAGAAGAGAAAATCTTATTAGAGATGAAGAAAAGGGCATTACAAGAAGAAGAGGATAGGTTGTATGCGCGTCAACTTCAAAGACAATTTGATGGAAGAAAGACTAATGGTGGAACCAATTCTCCACCATCAACCCCATCACAAAGTCCTAAGACTAGAAGGAGGTCTAGGACACCCTCAAGATCACTAAGTCCAAGAGGAAGAAGGGTTTCAAGAGTTGATCACAATAGGAGAAGTTCACCTCCTAGACTTTCTAGACAACCCTCCCAAAGAGCACATCATACTTCACAACATGAGGGGAGGTATGTTAATTTGGACACCTTAGACTTCATGGCTATTCAACAAGAACCTTCATTTCAAGCCTACATCGAAAGGTATGTGGAATAGAATAAAGATCAATTCCTAGAAAGTCTAATTAATAAGGGTGCAAGAGTCCCCTTTGATTTTGATGTGGATAAGAAGGTAAAGAAGCAAGACCCATCCACAAATGAAGTGATCAAACAATTGCAAAGAGATATGGACAACATGAAGGCTCCCAAAAGCACTTTCAACTTGGATTCTATTTGTCCCAACCCTATTGACAAGAGTGTTGTAATGGTTGATTTTCCTAAGAAGGTGGAATTTCCTACCTATGACAAATATGATGGCATTGGTGACCCCCATGATCACGTAAGGAAATTTTACGTCATGAGCTTCTCTTTTCACCATGAGGATTCATACTTACTTAGATTATTCCCTAGAAGTCTCAAGGGACAAGCAATGGAGTGGTTCACTAACCTTACTCCCCCAGTTAAGACATTTAAGGAACTTGTGGAAAGGTTCGTACAACATTTTGCCTGTAATTTGACACAACCTATCACAATGCTTGATTTGTGTAAACTGAAACAAAATCAAGGAGAGTCATTTGTTGCATTCTTGCAAAGATGGAGACGTTTATGCATGAAGTACCCCAGGACAATCCCTGAAAAGGAGAGGATTGACATGATTGTGAGCAATTTGATTCCAGAGCTAAGATATGAAGTCAAAAAGTTTCCCTTCTATTCTTTTGATACTATGGTTGAAGTGGCTTGCTGCATTGAAGATGTTTTAAAAGAACAAGGAATTTTGGCAAAATCAGCAAATAGTAACACCGACCAAAATAACAATAGTGGAAATAAGGACAAAAGGAACAGTTATTGGAACAAGAATAAACAAGTGGTTAATGATGGTGTTGTTGATGTACCTCAACCTAAAGGTGAAGTCCTTAATCTTTCCAAAGCGGTACAAGCCATGAAACTTCAAATGTCTTCAGAACAACAAGATGACAAACTAAAATATCAAGGAAAGTCCAAAACTGAGAAGAGACAATTCACAAAGTTGGGAGATTCTTATGCTGACATTTTCAAAACTCTTATTGCTCATAATCTAGTACAACCTCAAGACCCTTTGAAATTCCACATTCCAAATCCAAAACCATATTGGTGGAATGAGAAGGTGTATTATGAGTATCACAATGGAATTGGGCATGATATAGAGAATTGTTTCAAAATCAAACATCTTGTCCAAGACCTCATTGAGAATGGTAGCTTGCAAGTGGATGGTTTAACCTCAAATTATGATCACAAAGCTTTTAAATGACCCTTTCCAAAGTACGAGAAAGGAGAAGGTTCCAACAATAATAATAAGAATGGCAAGGCAGTAATCAACTATACATACCCTAAAGCTGATAATGTGATCAACATGCTTGAGATGGTTGAAGAAAATGTCCATATGATGAGAAAAAAAGATTCTCATGATGATGACTCAAGAAAAATGCCTAATGAAGGACCCATAGTTGTGTTGAGAGGACCTAACTCATATAGGGAGTCTCAGTCTCTTCATGTTGTTACTAGAAGTCAAGCTAGTCAACCTCCTATTGTCATTAGAGGTCCCAACTCCGGTAGGCCTAGACAGTCCACATCCAAACAAGTTCCTTCCAAATTTGCTATTGGCCCTGAGCTTAATTACAATCTTGTTGACCAATTATGACGTACGCCAGCCCAGATTTCTATATTTGAACTCTTGGAATTGTCCCCTAGGCACAAGCGCATCCTTGAGGATGCTTTGCGAGCAGCTAGTGTCCCTAACAACTTAGATATTGATCAATTCCAGAATATGGTCAACCATTTGGCTAGCCCTCATTACCTCACTTTCTCAAAAGAAGATGACAAATCCATCAGTCACCCACATAACTTGGCCTTACACATAGAAGTCATGATTCATAAAACCCGTGTTAGGCGCGTATTGATAGATGGGGGTGCGGGGCTCAATATTTGTACCATGAGTTTTTTGAAGGCTCTAGGATATTCTGAAGAAGCCATTGACACAAGGAAAAAGATCACAATCAAGGTGTACGATGAAGCAAAAAGAAGTTCTAAAGGATTGGCCGTTTTGCCTATTTGCATTGGTCCGGTAGAAAAGGATATTTTATTTCAAATTGTTGATGTTGGACCTTTAGCCTACAACATTTTGCTAGGTAGGCCATGGATTCACGAAATGGAAGCAGTCATGTCAACATATCACCAATGTGTTAAGTTTCCTCATAATGGTGTAGAAATTTGCATACTTGCAGATAGTACTTTGTCAGTTAATAACATTTCTACTGGATCACATATACCTTTGAATAGGGAAGCTGACAGTTCTAGTATTTCACTTGAACAATGCAAGGAAAAGTTTAAGACCATAGATCTTGGGATGGGAGATTATAAAATTGATTCTTTTACAAAATTTCCAATCTCTCCTAGGTCTTATGGGAAACCATCATCAGACATGAAGCCTTTTTCATTTGCCATGACACTATTTGGAAAATTTGTCGAGTCTTCGATTCCTATTGAAGGAGAGAAAGAAGAAGTTGCCGTAAGAGAGTGGATCTATCATGAGGAAAAGTACCAACACAATGAAAATTTTGGTCCTTCACCTAAAGTTTATGGGAGAGGGTACACGTTAGTAAAAAACATGGGATATTCGGGACACGGTCCCCTTAGCCACAGATTGGATGCCAAGTCTAAGCCATTGGATCATGCTTTATTTGCACGACATGCCAAATCCACAGTGGGTTTAGGTTTTTAAAGTGATAAACCAAAAGGTACTGTTGTCCTAGCTGCGACAGATAGTGATTCTGATTCTGAATACACACCTAATCTTTCTAACCAATAGGACATGATAGAAGATTGGGTGCCTTCAACTGATCTCCTTTGGGGAGAATTTCAAAATTTGACAATTGATAGTCCTCCTATCCCAGCTACGATGGATAGCGACTATAGGAATGCTAGATTAGCCATGGAAAGTGTCATCACCCTAGCTGCAACGGGTGATAATGATTCAGATACTTTTGTGGTTCAGAAAATTTCTAGAGAAGGGGAAACCCTTCAAAATTGTGAGGCTTCTACATCACGAGACCCAAATGTTGAAAATTCAGAAATAGATTCACATGAATATGAATGGGATTCACTTTCAGATGCAACCATAGACTTGGAAGTTGATGTTATTCAAGCCTATAATGCCCAACCCGATGTAGTTGATGAGCCTAGTGTAGGGCTAGAGGATTGGACTCCTCGAATCACCTTAGTGGATGATACTTTGTTAGGAAGGACAAACCCTGATTCGGGTGCTTTAGAAGGGAACTTGATAGATCCTGAATATATAGTCACCAGTAATGACATCCATCACATTCACAATGTCGAACTAGTCATAGACCTACCTATTATCCACCACCATTTGATTGATTGGTCTCAAATTTCACAAGAGCCGCAATTACTGACTTTTCAGAATGACTATGAGATCGCATGTTACCTTAATGCTATTAAGCCAGTAGTGTCTTCCACCAGTGAGCCAACTATGAGTATGACTGAGCCTGATATTAAGTACCTCAGTCACAAAATAAAAGGAAAAAAGAAAAAGAATAGGTGTTCTGATGGCGAAAATCACTTTGTGGCGGTGTCAGAACCGAAAATAGTAAAAAGAAATGACATATCTGAGGGTGAAAACCTCTTTGAGGTGCCCAAGGATGGGGTACTTAATAACTTGCCCAGTTATTTTTAGGACATGTCATCAGTGTTGATTGAGCCAATGAAACTAGTTAATTTGAACAAAGAAGAAGCTCCTCAAATTGTTCATCTTGCTCAGTCTTTGTTAGAGGAAGAAACTAAGGCATATGTGCAATTCCTACAAAAGAAAAAAATCAATTTTCCATGGAATTATTTAGACATGCTAGGGCTTGACACAAATATTATATTGCATCATTTATCCATAGCTCTAGGGGTCAAACCAGTTAAGCAGAAACTCAAAAAAATGCATCCACAGGTAGCTCTCCTTGTCAAAGCCAAATTAGAAAAAATTTTGAGAGCTGGATTTATCAAAGCCATAGATTATGCAGAATGGATCTCAAACATAGTACCAGTTTCCAAACATGATGGGTCCATTCGTGTATGCACAGATTTTAGAGATTTAAACAAAGCATGCCCAAAGGATGATATTCCACTTCCAAATATTGACATGATAGTGGACATGACAATGGGTTATGAAATATACTCTCTAATGGATGGATTTAGCGGATATAATCAGATCAAGATAGCACCTGAGGATCAAGAGAAAATAGCATTCACTTGCACATGGGGAACCTATTGCTGGAACATCATGCCATTTGGGTTAAAGAATGTGGGGGCTACCTATCAACAAGCCATAACCACTATTTTTCATGACATGATGCATAAGAACATGGAAGATTATGTGGATGATACCTTGGAAAAATCAAGAAAAAGGGATACACACCTTGAAGATTTAGAAGTGATTCTAGATCGAATGGAGCAATTTCAACTTAGGCTAAATTTGAAGAAGTGCGCATTTGGTGTCACCTCAGGCAAACTTTTAGGATTTATCATTTCAGCTAAAGGCATAGAAGTTGATCCCAAAAAGGTCCAAGAAATTCTAGATATGCCACCTCCTCAAGATATCAGTCAAATGAGAAGTCTTTAGGGACGTCTCCAATCTATTAGGAGGTTTATTTCTCAACTTGTAGATAGAGCACAACCTTTTAATAAGACATTGCATAAAGGTGCTTCTTGTGTTTGGAACGAGGATTGTCAAAAGAGCCTAGATCAAATCAAACAATATTTGGCTAATCCTCCAATTCTAATGCCTCCTATTCCAGGGAAACCATTGATCCTATACATTTCAGCTATAGATACTTCCCTAGGGGCATTGTTGGTTCAGTTGGATGAAAATGGAAAAGAAAGGTCCATATACTATATAAGCCATACTCTTGTGTCATACGAGGTCAATTACAATAACATTGAGAAAGCTTGTCTTGCTGTGGTATTTGCTTCCCAAAAGTTGTGACATTACATGCTAGCTCATACTACACATTTAATTGCTAAGATTGATCCTCTAAAATATTTGCTTAGTAAGGCTGCTCTTATGGGTAGGCTCGCTAAGTGTATGATGATATTATCAGAATTTGACATAGAGTACATTGAAAGAAATGCCATAAAGGGGTAGGCTATTGCAAACAAACTTGCTGTTTTTCCAGTTAAGGATAGCATGCCTATACAAGTTGAATTTCCTGATGAACACATACTGCATGTCACATCTCACACCTGGAAAGTGTTCTTTGATGGCTCTAATATGCAAAATGGATCCGGGGTAGGGATATTGTTTGGATCTCCACATGGATATACTATACCGAAGTCTTACAAATTACTCTTTCCATATACAAACAATATAGCAGAATATGAAGCATTAACAAATGGATTGAAATTGGCTATAGAATGGAATATCATTGAATTGCATGTTTTTGGGGATTCACAATTGATAATTAATTAAGTCAATGAAGAGTATCAAACCAAAGATGACAAGTTGATACCCTATAAGAAGATGGTTGATTCTTTGAGACGCTATTTCACTTTTGTGACATTTTAGAAAATCCCTAGGACAGACAACAAAGCTACGGATGCTATGGCTACATTAGCTTCACTTTTGCAATTAGAGCAGCATGAGTCTCGATTTGAGTTCCTTGTGGAAGAACTACATTACCCTATCTTTGATTCACCTGAAAGTCAAGTCATTTGTACCCTTGTCACTCATGAGTCTTCTCGATATGGTGCTATCTATTCTTATCTCTGTGATGACATCATCCTTGATGCCTTCAACCATTTTGAATGTAGAAATCTCATCTGCAATGCCTCTCGCCATACCCTCATTTCTGGTGATCTATATAGGAGGGGTTTGATGGGATGCTTCTTAGGTGTTTGGAAAAGGAGGAATCTAACCAAGTGTTAGTTGAAATTCACGAGGGCATTTGTGGTGGACATTCTAATGGTCTTGCCATGGCTTTCTGATTGCTTAGGGTGGGGTATTACTGGCCCACAATGCAAATAGATGCCATAGCTTTTTCTAAGTCTGGTGAGAAGTGTCAAAAGCATGACAACCTGATTCATGCTCCAGGTAGGGAGTTGATTCCTTCTATTTCTCATTGGCCATTTCAGTGCTAGGCCTTTGACCTTGTTGGGAAAATTCACCCCAACTCATCAGGAGGACATAAGTTTATCATCACAGCTATTGATTATTTCATGAAGTGGGTAGAGGCAGTTCCTCTTTCTGTTGCCTTTGGCAAAAAAATTTCACTCTTCATTCTAAATCATATTATTTGTCGATTTGGAGTGCCTTCTGAGATCATTATTGATAATGGAGGACAATTCAAGAACAAAGACCTAAAGCATCTATGGAAGAAATTCAAAATCAAACAACATTGGTCTTCCATCTACTTTCCACAAGGAAATGAACAAGAAGAAGCCTCTAATAAAACCATTCTCAAGATTCTTCATAGGACAGTACATAAGAATGGTAGGGATTGGCACTTACAACTCAATCCAGTGCTATGGGCTTATAGGATGAGCATTCACACACCTATAGGGGCTACTCATTTTGCCCTTACCTATGGCATTGAAGCAGTATTACCTTTAGAAGTAGAGATCCCTTCACTTAGAGTCTCTCTCAAAGGTTTGATCATAGATGAAGATTATCGTGCCATGAGATTATAGGAATTAGAACTTTTGGATGAGAAGCACAAAGCTTCCTTTGATCACATGAGAGTATATCAGAAGCGCATGTCCAAGACATTCAACAAGAAGGTTCCCCTAGAGAGTTCCAAGTAGGTGATCTCATTTTGTGAGAGAACCCTAAAAATCAGCAAAATAGAGAACAAAAGGGGAAGTTCAAACCTAATTGGCTTGGACCATATGTCATCACTGCTGCTTTTGGTACAAGTGCTTATTTGTTATCTGATGAGAATGGGGAACAGCTCCCTGACCCCATTAATGTGTTGCACCTAAAGAAGTTCTACCCTAGATGGCCATTTTGTCTAGGGGCATCTTTTGTACATATTTTATGATCCTAAAAAAATACAAAAAAATAAAAAAAGATTCAAAAAAATCCAAAAAAATGAAAAAAAGAGAAAAATTGCAATAAATCCAAGTGGTGAAAACCTGGAAACAGGCGCTACTTGAGGCCTTTTCACCCCTATTTCTTAGCATGTGTCCTCGACATTTAGCCATTCTCCATCATACCTTGACCTTATTTGACTTGGTTTTGAATTGGTCTTTATTTTTGTCTAGGGGGCATAACTGTTCGCATAGGTCCTTTAGGTGCATTTGTCTCTTGGGGCATTTCCCAACAAGTGCTTTTTAACATCACCCCAAATAGTGTTTTTCAACACTACCCTTGCGTCGAGTGTTTCTTAACACTTATTAGATGTCTTGCCTATAGTCTAAGTATGATGCAATATTGCTCATTTGCAGATGTGATACTCAAAGTTTGACTCTATGACCAACACACACACACTTAAACAATCAACCCGACTGAGATATGTTGACTTTATTTTTCTTTGTGTGCTGTCTATGAGGATTTCTTTGATGAGTGGTCTCTCCCTGAGAAGTTTTTGATGATGCATAGCTAGAAGATTGAGGGTATGAGAACATGTTTTATTTCTTTATCTGCTTGTGGGAATATTTTATTGATCCTAACTATCATGAGCATTTATGCTGGTCTTACTTGACACTAAGGATCGACATGGTATTATCTTTGACTATCTTTTTGCAAGTGCATGCTTATAGTTATCCTGACTTTTATGTGTCTTGATACAAGCATAATCTCACCATATCAAATTTAGGTGATCTCACTGCACTAGTCATCTTAACCTTTATGTCTTTGATGCCTAGGTGAGATTTCCACATTTACATCTGATAAAGATCATATTCATATTCACATAGTCATACTAGTGTGCATTGTATGATATTATGGTGCTACCTAATGCTCAATGATGATAATTAGATGTCTATAAGTGTTATGACCTTGCAAGTCAACCACTTTCATAGTAGCTTGCATTTTTAGGTTCATGTTCATCTAGTTTTGCACTTTACATACGAAAAGAGCTCTCCTTTTCATCTTTCATGGACCTATCAGTCGACTGCACTCATCTTTCCTTCTTCTTGATCACATCTTCCACTCCTTGTCTTTTTCATCTCAAACTAGTTCCTGTTCATCACAAGGGGTTAATCATTTCATCATATCTATATCCCTAAAATAAAAATGTCATTTTCAAAAACATGAGTCTATATCATATACATGAGAATCAATCTATGAGAAAGAGCACATACATAAACATTTTGAGCAAATAAGACAAGGCAATACATATGAAAACTGATACACATCCAAGTGAGACAATCAAACATGATATATCAAACATCCAGTATATCTTATATACATAAAAGCAATGTCATGGTACAATGTCATCAATGATATAAACCATACAAATGAGATCCCAACTCGATCAAGTTCTCAATAGTATCATTTGACAAAATATCTACGCCTAAGCCCTAGACCTAGGATGCGCTGGTGCCATCATGTGGTGCTGGTGGAGGAGGAGGTGGTGCTGCTGTCCTGTTTGGAACCATATTTGATGCCCCTACCCTCTGAGAGTATGACGGTGCTCTTTGACCCTCTGGCACTGCCTGGAGATAGAGTCCATGATAATATGCTGCTCTAGCTACCTCTCATTGAATCTCTAGTGTAGCTACCTGTGCTGCCGTCTCGCAACATGCTATCTCTACCCTGAGATCTCTAATCTATTGGTCTCTCTCTAATCTTAGATCCACTAGTTGCTGATCTCGTAATGCTATAGTAGTCCTTAGCTACTAAATCTCTACCTCGAGAGTCTGAATGCTAGCTCTCAAATCACCCTCTGTAGCTGGATCCACCTGTACCTATGCCTGCTCCTGAGAAGGTCTTTGTACCTCCTCACTCCTTGAGCCCTGACCTCATGGCCATTTCTAGCCACCAGCTCCAGATCCCTCTCCCACATCTCTAACCTGGCCTCCACCTCGGCCCTCATCATCTCCTCCATCTCCTCCTCTTGGGGAAACCTATGCTGCATCTGGTACGGTAAATCAAGGGAATGGTGCCCTCCGTCACTCTACCCTGTATGCTGCATTAGCTCCCACATCCACTATGTCTAGGAGATACTCCCAGGGCTCCCTCCTGATCCCATCCATCTCCTCGATAGCCCGCTGATAGTCTAGCATGGGTAGCCACCCATGTCCCTCCTCATCTCTAGCCCTCACATATGTGGTGGTCTTTGTGGAGACTCGCTGGTGCCTCCCAAACTATCGCCACACCCATGTGATGCAGAACCTCTCAAAAATCTTAGAGTGTCAACCTACTAGTGGCCGGGTACATAACATGTAGCTCAGCTCATCCTCTACATCCCCCCATGCCTCAACATCTCTGTATAGCCTCCATATGAATGAGGTCATCTCATCCAGGATCCACCTATAATGTGTCACATTCCCTATATGAGCATGAGATATGAAACCTACATATTTGTAGATATATGGGTATCTCCTCTCTCTCGGTTGAACCTTGGGGTGCATCACAGTGATGTGCTTCCATGCCCACACTTGTGCCAGGATGGCACCACATGCCCATGTCCAACCGTCCCTGTAGATGATCTCGTGTAGCTCATGATACATCTCTACTAATATGGCTGGTCCCCATGCCATACGACGAGGTCTACCTACCAAATTGACCAGTAGCCTACCCCATCCAAGAGGAAATCCCTTCTGACTACGGTCAATCATCAGGATCTGTGAAATGAATGATGCCATAATACACGGCACCGGGAAGTCTCTACCAAAATATCTATCAACCTCTCCCAACTGATATGCCTATCCAGAATGGTAACATCCTAGAACATCTCCTGAATCAACTGAAACCCCTCTATGGCATCCTGATCATAATACACCTGAGCCAACACACAAATCATGTTAGTTTTCATCATACGAAAACATTACACTTACACAATTATATCTAAAACATGATTATACTTATAGGCTCGCCATGGCATGGTACCCGCAGGATCCTGTAGACATCCTCTAATGTGATAGATGCCTCCCCTATCGACAAGTGAAATGTGTTGTGCTCATTGTGCCATCGCTTAGCCAAGGCTCTCAGTAGCCCGTGATCAACCCTGATATATGGGAACCGCAACAGATATCTAAATCCCATCGCCCTAATGTCATCCTCACTTGGATCATCTAGGTTTCAGACACATCTCAATCCTACCACCCTCGGTGCTTTGATAATCAATGCTGAAAAGACCTAAAAATCATTCAACCAAGCCATATGTCAATACATACTATGATGCAAATTAGTACAAGACACTTAAAGCATAACTATTGTCTGGATCCATGTCTTCTTTTGCTCAAAATGATTCAAATTTTTTAAGTTTTGAGGATAAGTATCGTGCGATACTTCTCCCTATAGCAGTGCAATATACCTTTGGTTGTACGATACTTCACCCGGTATCGTGCGATATTTTTCCTGTTATCATGTGATACTGGTGTCTATACCCGCATGATACTTTGGGGGCCCGCGAAGTATCGCACGATGTTTCTTCCCAAAGGGCGCGATACTTCTAAAGTATCACGCGATATTTCGCCTAAAACTAAAAATTGGAAAATTTAAAAAATGTGCTAAATATGCATTAAATGCTACAAATGACTCAAACAACAACTAGTTTTCAGATACATACCGGGGCACCATAATGTGGAGGCCAGTTGTGCAACCGGGAGTGCTCAAATCGGTGTCTGTGGATGGGAACTCTTGCTGGTTGAGCCATTGCTATCTCTTAGAGCTCTAAATTCTCAAATAGTTAAAAGTCAAATGATTTTGAAAATGATACTTTTCACCCCTTATATAGCATTTTAACTTTTTGGCTGATTTTTACAACACCTCAGAATTGCACAAAAATTGCACCCCTAGTTGATTTCGATGTCCTAGATCCATTTTTGGACTCGAAATTGAAATCCAAGGTCATCTTTATAGTCAAAATTACATTTCAAAATTGTCTCTTTCTTCTACGCAGTTGACTGACTTTTTGAGGCATAATTTGATTTTTCATGGAATTTCTTCCTTTTCATGTCTTTCACACTTCTAGTCTTTCATTCGCTCTATTTCTAGTCTTCTATTTCTATTCTTCTACTTCATCACTGGGGCATGTTTCATTGCCTAATGGTTAACCTATTGACCCTTATCTTCGATTGTGATTTAATTATGATTTGATCAAATCTTTATCAATCTGCTGTTCCTCTCTATCTGATTTTGATTTCGATTCCGAGGGGGCAGTATCCATGGGATTCTCATCCCCGATTCCTTGATTCTCTTGATTCAAACATCTTCTGTGAGCTTTTTCTCAAATTTGAGATTCTTATCTCTTACTTTGAATGTGATCCCGAATCGACCTCATGTTCAAAGACCTTTGTTTATGCTTTGTCCAGATATGATCCCAAATCGACCTCATATCTGAGTTGTTTTGTGATCCCAGATCGATCTCACATTTCAATTCTTCTTTGATTGCATGTGTTCCCAAATCGATCACACATTAGTCAAAGAGGGGCAAAATGTATGCACCCAAAAATGGTCACCTAGACTTTGGGCCCCATTTATTTGATTTATCAACCCTGAATCATTTTTATCAATAATCAATATTTCAACATTATCAATTTCTTGATCAAGTCTTAATTTCGATCATATATTGAATTTTTATCCTATGGGCTAATCATTTATCCTAAGTTTTATTTAATTAAAGGGAATATTTCCTCCCCTTGTGATTAAATAAAAAACCCCATTTTTCTTCTTATCCTAAGTTGCACAAATGAAGCATTATTCTTATTTTATAAAAAGTGAAAAAGTATTTTTTGTCTCATATGGACATAAAGTCAACTCTTATTTTCTCATTGGAGGATATTTGTGCACAAGGATCAAGCTTCCATTTTTCTCCACCATTGATTAAGACTTTTGTCTCTTAATCTCAATGGTCCAATTTATCTCATTTTCTATAAAAGGAGGGCTCTCTCCTTCATTTTGATATATCTTAGGTTTTCATGCTAATGTTATGCTGTAGGTTTTCTAAGTCATTTTGGAGCTCTTTGAAGACATTCTACATCCAAGCTTTGAAGACTTGTCATTACATTTCATTATAGTTGCATATTTACTTTCATGGTTGCATGATCATGGCATTTTAGTATAGATTTCCTTTTATGTAATAGATTTAGCTCACATAGCTTAGTTAGGGGAATTGTAATTCATTGCTATTTCCTTCATAGTTGCATTGTCATTTGATAGATTAATCTTGCATATTCATATTGGTTTGCAATTGCATACCTTTGATTCATTTTGGAGATTTTGGCACTCTTGCCCTAGTCTTCAATTTTATGAATCTCTCATTGTGTGGTTGACTAGCAAGGTGACAAGTTTGTAACTCTAGCTGAGAGCAATTTTATCATAGTGCCTTGCAACTCCATGCATAGAGATCTATGAGCCGCTTTGTGAGGCCTCATTATTGAGCAACCTTTCATGTAATGGTTCATAGAAGCGTGGTCACTTTTACACCATACAGTTCCAACTATAGGAGTGAAGCTAATGTAGCCATAGCATCTGCAGCTTTGTTTTCTACTCAAGGGATTTGTTGAAATGTCACAAGTGTAAAGTAATGTCTCAATGAATCAACCATCTTTTTGTAAGGTATCAAATTTTCATCCTTGGTTTGATACTCCTCTTTGACTTGGTTGATAATTAATTGTGAATCTCCAAAGACATGCAACTCTGTTATGTTCCATTCTATAGCCAGTTTCAATCCATTGGTTAAAGCTTCATACTCTGCAATATTGTTTGTACATGGGAATATAAGTTTGTAAGACTTTGGTATGTTGTACCCATGTGGAGAGAAAAAAAATGCTCCAGCACCTGATCCATTTTTCATGTTGGAACCATCAAAGAACATCTTCCAAGTGTGAGAGGTCATATACAGTATGTGTTCATCTGGGAATTCCACCTGAATATGCATACTATCCTTAACTGGAAAATCAGCTATCTGGTTAGCAATAGCTTGTCCCTTTATGTCCTTTCTCTCAACATACTCTATCAAATTTAGATAAAACCATCATCCACTTAGCAAGTCTACTCGTGAGGGAAGCTTTACCAAGCAAGTACTTAAGAGGATCAATTTTTGAAACCAAATGTATAGTATGAGCAAGCATATATTGTCACAACTTTTGGGAAGCAAACACTATGGCAAGACAAGAATTTTCAATGCTATTATAATTGATCTCATAACATACTAGAGTACGACTAATGTAGTAAATGGTCCTTTCTTTCCCAATGTCATCCAATTGAGCCAACAATGCCCCCAAGGAAGAATCTGTTGCTGAAATGTACAAAATCAATGGTTTCCCTAGAATAGGAGGCATCAAAATTGGAGGATTAGCCAAATATTATTTTATTTGCTCAAGGCTCTTTTGGAAATCCTCATTCCATACACATGTGGCTCCTTTATGCAATGTTTTATTAAAAGGCTGCGCTCTATCTGCAAGCTGTGAAATAAACCTCCTTATGGATTGGAGTTGTCCCTGAAGACTTCTCATCTGACTAATGTTTTTTGGAGGTGGCATATCTAATATAGCTTGGACCTTTTCAAGATCAACCTCTATTCCTTTTCCTGAAATTATGAATCCTAGAAGTTTACCTAAGGCAACTCCAAATGTACACTTTTTCGGATTCAATCTAAGCTGAAACTGTTCCATGTGATCTAGAATTACTTCCAAATCGTCGAGGTGTGTATCCCATTTCCTAGACTTAGCCAAGGTGTCATCCACATAATCTTCCATGTTCTTATGCATCATATCATGAAAAATTGAGGTCATAGCTCATTGGTATGTTGCTCCTGCATTCTTTAGGCCAAAAGGCATGACGTTCCAACAATAGGTTCCCCATGCACATGTGAAAGCTATTTTCTCTTGATCTTCGGGGGCTATTTTTATCTGGTTATATCTAGAAAAACCATCCATTAAGGAATATATCTCATAACTCACCATCATATCCACTATCATGTCTATGTTTGGGAGTGGAAAGTCATCCTTTGGGCATGCTTTGTTGAGATCTATGAAGTCTATACATACTCGAATGGATCCATCATGTTTTGAAACTAGAACAATGTTTGAGATCCACTCGACATAGTCAATAGCTCTAATAAATCTAGCTCTTAAGAGCTTCTCTAATTCTGCTTCTACAAGGAGAGCTACGTGAGGGTGCATTTTCCTCAACCTTTGTTTGACCAGTTTTATCCCGGGAGCTATAGATAGATGATGCATAATAAGATCAGTGTCTAGCGCTGGCATGTCTGAATATGTCCAAGCAAAGTTGATTTTCTTCTTTTGCAAAAACTTTGTATATGCCTCTTTTTGATCAGCTGATAGAGACTGAGCTAGGTGCACTATTTGAGGAGCCTCTTCTGTATTCAAATTCACTAGTTGTGTAGGCTCAATGAGAATTGATGACCTATCTTGGAAGTAACTCGACAAGTTATTAAGTACCCCATCCTTAGGTGCCTCGAAGAGGTTTTCACCCTCGGATACGTCATTTATTTTTACTATTCTAGGTTCTGACACCGCCACAAAGTGGTTTTCGCCATCAGAACCATTTTTCTTTTTTTCTTTTTCTTTTATTTTTAGACTGAGATACTTAATATCAGGTTCCATCATACTTGTTGTAGGTTCACTGGTGGAAGAGACTATGGGTTCAAGAGCATTTAGGTAACATGAAATTTTGTAGTCATTCTAAAATGTGAGTTGTGGCTCTTGAGAGAGTTGAGACCAATCAATCAAATGGCAGTTGACGAGGGGTAAGTGAATGACTGGTTCAACATTGTTTATGTGGAAAGTGTTATTTCTGGTGACTATATAATTGGGATTCATCAAGTCTCCCTCTAAGATACCTGAATCAAGATTTGTCCTACCATACGAAGCATCATCTACTAAGGCGATTCAAGGAGTCCAATCCTCTAGTCCTACACTAGGCTCGTTGGTCACATCGGATTGAGTACTATAAGTATGGACAACATCCATGTCTAAATCAATTGTTGCATCTGAAAGTGAGTCCCATTTGAACTCATGTGAGTCTATCTTTGAATTAATATTGGGGCCTCATGATGTAGAAGCCTCAAGGTTGGGAAGGATCTCCCATTCTCTAGCACTAGCGTTGTTACTATCTGTTGCAGCTAGGATAGAAACACTTTCCATTGTCAATTTAGCATTCATATAGTCACTATCCGTCACAGCTAGGATAGGAGGACTGTCAATTGTCAAATCTTTTGATTCTCCCCAAAAGAGATCTGTTGAAGGCACCCAATCATCAGACATGTCTTGCTGATTAGAGAGATTAGGTGTGTAGTCTAAGTCATTGTCACTGTACGTCGCAGTTGAGATAGGGACGCTTGTTTGCTTCTCATTTTCAAAACCTAAACTAGTTGTTGACTTATTCCTTCATCCAAAAAGGGCATGGTCAAGAGGTTCAGCTTTAACATCCAACCTATGACTAAGGGGACCATGTCCTGGATAACCCATATTCTTGACCAATGTATACCCTCTCCCATAAGCTTTAGGAGAAGGTGCAAAATTCTTATTATGTCGGTATTTCTCTTGTTGATAAATCCAGTCCCTAACGGAAACCTCCTCTTTTTCCCCTTGAATCAGAACTGAGGACTCTACAAACTTATCAAACAAGGTCATGGCTGAAGACGAGGGCTTCATATCTTGAGAAGGTTTGCCATAAGACCTAGGGGAAATTGGCAATTTTGTGAATGTATCTATTTTTTAATCCCCCATACCAAGGTCTATGGTCTTGAATTTATTCTTGCATTGTTCAAATGTAGTATCAAAAGTGTCAGCCTCCCTATTCAAAGGAATATGAGACCCTGCTGAAATTGTGTTGACTGATAATGTGCTATCCCCTGGTATGCAAATTTATACTCCATTATAAGGGAACTTCACACACTGATGATAAGTAGATGGGACTGCTTGCATCTCATGTATCCATGGTCTACCCAACAAAATATTGTAAGCCAAAGGACCGGCGTCAACAATCTGAAACAAAATGTCCTCTACAAGACCAATTTGGATAGGAAGAACAACCAACCCTTTAGAACTACGTTCTGCTTCATCATAAGCCTTAATGGTGATCTTCTTCCTTGTATCAATGACTTCTTCTGAATAACCCAACGCCATCAATAAGCTCAAAGAATAGATATTAAGCCCAGCACCCCCATCTATCAACACGTGCCTCACACGGGTCTTGTGGATCATAACCTCTATATGAAGGGCCAAATTGTGTGGGTGGCTTAATGACTTGTCATCTTCTTCTGAGAATGTAAGGTAGTGAGGGCTAGCCAAGTGGTTGACCATATTCTAGAATTGGTCTACATCTATATCATTGGGGACATTAGCTACTCGCAAAGCATCCTCAAGGACATGCTTATGCTTAGGGGACAATTCCAAAAGCTCAAAAATAGATATCTATGCTGGTGTTTGTTGTAATTGATCAACAAGGTTATAGTTTGAATCAGGACCAATAGCGGGCTTAGGAAGAACACCCTTTGACATTGGCTATTTAGACTTGCTAGAGTTAGGACCTCTAACAACAATGGGAGCTTGAGACTGACTCCTAGTGACAACATTGAGGGGTTGAGACATCCTTCATGAGTGAGGACCTCTAAGCACAACAACGGGTCCTTCATCAAATATGGGAGGTGAGTCATAACCATAGGGGTCTTTCCCTCTCATCATGTTGACATTATCATCAACAACTTCAAGCATATTAATAACATTCTCAGCAGCTGTGTAAGTGTAATTGATAGCAACCTTGCCATTCTTACCCTTAGAGTTTTCTCCATTCTCATATTTGGGCAAGGGTTCTTTAAAAGCTTTGTGGTCGGTGTTTGTGGTCAACCCATCAACTTGTAATCTTCCAATTTCAATAAGATCTTGGACAAGATGCTTAAGTCTAAAACAATTTTCTATATCATGTCCAATTCCATTGTGAAAGACACAAAAAGCCTTCTCATCCCACCAATGAGGCTTAGGATCCGGTATGTGGTGCTTGGCAGGATCTTGAGGTTGTGCCAAATTATCAGCAATTAATGTCTTGAAAATGTCTGCGTATGAGTCTCCAAGTTTGGTAAATTGTCTCTTTTCTATTTTAGGTCTCCCTGGATACTTGGGTTTATTCTCTTGTTGTTCTGAGGATGTTTGCAACTTCATGTCTTGGACTGCATTAGAGAGATTAACAACTCCTTCATTCTTAGGTTGTGATGAGTCAACAACTCCGTCATTGACCACTTGCTTATTCTTATTCCAATAAGAGTTATTTTTGTCCTTATTACCATTATTATTGTTGTTTTGGCCATTGTTGTTATTAGTTGGTTTGGCCAAAATGCCTTGTTCTTTTAGGACATCTTCTATGCGACATGCCACTTCTACCATGGTATCAAAAGAATTAAATGGGATCTTCCTTAATTCATACCTCAATTTCAATACCAAGTTGCTCACAATGATGTCTATTCTTTCCTCCTCAGGAATTGTTCTAGGATACTTCAAGCACAACCGTCTCCATCGTTTCAAGAAGGTGACAAAAGGTTCTCCTTGATTTTTTTTGAGTTTGCACAAATCAAGCATTGTGACTGACCTTGATAGATTGTAAGCAAAATGTTGGCAAATCTTTGGACAAGTTCTTTAAATGTCTTCACTGGAGGAGTAAGGTTGGTGAACCACTCCATGGCTTGACCTTTTAGACTCCTTGGGAATAATCTCATTAAAGAGGAGTCTTCATGATGAAAAGCAAAGCTCATTATATAAAATTGTCTAACAGGTCATGAGGGTCACCAACGCCATCATATTTGTCATAAGTTGGGAACTCAACCTTTTTAGGAAATTCAATCATCACCACACTTTTGTCTATAGGGTTGGGACATATGGAGTCCAAATTAAATGTACTCTTAGGAGCTCTTATTTTCTCTATATCCCTTTGCATTTGCATGATCACCTCATTGGTTGAAGGATTTTGTTTCTTAATCTTTTGGTGCACATCAAAATCATATGGGACCTTAGCACCTTTGTTGATGAGACTTTCTAGAAACTGATCCTTGTTTTGTTCCACATATCTTTCTACATATGCTTGAAAAGATGGTTCTTGCTGCAAAGTCATAAAATCCATATGATCAAAGTTGGCATAACTTCCTCCATGTTGTGAGCCATGATGTGCTCATTGGGAGGGTTGCTTTGAATGTCTAGGAGGTGACTGTCTCCTGTGGTGATCATATCTTGAAGTCATTCTACCCCTAGGACTTGGGGATCTTGAGGGTGTCCTTGACCTTCTTCTATGACTTGGTGAGGGGGTAGATGGGGGTGAGTTGGTCCCACTATTGGTACCCCTCCCATTGAATCAATTTTGGAGTTGTTGTGCATAGAGTCTATCTTCTTCTTTTTGGGTGACTCTTTTTCTTATGTCCAATAATGCACATTCCTCTTCCTCTAGTTGTCTAAATTTATCCCTTTTGGCAACTTGTTCATCTAGATAGGCTTGCTTCTCCCTTTCAATGCTTTTCAATCTTGTACTTGCATATCGAGAGGTATGTTTTAGTGGAGAAGGTTGCCTTGAATGTCTAATTGTGTTAGCTAGATTGATGTGGTGGTCACTAGACTCATTGTTCTGGTCTTCACGTTGTGACCCTGAATCTGAGTGAGTTTGTTGGTAATGTCTCTTAGCTCATTGGTGAGCATTGAGATACCTTGTGCTAATAAGAGGTGAGCCAGGTGGACTAGCATATGCAGACCCAATAGACGTCATGTTACCCTTATGCCGTTGAAACATGTCATCAAGAGTTTGGTTCATTGCTTTTCTTTGTTGTCGAGTGAAAGTGTAACTCATGTCCATACTTGATGAAAGAGGTGCTAAAGAGGTACTCACTTCACTGGGATTACCCTTTGGATTAAAATAAATCTCAAATTCATGCTTAGGAGATTGATCGAAAAGGGGTTATTTTCCCTTGTGTTGTTGATGAGTCTTAACTGGTGGTAACTAGCTAAAGACAATAGGGGGTCGCTTCCCTTGATTGACTTGGTACCTTGTTGTAACCAACATGAAAGAAAAAGATTCTCAATGATAGGGTGACCTCTCAAAGTGTCAACACCAAACTAGGATAATCAAAGTTCTCTATTGTCCAAAAAGAAATGAAAAGATAGAAATATCAAAAGGGGCTTTACCAACATTGTCAAAGAGGTGCTTCAAATCAAAGGGTGACTACCCTTGCACTTTTGAACCAGGAGGTTGGACTAGGCCAAAATATAATTGAAATTGAGATTAAATGAAAATGATTTGGACAATAAGAGTACTAAAATTTTCCAAGAATGTAGCTAACAATTCTAGAGATAAAAATTTTCACCAAGATTAACCTTCTAACTTGACAACTATCTCCAAAGTGACCTTGTAAATCAATTGACGCTGTCCCTAGAGGGCAAAAACTAGAGATTTAGAGCCAAGACAGGTCCCTAATGACAGAGCAAGAAACCTACTCAAAGACCTAATCTGACTAACAACAAATGGAACTGAAAACACAGCATAAACTACCCAAGTGATATACTCCAGGCTAACAGAGCGATAACCCTATAACAAGGTGATATTTCATCTTTTACCAGGTGACAGACCTGACAACAGCCAGGTGATAAATACCAGACAAGATAGGTGATAAACTTCAGAGTGAATTATCGTGCGATATAACTTCCCACTGTAGGTGATACTGATGCTGATTTATGCGACACTTGACCAGATTGTACAAATTTTTGTGTTTTAAGGTCTGATTTTTCAAAACTTTGAGTCGAAGGGTGAAAATTTTGAGCTCAATCATAGATTTAGTGGGATTTTGACAGGTTTGCAAATAGTAAGCGATCAAACATGTCTCCAAACACTTGAAACAAGGGCAAAAGCAACCTTGCCAAGACAAACACTTGTAATATCAAAATTGAAAAAGCACCCTATGAATGCTATCGATTATTTGTATGTTGAGAATGTTTACACTGGTATCACACAATTGAAGACACTTCAAGAAATATCTATCCTAAAAAGTCAAGGCTCAATACTTACCAACTTAGCCCACAACTTGATGTTCCCTTGCCTCACACAAAGTGGTTACCCACAATAGATATTGGCTTTGTCATGGAAGTGCCAAAGACACAACCAAAGGAACACATATGGTGAGTATCTTAAGGTGATTCAGGTTGTTCCACTTGGATCAATCCTTGCACTAAGAAGATAAAAGGCTAAAAGAAGGTGGCTTCTATCTAATGGTTCTTAGTTAGGGCTTCCATTCACAACACCTCTCTTTCTCCTCATAAAGGACTAGGACCTCGCGGCCTCAAGAGTACCTTAAGCATTCTTACTCAATGTTTTCCCCATGGTTGTAATCCCATGAGCTACTCACATCAAGTGAAGACAAGTGTTATGTCTACCAAGGTTTTGTGTCCTCGATAGCCTTGAGTTTATAGTGAGTTGGAATAACTCAGTATTAGCTTATCCCCACTTGGGTCGTTTCTCCTGATTACTCAAGAGCAGGCCCGCTAAAAGATTCTATCAACTAAACAAAAAATGGATCAACTTATGAGGTTCAAAGTTTTTGTTTCACCATAAGGGTGAAGAGCATACTCCCCTATCTCAAAGTATCTCCCAAACACACCAAAAAGAGGTTCAATTACCCTCTTGCTTCCAAAATTCCAAGATGGGTCAAGATTTTCTGGTTCACCACAAGGGTGAAGAGCATACTTCTCCTACCACCTCAAAATCCCTTCCACAAGATATTAAGATTCCTATGAAAATGAACAACTAGTAATTGCCACACTTGAAATGAAATAAAACACAAGCACTTGATATATATATTTTTTTGTTTTTATGCTTTTGGGCATCCCTGCAAAAATAGTTAGTAGCCCTTTTAGCATGCAATATGGAAATTTCCTTCAAGCAAGAGCACCTACAAAACAACTTGTTAGACCAACAAGAGGTTAGGAAAACCCAAAATCTAAGTGAAATGAAACAAGATCTAACTAAAAGATGCAAATTAACTCTGTCTAAATGTAGTAAACAAAAACAAAAAGCTATCTAAGATCAAAATCGGCTAAATAAACTCAAATTAAAGCTCTCTACTGGTACAGGTGACACACTGCAAAAACCAAAAATATCAGTTCTATATAACAGTGTGATATTTAAGTCTGAGCGATATTCCACCTTAAGCCAGGTGATACTTCATCCGACACCAGGCCATAATTCTTACAATAGTTAGGTGATACTTCAATCAGGTGAAGTATCGTATGCTATGGAGAGAACTATCATGCAATATTCCTGGACTGTATCGCACGATACACTGAGACAAAAAAATAGAAACTGAAAATTAAGCCGAAATAAATCTAAAAAATTGACGGAAATGCAAAAATGAAAGGACAAAGTTAAGCTACTCTGCCCCACAGTGGGCGCCAAAAAATGTATGGTGAAAATGTGACCACACTTCTATGAATCCTTACATACAAGGAAACTCAAGAATGAGCCCTCACAAATCGATCCATAGCTCTCTATGCATGGAGTTGCAAGATTTGTAAAATTGCTCTCAGCTAGAGCTATAAACTCATAACCTTGCTAGTCAACCACACAATGAGAGATCCCAAATCAAAGACAAGGGAAAGAGTGCCAATATCCTTAATGAAATCCAAATGAATGCAATGCAATGCAACCTATATGAGTATGCAAATTACTCTATGAAAATGCAAGTACAAATTATGCTATGAAAGGAAAGTACAAAGATTACAACCTTCCTAATTAGACTATGTGAGATTATTCTATTGCATAAAAGGAAATCTATACTAGAAATGCCATGATCATGCAACTATGAAAGAAAATATGAGAACTATGGAATGCAACAATGATCTTCAAAGCTTGGATGCAAGAGTGTCTTCAAAGAGCTCCAAAATGACCTATAAAACCTGCAACATAACATTAGCATAAAAGAGATGGATATGCAAATGAGGAAGAGAGCCCTACTTTTATAAGAAATGAGGTGAAATGGACCATTGAGATTAAGAGGCAAAAGACTTAATAAATGGTGGAGCTTGAAAGAGGAACAATCCATGTGCACAAGTATCCTCCAATGGGAAAATAAGAGTTGACTTTATGTCCATATATAACAAAAAGTACTTTTTCCCTTTTTATAACAGAAGAATGATGCTTTATTTGTGCAACTTAGGATAAGAGGAAAAGTGGGGGCTTTTTATTTAATAAAAGGGGAGGAATAATTCTTTTTAATTAAATAAAGACTTAGGATAAAATGGGTAACCCAAGGCAAATAATCGAAAATGATGAAATAGGATTTGATCAAGGAAATTGATATTTAGAAAATATTGATTTTTGAAAATATTGATTCAGGGATTTGATAAAATTGCAGAATGGGGACCCAAAGTCTAGGCGACCATTTTAGGGTGCATACAAGAACTAGTTGGAAGAAAATGCTAGCATTGAAGATAATAATGATGTTGGTAGGAAGAAAAGAAAAAGGGAAGTAAAAATGGGGCGGGAGTGGGAAATGGAAAGAAATTTTAAGGTTGATTGGGTAGCAAAGTACTGGTTCATTGAACCAGTCTTAAGCAATGATCAACAACCAACATAATGCAAGTGTAAGATTTGTACCTATAAACTTAAAAGAGACAAGAAGTTGCAGCTAAAGCTTGACACTATAGTAAAGCATATTGGTAAGGTTTATGAAAAGCAAACCATAGACGGACAAGAAATATCAGTAGTGAGATGGAAATCAAAGGAAGAATGTCTTCATGTTAAGTATGCCATAGAATATGAAGAGCATAACAAGAGAATGGTAATAATTGCTAGTAGTGAAAATCCAATCGAGGCTGGGTTTAAACATGTAGCCAATGAAGCAAACCTGGCAAAGACCGTTTAAATGAGTGTTGTTTTTCATATTATGTCTAGAGGGTGTCCTATGAGAGACTTCTCAGAATATGGTAATTTATTATCTTTTTTGAAAGTTCCTCACTATCCTATGTCACATTGGTCAACAAATGTTGGATGGGAAATGACAAACTATCTTTCTGAGGTGGAAAAGCAAAATTTACAAGAGAAAGTAAAACAATCCAGATTCATTTCATTATCCATAGATGAAGTTACTGTAGTAGATAACACTGCTTGGGTCTGTATGCATGTGTATACAGTAAAATAACATCTCCGCCAAGCTCATCTACTCTACATTCGTAAAATGAGGGGCAATTCAACATCAGAAAACTTATATTTTGAAGTGAAGAATGCTTTGAATGAAGTTTCTAGTATGGATGATTTGACAATTGGAAAGAAGTTAGTGTGTTAGAGCTGATGGAGCTGCAGTAATGCAAGGCCAAAGGAATGGTCTCTGTGCAAGATTACAAACTAGTATTGCACCTTACATGCTTGGCATACATTACATGGCCCATCAAATGAATTTAACATATAAAATTGTAAGCGATTTTCCTACAGTGTCAAAAGTTGAAGATCTAGTTTGCGACATATACTCTTACTTCTACAGAAGTCCTAAATGTTTTGCAGAATTTAAGATTTTCTCAAAGGGAGTAACACTAGGAAACAAGCTTCTCAAGGATGTTGAGACCAGATGGATCTCTTTGCATGGACCAGTAGAAAGAGTTCTAACAAAATATCAATCCTTGATCGGAGTAATATATGAGCAATGCCTCACAGTAGACAAAGCTCCTGATTTGTTACATAAGTTAAGTGATATAGAGACTCTGTTAACTTTAGCCAATCTTCTCCCCATGCTGGATTTAATGAGCAAACTTGTTAATAAAGCCCAAGATAGGACTATGTATATCCATGAGTACTCAAATTTACGTAAAATGACATGCATTGCCTTGGATAATTTATACTTAGATATGATAACACTTCAAAGCCCAAATTTTTTTAGGTGGCAAATAATTTTAGATTTGAATCATGCTAAGAATTTTTTATAATTCAATGCAAAAAATGATTTATGTGTGTTTGTGAAAGGATATGAAATACCAATGCACCAATTCATGTAAGTATTGTATTATAATTTACTGTATTGACTATTGAAATTTAAAGTATTAGCAAATAACGTGTATTATGTAAAACTAAAAATAGTAACACTATTTGAAAAAGAGTCCTATCACCTATGTTTTATTTGTATACAGTATTACAAATTTACAGACTACAATATTACTATGAAATTGAAAAACTGGTATACAATATGTTATATACAATGTACATAATACTGGTAAGTGGTAACTTAAACTGAATCACTGATTCACAATTTCACTGAATGGTTGTGGTTTCCCCAGAAGGAGAAGCGACAAGCTTCCAACCATTTCCAAAACCAAAATGAAAAGTACATTCAATTATTTCGAATTCATATTTACAAGTAAGTTAGTAACAAAATTTTTCATAAGATCCACAAAAAAAAAAGATTAGTTGATGTGCGGACCAGCAAATAATGGGATCATCTGATTCATCTCCTCCTGGAACACCTCCTGGTCGAAGCCATGATCAACAAAAATGGTGCGCATCTCTGCCTTGTCATGTTCTAGTTCAAGTTCAAACATGTCACTCTGATAACCAGTGTAACTAGTAGCATGATCCCATGCTGTAGACATTAGATGACTGAGGACATCCTGCTGAATCTCCTCCTCCATATCCGAATTTCATTGGATAACAAGTTTTGGGTTCTCATTTGATGATCCCTCAACTACTAGAAGACCCATTCTGTGAAAGCGCCCAGAAAATATAAATAGTCACCAACTTGTTATCCAAATTTAGAAATTTAGAAAGCGCCCATGCTCTGCAATTCCACTACCGACGAGTATATAAAGAAAATAAATCACCAACTTGCCAACCGCAATAAATTTTGAAGGAATGTTTCACGTAAGGTGGCTTGCCTGGGAAAAGGAAATTCATAAATATCGGTAAAGAAAAATTGAAGACATTGTAATATTGTATGATTATCCTGCATAACTTGGCTCCGAAGTTGAAAAGAAGAATAATGAATGTTTATGAATCACAACTCATATCCCATAAAATTATCCTTTTTAATGTCTAATCAAAATCTTGGCTTGGATTATGTACCACTCAAGTTACGCAAACTACCAGTGTTGCCTCGGAACCACCATATCCTAGCTATGATTTTAAATTTTGAACTGACAACTTTGCAGCCGCATTAAATTATGAAGCAATGTTTTGCGTAATGTGACTTGGCTCTGAAAAGAAAGATAATGAATGTTTACAATTCAATAGCTGAGATCTTGTACAAATTAGCCTTTTTTAACATCTAATCTCATTAATTGTACTTTAGTGTTCAATGTCACTGTGACTTCACAGCTAAGTTACGCAGACTACCAACGTGGCCTCGAAACCCCATATCTTACCTGCAATCATAACTTTCAAAGTCATGCACACTGTCACCTTATCCTTTGCGTATCTTCATGGCCTTCAACTGCAAACTGCCAGCATAACCATCAAAGTTACGCACGATGTCAACCTTACCATTATGTATCTTTGTAACTGTCAGCATCGACCCTCCTTTTAGCCCGCCGAAACTACGCACACTATAAACTTGAACTTTGCGTATCTTCGTGGCCTACAACTCTAAACTGCCAACATAGTCCTATCATGATGTTTTGAATATTCGCTAATTTATATTTTTTATAATATAAATATTATTTTATATTCTCCAATTTATATTTTTATAATATAAATACTATTTTATATTCGCTAATTTATATTTTTATAATATAAATACTATTTTATATTCACCAATTTAGATTTTTTATAATATAAATATTGTTTTATATTCGCCAATTTATATTTTTTTATAATATAACTATTGTTTTATATTCGCCAATTGTGTGTGTGAAAAATGTACCTGATCTGTAGACACAACACTTCAGTAAAACATTAGAGGTTAGCTATAATCAAAATCATGCAAAATTGAAAACTATCTAACCAAGCGATTTACTGCCTTCTAGTAGGTGCGAGATTAATGTTCTCAGATTGTAATCGAGATCAGTGACCTAGACGACACCTAAATGAAGGATTTGAATGCAATTGATCTAGATATGAGATCGAATGCAATTAATCTATATTTTTGATATTTTCTATGCAATAAGAATGATAAAAACTGATATGAATCTATGCTAATATGAAATTGATATGCTATGAATGCTATTGAAAATTGATATGCTATGAATGCAAAAATAAGATTGATCTCACAAAGATGTCGATTCGCAAGAGCTTTGATTCTTCAATTCCAATTCTCCAGCGTGATTGTGCAAAATATGAGATGAATTATGAAGAGCTGAGCCTTGTTTTTATAGAAATCGAAGGCTTTGGAGGTGCATGAGAAAAAGCCATAAACCACTCAAATAACTCAACTTGATTTTTGAGTTATTTTTAAATAAAGATAATTAAGTCACAAAAATCATGCAAAAGCACAGTTCAACTTGAATTAGAAGTTTAGATCAACTTTAAAACTCGAAAAGATGTTGAGTTTCAAAAAGCTAACAACTTGCATTGATTTTCCAATTTTGAGTTTAACTGGTCCTTGAATGTGCACATGGATAATTATGATTTAATAAATAAATAAAGTGATTTATTCTCAACTTAACTGCCTTTTGCAATAAAATAATTAATTTATGGGTTAATTAACTATTTTACCAAACTTTTATTAAAAATTATATTATTAAATAATGACAACATGCTTTAATTAATTAAATAAGAATTTAATCAATTATTCATAGGAATTTTGATTTATTGTCAAAATTAAATAATATAATTAATAATAGATATAATTAAATTTAATTAAACAATTAAGTGGCAAATATTAAATCTAATTAATTAAATATGCAAAATATTTAATTAATCAAATTTTAGGATAAATATGATTTATTGCCAAATAATTATAAAATTAAAGATAATTATGATGATTAGGAATATTACTAGGAATATTTCCCGATGTAGAATTTAAGATAATTAATTATGATTCGATGATGTTTAGATGTGCCTTAGATTAGGACTTTGATGTCGATTTCGTTCAAATTGAAGATGTAGGAGATTAATGAACTTATAGCCCATTTTTGGGGTATTACATTTTGCCCCTCTTTGAATTACTGTGCGAAGCGCAGTGGTTCAAAGAAAGTCTGTGTTTGATAAAGATATGAAACTGATGCGAAATTGATAATTGATATGAGACAGAAGCTGATTGATATTGATTTGATATGAAGATAATAGGTCCTGAATGACCAAAGATAATGTTCAATATAGCAGCGATGAACCGTGGATTGCGAAAAAGTGTCAAAACACTTGATTCCATACCTTAGGATTGCAAAGAAGTGAGTGACCCGTTCTAGACTCGATTGTCTTAGCAGAACTAGCAGGTATCACATCCGAATCTTTCAGTTGCCAAAGAACCAAGGGAAGAACACTAATGAACCAATGGGTGCAAAAATTGATATAGTTTACAAGATTAGGAGAATACCAGATTGATATGGATCTTGATGAATCTGATATGCCCCAAGTGATGGTAGATTTGCCTCGAGCGATGAGGTCTTTTTGATGAATCAGTAACTAGAAGTGATTATTGTCTTGATTACTGATGAAAGATATTGATAGATTTGATTGACAGACTTTGAATGATTAAAATTGAAATCTGACAAGAAAAGTCAGTGTTGAGAGTTTAGAAGCATGTTAATTGATTTGAGAAGTGGTTAAACACGTCTGGTGAATGCATTCTACATCGTTTAGAGGTCCTGGAGACCAAGGTTGACTAGGTTTGATCATGAGTTGACCATAGTTGACCAAGTTGAAATTTTGATAGTTTGATGTAAGATAATGAGTTAAGTTGAAAAATGGATTTCTACTATGAATGATCTCAGATTTTGATTTTGATCCCGAAAAAGGATTCTACTTGCTATTTCATTGGAGGAACCTTCGTGTGGGATTCAGCTCTTGTTAGATTGGAAGATGCGAGTGGAGAATCATTTAAGCTTCGAAGTTTATTTAGCCATTTGTGAGATCATGCAAACATGCAAAATGCAAAGAGACATGCAAGATGAAATGCAACCTAAGACCTAGGACCGAGTCACTGATCATGTGTCGATTTGTTATCATCATTGAACTTTTAGGTAATCGGATAAATCAATACAATGCCCACTAGCCATGAAACCATAGAAATATGAATATCGATTTGTATGCACAAGAATCAATACAACACCCACTGGACAACAACCATGGATATATGAATATTGACTTTATTTTCAGAATGTCGGATTAGATATAAGCATCAAGGCACAAACGCCAGGATGACCTGAATATCATGTCCATTTTGATATAGCAATTTTGTACAAGTATCAAAACATAAACATCATGATGACCTGAGTACCCCTTGCGTTGCAAACACATCAAACAGTCAAAAGATCATTCTAAATCCAATGTGAATTACCCGTAGTGACCCTTTATCGTTCACATCCTTAGGCAAGATTGCGTTCCACAGTAGGAGAAAGAACTTACTCAAAAAGATAATAGTTAGATCAAACTTCCTTGAATTGTCTGGGTATCAATGGTTGAGGTACGCATGGCCATCCAATTCGAGATAGAGGCTCTTATAGTCGGACACCATTTCAATCCGGAATTTCTAAAGTTGTTAGATTTTCACATACAAGTAGAAAATAAAGAAAAGATTATGCCCCCAGTCATCACTCTCTAAATCCTATAAAGGACATCATCAAAGAGCTCGAAGGGACACAATATGCAAAAATCTCAATGCGAATCAGTAAGCATACAAGGAGATAAAAGCATGTAAAAAACATAGATTGTTTTCAGTTGAGTTTTGATGTTTGATTGCGTTGTTGTAGATGCAAAATCCTTTCTGGAGACAAGGCAGACTGACTGACTCAAATTGAAGCTTCAAAGGACTCTGACCGGATATGATACGTTTAAGATACATTGGAGGCCATAGGATATAACATTGATTGCCCCCAAGTGTGAAACATTGATAGGATATAGACACCTGAGCAGATTGGTGGACAAACTGACTTATTGAAAACTGGAAATGCAAAAACAAATAGGGAGATATGTACAAACTAAAGCAAGACTGAAAGCTGGGAAAGACCAAGATTGTGCTGATAGATGGAGCATTTTGAACAAGTGGCACCCGTGTTTCGAGTTTTCACCATCTTGGTAGAGATTCTATTTTTGCTACCAAGGTGCCTGTTTCCAAGTTTTCACCAAGGCACTTTTTCTTTTTCTCATTTTTTTTGTATTTTTTTAAAAAAAATTTTGATATTTTTTGTGAATCATCAAGGTGCCTATTGCTAGGTTTTCACCAAGATATTCATTTTTTCAGGACTTTTTCTGATTTTTAAGATTTTTTTTAGGACATTTACCAAGCACTGAATGCCTTAGGCGTAGAATTTCTTCAGATGGAGAACGTTGATTGGTTCTCGGAGCTGTTCTCCTTCAGTCATTGAGAGTTGATAGGCACTAGAGCCAAAAGTAGCAGTGATTACAAAGGGACCCAGCTAGTTGGGTTCAAACTTCCCCTTGCGTTCTCGATGGGATTGATTTTTAGAATTTTCTCTCAACACTAGATCACCAACCTAAAATTCTCTGTGTCTAACTTTCTTGTTGTAGCCTCTAGACATTCTTTTCTGATACACTCTGAGATGATCATACGCTACTTGCCTGCACTCATCTAGTAATTCAAGTTCTTGTAACCTAGACACTCTGTAGTCTTCATTAGTGACAAGTCCATGCATTCTGATTCTGAGTGATGGGATTTTGACCTCAATAGGTAGTACTGCTTCAGACCCATAAACTAAACCAAAAGGTGTAGCCCTTGTAGGTGTTCTGATACTTGTTCTATAGGCTCATAGAGCTGGATTAATCATGAGATGCTTTTTCTAATACTTTTGCTGATACTGGTTCTGATACTGATTCTAATAATTGTTCTGATACTAGTTCTGATACTAATTCTAATACTGATTATGATAATTGTTCTGATACTGGTTCTAATACTAATTCTGATAATGATTCTGATAATTGTTCTGATACTGGTTCTGATACTGGGTATACTTGATAGCATATTTTTCTATTGCAAACTCACAAGCAAGATCATATCGTGCAGTCCCAATGTCTAGCAAGGTGGAGAACAAGAGGGATTGGCAAGCTAGTGGAAGAGATGGAAGACAAGAGAATAAAGGATAATGAAGGGAAGAAATCCTCAAGGGAAAACTCCTCAAGAATACCCAAGCTAGGGAAAAATTGTCATGTAAAGTGCATTTAGACAAGTAATGAAAGGCTAGCATAGGATAAGTCACAAAAACATGATGCAAGAGCAGGAAAGGATGCAGTCCAAAAGAGTAGACATGTCAAGAGGCTTCATAGCACTGTGTTTTAATTTTTAATTTTTATTTTATTAGATCAAAACCAAAGGGGACAAGGATAGTGATAGGCAAAAATGAATGGAGGAAGATGGATATGAAAGCTAAACATGGAAGGAATGAAAGCAAGATCATCGTAAGATAGCTCACAAAATAGTCAAATGTTCGTGTATAGATCAACATTGTCAAGATCAAAGAGAGAAGACGGAATGGATGAAATATGTAGAAGAACTACGCATAATACCTGATTGCCAAGTTTTCATCATGGTACTTATCCAAGGCACCACAAAGGAGCGGTTTTCACCATAGGATGAATTTATTTCTCTTTACTTTTGTTACCAAGGCGCCTGTTTCCAGGTTTTCACCAAGGCACATTTTCAATTTATTTTATTTTTCATTTCTTTTTTGGAAGAAGACAAGCTTTTTAGATAATGCTCCTTGAAAGGATAAACCATGATATGCCAAGGATTCAAAATCACACGCTCAAAGATGTTGATAGGGAAAGGAAGATGAAAGAGAAAAATGGAGGATAAGGTTTTATGTAAAGCGATTGAGGTTGGAAGATAAGAGGAATAGGCAAGTGAGGAAAAAGGATAGGAGGTAGAAGGATAATGCATGGAAGGATTGTGAAAGGGTAGATGGAAAGGAAGGCAAGTTCAACATCAACACATACCTTGAAGCATGGTGAGAGAATGGAGGAATCATGAATGAAGGAATACGTGAAGGAATATGGTGAATGGATAGCAGAGGTTGAGGTTTGGGCGCATGAAATGGAATAATATTTTTGGAAAGAGATGTAGTGGAAGCCTTCGGAAGCTTGAATGTCAATTTCACTTTTTGCTCAACACCAGACTCTTTCAAGAGAGACTTTGGAATCCATATAGCCGTAGGCTTTTTATTTCTTTTTGATGATCTAAAGAGAATATCTTCAATGATGGATTTTGGAACCCATACTTGTCTTGTAGTTTTTTTCTTAGATATCTCTTTTGACTTTATGCCTCCATGTCGATTAGAGGAGACATGGTGATCTTCTTTTTTTGATGGATTCTTGCATTGCTTCTTTTTCTTGTATTGAACATTCAAGTTACTTCCAAAAGACTTGGGACTTATGGAAGAAGGAGGATATGACTGTTTTAGATGGGTGGGTGGATGAAAAGGATTCAAGGGTATGCATCTATGTTGATCTTGAGGAAAGATGGGAGATGGAGGTATGTAAGGACCCAAGATGGATGGTGAATCAGGAGAGTTAGGAGGGGAAAGTGAAGGGACATAAGGACCCAAGATGGAAGGAAGGCATGAAGCCCTTAGTAGTGGTGGAAGAGGTCCAAGGATTGAAGTGGAAGATGCAAAAGGATAATCAATAAGTTCATCAACATCTATATGACAACCAAGGATATCAACATCTTTAGAGTGAGCATTAGAATTTTCAATAGAATCATGGACATCTTGAATATGAGCACCTTCTTTGATAGGATTGTTCAAAGCTTGCAAAGACTTAGGAAGAGTAGAAAGTGAAAGTGAACATAGAGTGGTAGAACAAGAAGATGAAAGACTTTGATCTTGACAAGGATCTTCGAATAGCATAAGCGCATAATTTTTCTCTTGTTTTTCAATAGGCTTAACATTGGAAGGAACACCATTTTTACCAACCTTAATGGAAGTATCATCTTTGGAAAGCGCAAGCATAGTAAGGTTATTTTGATTGTCAATAAGCTCAACAGTGTAAGTAGTAGCTTGATCTTGCTTACGTGAAGACTTAAGACATGGTGGAATGCATGAAAAAGGGGGTATAGGATCAAAAGAACCCTGAGGCAGATAAGAGACATCGTGAAAAGGAGTGGATGACATGGAGGGTTCTTGATCTTGATCTTTCTTTATGTTCTTTTCTTCATCATTTTTAGAGTCCTCTTGACATGGAGCCACTTCTAAGGACAAGGAAGCATGTTGGGATTGTATGGAAGACTGTTGCAGAGATGGTGAAGGACTAGCTGAAGTAGGCATTATAGCATATGAAGGCTTAGACTCTTTAGGTTTGTCATTATTGAAAGTATTTGTAGCCAAGTGAAGGTTAGCTTGAGTTTCTTTAAGAGGTAGCCCTGGAGGATAACTATAGGGAACCGCATGAAAAGTATCAGGGCTTGTGTCAGATGAAGGTTCTGTGAAAGATTTGGAAGACTCAGAAGCTTTAGGAAATGTACGAGTATTGGAGGAAGTAGGGGATGGAATGAAACCATCACCAGACAAAGGTCCAACATTAACATGATCTTGCTTGAGAGTGTAATCTTTATTTTCAGCTTGAGAGTTCTTAGGAGAAGGATTCTTATAATATTGATGTTTCAAATTAGCACGGTACATTTTATATTCCTCAGTAGATGTAGATGGATCATCATCAAGGTATTGTCCACAAAAGCCATCAAAATCTCTTTCAAAATCAAAATCATATGGATCACCATCACGATCTATCCAATGTGACGGTCCATTTGTAGTAAGCAGGAATGAACGATGAGGAGGACTCTTAGGAACAGAGGTGTCATAGGTATCATTACATTGTCTGTCATCATAGTCATCATAGTCTCCAAAGCTAGATGTGTCACTCTCCGTGGAAGAGGTATCATATTGCTCAAATTTTTTTCGGGGGCATGGTGACATGTACAAGTCTTTATCAAATGGAAAAGAGTATAGAGGTTCCTTTTCTTTCTCAAGTTTGTCAAGCTGGACTTGCATAGCTTGCAGCTGCTTCATCATAGCGGCGATCAGAATTTCTTCCTCATGTGTACTGATTCTTTGAGACATGTGTACTGATTTTCAATAGCTACTGATTTGTTCTTGACACAATGATATTTTTGACAGATTCTAGAACTAGGCTGGAAACATTGGATATCTTGCAATTTGACAATTTCTGACAATTCTCTCAAATTTTTTTCAAATGACACTCTGCAGACTCGTACGACACTGGGTAGTCTATGAAATGACAGTTGCTAAACTTGTACGACAGTTGGGTAGTAATGAAATGATAGTTGACAAAACTCGTATGATAGTTGCTAACAGGGTTTTGACTTTCTTGAATTTTCTGGTTTGAAAACTCGTACAACACTGGGTTCTCAATCGTACGATAGATGGGCAATACTGAAATGACACTTGACAAAACTCGTACGACTTTTGACTTCTTGAAATGACTTTTGACTCTAAAAAGATTTTACGTCAATTTTTGCAAAATTTAAGGTCTTTAGTTTTGGATTGTTTGCAAATTGTACTGTCCAAATTTTGAAGGTTATACCAGATTTGATCATTTTTAATAGCCAAGTAGATAAACAAGCACGCAGAACAACAAGCAAGTGATTCCAAGCATGTCTGAAAACAATGAACAAGGGCAAAAGCAACCTTGCGCATGAACAATCAAGTGACCAAATTGTGCTAATCCCTGAGAGTACTAATCGTGTATGTTCTGAAAAGTTTTGCAATAACACACATATACCTGAGAATGAAAAATTGGCCTCTCTAGGGTTTTTAGTAATGGTTTGACTCTGCAACTTTTATGATTCAAAGGGGTGAACTCCAATCCTGGCGCACCAGGGTTTTGACACAGTCCGAGAACTTAATCTTCAAGAGCTGCTAGGGAGATCTGACAACCCAACAATGAACCATACCCGTGGAGATTTCTTCCACAAGGACATTTATATAGCGGTTGTCACTACCATGGCGAAAATGGCTATTACCACTTGAGGTTTCGTCAATGCAGTTTGCCCTGTGAAGGGATTGTCCGCTACGGTTAACCCTCTCTAAAGATGACTCACAATAGTATACCACAAGGGGACTTGGCTCTAGATCCAAGGTTTTTGACACCTTTTCACTTTTAACCCAAACAAAGCAAACAGATTAATCTGACACGCTAAGACAAAGTTTTGCTTCACCAAGGTCTATGATGCCAACTCCACGTGATCTATCAACCTCTCCGGGGAGAGAATGTATCAATTAATAAGAGAAGACACACTAACCAAGTTGAATCTGAAACACACTAAGCATCCTCCCTACCTACAAGGATTCTGTCGTCAAGAAAGATTTTGCTAGGAATCCAATCTCTCAAGAATCATGAATAGTGTTCATAGGGCCTAATTACTATGTGAGCATAGATGTATGTTTCCAAAAGCAAATCTACCAAAAGTACCCAAAAAGCAAAAAGAGGAACACTTAACGCTTAAAAAAAATATGAGATGAGTCCACAAGGTGGAACACTTCCTCACACAAGCTAAAAATGAGTCTCCAACTTAGAAAACAAGTGAGTTCCTAAAAGCACAAAAGGGTTGCCAAGTGGAACACTTAACGCTTATGTCCTGTTGACCCCTCCCCTTTATGGTGCTGAGATTGCAACCATGGGGCGGAAATGAGGGGCCGGTGGATTAGCGAGTCCAATAACCTAAGATAGCAATCAAGATCAATCACAAGTATTCTAAGACTACTTAATGAATCCTTAAGGGGTCACAACCTAGTATCAATTATGCAAGTGTGTAGAACAAAAGCATGAAAAGAATCACCCAAGCTAGACACACGAGAGATTTATTTTAAGGCCAAATTGAAATATTATTAGATAAAGGAGAATACCTGGGATCCTTGCAATGCACTTAGTAGATTTTACCTGATTTTTAGCAATTCTTGTTGAGCTTTTCCATGCAAGCAAGTGACAAACTCCCCAACAAGCAAACAAGCAAACAAGATATGCAAAATATATTCAACTTATGAAAACCATAGGGTTAGCTCTAAAAATCAATTATTATCAGCAATAATAACCAACAATTAACCTAAATGACAACTCATATCATTCATTGAACCATGTAAAAAAAATAAGTGCATACCCATCACAAAACTTTTTTTTTTTTTTGCTGCATTTGACCTAGTCAACAAGATCTGATTTTTTTGATATGATTTTGGCCACAAAAATAGAAATTCAGAATAGAGACCCCTACTAAAAAATAGAGAGCTTTTCAAAAATGCAAAAATTTTAGAAAAATCTCTTCATTTGTGCCCTAGAGACCCATTTTATCAAAATAGACTAGTTTTTGTAAATTGACTATTTGAGCTATGATATCATGTCCAAATTTAAAACACAAAGAATGGATCCCCTGTAAAATTTAAAAATCTTTTCGAAAATATAAAAATTTCTGAAAAATATGCTGATTTGCGTCAGATATTAATTTTTTCCATAATTTCAAGAAAAAATTATTAAAAATTCAAAGTATCTCAAAAAATTCTAAATTTTTTACTATAGCTTGCCTAACATGTCACCAACTTGCAAAAAAAATTTCAAACCAAAATTCTAAGCTTTTTGGGATATAAAATTAAATCTTTGAAACTTTGGGGTTTTAGCTCCCAAAAAAATCAAAACCAGCATGCAAAGGTGGGTTGCCCCACGGTGGGCGCTAGAAATGTGTGTGTGAAAATTGTACCTGATATGTAGACACAATACTTTAGTAAAACATTAGAGGTTAGCTATAATCAAAATCATGCAAAATTGAAAACTATCTAACCAAGCGATTTACTGCCTTCTAGTAGGTGCGAGATTAATGTTCTCAGATTGTAATCGAGATCAGTGACCTAGACGACACCTAAATGAAAGATTTGAATGCAATTGATCTAGATATGAGATTGAATGCAATTAATCTATATTTTTGATATTTTCTATGCAATAAGAATGATAAAAATTGATATGAATCTATGCTAATATGAAATTGATATGCTATGAATGCTATTGAAAATTGATATGCTATGAATGCTATTGAAAATTGATATGCTATGAATGCAAAAATAAGATTGATCTCACAAAGATGTCGATTCGCAAGAGCTTTGATTCTTCAATTCCAATTCTCCAGCGTGATTGTGCAAAATATGAGATGAATTATGAAGAGCTGAGCCTTGTTTTTATAGAAATCCAAGGCTTTGGAGGTGCATGAGAAAAAGCCATAAATCACTCAAATAACTCAACTTGATTTTTGAGTTATTTTTAAATAAAGATAATTAAGTCACAAAAATCATGCAAAAGCACAGTTCAACTTGAATTAGAAGTTTAGATCAACTTTAAAACTCGAAAAGATGTTGAGTTTCAAAAAGCTAACAACTTGCATTGATTTTCCAATTTTGAGTTTAACTGGTCCTTGAATGTGCACATGGATAATTATGATTTAATAAATAAATAAAGTGATTTATTCTCAACTTAACTGCCTTTTGAAATAAAATAATTAATTTATGGGTTAATTAACTATTTTACCAAACTTTTATTAAAAATTATATTATTAAATAATGACAACATGCTTTAATTAATTAAATAAGAATTTAATCAATTATTCATAGGAATTTTGATTTATTGTCAAAATTAAATAATACAATTAATAATAGATATAATTAAATTTAATTAAACAATTAAGTGGAAAATATTAAATCTAATTAATTAAATATGCAAAATATTTAATTAATCAAATTTTAGGATAAATGTGATTTATTGCCAAATAATTATAAAATTAAAGATAATTATGATGATTAGGAATATTACTAGGAATATTCCCCGATGTAGAATTTAAGATAATCAATTATGATTCGATGATGTTTAGATGTGCCTTAGATTAGGACTTTGATGTCGATTTCATTCGAATTGAAGATGTAGGAGATTAATGAACTTATAGCCCATTTTTGGGATATTACACCAATATATATTTTGGTAGTTATAAAATAAAAACACACTTCACCAAGATAGTTTCAAATAGTTTCAGGGAGCATCAATGATTCGCCAAAGTTTTCCCAATAGTTTTAGGGAGCATCGATGATTCACCATTTGAGATTTTTTTTTTGTTTGAAAATAAAAAAATTTCGCCAATATATTTTTTTTCTTTCTAACTTTCACCACTTTTTTACACCTTTTCTGAAGGGGGGGTTTCTTAAAGATTACCCTGTACACCATCGCTTTGATGTTGATAGTCATTGTGTTTCTTTATATTAGAGATTACTTATTGTGATCCTTTGTGCTTGTTTTCATGTATTCATGATGAAAATGTAAACCTTGTTAACTTTCAAAACATGAAAACATCAAACCTGTTCTTTGAGGGCTCAATGTCAAAGATGCCTTTTATGTTGTGTTTAATGATAATGCTTGTCATTTGTTGTTTTAGTTTGCCTTATTTTGAAACATTGCATTTGTTTACTTCATGATATTGTAAAATACTATTTTGATCATTGCAGCTATGTATTGAAACACCTTGCTATCCTATACTTTGGAATGCTTTAATACATTGATGACTATTTGGAAAGTATTTGGTGGCACTAAAATACAAATAATTTGTCACTGTTTCTTTTCTCTATGATTGATTATAAATATCATGGTGTTTTATGGCACTTTCATTAATTGTATCATGGTCGTGCTCTACTACTATACTTAACCTTTAACATATCTCCAATGATTACAATGACTTGCACATGCTTGTACCTTATGGTTGTTCCATCTTCTTATTGTGATTGGTTTTGATATAAGGCATGATATGTCAATGTCTTCTTATTGTATTTATTCTATTAGGACTTCAAACTGAGTGACATTTCCTTTTCACATGAGCATAGAATTCAAAATTGCCTCTATAGAAGAAATTGTTCATCAATAGTAGATAGATGTGTTTTGCCCTATGATCTCATGATAATAGCCATATTCAATAACTCTATAACATGATGGTTGTTCCTTTTAAGAGAGATGGTTGTTCCATTGTTCTAAAAACTACACTTTGTTTTCCTTTTGACATGATAGCATTATATGTTAGAAACTTTGAGGTTCTCTTACCTTTTGTATGTCATGGCTTCACCTCTATGTAGCTAAATCTCACTCTGAAAATGATCTTCTTTTAGGAAACAATGAAAATCCTCTATGGGTTCATACTTATTGTGACTTCCCATGGCACACTATCATTGCTTGTACACTGTATTTTTCCAATTCTTTTAAATTGTCACTATCTTTGAAAATTAATGCCATATGTTGCTTACATTTGATTCAATTTCCATATTAATTACTCTCTTCAGTTGTATTAGTAACTTTTTCCTTAAGCATGTATGATGCAAACCTATATATAGATGGATGTTAATGCATTAATGCTCGATTGAATGCCTTAATGCAGCTCCCAGAGAAAGGTCATCTGGAAGCTTTAGAGGAAATAATTTTGGTTGTAATGACCCTCCTCCACTCTCTAAACTTATTCCTTATCTATGGTTTTTGGATCCCGCAGTGTCAACTTGGAACCAGAGGAGTAGTAGTTGCTTTGCATCATTTGGGTATACCACTCAATTACGTTGTCTCCAAAAAATTGTGACCATGATGCCTACATTTATGTTTCTCATCTCTTGTGTCCCAGGATCCCTTATGACCCTTTACAATCCCTAAGAATACATCTTAGAGGTCTTTAAATGTTGTAAAGGGTCATAAGAGGCTCCTAGGAGGGGCTAGATGAGCTTCCACCTTCATGTGGTTGGCCCTGTTAAGTAGAGAATGTTGAGCTATTCTTGAAACAAAGAGAAGCTCAATAATTTAAGGTCTCAGTCTACAAACAAATTAAATTAGACTTACTATCCAAATTGGACAAATTATTTTTGTTGTACATGGCACTTGGAGTCAAGTTTGTCTCTAAACATTGTGAGCTTTCCATATTCTTTAAGTGTTCTGTCACAACTTTATTTGTCAAAGATTAAATTAGAGATTAAGCATTTTCTCACAATTTTATTCGTACATTGATGAGAATCAATGATAGAGAGTTTTTAGATTTTGAGAAGACGTATATGTAGTGGAGGCTAGAAGGGATTTTTGAGGAGATTTTCTAGAGTGGCTATATACATATGAGGGTTTCCAGATTGAGTACCAGTGCAGAGATGATGATTCGGTAACCTATGTCTATAAAACCTTCACAAAAATCCCTTCTTTGGCCTCCACTCATATCTCTTCTCAGAATATAGAAACTTTGGATATTGTTTCTCATCCATGCATGAAATGTGCTAGTGATCGTATAAAATTACTTAAAACAAGTAAAGGGTGTTGGGATAGCCTCTAGATTACGAAGGGATATTCTATTCTGGTGCAAGAAGTGTTTTCAGATAGGGCATAAAGTTTCCCAATGCTCCAAGAAAACAATGTCCAAGGTTGCATCCTAGTGGATGGTTTGGATGATGGGCAGAGTGCTAGAAAGGTACTAGCCACACTAGAGGGCAGAGAAAAGAAAGGACTTGTTGGGTGTTGAGACAAGGTGGATGAGTGATTAAATGATCATCTGCATCAACATGGGAAGTTTGGCTTGGGTGTGGGTTGTATTTCAGGGGATAATCTTGGGGATTGGCAAAATGAGGCAGCCAAATTGGAGGATGGGTGGGAAACTATAAAAGGGAGAAAAAGGAAAAATGAGAGGAAATCTTTTGACATGATCCTTCGTTCTCAGAAAAAGGTTGGAGTTTAGAGAAAAATGTGGAGGTACTTTCTTTCTTTCTTTTGAAGCTTGTATGATTGATGTGGTTTTACCGAATATTTGGAGAGATAGCTCTCCTAAATGTAGCTATCGTTGGTTTGGGCTAGGTTCTAACCCGTTACGATTAATAAAATTGCCAATTACCATTAAAAAAAATAGTAAAGTAACATAACAAAATACACAATGATATATATTAATGTAAAGTAACACCTGAAGATAAATATCTAGACTAATCACTGAGTAGGATATCGTTGGTGATTACTCTAGATATTTATCTTCAGTGGGTTTTTTGAACATTCCATTATTAGTCAAAATTTCGATGACCTTTGGTCGAAACCCTCACAAAGATTGGTCTAAATATCGACCAATTTGTGTCAAAATTTGTCGTCGTGGGTTTGGCATCCTGGTCGAACGGTCTAAATATTTCGACCTAGTTTGGTCAAAAGTTTGACCTAATGAATTTCTAATAGTAGATGTGAATTTCGACCAAGATTCACATTTAAATTTCTATGTTAACAATGATATGTCAAAAATTTGACTCAAAAAATAGCGACCAAACCATTGGTCGATTATTCAACCAATTTTGGTAGAAAATTCAACCAATTCTTCGTCAAAAATAGGTGCCAATTGTACTAGTGTAAGTCTACTTCTCTTCTCAACTCATTCCTCAACCCATGTATATTATTGACCTTAACATAATGTACTTTGAATGCATTTGGGTCTGTAAGTAAGTTTCTGCACTCTTCTGCAGATCTTCATCTAATTTCTTTAGCTTTTCAATTGTCTCTATAGTGAAGGACTTGGTAGTGCAACATTTTTGTAAAGTGGTGATTATCTGTTGAATGCTATTTTCAATCTTATTAATGGTTTTAGATAATTTCACCTTATTTATTGCCACTTCTTGGTTGATTTTCTTTACAATTTTGAACTGTATCTTTGATTTGGCTCTCTCTTCTATTCTCTTTTCTGCATCAACATTCGAAGAGTTGATGTGCCTAATTAAAGTTGCAAGCTGGTCAATGATGGGAGTTGCCTCATCAACATTGACATTAGGTACAAAATCCATTAATATTTCTTACACATCTTCTAATACATATTTGTGCTTACTCTCTTGTCTCATCTTTTCTTGTGTTGCTTGCCTTGTGCACAATTCACCATATCTCCTTAGTGCTTTGGGGTTTAAGGTTCTCGGGTCACACATAGGTATTTCAATAACTTCATCTAAGGTGACTGGACCTTTACCATGTTTCTTCTTCTTTTTCTTCTCTTGTTTGCTGGATGTGGGTGATTTCCCATATGGAACTAGAGCTTTAGTTTCCAGATTTGATTTTGCTTGCTCGGTGTAGACACTTTCCTCCTTGTCTTTCCCCTTTACTATACCCTCTGTCTGAGGTACTTGGGCTTTTGGCCTTGTACCTATTGTAGAAACATCTACATTTTTCTCAATTTCTACTCCTTTATTTTTAGTCTCTTTTATTTTAGGATAATTTTTTCCTTGTTTTCTTCTTCACTCTACCCTTCGGTAGTGTCTATTTGTTGCTTGGGTGTGTTCTCCTCAGGTTGCTCTTGATTAGAGATTTCTATGGCTTGCACCAAAATAGGTAAGTTACCCAGTATATTTATTGGAGCTGCCTAAATAACTTTGTCTTCTTCCATGTTCTCGACAGTAGTAACAGTAACATCTTCAACATCTTTGGAATTGTCATCAGGATCTCCATCAGTGATATCTTCAATTGTCACTTCATCATTCTTGGTTATGACTAGCTGCTCGGGAGTATCTTGTTTCTCTTCTTCGGTATATCCAACATGATATAAATCTTTTACGTATGTTTCATCATCTGGCTGCTCAATGTCATATATATGTATTGGCTCTTTGGTTGGCCTATGTGTAGTAATATCTGCATCATCTAAGTGTACCCATTTTCCTTTTCCTTTTACATCTTGCTTGGGTATAACTACAAGTGCAGTTTGGTCTGCCTTAGCCTTTGACTTTAAATTTTTTGTCCACAAATTTTTACTATCTTTATCCACTTCTTCAAGTTTCCCTTGTAATATATTCAATGCTCTAACTTTAATAAAAAATCTATTGGCATATTGTTTTATCAAATCTCCAATTTCTGTAACAGATAAATTAGGCATTGCCAAAATTAATGAATGTCTCTCATCTTCTTCTCGGTATGCAAGGCATAAGTCCATCTTGATGATATCTTCTCATATATCTCTTTAGGAATATAACTTGATAATTCAACTAGTAACCTTCTAAATTTAATTATCATGTTGATTATTACTTCCTCTAGTTTTTCCTGATCCTCAGTTGACATATGTACATACTGATTCATTTTAGGGTTACGTGGTCTACCTATTTACTTTATGTTATTTACCATGTCATCTATTGATTTTCCTTTATTCATAACTATTTTAAATTGATTGTTATCATCTTCTTCATCAGAATCAATATCATCTTTGACTCTTATTAGCTTTCTCCTCTTCTTGGGTGGCTCGGTAGAGGCTTGTGTACCTCTCTTTTTCTTTTGGTAGATCTTTGTAGGTGTTGGCCTTGTGATTTTTGCAAGTCCACATTTTAAAGGTGGGAAAACACCTATAGAGGATCTTGTCCTCACTCATGTAGGAGTCTTGATCTATTTCCTTCACCGGTGCAGTCTGAATCTCTTTATCTGAATCAACATCTTCTTCACGTTCACTATTACCAATCAGTAGTTGTTCTTCGATTGCTTCTTCAACCAGCTTCTCTGCTTCTTCTTCATCATCACCAAATTTTTTAGCTAGAGTATCCATCATTTTATTTGATTTTCTGCTTACTTTTACTCCAACTAAATCTATTTTGATTCTTAACTTTGCTTCTTCATAGGTTTTGAACCTAGTTGCCTTCTTATCTTTAGGTTCTGTAAGTAATGCCTTGATTGACCTAGAAGCTCGGTCATTTTCAAGTTCATAGTCCATGGGTGGAAACCATGAAATCCTTGGTTCAACTACCTTTATCAAGGTGGTGTCAATGTCCACCAGAAAACATATATCATATTTGTGTTGTTCCACTAGCTGTGTAGATATCCTGCTTCTCTTGTGTATTTTTCTTTGAATTTCCAAAAGTAATCATCCATTAATGCTTCAAAATTCTATCCTAGACTCTTTATAAATTCACTGATTTGTATAATGACTGGTTTGTTAACATCCCATTGTACATTACCGACTGAGGGAAATGAATTTTGTAGATAGAAAAATATACATACAAGTAGTGACCCAAACTTACATGTGTTGGTCTTAGCAACACAAATAGACATATTTTCCTCCAGTTGCTTTAGTATCAGCTCGGTGAGGTCTAGTTGTAAACCCTTCTTTACAACCTTGTATACTATGTCGACTGCTCCACATGGGACACTGTTTGCTCTGCTAGATTAGATTATCTTGTAAGAAATGACATAATCTCCAAATCTAGTTTCAGGATCGATGATTGTATTTATCCTCATGCCTCTTCCATCCCATTTGGCTCCTGTTAGCTTCTCAATCTCAATTCTAAGTGGATGCCTTAGGGATTTTGCTTTATCACTTGTTGGATAACCAGTGACCATATGAATAACATCTTAAATTTTAGTTTTGACTAGTTCATCCAACCACATTTTTCCCTCATTTACTCAGCTGAGTACAACCCTAATCCACTCTTTCTTGAACTCCTTCAGGAAGTGAATGGTATTAGTCAAACCTTTGATCTCTAGGTGTGTGTGTTCATCCTTCAACTTTCTATCTTGGTATAACTCCTATTATGTGGATTGTAATTTGATATATCCTATTTAACTTATCTTGCAGTGAATGTAAAACCAGATGTCTTGAACCAACAAAACCATAGGCGGTATGCCCAAAAACACACCTTTTTCATCAACTTGTGATGTGACTCAGGGTGTAATTTATACTTGGTTCTTCGTAGGTTGCAAATTTGATTAGTGTGACCTTCTTGTTACTATCGCTCTTGGATTGTGCGGTCTTTAACGAGGATGCCATCATTTCAATAAATTAGGGCTTTGCAAAAATTGTAAGGAAATAACTCAGTTTACTTAGAACTTACTTGAATGGGTTTCAAATTGTTTGTGATCTTCTCAAATCATTGTAAAATGCTTGGAACTTCTTTGCTCAAATCTTGCTTGATTTGGTCTAGTTTTCTATTGTTCACTATGTGAAGAAATGAGTTGTCTCAACACTTATTTATACCCAAAAATCTTTTCCCTCACAAAGTTTTGAATTAAATGCTTCACCAACTACAAATTGGTTAATAATAAACATTCAGTTATCTCTTTTGAAACTTTATCCCGGTTAACACTAACATTGCTCAGTTGACTCTTCAACTTGGTTAACCTTAACACTTTCACCGACTAACAAATTTTCACTCCCGGTCATGCTTTTAATGACTATACACATTTCATGTTCATAACATATAACTACCTAGTGCATATTCTTTCATGTTGATTTGGTATTCAAGCATTAGATATAAGGAACTATTGTAAGATATAACTAATTAAAATTTAGTTCCCATACTTACATGATTCTCTTAGGTGGAGGTGGTGAAATCACCTAATCCAAAGGATGAGGTGTCATCGACTATTGTGCTTGTTCCTGCATTATCATATGTTGCTTTTCTCCACATTTGGTTCCTTATCATCATGATTCATTCAATGGTATTCTAATTTGCATCAATACTCAGTTTTGGTGCTCAGTCTCTACAGTCTTTACTTAAATGACCAGCCTTGTGACAATGCTGACATGTCATTCCAGAATTTGTCTAGTTTCTAGATTTTCCTCTCTAGTGTAATCTCATACAATTTGCTGCAGTATGACCATATCTACCACATGTGCAATTACAAGTGTTGTAATCCCAAGTGTAAGCATTACCTTGTCTTTTCAGTTGATATGTCTTGTTTTGTCATTTTGGTTTTTAGACTTGCTTCATCTTTGTCCTGCATTCTTGTGATATATGTCCATGCATGTTGCAAGTACGATAGTGTTTTTCCATGTAGTGTCTCTTAGGTGACTTATTTAGCTTTGATCTACACTCATGTGCTTGATGTCCATACTTGTTACAATTATAACAATAACCATCAAATTTAAGAGTAGATTTAGGAATACCTTTTTCTTTTCTTCTGCAAACATTTGATGTGTGACCCAGTTTTACACAGTGATAACATGAGAGCTTCTTTGGCCTTGGGTTTGCATAGGAATTCTTTTGCTTAGCTTGTTTTGATGACTCTCCCTACTCAGTGTAACCTAAACTACTAGTATTTTCTAGTCTTCTCTAATTGTTTAGGAATTCATCCATCCTTTTGGTACTTTCTTCATCTTTCTTTATCATCTCATTATGTCATTCTTGAATCTTCACTTCATTCTTCAGTTTTTAATTTTCTTCCCTCAACTCACCAATGTCTTCCAATTTTCTAGCAAACTCATTGTTTACTTAGTTGATTTCCTGACTCATGACAACCATCTGATTGGATATTTTAAACTGATGCTCGGTAAGTCTCAGTATTTCAGATTCATTTTCTTTCAATTTTTGAGTCATTTGTCTTCTATCTTCAATAGCCAAATTTCTTTCTTGTTCATCCTGTCTTGCATTATTCATGACATCAATCATTCTTATCATTTGACTCTCTTATCCAATTTGCAGTGCTTTTACTTGATTAGTAAGGTGTTGATTCTTTTCAAAAAGATCTTATATGGTTCCTTCAGATGGATTAGATATGCTTCCAGATCCTTCAGATAATTCTTCTATCTCTTCTTCATGATAATCACTTTCGTTGTGCCGAAATGTTAATTCCTTCTTTTTGATCAGTAACTCTCTCAGTTTTTCTCTTGCATCCTTAAGTTGTTCCATGAGAATCTACATCTCCAATCTCTGATTTTCAATTGTATTATCAAGCTTATAACTTTCTATCTCTAAGATCTTTTCTCTTTAGTGATTAAACTTCTTCAACAAGAGAACTAGCTCTGATACCAATTGTTGGGATTATGGAAAGGTGAGTTACTGAGAGGGGATGGGCGAATCAGTAACTCTAAATTTTTTTAACTCAGTCCTTGAAACAAAGTAATTCATTAACCAACTATAGTATTTATCGTCTCCATTCATTTAATAACATAACTAAAATGTAAATACTTCTAATCTAATCAAATAAGAAATCATGAAACTGCATACACAGAACACTAGTATTTTGGTATTGTAGAAACCCTTGTTAGAAGGTCAAAACTATGGTGGGGATGACACTCACAAATCTTCACTAACTGCAGTAATAAATTTTTCTGATTAAGACTACAATATTTGATCACTTTTGATGATCTTACCCTGTTAGGAGTAACAAAAATATATGTGAGGATCTACCTGGTTAAAGGATTTTAGCAACATAATTAAGCATACACTCGATTTAGAGATTTACAAAAAGATTGGTAGGTCTACTCTGTTAAGAGATTTTAAGTCTGTAGCAATGGTTAGAATGCAACTATGAAATTCATCTGTAGATAGCAACTAACTTTTCCCAATTTCAGATCTGATAAGTACTTAATTGTTATCACCTTATTGTGATAGATCTCTTCTCTGTATTATACTCAGTAGCCTTCTAATCTAATATTTGATTCAGTCCTTGAATACTCTGTCAATGCTTCAACTTCACAACCCTATCTGATCTTCAGATGACTGTATGTGTGGCTACTTTAAATTTGTGATCCTACTTGTCAAAATGACATTTTTACAATTCTTATAACAAAGGATTTTGACCGAATTAGGGTTATGACAACATCTTAGAAAACCTAAGATCAACAATCCAAATGAATAACCTAAACATCATTACATAGGGATCGTGAATCATTAAGTGATTGCATCTGCATTTAATCTTTACCTCGATCTTGGTGTTGGTGTAATTAAGCATTTACTAATTACACTTTACTTAAGTTTACTTAGGATAATGCATTTGCATATTAGTTGTCTTTGAGACACCTAGGAGTTTGCATTTCTTTTTAGCACATGCTTAGGAGAATCTCCACTTTAGGTGGTCATAGTTGTCTTCTCATACCTCTTTGTGTGTGAGATCCACGTTTAGTGATCTTATCACATTATCATCCTCTCATTGTTGCACATGTTGCACATACTTTCATGTACAATGGAGGATGATCCACCTTTGGTGGACATGTGATTCCACCATGCCTAGTTGTGATCTTATCACTTGCATATCTTCTAGTTATCTTGCATTGCCTATATATTGAGACATTTCTACATTGTATGTAATCAATCAATTATCCATCATTTGATCATTATTGAATTCTTCATTTGATCATATTGTCTTGTCTCTCTTGTTTGTGCTATCTCTTGAGCTTCTAGATCTTGGTTTCTATTATTTGCCTTAAGCAAATTCTTACATGGTATCAGAGCCAAATGAGTCTTCATTGCATAGCCATTAGAGAGTGATTGATTGCTTCAACTTTTAGAGAGCCATGAACCAAATTTGGGATTAGCATTTTGTGGGAGCGTTTTGAGCAAGATTGGACCTCGCCATTGCATCCGGGTGGCTATTTCCATAAATTTTGACTATAAATTTGCCTATATTAGGCAAAAGTCAAATCTAAGGCAAATTTTTTTTGCAAATCAGGGCCTCTAAGTCCCGATCTGCAAAATTGGGTAATTATTTTCCAATTTTATTTTAGATCTAGTATTTATTTCCATTTTCGTCAATATTGCAGATCTGCAATTATTTATTGTATTTTCAAATCTAAAATGTTTGGAGATATTTTTTATTTTTCTACAAAAAATTTGGCCTATATGGCCTTTGTCTTAGATAGAAATTACATTTAGACATAGCTCGGCCTATAACACACACATCAGCGGCAACGTCAGTAGACAAGCACCGACTGGAAAGGCAGCGCACAACCAAGCCCAAGCTCGTGCATAAGAGGTCTAACTTCTTTGTTTGATATATTGGTGCTTGGCATAGATAAAGGGCTTGGAAGCTCATCCCACATCAAATGTAGGACTAAAATCCTCCACCGGTAGTGCTTAGTCCGCCCAGCTCTGCTCGGAGCAGACCCCAGACCGCTGCCTCTCTTCCCAGTCCCTCCGCCTCTGCTACTTTCCACAGCTCCACTACGCAACCAAGCCCTCCATGGCCCTCCGCTGCCGCTCTAACATGTTGATCGATCGCTCTAACTGCTCCACCTCCGCTCTACTCTGCTCACAGTGGCACCTCCCCGAGTATCTTTACCCTTGACATTCTATGCCTAGCCAAACCTTGGCTCCGCCACTCCCAGTTTGACCATGATGCCAGTATCGTATCGTACCACCACGCGTGCAAGACCCCCACTGCTTATGCAGCAGACCATGCGGGTGGACACGCCAACAGGCCATGCGGGTGAACACACCCCAACAAATCACACAAAACCACATGGTAGGTGATAAAATTGGTATTTAAAAAAAAAATTACAATTTTTGAATTTTTTACTGGCTTAAAATTGATGCCTGTTTGGATGTCAAACTGGGCATTTTTCCTCTTATTATGACGGTCACCAAGATGTCAAATTTAGGGTACTAATTGCATCAGCATTTCCTGAAGTTAATTTTGACGGTTGTTTGAATGTCAAACTTGGGCAATTTTAAATTGCAATGATGGTCATTTGAACATCAAATTTAAGGCAGTAAAATGGTGACATCAGCATATTTCAAAAATTTATAGCCCTCACCATTTGTATTTTTGATTTGGCAGTTCGACTTTGGGAGGCCATAACTTGGTCATCCGGACTCCAAATTAGGTGCAATTTTTTTGTTTTTTTTTTGCTAAAATTTCCTGAACTTTTTAGTGGTGGTGTTCTTTTCTAGTTTTGGATCATGAATTTTGTAAAAATTGTAGTTTTTGGTGACTGTACCTATCTAATCCCTATTTTTGCAACTTCAGAGGCTTCATACGGGCTCATACAAACACATTTTCAGGTGCAATTTTTTTTGAAAGTGCATAATTTTTTGTCTACTTTCCAGATTTGGTATTAGTTTGGAGAAATATTGTGTAGACATAGTACTTTCAGAATATGGTCTATTTTGGCCTATTATGGCACTTGTAATTGATTAGATCTTTGAGGGATCTTGTGTCCTATCTTCTTGAGTTTGATATAGCTTCATATTTTCAGTTGTAAACATCAAAATCATAAGTCCACTTTGATCAATTTTGTCAAGTGGCAATTGTACAAGCACTAGTTATAAAGTGCCAAAATCATCATTTTTTTTAACTTTTTTTTTTTGGGGGGGGGGGGGTTCTTTGATTGAGTGAATTGGGGGGGTGTCTTGTGTGTTGGTGTCTCCTTTTCTTGTGCTCTTTTCATTTCTGCATCAAGGGTTCTATTGCAAAATTAACTCCACATAACTATGCTACATGGAAAGATAATGTATGGAGCAAGTTAATGGTTAAAGGTTTAAATCCTTATGTGGATGGTACACTTAAAAAACTTGCTGATGATGATACTACTGCAATACAAAATTGGTCAAGCAAAAATTATAAAGCATTAGGAGTCTTAAGAGAGAATATGTCTCAAGCTGTCATGTATCACATCAAAACCATAAAAGATGCTAAAGATGCTTGGGATAAACTTGAAGAATTGTTTGGTAAAGTGGATGAAGACATGGGATTCAAAATTGAGACTGATCTCCTCAAATTAGATCCTAGGAACTTTGACACAATTCAAGATTATCTCAATAAAGTCAATGACTATAGAGCACAACTTGATGATTGTGGTAATCCCATGAAGGATGCGAAGTTGGTTAGTCACTTGTTGAATCATCTTCCTCCTGAATATGTGGCTTTTTCTTCAAATTACAATACTCACAAGTTAACCATGGGTAGTGCCTTCACTAAGCCTTCATTTGAGTCATTTTTCTGAAATGTTGGTCTTAGAACAAACAAAATTGATGAGTATGGGGATTCTCAAGTCTTCAAAGTCTAAGGCATTGGTGGCTAATAATGGGAATCAAGGGAATCAAGATGGTAAAGGTTCCAACAAGAAGCAAAAGAAGTCGAAGGCCAAATCACAATCAGACACTCAACAATTTTCCTCCTCACAACAAGGAAAGTCTTCTCCCAACAACAACAACAACAAAAACAAGGGGGATAATTCTAAGAAGGAGAAGAAAATTTGTGCATATTGCAAGAAGCCAAATCATGATGAGCATCAATGCCACAAGAAACAAATAGATGAGTTGACAAACATAATCAAGAAGCATCACATTGATTTGCCAAATGCCTATAAGGGAAAGGATTCAACACCTTCCACTTCAAAAGGTAAAGGGAAAGCATTTGTGGCAAGTACAACTAATTCAAAGGAATGGATCTTTGATTCAGGTTCCACACATCATATGGGTGCCACAAAGGAGCAATTTTCTTCCTTAAAACCATCTATGGTACCTCACATCTATGTAGGAGATGATACTCAAGTGGAAGTTGAAGGAAAAGGGGAAGTTGAGATGGAAAATGGAGCTTTCAAAGATGTTCTCTATGTTCCAAATCTTAGCACAAATCTCCTTTCAATTTACCAAATCACTCACTATGGAGGTGGTAAGAAAGTTGAGTTCCTACCTGATTCAGTTGTCGTAAAAAATCTTAAGGATGATTCTACGGTGGCCATAGGAAAATAAAATCATGATACAAGGCTTTACTCATTTTCTCATTTTGTACATAAGACTCCTTCTCATGCCTTGTTGACGCACTCAAATTAACAAAGTAAACTTTGGCATGAAAGATTTGGACATCTCAACTATAGATATCTTCAACAGCTTAGTAGCAAAGATATGGTCAAAGGTTTACCTCAAGTCAAGTATTTAGAGGGTGTATGTTCAGGTTGTGAAATGGGCAAACATCCCAAAGAGAAGTTTGATAAAGGGAAGTCTTGGAGAGCAAAATTTGTTCTTGAGTTGGTTCATAGTGATGTAATGGGCCCATTTCTAGTGCCATCCTTTGGAAAGGCTCGTTAGGTACTCACCTTCATTGATGACTTTTCATGCTACACTTGGGTCTACTTTCTTGGTCACAAGAGTGAAGTGTTTGATAAATTTCTCACCTTCAAGGCTCATGTTGAGAAGCAATCAGGTAAAGCCATCAAGATTATTCGAACAGATAATGGAAGGGAATATGTGAACTTAAGGCTTATAGACTTTTGGACACTTGAGGGTATTGATCTTCAACATTCAGTTGCCTACACTCAATAGTAGAATGGTGTTGTAGAAAGGAAGAATAGGACCCTTAAGGAGATGGCCACTTGTATGATTCATGCTAAGTCTCTTGATCAAGCCTTTTGGGCTGAAGGTATATGTTGTGCCACTCACATACAAAATAGAACTCCTCATAAAGCCTTAGATGGAGTTACTCCTTTTGAGGCTTGGTGTGGAAGAAAACCAGTTGTGAAACACTTTAGAGTCTTTGGTTGTCCAGCTTGGGCACACATACCTCCACAAAAATGTAAGGCATTGGAACCACAAAGCAAGCCTTGCATATTTGTTGGTTATCTCGAGACTCTTAAGGCATACAAGCTTATGGATCCTGAGACACGTGAGATCTTATTTGAGAGGATTGTTCACTTTGAAGAGAACAGTCCTAGCTTGGATTCTTCAACTCCTCCTACTTCCTCCATTTTGGATAATGATAGTGATGATAGTGACTTGGAAGATGAAACTCCCTCAACCCTGACTCGCAGGCTTCCACCTTTGCAGGGTCAAGAGATAGTTGAGGACATTCCTTCATCATCTTCTTCTTCCACTAGACCTCATTGGAAACAACAAACACTTGATTCAGCAGGTTCACTTGTGGGGAATCCTTCAGACACTAGGAGGACAAGGTCACAACACAACTCATTTCCACATGCTTATATTGCAATTGCTTTTTATCCACAATCATTCAAGGAAGCTTCAGGGATTCCTGAGTGGGACAAAGCTATGGAGGATGAGTATAAATCTTTGATGAGAAATAATACTTGGGACTTAGTTCCTCTTCCTAAGGGAAGAAAGGTGGTTCGATGTAAGTGGATCTATCAGACCAAGTTTGCAGCAGATGGAAGTGTGGATAAGTATAAGGCAAGACTTGTTGCAAAAGGTTTCTCTCAGGTTCCTGGTATTGACTACACCGAGACCTTTGCACCTGTAGCCAAGATGAACTCCATTCATTTGACACTTGCTATTGCTGTAGCTCATGGTTGGGTTGTACATCAAATGGATGTCAAGAGTGCATTTCTACATGGGGATCTTCATGAGGAGATTTATATGGAGCAGCCACAGGGATTCATCCAGGATACTACTATGGTTTTCAGGTTAAGGAAGTCTATTTATGGCCTCAAACAGGCTCCTAGAGCTTGGTATGCCAAGATGGATTCCTTCCTTCTCTCAGCAGGATTCACCAGGTGTTATTCAGATTCGAATGTCTACATTCTTCAGTAGGATGACTCACACTTGATACTTGTGCTTTACGTTGATGACTTGATCATTATAGGGAGTACTTCATCCATCATTTCTAGTGTCAAGTCTTCTTTGTAGGACAAATTTTCTATGACAGACTTGGGTTTACTTCACTATTTTCTTAGTATTGAGATCACATAGTCCTCAGCAAGGATCACACTTTCTCAGCCCAAGTATGCTCTTGATTTACTTGCTCGATTTCACATGAGTGATTGCAAAGCTGCACTCACTCCATTTCTATCAGGTTTCAAGTTAGAGGCTAAGTGTTCTACACCACTTGTTGATGCTACATTGTATAGACAACTTGTTGGAAGTCTCATCTACTTGACACATACACGCCCTAACCTATCATTTGCAGTTGGCTTGGTTTCTCGGTTCATGCAAGAGCCACATGAGCTTCATTGGAAGGAAGCCAAGCGCATATTGCACTACATACAGGGTACACATACACATGGGATTCACTATGCAGTAGGTACAAGACTTCAGTTGGTTGGATATATAGACTTAGATTGGGCAGGCGATCTTGATGGTCGCAAGTCTACTTTAGGTTACATGTCTGGCCCCATTTGTTGGCAAAGTAAGAAGCGACATGCTATTGCTCTTTCTTCAACTAAGGCTGAGTATCGAGGGGCTGTTACTATAGTTACAAAGGCTATTTGGCTTTAGCATATCCCGAAGGAGTTTGGTTTCAGTATTCCACGACCTACAGTCATTCATTGTGATAATCAGGATGTTATAGAGATCTCTAGACATCTGGTCCAACATCAACGGACCAAACACATTGAGGTTCATATGCACTTCATTAGAGATTTGATATAGGAGCAGGTCATTGAGATGTAGTATTGTCCTACAGCAGAGCAGGTTGTAGACATCTTCACCAAACCCTTCACTGAGAGCAAGTTTCTTCAGTTGTGAGCTCTCTTGGGGCTACGGGATATTCCATCAGGGGGGGTCACATGAATTCTCTATTCTATCTTATGGGGGGGGGGATCTTTTCCTCATGTGAGGTCTTCTCTCTCATATTCTATTATTGTATTCATCTCTCTTTTTGTGGGAGGGTTTTTCCCACAAGGTTTTCCATCTTTCTCCGCTTTATGAGAGATTACATTATCTATTGCTCTTGCATATTGTGCATGGGTACCTAACATGGCCTAGTAGCCGGGACCCATCTTGCATTGTGAGCTTAAGTGCATTCTCCTAAGTTGCACTTAAGGGGGGGTGTTGGTGTAATTAAGTATTTACTAATTACACTTTACTTAAGTTTACTTAGGATAGTGCATTTGCATATTAGTTGTCTTTGAGACACCTAGGAGTTTGCATTTCTTTTTAGCTCATGGTTAGGATAATCTCCACTTTAGGTTGGTAATCAATCAATTATCCATCATTTGATCATTATTGAATTCTTCATTTGATCATATTGTCTTGTCTCTCTTATTTGTGCTATCTCTTGAGCTTCTAGATCTTGGTTTCTATTATTTGCCTTAGGAAAATTCTTACACTTGGTAAAACATTTTCTAGATCAGTGTGAACCATTTACCTTGTGTCATTACAAACTTCTATGTCATTTCCTAGTTTACTTGGTATACACTACATTCATCACTTGGTAATTTACTGACACTTGATATATATGAATTCATGCTCGGTTAAACTATGTTCGGTGCTCGGTAATCATCTGGCTTGATATGAGTACTTAGTCAAGACCGTGTCCAGTTAATATGATACTTTGCCTTATTCTCTGCTCGATATCTATTCTTAGTGTGTTGATCGATTAGCCTATTTGCTTTCTTTACCGACTGTATAGGTGAGACTAATGACAACATTTAACTAATGCATATGTTTGATGAAAATTAATTTTTTGTTAGAAATACTCAAAATGAGATATGCTGATAAGTTACCTTGAAATGTGATAGTTTATTGTGCTTTCACCCGATGACACCATATTAGCACGCGCACGGATTGTGTGTATATTTTATATTTTTTTTGATGTTCTTGATATGGTTGAGGGACAGAGTAATAGTTACTTTCTTGGGAGATCCACACGATCGAACTGATGCCCACCATTATCTGTTATATATTTATACATGCATGTACATGCTCCTCTTTTATGAAAGGATTTTAGGTATTGGGCATCAACTTCCATGAATTGCCAGGGTGAACATTCCCTATCACAATATTTCAATGGTAAGATAACGAAGATAACATATAGGTCCAATCCCAACCTAAGCCATTTATTGTCCTGAAATAGTGGACAAGTATCTTATTTACTACCCTTTGAATTTGTCAAGGCAACACCATTCATGAACCCTTCCTTTGAGTTTGATTTTGTATTTTGATTTAGTCAGTTTTTGTCTAGTTGCATGTCATGTGGTTTGATGCGGTTTTGGTGTTAAAATGGTTTGAGGAATTAATTAAATGAGATTAAATAATTTACCTTATGATACATTCAAATATTAAATATAAAGTTAGTTAATTAATGATAATTAATTAGTCACCTATGTTTAATAAATAATTTAATTTGAGTAAAAAATAAATAAAAAAATTTATATTGCATATCATAGGATCAAAAATTAAGGTACATCAGAGTATTGAGAGATTACATATTGCTGGTAAAACCATTAAGGCCAGCCCATACTATAAAATGAGAGTTATAATCAAAATGAGATCCCCTATTCTAATACTATAATAAAAAAAAAACCACAACAGCTAATAGATCAACTTGAACTTTCTTCATGCTCTGCATCAAACTCATTGGAGTCCGGGGATACTGAGTTGTAACCTATGATCTCATAGGCTCTGAGAGGAGGAGGAACTTCTAGAACAACCACTCTTCCTTCTATAGGGATTTCCTGATTAGCCTTCTTAACTTGTTCAATAAGCTCAGCGAGTTTCTCATCAAATATAGCCCCAGGTTTCATGGATGTGTAACCATGAGCAATCTCTCTCTTGTCTATGGTAGCTTTCCCTTCTCTCAAGATCTGTAAGAATTTCCTCTCCTTCAACTTGATGACAACTGTGACCTGCAGTGAAACATCATGATATATGAGTCTCATTATAGACTCAATAAGATTCCTATTTTTTCCAGCCAAAACATCATTATTATGAGCCTTCCAAATAGTCCACAGAATAATAGAAGAAAGGATAGACTAAAAGACATTTTAAGATTTGTTGTTGTTGATGCTTCCAGAAATAATATTCCATTTGCTAAAATGATTGTTATATGAAAGACCAAACAAATTCCAGACTTCAACAACAAAGAGACACTAAAAGAAGACATGGAACACAGATTCAAGAAGCTTGCAAACACTCCAGAGATTCTGACCCCCCCTGGCTTCCTAAAAGGGAGTTTATGCAGGAGGAGTCTCCAAAGGAAATAGGTGATTTTGGGTTCAATGGGTTTGGTCCATAGTGAGCTGAAATGCTTGTTCCAGTCAGAAACGAGAGAGTCAAGGTGCGATTTTTGGTTAGCATGGGAGGCAATATTCGTGGAGTGGGTGAGGAGGCAGTAGAGGTATCTAGATTTGATATGAGGCAGCAGGGAGTTGTCTGGCCATCTCAGCTGAAATGAACAACTATCAGGATTACAACACTTGTTCACTGGTTCCAAGGTGTTGAGGGCTGAATAAAGGATGCCATATGTTCTGCTCTAAGAGTTCAGGATGCCAAATGCCGAAGCTAGCTCTTCCCAAGGGATCAATCTACTCAAAAATAATAATTGAGAAATTTAATTATTATTATTAAATAAAAATTGACATTTAAATGCATAAAGAAATTAAGTGATATTTAATTGGAGTTGCATATCATTATTAATTAAAATTAATCATGCACTTTTGAATACATAAATTATGATGAAAACAATGTTGAGCTCGAATTAGGTCAATTGTACAACTTTACCATATTTGAGTTAAGTGATATATAATTTGAATTACATATTTTATTAATTATATAATAATAAATCATGCAACTTAAAAAGCACTTTTAAATGAAAATCAGAACCTAACATTTTAAAATCAAGTTGAGTTAAAGTGACTTAAGTTGAGGAAAAATTAAATAATAATTCTTTTGATTAATTAAAGTTGATAAAAATAATGTTGGAGTTGAGTTCTTATTTCTGGGATTTAGAATTAACTATTTTATTATTTTTATCAGTTGAGTTATATTTCTGATTAGGAGTTGCATGTTTTAGTTTTGATTTTTAGGTTTTCTATAGTAGAATGTCTCTTGGTCATTATTGCACACACAAATTTTAGGAATTATATGTTTTGGCTCTAGCTTTGGAATTGAATGAATTTTTGAAAGATAGTATTTTTGGGTTGAGATTGGTCTTCATTGTTTCATAGCATCAATGGATTAATGTGGGGTTTTGAAATCCCTTTGCATTTTTTTTCAAAAAATTCTTTACATCATGTTTGCCAGTTGTTGAACGTTTTTGGATCGATTGTTTCATAGTTTTCATTGTTTGATGTTTTGAATTTGAAAGACTTTTTGAATTTTGTTGTGTGAGGAGAAACTCTTGTTTATGTTAATAGCTATTAAACCCTAGATCTTTAGTTGGGAATATATCTTTTCGGAAAAGATTAAATGAAATATATATATATATATATATATATATATATATATATATATATATATATATATATATATATGAGCATAATCTTTTTATATTTAATTAAAAGAAAATAGGAAAGATATATTTGCTTGCATGTTATTTAAGGAAGATATATCCAGTTGCATGTTATTTAGAAAAGATATATTCACTTGCATGTTATTTAATGAAGATATATTTAGTTACATGTTATTTAGAAAAGATATATTCACATGCATGTTATTTAAGGAAGATATATTTTGTTGCATGTTATTTAGAAAAGATATATTCACTTGCATGTTATTTTATGAAGATATATTCAGTTGCATTTTACTTGAGAAAGATATATTAAGTTGCATGTTATTTAGGAAATATATATTTAGTTGCATGTTATTTATGAAAGAAATATTCAGTTATACATGTTATTTAAGGAAGATATATTCAGTTGCATGTGATTTAGGAAAGATATATTCAGTTGCATGTTACTTAAGAACGATATATTCAGTTGCATGTTACTTAAGAAAGATATATTTAGTTGCATGTTACTTGAGGAAGATATATTTAGTTGCATGTTATTTAGGGAAGATATATTTAGTTGCATGTTATTTAGAAAATATATATTCATTTGTATGTTATTTAGGAAGGATATATTCAGTTGCATGTTATTTAAGAAAAATATTCTTTTTAGAATTTGCATGCAACTGTATTCTATGTTTAGAAAAAAATTAATTTAAAAAATATATATTATTTTCGAAATTCGCATGCAGTAGTATTCTATTTTTAGAAAAAAATTATTTAAAAATATATATTCTTTTTAGAATTTGCACGCAATAGTGTTCTATTATTAGAATTTTTATTTTCAGAATTTTTTTTAAAAAAAATAATTCTTTTTAGAAATTGCATGCAACAATATTCTATTTTCAGAAATTTTATTTTTAGAAAGAAAAAAAAATAATATAAATAATAATAATTTTAATTAATTGGAGTTAAAATATTGATGTGTTTATTATTGGAGTTATTGGTTGTTGTGTTTGATTGTCGGTATGGGTAGCATTAAGTAGACTAATAGGAATTATTACTAGAGGCTTGGGTTTGGTTTTTCTATTGATGTCTATATGCTTATTTGTCTATGTGACACATGCATTTTCAGTATTTTATGATGTTGACTTGGTCATGATTATTTTACCTAACTTTATTTCATAAACTCATGATTCTCGTATGTTTCTATATGATGTTATGATTTGAGGACCAGTATGGATTTATGATGTCATAGTTTGAGGACCAGTGTGCGTTCCTATTGTAATAAGGAATTGATTAAGGATCATTATTATCAAATTTTAAATTTATGATTTTGAGAGTTAGTTGTTCCTTATATGCTTTGTGGAACTGAGATTTATTTATGATTTATGAGCATAGGTATGTTATCTTAAGTGTATAAATGAGGAGTAGCTTGTAGTGGGGGTTGGGGCCCTAAGAGACTGCCAGGGTAACTTATTGTAAGTTGACTAAATAAGTGATAACTTAATGAATTTATTAGGATATAAATATTAATAAGATAATTGTGTGCCTCACCCATGCCTTGAGTGCTTGTATAGGCTAGGATGGGAGTAGGAGAAGATGCTTGATTGAGGTCTTTCATAGTTAGTACCCTTGCCTATATGAGAGGTTACTGATGTCGCATATGGTCACTTGAAAGCCAAGGTCTAGAGGGGTTGTCATGATGAAACTCAAGGGCTAGATGTATGTGATGACACATCCTTGTATGCATCTTAGGTTTCTTCCATGTGTTAGTTGCCTCTAGATTAGTATGTACTACCTTTACAATTCTGGTGTACCTTTTGAGATAGAGAGCTTGCAAAATCCCTTTATTGGTCTTGTTGTTGTGGTTGATTTGGTGTTTGATATCCAAGTGGAGTTTGTTGTTATCTCCTCAGCATGATGGGAGTGGACCTTTGGTTTCATGAGGTTGGGTGGAAGGGATTCTTTTACTATTAAAATTCTAACATTTGTGATGGTGTTGGATGATCCTTGTTATTACCTTCTTCTTTTTCTTCATTGGAGGCTTGTTAATAATTATTTTATGATGTTTATATTTGTATCTTGTATCATTTTATCAAATGTGAGATCTATCAAGATGTTGTATATGTACTTTATATATAATTTTTTATTAATACCCTATGAATTGTGCAATGGATGATGGTTCATTATGTACCTATATTGTATTGGTTGTACCTATGTTTTCATGTATATGATGATCTACTTGTTATTCATTTGTATTATGTGGAGATTATATATTATTTATTGTACTTAGTAGATTAATTAAACTTACGTAACTCTACATCATGGAACCCTTTAGATTTGTAATTAGTGATTGAGTTACATTTATGAGTATGTATTGGCTTATGTTTTTTATTAAGGTAACAAAAAGTTTTCAAGGGACCTCGAAACCCTTTAACAAAGAAAACACTTAAGATAGAAGATTAAAAGCTCCCAAATCGAAACAGACCAACCAAAACAAAAGGCAAGAAACCCTTACTCCAAACCAAGAACATTGTGAAAATAAAACATTGAGAATCAACAGTCCAAATGAGATAGCAACAAACGTTATCCATTAGTCCCCTTCTTGTGGGATCGAAGGGTCATGTCAAAAGAAGAGGAGGATCTCTTTGATTGTTTACCTTTAATAGTGATCCAACCATCTTCAAATCTTGCAACCTCATCCTGCTGGCACAATGAAATCAAGACAGAAGATCCAACACCCAACAAAGGTGTTGGACCTGCCAGTAGGACTTCCAGAACAAAGCCAAAATTGGTCCAAACAAGTGGGATAGGAGCTCCAAAACCCTTATCAACCAAATCGCCAACAGAGCCGGAAGAAGCAACAACTATAGAATCACCAGCAGAGAGTCTGTCATCAACCAACAAAAGAAGAGTAGGTCCATGATTAATAGGATGATTATAACCAACATCATCAACAATCCCAATAGGATCAACAAGAGGCAAAATAGTGCACAAACTTTCTACCTCTACAAGAGGCACTTGAGATCCCAAAACAGGAGCGGACTCCTTCAAAACCTAAGAGGAATTTTTCATAATTGTATAATGTTGGATGGAAGCACCCTTCCACCCAGTATGAGAGAATTTCTTCTTTTTAAAATCAGTGTTGCAATGAGTAGCAGTATGAACCATCTTAAAACATTTTATGCACCTAAAAGGGATACCCTCATAGTCTAGTTGTTGAGTCTAAGATCCCTAGGATGATTCAATTTTAATTTTAGCTGGAAGACCTAGTGTGGTATCAATATCTACCAAAATGTGGGGGAGGATAGAATGGTAAATATTAGAAGAGTCATGATCCACTATCAAGGACTACCCAAAATCCTCCCCCACTTCCTCAAGGACGGAATCGTGCCAAAGATGAAGGGGGAGATAAGGGAGCCCAACCCAAATAGGTATCTTGTTGAAGACTTCAGTGGAAGGATTGAAATCTAGGTGCCAAGGTTTAACCATAAGAAAAACTTTCTCCTCCTCCCAACTGAAGAAATTTTCACACAAGATCTTAGATCTATCCTTAGCTCTATCAAATTTGGCAACAAAGAATCCTTTAGTTAAAGGAAAAAAAATGAACATTAAATGTTTTATTGGTTCCCATCTTTGGGACACCCAATCATGCAGTTGGGGGAGACTGGGCCCGAATCCCCGAAAATGGCATATCAGAGCATGATCCTTAAAGACCTCAGATCTATTTTCCAAGTTTCCTTTAGCAAGAGCAGAGAGCTTGACAGAAATAGAACCACTTACAGGAATCAGAGTAATGGAAGTCGCACTACCAAAATAAACCCTAGGCCTAGTTAGAGCTTTGGTAGTAGTCTTAGCGTAAGAGCCCACCACGATTTGATTTATAGCAGAGGTGAAGGTAGATGACCTGGAGGCAACAACAACAACCTTAGGGGAAACTAGACCAATAGTTGGAGAAAACAAGTGAGCCCGGAATAACACCCACATACGGTCCACTCCCACACATAGGCACAATAAGAGAATAGGTTGACGAGGCAGCTTGAGTAGACCGTGAACGCCCATTCTTGTCTACAAGCACAGGAACCCTGGCGTTTGAAATGCTTGGCTGGGAAACGTCATTCGCGTCTGCAACCGTAGACATACTTTCAAGAATGTTATGTTATGGCTTATGTTATATTTCTTTCGCATTCTTATTCATTTTTTTTTGTAAAATCTTAAGAAAAAATTTATTTTGTAAACATAATAACATGTTTTAGGTTATTTTCTCCTAGGGTCCTTAGCTAGGTGTTGCTCTCTCTCTCTCTCTCACACACACACACACACACACACACACCCCATACGGGTTATGTAGAACTAAATGCACAAGTTGTAGTTTTAAAGAACCCGCATAGGTTATAATGAAATATGAACTCTCTCTCTCTCTCTCTCTCTCTCTCTCTCTCTCTCTCTCTCTCTCTCTTATAGTTATACATAACCCATATGGGTTATGTAGAACTAAATGCACAAGCTTTAGTTCTAAAGAACCCACACAGGTTATGATGAAATATGAACTCTCTCTCTCTCTCTCTCTACATAACCCACATGCGGTTTATGTAGAACTAAATGCTTGCATAATTTTTAGTCTATAGAACCCGCACACATTATGAGGAAATATGAATGTAAACCTTTTTAGCTCAATGGAACACATGTGTGTTCCATTAAGCTAAATATATTAATCCCAATGACCAAAAAAATAGCATTACAACTTGTTCCAATGTCCCACTGCTATTTTTCATGTCTTTTTGTGATAATATTTGACAGGTTTTCATATTTTTTGTCACATTTGATTTCAAATGATTTATTTCTCTTATTTCTTAGATTGTTCTTGAAGTTTTTTTAGTGTTATTACTTTAGATTATAACAAAATGATGATAATTTGTTATTTTTTTGTTAAGGTTTTAAAAAAATCTTATAGTTCTTCATAACTCGCACTGGTTATGAGGAGCTATAAAATTATTTAATTATTTTTTTAGCCTTGACATGGCTCAGTTTTTCCAAGCCTAAATGTTTTGAATTACAAATGACCCGCATGAGTTTTGTAAAATTTTGAGTTTTTTCTTTCACGTGGCCACTTTGTTTGACCAACAACTTGGTGCACTTACCCAACTACTACAAATAATAATAAAAATAAACAATTTTTTAACATTTTATAATTTAGTTTTATAAATTAATTTTCTAAGATTTTATTAATCTTTTTAACATTTTTTTAATAAAAATCTATTTTTTAGAATTAAAAATTACAAAAAATGGAAAACTATCTAAAATAATTAAGTAATATAATTTACAATCATAAATAAACAAAAAAAGGATGAAATGTGTGCACCTAGTATCAACGATGGTCGGAGGGAGGTCAAAAATTATGAAAAGGCGATGATGTCATCCTTTGGTTGTCACAGGGTTCACTCCAACGGTCGGGGTCTAGTAACAATGAATAGTAAAACAATGAAAATGACAACTCTCCATTGAAAATTTATTAAAGAACTGACTAGTAGGGTGTTCGCACGAAGACCCCTAAGTAGGGGTGTTCGTGCAAAGTGAGGTCTTCGTGTGAAGACCCCCACATAGGGGTCTTTTTGCAAAGTGGTTTTACCCCTTTAGGCAAAGACCCCCATTCACACAAAGGGGTCTAAAATGAATTTTTTTTTTAACACCCGATTTTTCTTCATGCCCAAAAGTGGGACATAGTTTTGTGATATCACCCAGGATGAAGTGGTATAATCATCTAGTTTCTTATTCTTATTGGATCTCAAGGTCTCTTCCACTTCCTCAACAAAATGCAGAGCCTTCAGATTATTTTCACTTCCTTGGGTCTCCTTCTCATCTAATTTTTGCTGGTGTTGATTCCTGGACTTTTAGAACTTACAAACATTACTTAAATGATTGAATTTATCTTAGATATGGAAAAATGTTGAAACATTCTCATATTCCAAAGGTTGATCGCATGATCCAAAACTAGACTGAAGGGTAACAAAGGAAAGAAGAATCGAGTTAACCAAAACATTAAAATAAATCTTCGCAAAGGGGAGTTATGATCTTTGTTGTGATATTTTATCCACTTCTAGGAGAGTGCCAAAAGAATCTACAATGCCTCTAAAAGCATTAAATTTCAAAAATTCCAAAGGGAGACCTAGAAGGTGAATGTAGGTAGGGCCCACTGCCTCCATATCTTTATTAGCATCAAAGCTAGGCTTCTATTTATAGAGAGATATAATATTTTGTGATTGCTACTATAGGTCCAAGGACCACTCGTGATGACATAAACCAAATCTTCCTTATTAACAAAACTAAAGAGAAATAGGCTATTTGACATAACATTGATTTTTACACTGCCTTTCACTTTCCACTAGGTAGAAACCTATTTCCTTAACTCATTAATAAAAGGATGAAATGAAAGGAACTCACCAACCAAAGAAAGATCCAACTCCACCGTTGTCTCTTTTAAAATCTCATCAGGAACTTGAACAATAGTCTTGATGACCTTGCAAGAATAATTGTACGAATTCTTAGAGGCAAAGTTGCCCATCTTGAGCAAGTTGACACCTAGTAGCTTATCCACAAAGGATAAAGGAGTCTCCCTCTAAAGGAAGTAATTGAAGGAAGCGATAGGACAATTAGGAATATGATGTCCTTCAAGACCCAAGGCACAACATAGATTTGCAAGTGGGTTCCCTGAACTAGAAATGAGAGTGGGATCCACCTCCTTGGGATGAGGAGAAGATGGAGAATCCCACACTGGGTCCCCATCTAAAGATCCCATTAGAGATCCTACATAAAGCATTCAATAATTGAGTAGTGAACAAAACCCTAGCAAAACAACATAGCAATGTTTTCTTCTTTTTCTGGAGATGTTGAGATGTGTATGTTTATTTTTCTTTCAACATCTATAGTTAGTGAAGATAATATAGAACATTTGTACACTTAGTCTAAATGCATCTAATACACTGAATCTTGTGATATCTTGTTCTTAGCCTAAGTATATCTAAAGACTAAGATAAAAATGTTAGGAATCATAATAAACTAGATCTAAAAATATATATCATTATTCTATTATGTAAAAGAATAATAATATTTTTTTATCTACGAAAAACTAATTATGTAGATAAGCATAGTTTAAAGTGAATGGTCTCAATATTCCAAAAGGATGAGAGGAATATGTTATAATAAATCAAAGTTAGAATGAGAATGAAATCTCTATAGATCAATGAGCCAAATTTGTATAAAAGGATATTATGATATGAAATAGAAAGGAAATAAATCTCTATATAATACAAAGTTGAAAGATCATGGAAACTAGATGACCATGTAAAGGAAGAATGGAGTTGCTAGGAGAATTATAGAAATGGTTCAATTGGTTCATTTTCCTTAATGATCTTTTCCTAACTGAACTAATGAGGCATCTGGAGGCCGGATTTACCTAGAAGGGGGTTATGAATTGCAAGAGAATTTCAAGTTACCTAGAAGGGGGTTATGAATTGCAAGAGAATTTCAAGTTAGTGTTCTAGCTTTCAATTCATAATGAGACAAGTGAGCAAATCCATCCCGACTATGATTAAAGGATCTCTTGCTTGAAACAAAAATTACCTCCATAAACCACTCCAAATTAATAAGGTTCTCCCAAGGGAAAAATTAGAAACGTACATAGAGTAGCTGTGACAATAAGATCCAAAAGCCACCAAGAGATGCATAGAATATTAATGAATTGTCAAAAACAAAAAAAAAGGAGATAGCTCATGTAAATGCAAATAGCCTATCGTCAGACTTCGGGTGCACAAAGATTTGGTTTTGACTGTTATTTATTTGAAGATCAATGTTTTGGATATTTTTTTATGTTTTCATTTTTTAACACAATCTCATTTTTTTAATATGAACATTTCAGATCATACTAGGAAACAATCAAGATTTAAATTATGCTAGAAAATTCAATCGATTGTGTTATAAGAGAACTCAGATAGAAAATATGTTCTGACCTATTGGTGCTAAAAAAAAATATACAATCCAATAGAAAATCTGTACACTTCAACAAAATAAACTGTGGAAAATTCGTCTTAATTGTAAGACTTGTACTATTTTATCTGCTGGGAGGAAAGATATTTTTAACATAAAAGTATTCGATAGAAATAGAGTCTACCAGAGGCAACCACAATTCACACTTCTATTGCAAGTCATCATTCCATTGCAGTGTACAACAAACATAGTGTCATTTCACTAAGTATTTGTGTAACAATAAAGTATGGTGAAAATTGATGGACCTGTCTTGCTTAATAACTTCAAAGAAAATCTGTTGAAAAAAGGTATTATTCCAAAACAAAAATATATTACATTTTCAATAGTGGAGGAGCCATTATTTGTGTAGAGTACAATGAATGGAACTCTGAGTCATTGAATAGATGGGTACATCAAAGCTGTTTTCCTTCCCCCTCTCAATAGTATTTCATAAAATAATGAAACGCTATCTTGGAGACAGATTGTGTAGATTTTTATGGAAATTTGGAAAAGTGATTTTTTTATGAAATTTTCAAGATGAATTCTTTATGATGGGAAAGGTTTGTGGTAAAAAAAAACAAAAAAAAAATCTGCATAAAAATGACTATATTTTTTTCAGATTTATAAAACAAATTTCAATATTTTAGTTTTACAGTACATTCTGTCCGAAGATAACCCGGGAGAAGTTGTAAAGAAAAGAATTTTGTCCTGGCCATTTTAATGGTCATCACAATAGTCATGGAAGATTGGACACGTCAAGGTACATACAACTGGTCACTATACATCAAAACAGTAAGTTTTAATTATAATTGCGCTCACTGTCTGAATAGACATTTCTTTGTTTCACATGGCCGCTGTCGGTAGACGGATGATTACTTGTGCGGAAAGTTGTCTCGAGTACAGATATTTTTCTTCATCATAAATTATGGACTTTGATCTGAAAGAGAAGTTAATTTTTACCTAGATTGACATTGTAGACGAAAACGACGAATGAAGTTTCTGACAGACTGTAAAACTCTAATCTCCCTTTTCAGCGTGAATTTAGTTCTGTTCTCTGGTGCAGCGACTTTTGGTGCAGTGGACATTTAAGCATGTGTTATTTAGTGTGGCTATTCAAGCTCCTCATGTTCTATGACATAATCTTCATGACCAACAATCAATCTAGAACGACCCAACCTTGGTTTGCTTGGTACCATTCCTTATTAAAGTGGCCAACTTTATTTCTTCTTTTCTTTTCAAGTATCAAAGAACCCATCAATGGTTCTATTTTTTCCACTTGCCACATCCTTGGCCACTTCTCTTTCTCCAAATTCCTTATGTGATAGCCTTCCTTGAGCCACTTCAATTCATTCTCCACGTCATATTTTCCCTTCCTTTTCTATTTCTCTCCTATATTATTCCATTCCATCTTAGATTCGTCCCCATAAAATTGGATCCTCATTTTAGATGAGAGAGTTGAGGAAAACCTTAATGGGAAAGGTTATCCTTGAGGTTTTTAGGACCTTGAGCCTTAGCAATATTTTTTGTTTTTGGGGTAGTCTTTAGGATGAGATCTAGGGGATCATTGTGTTCCTTGTTTCCTAAGTTTTCCTAAGAAGGACATGACCCAACAATAGTAGAAGTTACAGTGGAGCTCTCTCGGGCCAGTAAAATAGCCACATCAAAAGAGGTATCGAAGACTGGAGGCAAACTTTCATTATCTTTTGAAATGTTGAGATCTACAATCACCTTATTCACCATCACCCCTTCTTGGTTTTCGAAAGACATTTTCTATTGTATTTTAGCATCACTATTTATCTTAGGAACTAAGCCTTTGTTAGCTTGTTGATTGTCATTTTTATGATTCATATCTATCTCATTTGGGTTAATTTGAGGAGGCAAAGGAGAGTTCTCCTTCTTTTCCAATATTCTTTATAGTACCTTATCCTTCCTTAGAGGTTGAAGTAGTATAATCATCTAAGTTCTTATTCTTACTAGATCTTAACTTCTCTTCCACTTCCTCAACCAAATGTGGGCCTTTAGATTACTTTCACTTCCTTAGGTCTCCCTCTCATCTAACTTTTGTTGGCGTCAATTCCTGGATTTCTAGAACTTACAAACATTACTTAAATTACTGAATTTATTGTAGATATATAAAAGTATTGAAACATTCTCATATTCCAAAGGTTGATTGCATGACCCAAAACTAGACTAAAGGGTAATAAAGGAAGGAAGGATATAATTGATTAGGACATTAACATAAATATTTGGAAAGAGGAGTTAAGATCTCTGCTATGATAATTTACCACTACCAGAAGAGCACCAAGAGATTCTGCAATGCCTCTAAAACTTTAAATTTCCAGAATTCCAAAGGGAGACCTAGAAGGTGAATGTAGGTAGGGGTCACAAACTCTAGGTCTTTATGAGCATCAAAGCTAGGCTTCTATTTACATAAAGATAGAATATTTCAAAATTGCTACCATAGGTCCAAGGACCACTCGTGATGACATAAACTGGATCTTCCTTATTAAAAAAACTAAAGAAAAATAGGTTATTTGACATAGCATTGATTGATGAGCTCAAGGGGCTTTCTAATGAATGGTTCATAAGGAAAAACACTTGATGAAGGTTTCTCAAATAGGGTTACAAGTAAAGTGAGTTTAATCATGGAGGAAACTTAGTAGTAAACTGTGCTCGAGCTAGAGTAGTACTGGGATGGGTGACCTCCTAGGAAGTCTCGATGCTTCACCTCTGTGAGCATCACCTAGATGCAATGAGTGCTAAGTGTTCCATTCATTCTCATGAGAGATGGGTTCATGTGAACCACTACTCATGAAACATAGGTCAACGAGTTTGACTCAAAAAACTACCCATTTAAATCCTAATATAAATATCACAATTTGACTTGCTGTGAAAAATATCTCCTACTTATCAATAGCATTAATTTTTACACCACCTTTCACTTTCTACTCGGTAGAAACCCATTTCCTTAACTAGTCAATAAAAGGATGAAATGAAAGGAACTTACCGACCAAAGAAAGATCCAACTCCACCATTGTCTATTTCAAAATATCATGAGGAACCTGAACAGTAGTCCTGATGACCTTGCAAGAAGAACTGTATGCATTCTCAGAAGCAAAGTTGCTCATCTTAAGTAGGCTGACACCTAGTAGCTTATCCACATAGGATGAAGGAGTCTCCTCCTAAAGGAAGGAGTCCAAGAAAGAGACATGATAGCTAGGAATATGATGTCCTTCAAGACCTGAGGCAAGGTGTACATTTGCAAGTTGAATCCTCGAACTAGAAATGAGAGTGGGATCCACCTTCTTGGGGTGAGGAGAAGATGGAGAATCTCGCACTAGGTCCCCATCCAAAGATCCAATTCAGGATCTTGTAAAAAGCATTCAATAATAGAGTAGTGAACAAAACCCTAGCAGAGCAATAGAGCAACGTTTTATTCTTTTTCTGGAGATGTTGAGATGTGTGTGTTTGTTTTTCTTTCAACGTCTATAATTAGTCAAAATAATAGAGAAAATTTGTACACTTAGTCTAAATGAATCTAATACACATAATTATGTGATATCTTGTTCTTAGCCTAAGTGTATCTAAGACTAAGATTAAAACATTAGAAATAATAATAAACTAGATCTAAAAATCTATATTATTATTCTATTGTGCAAAATAATAATAATATATTTTTTGTCCATGAAAAACTATTCTAAGTGTAAATAAGCATAGTGAAGTGAATGGTCTCAATATTCCAAAAGGATGAGAGGATTATGTTATAATAAATCAAACTTAAAATGAGAATCAAAGCTCTATAGATCAATGAGCCAAAATTCGTATTAAATGAGAATGTGATTTGAAATAGAAAGGAACTAAATCTTTATATAATACAATGTTGAAAGATCATGGGAACTAGATAGTTGTCATGTACAAAGGAAGAATGGAGTTACTAGGAGAATTATAGAAATGGTTCATAATGAGACAAGTGAGCAAATCCATCCCAACTATAATTAAAGGATCTCTTGGTTGATATAGAAATTACCTCCATAAACCACTCCCAATTAATAAGGTTCTCACAAGGGAAAAATGAGAAACTTAAACAGAACAAATACCCTTAAAGTGTGCCATTAATGAGAGTAATTGTGACAATAAGATCCAAAAGCCACCAAGAGATGTATAAAGATGTGTAAAATATTAATGAATTGTCAAAAACAAAAACAAAAAAGGAGATAGCTCATGTAAATGCAAATAGCCTATCGTCAGACTCCGGGTGCACAAAGATTTGGTTTTGACTGTTATTTATTTGAAGATCAATGTTTTGGATATTTTTTATGTTTTCATTTTTTTAACACAATCTCATTTTTTCAATATGAACATTTCAGATCTTACTAGGAAATAATCAAGATTGAGATTATACTAGAAACTTCAATCGATTGTGTTATAAGAGAACCCAATTAGAAAATATGTTCTGAAATATTGGTGCTCAGAAAATACACAATCGAATAGAAAATCTGTATACTTCGACAATATAAACTGAAAAATTCATGTTAACTGTAAGACTTGTACTATTTTATCTGCCGGGAAGAAATTTTTTTTTTAACATAAAAGGCATTCGACAGAAATAGAGTCTACCAGAGGTGACCACAGCTCACACTTGTATTGCTAGCCATCATTCCATTGCAATGTACAACAATCATAGTGTCATTTCACTAAGTATTTGTGTAACAGTAAAGTATGGTGAAAATTGATGGACCTGTTTTGCTTAATAACTTCAAAGAAAATCTGTTGAAAAAAAGGTGTTATTCTAAAACAAAAAAATATTACATTTTCAATAGTGGAGGAGCCATTATTTGTGTAGAGTACAATGAATGGAACTCTGAGTCATTGAATAGATGGGTACATCAAAGCTGTTTTCATACTTTTCTCAATAGTATTTCATGAAATAATAACATGCTATCTTTGAGACAGAATGTACCGTTGATTTTTTTGGAAATTTGGAAAAGTGATTTTTTTACAAAATTTTCAAAATGAATTCTTTATGATGAAAAAGATTTGTAGTAGAAAAAAACAAAAAAAATCTGCATTGTATTTTTTTCAAATCTGTAAAAAAAAATTTCAATATTTTAATTTTACAGTACATTCTACCCCGAAGATAACCCGCCCCATGAAATAACGGAAAAGTTGTAAAGAAAATAATTTTGTCCTGCCCATTTTAATGGTCATCACAATAGTCGTGGAAGATTGGACACGTCAAGGCACATACAACTGGTCACTGTACATCAAAACAGTACGTTTTAATTATAATTGCGCTCACTGTCTGAGTATACATTTCTTTGTTTCACATGGCCACTGTCGGTAGACGGCTGATTACTTGTGCGGAAAGTTGTCTCGAGTACAGATATTTTTCTTCATCATAAATTATGGACTTTGATTTGAAAGAGAAGTTAATTTTTACCTAGATTGACATTGTAGACGAAAACGACGAATGAAGTTTCTGACAGACTGTAAAACTCTAATCTCCCTTTTCAGCGTGAATTTAGTTCTGTTCTCTGGTGCAGCGACTTTTGGTGCAGTGGACATTCTCCTAGGATTTGAGCAGCCGCCCTGCGAATCTCCAAAAAGGATGACAAAGCGATGGGTCCCGTGCGATCTGACCTGGTGAATACGACGTCTCTGGTCGCCCAAGACTGTTGGATTGCTTAATGCTGCAAAGATATATCTAGTCCACAACGTCGCAAATCACTAAGCCATGTGACCCCTGCTTTGAAGGTAAGAATATTTTATTTCAGTTACCTGATGAAATTGTTGAAGTCATTTTAGACTGTAGAGCAAAAACCAATTGTCGTTAACTTTCTCAAAGGCATCCCATATGGGCAAAACTTCTTTATGTGGATCCATAATAACTGGGAGTTAATGGGATGGATCATATAGAGTAATTTAGGCACGGGTTAAGCTTCTTATAAAACTATCAAAGATTTTTTTTTCAGATTCGTAAAAATATTGGTTTTTTGTAAATTTTTTGTAGTTTTCGATCATAAAATATATATATCACGAAGAATGGATGCTGAAAATTTCATGAAAATCTGTTGTGTTTTCTGGTTTTTTAAATTTGGTCAATGATACATTTTGTAGGGAGCTTAGCCACGTCCGTCATTAAAGGGTCTTGGGAGGAGATATGTCTCTTGCACTTGGCTGATGCAGATCATGTCTGTGCTGCTTTGCAATATGACTCTTGGATTATATGTGGCTAAACTAGGTACCTTTAAGTTCACATTTAGGTTGTTTATTGGGAAGGCATAAATAAATCAAAATATCTTATGTGGGTTGAATTCTTATTTCTTAATTTGGGTTTTCAATTTTCCCTACAAGATGACTATGATGACTATGTTTATTGGGAAGGCATTCTGATAAATAGGTCAGTTTGCATGCACATGCTAGAGTTTACTTTAAAATGGATTCAACACAATTTATTTAGATTCAAGTAAGTTGGCCTTGGTTATAAATTTAATCAACAAATCATCTACCTTAACAAACTTAATACCTAAAGAGGGCGGCTGACTGGACCAAGGGAAGGGAGATGAGAGTGTATGTGGGGAGTAGCTCATGATTTTGCCTAGAAGCTCAACAATTGGGAAATGATGGAGGAACAAATCAAAGAGCTTAAGGACTAGGTCCCAACTGAGGAGGAGAAGAACTAGATGGTTAGTGTGTTGGCCAATGTGAAGGCCAACTAGTCCCAACTTAATAGGGAAACTTGAGGATTTGGTTGACTAGAATAAACAAATGATGGAAAAGATCACCCTCTCCCTCAATACCTTACAGAAGGAGCTAGAAGAAAAGAAGGCTAAACGTAGGAAGGGAGAGGAAAGCATGCAAGTGACTCTCAAAGGTGATGGTTCCACTGATGCTATTACGAGTTGTCCTCCCAAGCGGGCTTCCTTCTTGGACAAGTTGAAGGAGCTAAATGAAGACTGGAAAGGGGTTCCTATGCCCCCGGTGTAATGTTTGGTTAGCTAGTTCAGTGTGTTGGTTTTTTGTTTTTTTGGTTATATTGCGGTTAGCTTTTCTGCTTAGTTAGTTAGTTAGTTAGTTGTTTGAATTCACTGCTTGGGAATTCTTTTTGTGATGTCTTTGAGACTTGATGTTAATTTAATGTTTGGGTTTGTGCCCTATCCTACTTGACTTAATCAGAATAAATTTAATGCCTACCTCTATAGTCTTAGGGAAAGCCACTTCATCCATCCTTGTTCTTATTGAAAATATAGAATGTGACTCAATCACTTTTAGCCAACTCCCACCTCAACATCGTTGTTCCCGTTGAGTTGAATATGAATGCCTCTACATCCAAACATCCTCTCTTTGTCAACAATCCATTCTTCTCTAATTTGCCCCTTCCACCACCGTCCCCTCCTGCCCAAGACAACCACTCCCCTCTTAAATCCAAATCTTCCAAAGAAGTTGTAATTGAATCTAGGAATAGAGCATATAAAAGGATGGAGGAGACTCGTATCATTGACAAAAACTTATCCTAGGTGTTTAAATAGCCCTCCCAATGTAGCAGCCCCATTTAATAGAAAACCCTCTTGTTATCTCGAGTTGCCTTGATCAAGACCACTCCAAGGACTTAGAAACATGTTATATGGAAAACAAGTTCAAAGGGTTGTTTGCAAATGAGGAAACCCTTTTCCTGACTCATCCAATGAAGTGCCATATTCAACCCTAGAATGTGCAGGATTCAACAATCCCTGCTTACAAATATCAAGTCAAACAGTCTATCCAACATAATCAAACTAATGTTCAAGAAGTGAAAGCCACTAGCATTTGCTCGATTGCTACTCTTGTGTCATTTGGCGAGGGAGCCCTTTTCCTCCATGCCAATCATGATGATGGTGGTGGTGGTGCTCTTTTGGGCCTTGCTCCTTGGTTGGCTAAAAAGCTTACAATTACCCAATTTGATCCTAATAATCATTGTGTTTGGGGCCACTATTATCGTCAATAATATGCTTATTGGATTTTGTTCTATATATTATTGGATTTTGTTCAATTGAGGGAATGCATCTGTCTACATTTCTCTAATGCTCAATGGATCTTGGGAGAAACTTTAACAATGTTGAACACCCATCTAATCACAATTGGAAACTCTTTTCACTTATCCCAATATGAATTTGAAGCCTAGAACTTAGCATGTTATGTTTGTGAAGTTCATTATCCCCTTCTAGGTAAAGTTGGCATCTATATGCCTCATTGGTATACAAGGAGTAATTGTCATAAAGGCTTCTTGAAGAAATAAGTAGATCTAAGACCATTTTTATATCTCTCCTAGATGCTTGATTTTTCCCCATGAAGATTGTCTTATTTGTCTAGACCTCTCAGCCATTCTTATAAACCACCTCCCCATTTTTACTATGATTAATCTTTCCAACCAAACTGAACCCTTTTTAATGATTTGCCTATTAAATTAAATGTAGCCCATCTCAAATCTAGGATTGAATTGATGGTTTAAATGCTAATTACAACTTCAAACAAAAATCTCAACAAGATAGGTAGATCATATAGTGGATGGGAGCCATTGCTAGATTTATTTCCTTCATGATTATGGAAGACCCTCTATTGCTAAGCACAATAGACTTGAAAAATCCCCCAAAGGACAGCTTGTACATGGCTGAGCCTTCCTAGATTTAGACCCGTACAAAATTTTTGTGCTCAATCAATCATCAATACTAAGAACACTCTTCAAAAAATGGTTGCTTGCAAAGGTAAAGGCATCCAAGTTTGTGCTAGACTCTAGTGGATCAAAGAGGGAGACCATGGAATAATTTTTTTCTTTCAACATTTGCACTAAAAACATACAAAAATATATATATTGGACATTAAATCTATTCATAGATCCATTCAAACCAGTCATGATCACATTTTACTAAGGCACTTTATAAATATATGGATAGAAAAAATCACCCCGTGGGAGATATTCTCACATAATGTTATTGAATTTATTGTTATAGATTCAGTCACAATATCAGATTTGTAAGGGTGTCAATATCAGATTTGTAAAGGTGTGACAAATATAAATCGAAAATATTTATTAAAATTATATAAGTATTATTGTTTGGTACATTATCTTAGATTTGTCAAAATTTTGACAACTTTTATTTCTCAAATTAGAATACATGTCAAAATTTTAACAATCAAAATAAGTACAAATTTTCATAGATATATAACATGATACCATCCAAATAATGTCTTTCAAATAACTCTTATTCCTCAATCTTATTTTCTTCATTATTTTTTACAACAATCTATGTTATCAATTGTTTCTCATTTTTCACTTCAGCCTATTTTATATATTACAATTTTGTTTTAATGGATTTTTAAGACAAAATCAAACAATAAAGAAATATTAATATAATTTTTGGAAGTCACCGCATGCTATATCATAATAAAAGATTTAGACATGATGCATTTTTCAAATGTTTCTCTAAGTCTAAGTCTTAGTCTTAGATTCTTGTGGTGTTCTTGTAGTTTATGTTTTGCTTGTTCTATCTTGGCATTAATTTGATTTTCTTTTATTATGTGATTTATTTATTTATTCAATTAAAAAAAAAATTCTCTAAATCTTTTGTCTACACTATTCTAATTTGTTGTCTGAACACTCAAATATCTCCTCTATAACATTATTAATATATAAGTATTTTAATTAATATGCAGATTCTAATCCTATAAAACAGCATAGCATCATATGTTTCAATATATGAGGGAATTAAATTAATAATTGTTCATCTTTATGAAAGATATTCATTTTCTGTTGAACAAAACAATTACAAATAACAATAGATGGCTGAAGAAGATATTCAATGTAATCAACTTTAACATTCTAAAATAATATTTGTATTTTAAATTATAAGGACTGCCACATTTCTTCAATGGAAAAGTAAGAAAGTTATATTTTATTCAAAGGCACTTAGTTCAATAGCAATGTTCATGCTGTAAGGCATCTAAATGGTGCTGAATTCAAATCTTCTCTAAAACAAACAAACAAAAACATATATTTCTCCTTTATCACTTCCCCAAAAATAACCAATAGTGACTGTACAATCACAATTACAGAAGATGTAATGTCATTGACTCGTACTCCTATAAAATGTGAACCTCTCCAATATAGTGCTCATTAGCTACCTTGTATAAACAACTACACAATGTAGAGATCTTTATCACCAGTTTGGTGTTCTATCACCAATCCTTTCTCAAAAAGACCATCATTTTTTAATGGTCTTTATTTCTTTTAATATTTCAAATAACAAACAATGTGCCGACTTTTTCCTTCAATCAATCTGAACTTGAACTCAATAATATCAGAACTCTTTGCTCCATAGCCACAAAAATAATGAAAAATATTTCCCAATATGCCAACATTTCAGGTACAGGAAGACGGCCCAAAGATAGTTTCCCCAAGTTCTTTACTGTGCTGAAAATTCTGGTTCAATCAACCTCTCCAAGCATATTACTTAGTCGAGGAGAAGAAGATAAGACATCTTTTAGATCTTTATTGTTGCCCTCTATCTTTAGAAAATTATTCTCCTACCACTTGCTAGCATTTCAGCTGGAAAAAAATACTTTAAATTGGTACAAATCTGTCTGTGCGATCTTCTAACTCAAGGCAATTTGAGCATCAAATGGCCTGCCCTTCAGCACCTTCTATTTCCCTGGCAAAATATCCCCCTCCCTGGGCACAAGTAACCCTATTTCCTCTGCAATGCACTGCCTTGCCCTCCCAAATGCAAAGCCAAATCTCGCATTGCATAGTACTGAGAAAAGTAGAGCTTAGAGGCATTTCCATAAAAGATAGCTGCTGTGCTCCTAATAAATTCAATCATCATGTTAGGCCAGTTTCAAATAAGAAATAAGTAATAATAAGGGAATTAATGGATTCAAGGACTTGAAATTCAAATTACCTATGTTTGCTGATTAAATTCAACAAATTTCTACTTGCAAGTTCCAATAAGATGGTAAAGGCTTCCAGCCATTCCAGCTTCCTGACATAAACCCAAATGTGCAACAGTCATCTCTACAGGTTTTTTGGTCCACTGGAAATCTAATACTGGAGTCGAAGAATCTAAGTAACCCATCGATATGATAATCTGATACCAATTCCCCATTGGAAAGTTTGGTCTTTGTACTCTGCCATGTCTCACAAGGTTCTCCAAGAAGCAGAAAAGAGATAGAACATCATCCTGGCCCAGCAAAGGGAACTGATAAAATTGAATGTAGTGGTTTCTGGGAGTAATGGATCTATGTCTGGCTGTCAAAAGAGTTTTGTATCCTGCCACTTGAAATAATTTCTCCATATTTTCTCTGGACCCAACATCATTTAATATCAGCAGAGTTGACTTCGATTGCCTCGGAAGCTGAATCTGCAGCCGCATACATGCATCTTCTACATTCTGAAGCTCATATCTATTCCTTCCAACAATGCCATCCCAAATCATCTCTATAAGTCCTCGTACAAATGGAGACTCTGAAAGAGCAATGAAAAGCAGGATTTGGAAACAACCTGATAATCACAAAGAACTAAGATTCTTAGAAATTATAGGATGCAGACTTCCCTATGACTTATAGCCTATGGCAAAATCCTTTCGGCACCCTTTCGGATGAAATCTTAAGGGAAGACGATCAATCAAAACTTAAAAAACTGATTGAAGAAAAGGCACGGAGAAGAAGTTGTCTGAACAAAGAAACACTACAAATAAAGTCTAGTGACTACAACCGTTTGGCCAAGAATGTTTGTTTTATGAAGAATAATGTTGGACATTTCTAAATTTTAAATATATAACAGCATAAATATAATACTTTAGATATATGAAGAAAAATATTATGCTTTGTTTTCTATTAGAATTAATTGATAACATATCAAGGACTATTGACACAACTAAAACCTTATCTACAGCGCTGAAATTAAATGCCAACACTCTCTTCTTTATTTATTCATTACTCGAACACTCCTTAATGAGATATTTCAATATTCTCTATATATCTAACCAATTACTAAATTATCATATGAACAGATAGTTAGAACTTTTGAAATCTCAAGCACCTTTCCATTTCCAATAGAACAGATGTGGGCATCATGGAGAGCCCATATTTCCTCTAACCACCTGTTTATAAGATGCTTTCAATACCTAAAATCTATTAGTATGATGTTTTTCATCTTCTTCATACTCTACTAATCCAGCCAATCACAGCAATAACAATTTAAATAAAACCTCTGTATTACAAAAGCTACAAGGTTTTCTATTAGTGCTGTTGTACATGCACTCAATGATCAAGACAAATACACCCACAACCCACACATGCGGTATTCTTTATTCAACAAATTCTATAAAAAAAAAACACTAGTCATATCTTAGAAAGTTCGGCTCTCATCCCTATGAGATACCATGATAAATTTCGAAAATAACAGAAAAATATTATACAAGAAAATATAGGAAACAAATCAGAGATGTGCTTCTATTTACAGAATAATGGAGAAATTCTTTGGTCTTTTTATAATTGGTTCTTTATGTGGGTCAAATTTTTTGTCTGATTTAAAATTTTGACTAAATCTTTTATATTTATATCTCTCTTGGATGAACTATTGTAGTTGATTGTTTGGCTAAATAAATTTTTGATGTTGATCATAGTTGAAATGTTATGGATTGGAGATCTATTTTTCAATCATAGTTGTGGAATGTTACAAATCAAAGATATCTTTCTTCGGTTCATAGCTCATAATTTCTCACTCCTTTATCATGGCTCGAGCATCTTGTCTTTTTTTGCGTTGTCTTTTTGTTTTCCTGCTCTTCTTTAAAGCTTTCTAGAAATGATTTTATAACAAACCTGTTTTCATTCTATAGACTTTAATGACAACTATTGATGTTTAGAAATCTTTATGTAACATGGGTCAAACAGTTAGATTCAAAAGCTACATAGTCCAATCCTGATAGCAATATAAAAGTTTGACTTCCAGTAGAAAATACCTCCTACTTATCGATTGATGAGTTTAAGGGACTCTATAATGAATGGTTCATAAGACACAAAACTTGCTGAAGGTTGTACAAATAGGCTAGCAAACTAAGTGGGCTTAACCTTCAAAGAAACTTCATTGTTAAGTCATTTGAGTTGGAGCAATGCTAGGACAGGTGACCTCTTGGGAAGGACAGGCGACTTCCGGGGAAAGGGTGCATTCACCTCCATGAGCATCACCTAGATGCAATGATTGCAAAGTGTTCCATTCATTCTCATGAGAAATTGGTTCTTGTGAATTTCTACTCCTAAACATGGATCAATAAGTTTGATTAAAAAAACTACACAGTTGAAACCTGATAGCAATATCACAATTTAACTTGCTATAAAAAATAACTCCTACTTATCAATCTTTAATAATTATTTCAATTTACCAAAAAAAACACAAACAAACAAACAAAACAAAACAGTTCACTACTGCTTCCATCAAAATGAAAATTACTTTTTATAGAAATCTGACTTGAAACCTAATTAGAACTAATGAACAACATGCTAAACTCTTGACAACTAGAACTCTTACTGACAGCACTGAAACAAACAACCAACAATTACGCAACAATTTTATCTCACAATCACCTAAGAAGAACGCGCAAAATCCAACATTGATGACAGTGTGACCAGAAACTTGAAACAGATTAGATCTCTGACAAAGACTTAAAGAAACAAAATGGTGGGGAACGCCACTTTACCTTTAATACTAAGGTCATTACATCGAGCCAATGCTAAAGTTTTCTTTCCTACGCCTCCCAATTCTCCCATACACCGTACACCAACGACCGGCACCTCATTCTGGAAATAAGGCCTCTTCAGAACGCCAATCGACTCCTCCAACCCCACATAATATAGAGATTTCACAGTAGCAATAGCGTGCATAAAATTAGCAAAACCCTCTTCCATATCAGCATTCTCAGCCAACTGCTCCTGACGCATTTGCTGAAGCAACTTGGTAATACAAAAGGTATCATTTGTAGATCTAGAAACTTGTTTGCGCATAGAATCTTTCAGCATGCTCCTCACATCCTCAGGCTGTAACTCCTGGTAAAAAACTTGGAGTTCTTGCTCAAGCTTTCTGGTGTGTAATAAGATATGGGCAGGCATATCTAGGGTTTCATGGCCTATGGATCTCCTCCTTCGGGGATAAGATCCGCGAAGCATATGCATATGTAAGAAAGGGCTCAAAGAGGCTAATATTCCCATTCAACAGCTCTGCAAATCCTATTAATGGTGTTCAAAAACTGATTAAAAATGGGATTTTGCTGACCTTAAGCATCTAGGGTTTCATGGGCCGTGGATCTCCTCCCCTAGGGATAAGATCTATGAAGCATATGGACATGTAAGAAAGGGCTCAAAGTGGTTATCACCCAACAGCTCTGCAACCCTAATAATGGTGTTCAAAAACTGATGAAAAAGGGGATATGCTGACCTTTAAGCAGTTATGGATTGGCTCTGATCCAGAGAGCCTGCTAACTGAAACTCATCCCTTTAATAGAAATTTATTAGTAACAAATGATGGTTCTAGTTGTTAAGAGCATGCTGAAAGATTCTATGCGCAAGCAGGCCCTCTATGAAAGCGCAGAGAAGAGTTGAGGAAAGCAGCGCGAAGCACATTAACTACTTCAGGGTTGTTTCCTCCAATTGATCATGTTTCCAATTATAGGAGGGGGACATTGCCGACGCCCATTTCCTCCAATTGATCATGTTTCCATTTATAGGAGGGGGACATTCTTAGAAACGGAATGATACTAAACAACTTTTCCGAAAAGCTTAAAAATAGCTGAAAACTATTGGATTTATAGTAATTACAGTTGTAGCATTCTTGTGTGCATGCAACAATAAACTCATAGATTTTATTTTTAATTTAATATAGAAATTATTAAAGAAATATTTGTCATAGATATGTTGTAGCTTGTAGGATATGGTGTGAATATTAATCTTGACTTGAGTTTTTGCTACTTGTATACCTCCTTAAATCATAAACAAATAGCAGGAAGAATTTTGTTTGTTAAATTAATGAAGAAATATACATTGATCCAAAAAAATAGTGTTTGTGTAGAAATCATATCATATTAATAAGATGGGTTTCAACATAGAAACATCAAAGAACATTACCAATGAAAATCAAAGCTACAATAATACATGGAAACCTTTAAAACACATTTGGAAAAAAATAAAAATCGTAGCTAGAGATTTGTCGAAGAATCAACAAAGAAAGATATTTATTTCAATATTCATGAAAAGATAAAATATTTCTTATATGATCATAAGAACTTACATGGATCTAAGTGGGATAATAAACAAAGAATCTAAAACCTCCACAAAGAATGCACAGAAGGGAGGCCTCAAAGTCACACATAGATCTACACAAAACATCATAAATTTACAATGATTCTCTGCTACAATAAAAAAATCTAACAAATAAAAATCACAAAAAATGGGGCAAGAAAAATAAGACATACAAATTCTAAAATCCAAAGCTTAAAGTGGGTCCCTAGTTCAAACAATATGACACGTAGTTTTTCCTTATTCAATAATGGATAATGTACTTTTAATATTAAATAAATAATTGATTTATTATTTTAATTTGTACTATCTGATTATAATAAAATTTTGTTACAGAGATACTTTTTCCTATCAAATTTTTAATTAGATGATAGAGCAAAATATAAATGATCATTACTAAACTTATCTATCTAAATTCATGACTGACATTTTTTTTAAAAATTGAACAAATAATTTTATATTATAAAAAGTAAAAGAAGATATTTATATTATTTCAATCTTATCTATATCGTTATTATTCTTCTAAAAAATTGGTTAAATATTCATTTATTATTGTATTGTAATTATTTATATTTATTTAGCTAATAGACTATTTGTGGGAGCTTTGCTCCCTAAAAAATAAATTTTCATCGGAAAATTGTCACCCTCTCTAATTGGTTTTTTTTTTTTTTTGTTCTGATCATACAAATCTTTTTATTGATTGTTTAATGCTACGAATATTAAGTTGTTATTCTCCTCAAATCCACAAAATATCCAAAACCTAATTTTAAAACTTGTTAAAATAAAAAAAATTCCTCTATTCAATTTGCTAAAAGAATTCTAAAACTTGTGGACTATATTAGATTTTTCATTCCGCTATATTCGTTGAACAAGGCCCTCATTTTGGAAAGTTTCTCACTATGGGAGAGATTTGGAAAGTTATTTCAATTGTTTAATGTTGCGGATATTAAGCTGCTATTCTCCTCAAATTCACAAAAATATCCAAAACCACTACAATTAAGCCTTCTTCAAACTCCTTATGCCACTTTTCCTACAAAATAATATCCTAGCCCTGGATTCGCCATCACTTGAGTTTTTTGTGTCCAAATCTCACAAATGGCAGCTTGTTCGATGGAGCTTGAGGAGTCTAGATTGGTGATTCTGGTTCCATACATCGAATCCCTATAACTCAAGAGACACAGAACATAAATCTGCAAATTAAAGGCTAGATTTGATGCATTATTTATTTCTATCACTTTCTTTCTTTTTGTTGTATCAATCTATACACTCTAGCACGATAGTTTTTTGTTGTGCATTTGCTATGTTGTTAAGCTTCACATGGGATGAAGACTTTATACATCTTTGGAAGTTTGATCTCGTCATTTGTTGAGCATTAGGTGTGGAACACTTTTTAGTAGTCCTAAACCTTTCATGATTCCACCGATGTAAGACACTTTTTGCAACGTGATATTTATTTTATTTTATCTACACAATGTAGATCTAATATGGGCTCTTGTTGTATACGGTGGGCCAGTATACTTGATATGGAATTCTATCTGATTTTCCAAAATAATTCTAAAACTTGTGGTCTATATCAGATTATTCATTCCATTGTATTCAGAGCCCTCATTTTGGAAAGTTTCCCACAATTGGAGAGATTTGGAAAGTTATTTTGGTTGTTTAATGTTGTGGATATTTTCCTAGACAGATATCTCGCGTGCTTTCCAAAAGCTCCACTAATTCGCTTGATGTGTTCTTGTCCATTTCCTCTTTCACCAAATCTTCCTTCTCTTAATGTGATATAATAAATGCATTGAAAATCGTATCTAGTAGTGAAATGTGAAATGGCAGGAGGGGTTAAAAGAAGTGCAAAAAATGATAGAAAACATTGAATCTCGTATTTATGTGAATTCTTTGTATTCTGCATTGCTTTCTTGAAATAACTTGGATGCAACAAGCTTGCCCTTCTAGCCTCCAATCAGAATTATCTTTTCTTTTTTACTGGATACTGAAAGGGTAAGTGGGTTGTTTTCTTAACACAACTTCAATCCACTATTAATTTGGCGGTGTTGTTTGTGTTGACAGCCAAAGCATATTGCGATTTGCAATTTAACTTACATTTCTAATCCATTATTGATTTGGGAGTGAGGTGAGGAAGTCATTATAGGATTTCAACAATGTTTTAAAGGGAGTTATGTGCAACCAGATTCAGTGGTATACATACTCAGTGGTAGGGTAAACTACAACACATTCCAATCCCCAGACTCATGTTATTTAACAAAATTTGGGATAGAATTCATTTCCTCTCCTATTGCTTTACGTATCACGCTCTCTTCTGTAAAGTAAAATGTCGAGATCTTCAAAATTTGTTTCAACAATTATTAGAATGTTAAATTTTATTTTCAATTTTATGAAGAGATGGATTAGAAAACTTTGAATTGAATTTGTGACCTTTATTCTTATTTAAGTTTGTACCAGAGTTTTGGTAACATTGTAATAAATATATAGATTTTGATTGGTAGATTATCTTCCTTCACAACAATGAATGTTATTTTGTGTTCCATTTATCATAGTAATAAATGTTATTTTTTGTTCAAGCAACATTGTAATTAATACATAGAGATTGAGTTTGACTCTTTCTTCAACTCTTTCTTCAGATTTATATGCAAGACTGTTTTTAGATTTTATATTATCTTTCCTTCACAAGATTGAATGCTATTCTATAATTCATTTATTATTTATTTGCTATCAATATTATGCAATAAACTGTTCACAAATTTGACTCAAATCTAAACAAATATAATTTGCAAGAAAACTTCATGATGGATTATTATATATCATTTCCAGAATTCCTTTTACATACCATTAGGGCCAGTTTGGTAGCGGGAATTAGAAAATGATGGATTTGATCAAATGTTGGAAATGGTCAAATCATGGATTTGATAATCCGGATTTTCATTTTCAGATTACAGTTGAAACTGTTTGGTTGACCTAGAATACGAACAAGAAAATGTATATCCTTCATTTGGTTCAAATGGAATTGACTTTGATTGTGAATGAATTGCGAGGCAAAAAATCAGATGAAGATTTCTGCGCTCATGGTCTGTAGTTGGTTTTTCTTCTAAAATTGTCCTGTCTGTCGACATTTGAGTGAGCAGGTCGAGAATGGCCACGGAAAAAGAGAGGAACGAGAAATTTGTGTTGGAAGAGTGGAACGCATCATCTGCCTCTAATCTCGTTAGGACTGCTGTAGTCATTGCTGATAGCTCTGGAGGCTATTCAATACGTCGGTATAATCTCAACACAAAAGTTTTGTTCTTGGTATGAAAAATAAAATTTAAATCCAAGCACAAATTGAACCCAATCAATGAATTTTGTTTCAGCGAAAGCAGTCGATCACTGGTAGTATGGAGGCAGTTGTCTGCTGCATTTTTACCCGAGGCAAGTTAAAATCCTTCTATTTTGCCCACCGCACATTCGTCTTTACCCTGATTTGGGAAGAACTGACGAGATCATTGCAAGGAGCAGAGAAGAGCCCCGATCGAAACACAAATTCATCGCAAGACACAAGCTTCCACTGAATCGCACCTCGACAAAATGGGCAAGGAGCAGAGCGCAGCCCCGATCGAAACCCCAGAGCGGACGCAACGGACGAATTATTTGGCCCGCGGACCCGACAACATTTTATAAAACAGGCGTTGAAAAAGCGGTATCTGGCCCTCAAATCCCAATTCCACTTATTTTGAAGGGAGATGTTAATGTTCATTTTGGACGAAAATGAGCATTAATAAATTCGTCTCCCTCTTTCATATTGCACACCCTATTGCACACCCAACTAGAGGATTCAGACAAAATGGGCATATACAAATGCCAATTCCAGCTAAATGCTGGAAATAGTGCGCTACCAAACGGGTCCTTAATGATCTACTTTTTGCATTATACAAAATATATATCATAACCCGAATATAGATTCTTTAATTATTGATCTATAAAAAAATATATATAAAGAAAATTTGAAATCTTCTTTATGGTAATTTTATTTTAAATAAATCTCAAAAATATCTGCCATCCAATAAAAACGGTTGTAAACAAAGGGTGGATTTTAAATGCAAGAGAAAAACATTAAGAAAACTGACTGTTGCAAGCTATTTGGGTGGCATGAAAGACTCAACCGCATAGAACTTGGAGATTGAATAATAAACATAATAAGAGGAGTGAGAGTCCAGGATAGACACACGCAAAAGAAAGAATGGTTTTAGGGGATCTCAAAAGGAAAAATTGGCACAATCTGGAACAAAAGAAAAACAGATTCTAAAAGCTGGAAGGGTCAAAACTTTCTGAAAAATTTTCCATTAAAGGTCCAGGTTCTTTTCTTTTGTAATGGTCTTCTTGACTAATTTATTGATGGTGGTAAATTAGATTTGGTATATTCTGTTGAATTACCTAGTGTGCTGCTAAGTGTGTTGCGGCTTGGGCTTTGGGAATAATAAATTTCATTGTCTATTTAATCTATGTTCAAATTGTTTTCAAACTAAATTAGTAGCGCAAGATGGCATGTTGACATGTTTGTTTTCAGCAATATATACATAGATCTTATTCAATTTAATTATCTCCAATAAAAATAACTAAAGAAGGAACAAAAAGGAATATTTTTTATAGTTCAGGCGCAGCCACAAGGAATTTCAAATATTTCTTCACTGGTTCTATCACTTCTGAAGAAGAAATATCCCAGAATAAATCCAAGGAAAACAACAACGAAATTTCTCCTTTTAAAGAAATATCGGCTAATATGAGAAAATATCTCAATCTGCAATTCACTCCAAATAAGAGAGATTCAGTTATCTTTGATGCCTATTTAATGCTGAGTTGCCAAGAAGTTGGGCTCCCAAACCAGAGGCAGATTTAGCCTTTGAGGCTTTGATAAAGCGAGATTTGAGGACAAAGACATATGGTGAAATGTGGCGAAGAGAAACAAGGCTAGCCATGTATACATTTTTCACTCATTAAACAACACCATGGCCTGTTTCCCCAGTAGAGCATCATGTGCATCATCTTGAATTACTAATCTTGGTACGAATCCCTTAGCTTCTTTTTTTCTATTTCCTCCTCTTTTCGTCGTTGTCTTGAGACTTATATATGTTTACCAATGCGATACATTCTCTGATTCAATCGATTTGGACAAGCTCAAAATTTTGAACAATTCCTATATCAAGTTGTGGCGATAGTTTTTCTAATTCTTATGTAATGGAGACAGACCCGCTCTAATATATTCTAACATGTGAGAACACGTCTCCTTCTATCAATGTCATCTGGGTGTTATGTACAGATCACTCAGATCATATTCCATATTTTTATTTTTAAATCAATTAATTCCTTGTTCTTTTTAAATTAAATCGTTGAATAAGGACACGATCATGTGCGATTTGGAATCTCTCTGAATGGGAAGATTAGTGCTTATGGATTGAGTAAAAAGGTTTATGTGTTTTACTTTATTTTTATTTTTATTTTTTATTTTTTATTTTTATTTTTTAAACCATATGAATCCATGAGCACTCGTGTAGGAGAAATTGAGTAATTGGTTCACCTTATCAACATAAATTCAACAAATCCTATTGTTTTGAAGTCTTCTAATTTTGGATTTCTTCCCTCTTTTTGGTATTGAATGCTTGGATGTGAATCTTGTGTGATAATGTTGCATACATTGCAATCCCATAAATTGGCATGAGGTTGATAGGCCATCAATTTACAAAGAATGCAATGGTGGTACCTTAGAGTCTACATTGCCTTTAGCCATGCATCTTTGATGTTTTGGCTAGCTTGTCAACTGTGGCTCTCATCGTGTCTCGGTATTCCTCAAAATTTAGCTTGTGTGTTGTGGATATGTCTTACCTTCAAAACTCTTTCAAATTGACAAGATTCAACTTTTAATTCAATCAAGCTTGATTTGAGGATCATCTCCACATTATTCCTAGTAGAGTCACCTTCCTTGAGAATACTGATTGAAAATTAGAAAAACTAGAAAAACAAGAAAATGTCATTAAAGCGGCTTTGTATTTTTGCACAATTAAATGTTCTTACCTTTTGTTTAGAATGAACATATTATAATTGTAGAGGTAACTTGTCTTTTATAATAGTATTAAGTAGAGGAAGAATTTGTTATAATTTACTTTATTTGCCTAGTTACAATAACTTTTTAGATCTTGCCATGGATGCTATGTGGGTTATCCAAATTATTGTGTATACACTCATACCTAACTGCAAATGGTGATACATTATGAGACACGTGGATTTGTAAATAATTCTTAATCTTAAATAAGACTTAAACTATAAATATATAGTTAAATAAATGTACATGGTGTTGATACATTGAATTATGATGCCAGAAGCATTTTATTATTATTTTACGTAATGAATATTAAAGGATCTCAAATTTTGTGTTCTATATTAGATTGTATTTCTTATAAGGGAAAAGCCTATGCAGATGTGTGAACTTATGTTATTTTCCTAAATATTAAATGGTGATGTACAAGTAGCCTTTACATGACTAAGAGTATTTTTATGAATATGCACTTGGATTTCATGAACTCTATTTGATTGACCCATCTTGGTTATGAAAGGAATTTTTATATTCAGGAAGATTGGATTCCTTGTTATACTTATATGTGTAATTCAAAGACATAAGCATTATGGTTCTTTATGAATATTGGTAATTCTTTATCTTATACTAAATGCACTTATATGATTCTTGAACAAACCTTTGATTACTCTATATGAGATGTAAGTAAGAACTTGGAATGTTTAGAATAATGAGGTAAGGTTGTTGTTTGCTAATGTATGATTAATGCTTGAGCTTCCTAATTTTATTACAAGCAATTAAAGCACGTATGTTATATGCACAATTCCATTACTCCTATCAATTTTACTTTGTTAGTCTACTTCTAGCTAGGCTGGATATCTTTTATGGCAAGAAAGATTCTAGGGAAGCATAATTGCTTCATGGTAGGGTGGAAACACACTCCTACAATATTCTCACCCCTGATTTTTTGTGTGAAACAGGTGTGTGGAGCTCTTGTCAGGAAGGTCTTCATGTTTAGCATATTATGAGTTCTTTGTAACCAACAAGTTATCTATTGTAACGACATTTGCAAACTTATGTTAGTTTCTTTTGGTATGTTATTGTTTTGACAATACTGTCACAAATGTTAAATATTTTGATGCATTATGTCATGTGACATATTGGAGTGCCTTCAAAAATTGATCTACACTCTTCTTGATTATGGTCTCATTTGTCTCTTAATCCAGTCGATAGTTTTGGTCGAACCTTGTATTCATTTGACTTAGTTGACTAACTCCCTTGTTTTGCACATATTGTTGATGTGGCATTTGTGTCAGAAGGTCAGTTTTTACATATGGCATCAAATCTCTGGGTTCTACGCTAGGGCCTTGGGTTCGCTATGATTATATATGACCCTTAGTCACACAAACTGAGTCGACTAATTTGATTAGTCTATGAATATAAGTGTAGACCTGGGTTGATTAGTGTGTCTCCCAGTTACAATTACAGTTACTCCATATTGGAAAGGAAAGAATGTTCCTTTTTTTGTTTTGTAGAAGTGGAAAATAGACACTTAAAGGACTTTACCTCTTATGTGTGTGAGGTTGCTTGGTTGCCCTTGCTTTCTCCTAAAAATTGTTAAAGATGAAACCATTTCTAACATGCTTGGTGAGCTGTGTATCCCTGATTGGTGTAATTATATTTTTGTCTAAGATTGCATAATTATAGAATGTGTGTGAAAATGAAAAAAATAAGCGTGTGTGAGTGATGCACTTAAAGTTAAATGCCTATTTTTATGCATGTGTCAATGCAAAAAGAAGGTAAATCTCTATGAATTATTTGTATAATTAATTGATGATTGATTTTTGCACTAAGGATATGGGTGGCCGCCAAAAAAAAAAAAGACTTGGCTTGTGATAATGATAAAAATATGTAAGATATTGTGCAATGATATGTTTGCTTGGGTGATGTAAGGAAAAGAAAATGAAATGATGAGATAGGTCACTTGAGACAAATATTATGATACTAGCCTTTTATGAGATTCTTGGGGAAAGAACCTAGCATGTCATGTATGAAAAAGGAAATTCATGGAAATTTTTTGAATGTATTGCATGTCTTATATTGCATTGTATGAGATTTCAAATGGAAAATATGGAATTATTAAGTTTATATTGCATGAGCTAATGAAATGTGTTATTATATGGTGATCTTTGAGATTTTTTTTCATGAGTTTGGTCATGTTCTTTGATGTACCTTGGATGCAAGGTGTCGTAAAGATTCTACTCCCTTTTTGTGATTAGTGTTAGTCACTTTGTATATGTGATTTGATTTTTAATTGGCTATGTTATTTTCAGCTTTGATGAACTTTGTTAATGATGAAGGACTTGCTTGAATTTTTTTTAAGTTTTCTTGTGAACATCTAGCCACCAAATTTTTCTGTGTATATATCAAATGTGGATCTTGTTCATATTATTTCTTTTGATTTTGCACATCTTTAAGGTTTTGAACTAAAAATTGTGAACTTTGATTTTGAGATTTCTTATGATCTTGAGGTGGCTAGGGTGTGTGTTCTTTGTTGCTATTCTCGTGATGTGAAGTGATGTTCTCTATCATGTTCAATGTGGAAAATTAATAGAATGTATACCTCATCGTGCATTCATATATTACTTGAAATATGTTCCAACTATTATGAAAGGATCAAACTGAATTGACATGCAAATGGTTGTGTATATTAGGAATGCATTGTATGAAATTATTAACACTGATTGATATTCTTTGATGTGAGTTTTGATGCTATGAGAAGTATTTCATGGATATTTGAAAGGAATGATGGAATCCATGGAAAATACTTCTTTTTGACACTAATGAGATATTACTAGCACATGGGTGATTATATTTGAGACCTTGCACAAAATTATTATAAGGTGAAAGAAATAGATGTATTAGTTGATGCATTTTATGAATGACAAGTAGGTCACCATCTTTTGATGGAAATGGAATAGAGTTATTTGGTTATGAAGCACTATTGGTGTTTTTGACAAAATGTTCAACACTTTCTTCTTATATGATTACTTATGATGTAGGATTTCTCATGATGAAAGACGTAATTCATTAGACTAGTTGATTTGTTGTGTGACTTTTATGCTTTTGTTAATGCAATAATAAATGGAAAGAAATAAATGATATACTTTGTGTTTATATCATTTATGTACTATGCATGTGTATTGGAAAAATTACCTTCCGGTGAGGGTGCTAATGTGGAAGAAGTAAATAGGGAAGGGTAGAAAGGGATGTTTCTCTACCTACCAGTTTTCATTCCTGGTGATAAAAAGATGCTTTGGCCAAAGCTCGTTCGCATAGGTTTTCATAAATATGTTTCCCATGTTTCATCTCCCTACCACATTCATGAACAATAGAAAGTTTCATGGCCGCACAGGAAACCCTCTACCTTTTATTTGTTGGGCATTGCAGAGTTGGGAATTTTGTGAGTATGTAGAATCTCGAGGAAGTGTAAAGCTTTGTGGATAGAACAGACAAGCGTCTCAACCACACTCCCATCTCGAGATAGCCTTGTGCTAAGAGACAAGGACTTATAGAAGGAAATGTGTCTAATTGCACTTATGTATATTGTTTCATGATTGACTTTTATGGTTATGTTGATTTTTGATGTATTGTTATAGATGTATAACATACATGATGTATTTATTTTATATAGTGATGAATTATCATGATGTATTGGGATGCTTATGCTTAGATTAATCACACTTGCATTATATTGATGAAAATGTGAATGCTTATTCATATTAAGATGTAAGAATTGTACGATTTATATTGTTTTAGAGATGAAATATATTTGATGTGATGAAATGAGTTAAAATCTATTTTTAAAATATTATTGTGATGAGGTGGGCATGAGGGCCTAGATACATGCATGTACATGCCCATCTTTTATGAAAGGATTTTAAGTACTGGGCATCAACTTCCATGAATTATCAGGATGAACGTGCCCTATTGCAATATTTCAATGGTAAGAGAACAAAGATAACATATAGGTTCAATCCCAACCTAAGCCATATATTTTCTTGAAATAGTGGACAAGTATCTTATTTACTACCCTCTGAGTTTGTCAAGGTGATGTCATTCATGAACCCTTCCTTTGAGTTTGATTTAGTCAATTTCTGTCTAGTTGCATGTCATGTGGTTTTGGTGTTAAAATGGTTTGAGGAATTAATTAAATGAGATTAAATAATTTTACCTTATGATACATTCAAATATTAAATATAAAGTTAATTAATTAATAATAATTAATTAGTTACCTATGTTTACAAAATAATTTAATTATAGAGTAAAAAATAATAATTGAGAAATTTAATTATTATTATTAAATAAAAATTAATATTTAAATGCATAAAATAAATTAAGTGATATTTAATTGGAGTTGTGTATCATTATTAATTAAAATTAATCATGCACTTTTGAATGCATAAATTATGATGAAAATAATGTTGAACTCAAATTAGGAGGTTAGTTGTGGAACTTTACTATATTTGATTTAAGTGATATTTAATTTGAGGCACATATTTTATTAATTAAAATAATAATAATAAATTATGCAACTTAAAAAATAATTTTTAATGAAAATCATAACCTAACATTTTAAAAAGTTGAGTTAAAGTGACTTAAGTTGAGGAAAAATTAAATAATATTTTTTTTAATTAATTAAAGTTGATAAAAATAATGTTGGAGTTGAGTTCTTATTTCTAAGATTTAGAATTAACTATTTTATTATTTTTATCTGTTGAGTTCTATTTCTAATTAGGAGTTGCATGTTTTAATTTTGATTGCTAGGTTTTCTATATTAGAATTCCTTTTGGTCATTATCTCACACACATATTTTAGGAATTATAGGTTATGGCTCTAGACTTGGAATTGAATGAATTTTTGAAAGCTTGGATTTTTGGGTTGAGATTGGTCTTTTTTGTTTCGTAGCATCAGCAGGCTAATGTAGGGTTTTGAAATCCCTTTGCATTTTTCTTTCAAAAAATTCTTTACATCATGTTAATAATCTACAACTGATTGAATAACTTGATGAACTGAATGGACAAGTGAAAGATAGTGATTAGAGATCACTGAGCTACTAAAGTGATATATAAGACAATTAAATCAGTCAATATGTATTGTCATTGATGTCAAATAGTTTTGACTACTTATCATGATAGTTACAAACATCTGAAGAAGACAAAATGACAAAGGAAAGAGATATCTGCATGAAGAAGAGATGGATATGGAGATATGGCTAAGATATACATTGGGTAACTTATTGATGAGTCTATGGCATCATTTTGTTGAGTTGATTGTATTACATAAATTTTTTATGTATTGAAGATCAGAACTGAACAAGTTAATGTGGTCAATAATTGAAGATTTTCGTATACACCGAGTCACTGCAATGTATACCAAGTATCATTAATAACTTAGTTAGTATTCACCGACACATTTCTATATTGACCGAGTGAGAGAAACAATTAAATTTTATAATAGTTGACTGAATTGATGAGCTGGAAAATTGCTTATGATTCTGAGGTAAAAGATAAAATTAGTTACAAGGATCTAACGATTGACAAAATTTAGAGATGATCGAGTGGAAGAGATTGAAACGTGTTAGAGATACATCTGCCAAGGAAGCTTAAAGTGGAAAAATGAACAATGAAGACTGCAGGAGAAATCATGTGAAAGGAAGTTTTTCATGCACCACTGATCAAATTGGTTACAGATAGAACCGAGAAGAACTGCAAACATAACCGAGCACCAGAGTATTATTGACCAAGTTGAATATGTTGAAGGATATGAAGGATTGAAGTGATTATTGATCAGAGAAGGTATTTTGAGCTTATCATATATCTAAAAATCTGTAATCTTAGTTGTATTTGAATCAAACCACTACTGTATCATTTTGACCATTGTTATAGCTAAATATCTTAACCGAGTGGACTTAACAGTCTTATTTGTATATGACATTCCATGAATGTTGATGGTTTTCTTTTTGACCCCATAGTGAATGTTGGTCAAGAGTTAACTATTAGTGATAAATCCTCTAACCAAGTCACACCTCACAGTGTGCATTGTAACCTTTAACAAGCTTGGCTCCTAATCGAGCTCACTTTAGAAGAGTGAAATATTTTGGGTTACGGGTCCCAGGTGGTTTTTTCCCTTAGCAGAGTTTCCATGTTAAAATCCTTATGTTATGTGTATTTGATGTGATTGGATTATTGTTTTACTTTACACATTTCATATTTGGATAAATCAGTAAACACTGTATTGAATTTATTGGTATTCGGTAAATGAATAGAGAGTTATTGTTAACAAGCTTACCGAGTTGATTATTTGTTTTTGAAAATTTTGATCATATTATACATCTGAGAGATTGAGACTGTAGGATAACTAGATTTAATTGATTCACCCCCCCCCCCCCTCTCAATTATCTAACACGTGTTTGCCAGATTATTGAACGTTTTTGGATCAATTGTTTCATTGTTTCCATTGTTTGAAGTTTTAGATTTGAAAGACTTTGAGTTTTTTTGTGTGGGGAAAAATTATTGTTTATGTTAATAGTTGTTAAACCCTAGATCTTTAGTTGGGAATATGTCTTTTTGGAAAAGATTAAATGAAATATATATATTATTATGTATATAAGCATACATATATATTGATGTGCATATGAGCATAATCTTTTTATAAAAGAAAATATGAAAGATATATTCGCTTGCTTGTTATTTAAGGAAGATATATTCAGTTGCATACATTATATCTAGATAAGATATATTCACCTGCATGTTATTTAAGAAAGATATATTCAGTTACATGTTATTTAGAAAAGATATATTCACTTGCATGTTATTTAGAAAAGATATATTCAGTTGCATGTTACTTAAGGAAGATATATTCAATTGTATGTTATTTAGGAAAGATATATTCAGTTGCATGTTATTTAGGAAAGAAATATTCAGTTGCATGTTATTTAGAAAAGATATATTCAGTTGCATGTTATTTAAGGAAAATATATTTAGTTGCATGTTATTTAAGAAATATATATTCAATTGCATGTTACTTAAGGAAGATATATTCAGTTGCATGTTACTTGAGGAAGATGTATTTAGTTGCATGTTATTTAGGGAAGATATATTTAGTTGTATGTTATTTAGGAAATATATATTTAGTTGTATGTTATTTAGGAAGGATATATTCAGATGCATTTTATTTAAGAAAAATATTCTTTTTGGAATTTGCATGCAATTGTATTGTATTTTTAGAAAAAAAATTCAAATATATATTCTTTTTAGAATTCGCATGTAGTAGTATTCTATTTTTAGAAAAAAATTAATTTAAAATATATATTCTTTTTAGAATTGGCATGCAACAATATTCTATTTTTAGAAAAAAAAATTAAAATACTTTTAAAAATTTGCATGCAATGGTAATTTACTTTTAGAATTTTTATTTTTAGAAAGAAAAATATATTTATATAAAATAAAAATAATAAAAAATTTAATTGATGAGAGTTAAAATATTGATGTGTTTATTATTGGAGTTATTGGTTGTTGTGTTTGGTTGTCAGTATGGGCAGCATTAAGTCGACTAATAGGAATCGTTACTAGAGGCTTGGGGTTGGTTTTCTATTGATGTCTATGTGACACATGTATTTTCAGTATTTTGTGATGTTGAATTGGTCATGATTATTTTACCCAACTTTATTTTATAAACTCATGATTTTGTTAACTCTTTAAGAGAGTATGTTTCTATATGATATTTTGAGAGCTAGTTGTTGTTCCTTATGATTTGTGGAACTGGGATTTATTAATGATTTATGAGCCTAGGTAGGTTATCTTAAGTGTATAGATGGGGCGTGACTTGCAGTAGGGGTTGGGGCCCTAAGAGACTGTTAGGGTAACTCATTGTAAGCTGACTAAATAAGTGATAACTTAATAAATTTATTAGGATAGAAACATTAATAAGATAATTGTGTGTCTCACTCATGTCTTGAGTGCTTGTATAGGCTAGGATGTGAGTAGGAGAAGATGCTTGATTGAGGTCTTTCATAGTTAGTACTCTTGTATGTATGAGAGGTTATTGATGCCACATATGGTCACTTAAAAGCTATGGTCTAGAGGGACTGCCATGATGAAACTCAAGGGTTAAACGTATGTGATGACACTTCCCTATATGCATCTTAGGTTTCCTACATGTGTTGGTTGCCTCTAGATTAGTATGTACTACCTTTGCAGCTTTGTTGTACTTTTTTGAGATAGAGAGCTTTCAAAATCCCTTTCTTAGTCTTGTTGTTGTGGTTGATTTGGTATTTGATATCTGAGTGAAGTTTTTTGTTATCTCCTTAGCACAATGAGAGTGGACCTTTGGTTTCACGAGGTCGGGTGGTAGGTAATCTTTTACCATTGAAATTCCAACATTCGTGATGGTGTTGGATGATCCTTGTTATTGTTACCTTCTTCTTGTTCTTCATTGGAGACTTGTTCATAACTATTTTATGTTGTTTATATTTATATCTTGTATTAGTGTATCAAATGTGAGATCTTTCAAGATGTTGTATATGTACTTTGTATATGATTTTTTATTAATACCCTATGACTTGTGCAGTGGATGATGGTTCGTTATGTACCCTATGTTGTATTAGCTATACCTATATTTTCATTTATATGATGATGTACTTGTCATTCATTTGTATTATGTGGATATTATATATTATTTATCGTACACTTAGTGGATTAATTAAACTTACGTAACTCTATGTCATGCAACCCTTGGGATTTATAATTAGTGATTGAGTTACATTTATGAGTATGTATTGGCTTATGTTATATTTCTTCCGCATTATTTTTTTTTTGCTCAGTAATAATATATATATTTATTTAATATAAGTAAATATTTACAAAAGGGCATTAAGCCATAAACCTGATCAAAATGAAATAGCCATCACAACCCCCAAACCACCCCCCATTACATTTGTAGCCATGGCAGTAAACCACTAACCACCCAAAAAACCCCCATCACCGAATATCGACAGACCATCTACAAAATTGACTATTCATCAAAACAGGGCTTTACAAGGATAATGCAACTTTATCACAACCCAATTACAAAAAACCATCTTGTTAAAACACTTTGACTCCTACAAAAATAAGTTTAAGGCCTAACAAGCCTCACAATCCTTCCCCTGCATCGCGAAAGAGATGAACGCTTCCTTCACAGATGTCCCACCAGAAAAACCAAAACATGATGCATCCCTGACTGTTCAAACCTGTGAATTTCCTCTTTCAAAGTCTCCCACTCCTCTGCAATCATCAATTTATAAGCTTCCTTATCCATGTGTGAGAGCCACCACAAGAAAGAGAAGACCCCTTTCTCCCAACCTTCAGCCGGGTCTTCAAAACATTCACTTTAATTAAATCCAAACCCTGGGAAGGCCCATTCAAGAAAAGAGTCTAAGCCCACAATCAACTCTTTTGGAAATAGAGAAGTTACTGCCCATTTAACAGTGTCCTCATTTTCATTTAACTCCAAGCCCCACTCCAAAACCATTGTTGCTATATCGACATTTACTTTCCAATGGTGTCGCGAATCCTGAAACAACACCCCCAATGTTCACTTGACCATTGTGATCACTCCTGGTGTTGGATATTTGATCAAACGCTTCAGCCGCATATCAACTACCGGGCCTAAAAGTACCTTCTGTTGCAGGAGAGTTGCAAAGGTGAAAGTCAGCTCCATTTTCTTCACTTATCACTATTCCAGAATGCTGCAGAAAGTGAAACATGGTGCCCATTAAAAAGATAGCCCACACGCTCACCATTACTTCCATCCTTGGTAAGGACATCATCAGACCAACTCTCTATCGCCAAAATATAAAATTTGCACACCCAGCATTTACAGCATATAACATCATCATAACCCCCCAATGTCATCACTAACCACCCCACCCACATCATCACTCTTTAAGGTAACTATAAAATCTAGTTACCATCAACTGACTTAATTTTGAAGTGGAGACCACCCATTGAAAAAATCCCAGCGGTTACAAATTTCAAAATTTAGAACACCAACTGGGCCCAAAGTCACTGCCCATTTTGATAAAGTGTCTGCATCACCATTACCTTCTCTCCTAATATGACTAATTTTAAAATCTTCAAACTCCCCAAGCAGTGAAATAATTATTGTTACATAATTGCTTAAGTGCCAAGCCTCCACTATGTCTTGTCTAATAGCCTCTATGATCACAAGAGAGTCACCGTCCAAGTGTAATTTGGTGACCCCAACCGCTCTTGCACACTCCACTGCCAATAACACCGCTTTCACCTCTGTTGAATTATTTGTTCCATCATACAAGCATTTAGCTCCAAAGGAAACCACCGAGCCATTGTCATCTCTGAGGATAATTCCAGCCCTAGACAGGCCTGTGTTCCCTTTAGAGACCCTATCAAAATTTGCTTTAACCCATCCAAACTTCGGGGCCTTCCACACAGCAAGCAGTTTCTCCTTTTCAATAACATCTTTTTTGGTGCTACTATAAGCATGTCTTAACTTTATCTCCAACCATCTATCCCACATCCTACCATCATCTTTGGTGAAAGGCAGGCTCCTAGATGATTTTCTTAAAAGGACTGAGTTCATTACCTCTGAGATTGCATGCTCAATTCTCCACAAAAGCCTATCCACTAATTCAGTCAGATCCTGAAAGATCCTTCTATTTCTCTCTTTCCAGATTTCCCATACTACTAAAGAGGGGTAGATAACCCATAAACTTGAAAGGAAATACTTCATTTTCACTCGAGGCCATCTTTCTAAAAAATCTTTCAATTTTGGCATCCAAGGTCCTTGCCAGTTGAGCTTTTGTTGAACCATCAACCAACATTTCTCTGTTATTGGGCATCTTAAAAAAAGATTATCAGTCATCTCCTCCTAACACTCACACATAAAAGACTTAGTTGGACCACAAAAACCTAAACGTTTCCTTCTCTCTGCAGTGAGAACTCGATTTTGGACTACCAACCATGTAAATGATCCAGCTTTAGGGAGGCAAGCAGAACTCTAGCATAAATCTGAAGCAGCAAACCCATCTTCAACCCCCCTTGATAGTAGTTGATATCCTAACTTTACAGAGTACTCCCCCGAGGAAGACCCACACCAAAACATAGAATCCTCCTCATCCACAACTCAAACCCCCCTTTTACTAAAAATATCCTTTACTAAAATCAACTGCTCCTCTGTAAGGCCTAACATAGTTGGATCCTTCCATTTCCAGGAACCCCCCACAGGAGTCTCTTGTCAAACCAAATAATCTCCTACTTTGCACCCCCAATTTGCATAGAGTCCCCTCTACTTCTCTATATATGATGTCCTCTCTTACGATAGGATAACCATTCCAAGAATCTGCCCAAAACTAAGCTTTTAATCCATTGCCAATCTTCCATGAAATGTGATCAGTTACAACCTGCCTACAAGAAATAAGAAAATCCCAAATAGCAGAACCAACTAGCAGATTCCTTATAGTAAAAATCCTTTCATCATCCCCGCAATCCAAATATTTAGCTTTGAGTAACTTCACCCAAAGCGGATCCAGACATTTGTACATTTGCCAACACAACTTTGCCCCAAGGGAAAAATTCATAACACTCCATTCCCTCAAACCAGCCCCTCTAGAGGCCTTAGGCCTACAAATTTTCTTCCAAGCTAGCAGAGGCATACTCTCTCTCTCTCTCTCTCTCTCTCTCTCTCTCACACACACACACACACACACACATAGTTCTACATAACCCATACGAGTTATGTAGAACTAAATGCACAAGCTTTAGTTCTAAAGAACCCGCACGGGTTATGATGAAATATGAACTCTCTCTCTCTCTCTCTCTCTCTCTCTCTCTCTCTCTCTCTCTCTCTCTCTCTCTATGTAACCCATGTGTGGTTTATGTAGAACTAAATTCTTGCATGATTTTTAGTTCTATAAAACCCACACATGTTATGAGGAAATATGAATGTAAACCTTTTTAGCTAAATGGAACACATATGTGTTCCATTGAGATAAATATATTATTCCCAACACACGCAAAAATAGCATTGAAAATTGTTCAAATGTCCCATTGCTATCTTTCATGTCTTTTTGTGACAATATCTAACAAGTTTTCATGCTTTTTTTATTGCATTTGATTTCAAATGATTGATTTCTCTTATTTTTTGGACTGTTCTTGAAGTTTTTTTCAATGTTATTACTTTATATTATAACAAAATGATGATAATTTGTTATTTTTTTGGTAAGGTTTTAAAAAAACTTATATTTCTTCATAAGCCATGTGGGTTATGAAGAACTTTATTTAGTTCTTCATAACCCGCACGGGTTATGATGAACTTGTTGGAAAGTTGACTATATTGATGTATATGACTTGATATAGTGTTGTCAATATGGAAACAAAGTCATATAGTAGTTTGGAGTCAGCACACCTGATGAGAAGATCAGAAATTAGTTAAGTATTAAAGACTAGACAGTGTACAGAGTTCCTGCAGCTTAGAGCATCAACGCACATGCGTATGACATAATTATGGTATACACCTTGGAAGTTAAGATGGTTAGACTATATTCATTCTTAGTCTATGAGCGCATAATCAGATATGCAAGTATGAGAAAGATATAGATAGTTGAAGTTGCACAGCCAGTGTGTGCCAATGAAGAACAGAGCAAGCAACCGAGAGTTGCGACTATATTCTAATGTTGTAAAGGCTATGCACCTATTTTAATTAGGTTGCCAACATGTATATATGTTTGATTGTAAAAACACTTAAGCCAATTCATTTAGAAGTGTTGTATGTAATAGGTTTAAGGGCCGACCTAGTTGTTTATTTTGTATGCGCATATAAATATAAGATGCACCCATTATATTTGGTATGGAAGTCGAGATAGAGTTGTGATAAGCAGAGCAGAAGTGTGTGAAGAGCCTACAAGATGTATTAGAGATTTTCAAGAGGTCAAAGCATTAGCGCATCAAAGGAATTGATCTGACAAGCAGTGTCACAGTGACAGTTCATCCTGTAGATATAGTGTTTATATGAGATCAGAAGGTTGTAGCCTTCACCACTTGAGCAGTGAACTCTAGGATAGTGCATCCACTCCCTTAACAGGGACTATTGTAAAAGACTCCTAATAGGGTCTAACCCTTGACAAGGTCTACTATACTTAAAGCATTGTAAAGAAACTCCTAACAGGGTTAAGGATCTTCTAACAAGGATCACAAAATACTAGTGTAGAATATTAATGGGTGTCAATTCCCACCGAGGTTTTTACCTATTTGGGTTTCCCCGTAACCATATTGGTGTCATGTGTTGATTTTATGTTTCCTTTTTATGTGAATGTTTAATTCACTACTTAAGCATTTAAATTCAGTTTAAAGATTAAAGCAAAAAAGATAAAATACAGTGAACACTGATTCACCCCCCCCCTCTCAGTGTTCCTATTCCTAACAATTGGTATCAGATCTCTGGTCCTCAGCAAAGAAGTTTAACCACTTGAGGAGATCATGGAAAAAGCAGAAATGAAACATCTGAAAAGAAATCTTGAAGTCACTCTTGAAGACCTGGACAAATCTGAAAGAGAAATTGAAGAAGTGAAGGAAAAAGTCAGTGATGCTTAATTAGTTATCAAAAATCTAAGAAGGGATCTAAAAGAATGTTCCACCAGTGATTTGGGGATAATGGTCAAGAAGTGAAATGAAGAAAATGCATCCTTAAAAGAACAACTTGAAGAATTTGATGACAAACAGATTAACAATCAGGAAGTCTATAATGAACAGGTCAAAGAAAACCTTCAACTCAATGAAGAATTAAGGCTAGCAAACATGGAAATCTTGGAGCTAAGGAAAAGAAAAGAAATCTTGGAATCTGAATTAAAAGAAGCAAAGAATCACATTGACAAGTTACACACCAGTTCTGATTTGATAGAATCTCAGTTATATGCAAGAAGAGGCAAAGGAGACACTAGCTGTATTGGATACAATGAAGCACAAAATTAGATTGACAACATGCGAGCAAGAAAGGATACACAAAAAGACTCTACTGATTCTAAGAAGACTGAAGATCAAACTAAAGATAATGGTGAACCACCTAAGAATGAGCACAAGCCTATAGACCGCACTTGTTTTGCATATAACAAGCATGGACACATAGCAAGGAATTGTACAGAGGTAAGACCTTTTAATGGTTACTGTTATTCATGCAATAAATTTGGTCATAGAGCTATGAATTGAAAGACTAGTAAGAAGAACAAGATTTAGCATGATCAGAGAAATTAGAATCAGACAAATATAAGAAGTTCTCAGAATGTTACATGTCAGATATGTAACTATAATGGTCACCCAGCTAGGTAATGTAAAATGGTGACTCATGTCAATGCGTCGAGGAATATAAGGCCTCCAGTCATTTATCACTCTTGTAAAAAGGTTGGACACATCTCAAGGTTCTGTAGATCAAGGACACAAGGTCAAGAAATCCCTAAAAGGGCCGAAGAACCAGTATTAGATCTCGAAGGAGAAGTCAAGTTTATGAAAGCCTCAGAGGATGCGAGCTTAATTGGTCACAAGGAAAGAAGGACAAAGTTGATGAGAATGTATTGGATGCATCCATAGTGGACACACCCTCTACATCTGGATGAATGGCCCTTAGGGTCATAGGGGGAGCTAATTTACCTCTAGACCCCTACGTGGTTGGTATACTCACTCTTAGAGTATGTGCCTTTGAACTTGAGCTTTTGGAGTATAAAGGAACCTTTGTGCAAGAGCGCACATACTGATTGTTAGCAGAACAAAAGTTGGAAATTTTTAAGTGACAGCTTGGTTTACGTGACAAGCGTTGATTGTGGAATTTTCACTTTAAGTACATAGAAAGCTATTTGATTACTCATTACATTCGAATTTAGAGTGATTGGAGAGCAGAAAGAGCCTTAGAAGTTATTGTGAAGACTTGGAGATTGATCTATCAATGATTAGCAGCACAATTGATTGGTTGCAGAAACCCTAGTTTGTTGTGCTGATTCAAAAGTCTTTGGATTATCTTGGAGAACATTTGGAAAGCGATAAAACAAGTAAGTCATGGCCACTCCCATAGTATTTGATGTTGTAGAAAAGAAAAGATATGTTTTTAAGAAGTATCCATTCAAGTCTACCCTAGATGACTTAGAGGGAGCATTCTCCCGCACACCTATAGGTGTTATGCATGTGGAAGACATTAGGACTTACATTCACTATAAGAAGGAACCAGTAGGATTGGACAAGTTAAGGGCACACATAGAAACCATGCTAAAACTAGACAAAACCTTCCTGGATGAGTGGAATGATCACCCTATAGTAGAGTATGCTATGGCATATGAGTTCTATAAGACAGAATGGATTAAAATACTTCTGAGCAGAATTCATGATGACCTATTTTGGATAGGTGATGTGCCGGTTAGAATTACTAGTGACCTAATATATGAGATGATAGGGCTCCCAAAGATAGGTGTCATCCTTCCAGTAGGCAAGGATGTCAGGAAAATTGTTGAGCAAACATGTAAGTCAAGGAGTGACAGGTGCGAGATAACAATTGAGTCTATTGAGCAAGCTGACATCAAATTGATGTCTATGATACTTGGTTATAGGTTTCATCACACCATCAGGGTGAATAGTGTGTCTATGGACACAATTCTTGCAGCCATTAGACTTGTGAAGGAAGATGAAGAGCTCAACCTATGTGAGATCTTGCTCACATAGTTAATTGATAACATCAAGGCAATTAAGCATGACAAGACCAAGATATTCAAGTTTTGGTCTTTGATCATTTACATGTATCTTCATATAGTTGGGAAAGTATCAGATCTATATTTGGACAAGTCCATTCCAACCATGCCACATATATCTCTCAAGGCATCCACTAAGATTACATAACATTGGAGTTGAAGACCTTCAGGGCCAAGATGCAAATGAGGTACATAATTCTAGAAAACATTGTTGAAAAGTACAAAGATACAATTTGTTTTATAGTTGAAATAGATACAACTTGCATGGAGGTAGTTGTACTCAGAACAAAGTGGATTCATCCACTTGGATGAATTGGAGGAACAAGTGTTAGAGGCATATGCTCAAGTATTGCTTTCATCTCCTACTGACCCTAATGAGCCTAGATGGGGAACTTATGAGGAGAAGACAAGAGAAATAGATGCCAAGCTAAACAATGCAGCAACAAAAAGAAAGGTTGTTAAAGTCACATCAGAGATCTTGAGAATACATGGTGTGTCTCAAGCAGATCTTGACAAAGCAAAAGAACAAAAGATTTCTTTGGAACTAAAGAGTGCAGATGCAGCAAAGGCAGAATCACTTGACCCCAAGTTGAAGAAGGTAAATATAGAGAAATCTGATGAACAGAAGGATAAAACTAATGATACTCCTACGCCCAAGGAAACTATTGACCTTACTACTCCTCCAAAGTATAAGGCAATGCCAAAGAGGAAGAAAGAAACCAGCACTAGTCATCCATCCTCGCGAGCAACAAGAAACAAAAGGAACCCTCAAGCACCTCCTAAAGTAAGTTTCAAACCTAGTCTCAGTGTGCTAAGTACCAGAATAATTGATGAGGGAAGAATTGATCAAGTAGGGAAATTTTATGAAAAGTATAGTGAAATAGACAAATTTGAGATTCATGGTATGTTGGTCAAACACATGCTAAAGTTCAAGAAGATAGTCTTGGAACTTAAGACCATGATCCCTGAAAATGTATGGAATATCCTTGAATTCCAAAAGAGATAGGCTATTGAAAAAGATCTGTGGATAAGGGAAAATATTCTTGATAATACCCTTCGTGTATGTGAGCTAGAAGAGAAGAAGTTGCTGTTAGATCTAGTAAAGCCTCACCTCAGAACCAAGACAAGAATATTGAATATAATGGATAAAAACTATGAATTAGTTGCCAAAGAAATAGAGAAAGCCTTTGAGAAGGTCTTTATGAACATGAACATGTATCCACCTATTGTGCCCGCAACACATGTACCCATAATGGTTACCAAAGGGTTAGAGACCATCACGGTACAATCTACAGGTCCTCAGGATTCAACGCCTGTAGCAGAAACTCAATCAGAGGCATATAAGTCTGCACCCATGACAGAATCACTCAAGGACAACACCATTATCATTGAGAATGTGGAGATAGCTATGGCGGCCACTGACACAAAATTGGATAAGTTTGAAGAGGCATTTGTAAGCACTCAAGAGGCAGAAAACTTATGCGATAACACTCCTAGTCATCAAGAAGAATTAATGATTGAAGACATAACAGATGAAAAAGAAGAAGAAAAGATGGAAGAAAAGAAAGAACAAGAAAAAGAAAAAGAAGAAGAAAAGAAAGAATCAGAAAATAAAGAAGAGAATAATGAACCTTCAGTAGAACTAGTTAAAGTAAAACAAGAAGTGATGGATAGCACTCCCATCACTCCCTCAGCAGCATTGTTGTCAAGTTTGACACCAGACACATCTAGTTTCAACTCATGGAGAGAAGAAGACTTGATTAAGTTCAACATCTTAGCTATGGAGAAGGCAAAGGAGAAACAACTAATGAGAAAACCTCTCCTTGTGGAATCAGTGAACATATTGAACAATGTATTGCCAGAGGACAAGAAAGTGTTAAAGATACACTCTGTTGATGATGTGAGTATAGTCATCTCACATTTTAAAAGCAATTTCTCAAGCCTTGAAGAATATGTATCCCTAGTTGCAGAACAAAAGTATCTAAAGAAGAGATTGAATGAATTGGTTAGCAACTTTGCACTTGACCTAAGCTCACTCAAGACTGGTCAAGCATCCCTAAAAGAATTTGTAGATCAAGGAAGAAGAATCATTGCAAAATGCATGGATCAAGATAAGCTTACTGATGCTCATTTCAAGAAAATAAAAGAGGTAGAAGCTATGATTGAGCAAGTGAAGAGTTTAGTGAAAGACACATCCACATATGTGAACATGTGCAATAATGTCTACCAAGGTCAGATAGACAAAATTGAGAAGGCACAAAAAGAGATAACAAAGATAAGGGCTAGACAGACTCAGTTGCAGAATGCTCTTGCGCCCTCTTTAGACATTCTAAATCAGAATATTAAGGAGATGGATACCACAATGGTGACATATGATCAAGGTCCTACCATATATTTGAAGAAGATAGAGAAGCTATAGTATGCATTATGCGCCCATCTCCAGATAGTAAACTCTTTGATCACATTTTGGAAGAAAGAGATCTAGAACCTAAAGATAGCATATCAGGATGTTTTACCTCAGTGAGTATATGTAGATATAGTTTTTGAAACACCTTTGTTATTAATGTCAAAGGGGGAGTTGTGTATAGAATATGGATCATAATATGTATAGGGAGATATAAGTATAAGTGTATAGAAGATAAAAAGTTTTTGTATTAAGGGACAATTAGTAACTTGGCCATATTCCTTTGTTGCCATCAATGACAAAGGGGAATATTGTTGACAAGTTAAATATACTAATGTATATGACTTGATATAGTGTTGTCATTATGGCAACAAAGTCATATAGTAGTTTGGAGTCAGCACACCTAATGAGAAGATCAGAAATTAGTTAAGTATTGAAGACTGGATAGTGTATAGAGTTCCTGCAACTTAGAGCATCACTACACGTGTGTATGGCATAATTATGGTATGCACCCTAGAAGTTAAGATGCTTAGACTATATTCATGCTTAGTCTATGAGTGCATAATTAGATATGCAAGTATGAGAAAGATACAGACAGTTGAAGTTGCACAACCAGTGTGTGCCAGTGAAGAACAGAGGAAGCAACCGACAGTTATCATTTTGAGTTGTGACTATATTCTAATATTGTAAAGGCTATGCACCCATTTTAATTAGGTTTTTGACATGTATATATTTTTGATTGTAAACACGCTTAAGCCAATTCATTTGGAAGTGTTGTATGTAATAGGTTTAAGGGCTGACCTAGTTGTTTATTTTGTATGCGCGTATAAATATAAGATGCACCCATTGTATTCAGTATGGAAGTCGAGATAGAGTTGTGATAAGCAGAGAAGAAGTGTGCAAAGAGTCTACAAGATGTATTAGAGCTTTTCAAGAGGTCAAAGCATCAGCACATCAAAGGAACTTATCTGACAAGCAGTGTCACAGTGACAGTTCATCTTACAAATATAGTGTGTATCTGAGATCAAAATGTTGTAGCCTTCACCACTTGAGTAGTGAGCTCTAGGACAATGCATCCACTCCCCTAACAGGGACTATTGTAAAAGACTCCTAACAAGGTCCAACCCTTGACAAGGTCTACTATACTTAAAGCATTGTAAAGAAATTCCTAACAGGGTTAAGGATCTTCTAACAAGGATCACAAAACACTAGTGCAGAATATTAGTGGGTGTCAATTCCTACCGGGGTTTTTACCTATTTGGGTTTCCCCGTAACCATATTGGTGTCATGTGTTGATTTCATGTTTCATGTTTATGTGAATGTTTAATTCAGTACTTAAGCATTTAAGTTCAGTTTAAAGATTAAAGCAAAAAGATAAAATATAGTGAACACTGATTCACCCCCCCCCCCCCCCCCCCCCTCCTAGTGTTCCCATTCCTAATAGAACTATTAAACTATTTAATGATTTTTTTTAGGCTCGACATGGCTCAATTTTTCCAAGCCTAAATATTTTGAATTATAAATGATCTGCATGGGTTTTGTAAAATTTTGAGTTTATTCTTACACGTGGCTACTTTTTTTGACCAACAACTTGGTGCACTTATCCAACTAAGTACAAATAATTAAAAAATAAACAATTTTTTAACATTTTCCAATTTAGTTTTCTAAAATTTTCTAAATCTTTCTAACATTTTCTAATAAAAATCTATATTTTTCTAATTAAAAATTACACAAAATGGAAAACTAACTAAAATAATTAAATAATATAATTTATAATCATAAATAAATAAAAGGGATGAAGTGTATGCACCTAGTATCAACGATAGTTGGAGGGAGGTCAAAAATGATGAAAAGGTGATGATGTCAGCCTTTGGTTGTCAAAGGGTTCACTCCAACAACTAAGGTCTAGTAACAATGACTAGTAAACAATGAAAATGACAAGTCTCTATTGGAAATTTATTAAAAATCCAACTAGTAGGGTGTTCACACGAAGGGAGTCTTTGCACAAAGACCTCTATGTAGGGGTGTTCGTGCAGAGGGGGGTCTTTGTGTGAAGACCCCCACGTAGGGTTCTTTTTGCCAAGTGGTTTTACCCCTTCAAGGAAAGACCCCCATTCTCACGAAGGGGTCTAAAATGATTTTTTTTTTAACACCCGATTATTCTTCATGCCCAAAAGTGGGACTTAGTTTTGTGAGATCACCTAGGATGAAGTGGTATAATAATCTAGTTTCTTATTTTTACTGGATCTTAAGGTCTCTTCTGCTTCCTCAACCAAATGCAAAGCCTTTAGATTATTTTCACTTTCTTGGATCTCCTTCTCATCTATTTTTTGTTGGTGTTGATTCCTGGACTTCTAGAACTTCTAAACATTACCTAAATGATTGAATTTCTTGTAGATATGGAAACATGTTGAAACATTCTCATATTGTAAAGGTTGATCACATGATCCAAAGCTAGACTAAATGGTAACAAAGGAAAGACAAATCGAGTTATCTAGGACATTAACATAAATCCTCACAAAGGGGAGTTGTGATCTTTGCTGTAATATTTTATCCACTTCCAAGAGAGTGCCAAAAGAATCTGCAGTATGTCTAAAAGCTTTAAATTTTAAAAATTCCAACGGGAGACCTAGAAGGTGAATGTAGGTAGGGCACACTGCCTCCAGATCTTTATTAGCATCAAAGCTAGGCTTCTATTTGTAGAGAGATATAATATTTCATGATTGCTACCATAGGTCCAAGGACCACTCGTGATGACATAAACCAAATCTTCCTTATTAACAAAACTAAAGAGAACTACGCTATTTAACATAGCATTGATTTTTACACTGGCTTTCTCTTTCCAGTGGGTAGAAACCTATTTCCTTAACTCATCAATAAAAGGATGAAATGAAAGGAACTTACCAACTAGAGAAATATCCAACTCCACTATTGTCTCTTTTAAAATCTCATCAGGAACTTGAACAATAGTCTTGATGACCTTACAAGAACAATTGTACGCATTCTTAGAGGAAGAGTTTCCCATCTTGAGCAAGTTGACACCCAGTAGCTTACCCACATAGGACAAAGGAGTCTCCCCTAAAGGATGGAATCCAAGGAAGAGATAGGAGAACTAGGAATATGATGTGCTTCAAGACTTGAGGCACAATGTACATTTACAAGTAGGATCCTTGAACTACAAATGAGAGTGGGATCCACCTCCTTGGGATGAGGAGAAGATGGATAATCCCACACTTGGTCCCCATCCAAAGATCCCATTCAAGATCCTACAAAAAACATTTGATAATCGAGTAGTGAACAAAACCCTAGCAGAGCAACATAACAATGTTTTCTTCTTTCTCTAGAGATTTTGAGATGTGTATGATTTTTTTTTCATTCAACATCTATAGTTAGTGAAGATAATATAGAACATTTGTACACTTAGTCTAAATGCATCTAATACACCGAATCTTGTGATATCTTGTTCTTAGCCTAAGTATATTTAAGACTGAGATAAAAAGTATTATGAATAATAATAAACTAGATCTAAAAATCTATATCATTATTCTATTATGTAAAATAATAATAATTATTTTTTATCCATGAAAAACTATTTTAAGTATGTAGATATGCATAGTGAAGTGAATGGTCTCAATATTCCAAAAGGATGAGAAGAATATGTTATAATAAATCAAAGTTATAATGAGAATGAAATCTCTATAGATTAATGAGCCAAATTTGTATAAAAGGATATTGTGATATGAAATAGAAAGGAAATAAATCTCTATATAATACAATGTTGAAAGATCATGGAAACTAGATGGTCATCATGTAAATGAAGAATGGAGTTGCTAGGAGAATTATAGAAATGGTTCAATTGGTTCATTTTCCTTAATGATCTTTTCCCAATTGAGCTAATGAGGCATCTGAAGGTTGGATTTACCTAGGAGGGGGTCATGATTGCAAGAGAATTTCAAGTTAGTGTTCAAGCTTTCAATTCATAATGAGACAAGTGATAAAATCCATCCCAACTACAATCAAAGGATCTTTTTCTTGCTATAACAATTACCTCCATAAACCACTCCCAAATTAATAAGGTTCTGCCAAGGGAAAAACCAGGAATGTACATAGAACAAAACCCCCAAAAGTGTACCATTAATAAGAGTAATTGTGGCAATTGGATTCAAAAGCCCCCAAGAGATGTATGAAATGTTTTAATGAATTGTCAAAAAATAAAAGGAGGTAACTCATGTAAATGCAAATAAATACAAATATTCAAGATAAAATAGATTAATGCTTCTTTCAAAAATACAAAGAACCCAAAAGAAAAAAGCACCATAGAATGGAGTAGAGAGCTTTACAAAGGAGATGGCCAATATTTAATAAAAGACTAAATTTGAAATAAGCACTAAAAAAAAATTGTAGGTATCCAACAAAGTATTTCTCATGATATATAAAAAGAGTTCGGGAAAAAACAAAGTAAGTGTCCCCTTGTAAGATTATAAAGAGAGTTGAGGGAAAAATCTGTCCTCTGATATTATGTGCTTTTTAGTTTGTTGTTTAGACGTTTCAGTTAAAAACAATACAAATAACATCATATTTTACAACAAAATCATTAGGGACACAGATATCATCCCGATAGAATGCATCGTTGACTTTTTTTGGAAATTTAGAAAACACACTAGAATTTTACAAAATTTTCAGAATGAATTGTTCATTATTGGAAATGTTTACGGTAGAAAATAACAAAAATCACTATGGTTTTGCATATCTGAAAAAAAAATCAATATTTTGATTTTACAATGCATTTTCATCATCAAAATAGCTTTAAAAGAGTTTATGGGAGTTAACATTTTATATATTGTTGTTGTATAATATTGTGATGGAGCTATGCAAAATCATGAGTATCGCAAGACTTCGGGTGCACAAAGATTTGGCTTTGATTAATTTATTTGAAGATCAACATTTTGGATTATTTTATGTTCTCATTATTAGCCGATAGGCTTCCCCTGTGGGGAAGCTTTTGTACGACTCTACCAGAAATCTCTCACGGTGTCTCACACTCGTAAATGGTTTGCCGAGTAGTTTTTATGAAAGGAGATGGTAGCTTTCGTGTGCAACTGAAGAGTAGTTTTCATGTGCAACTAGGAATTATCATTTTCCCTCTGCCATACCGTTTTGTCTGCAATTTTCTCTTCCTCTGCCACTTTGTCTGCAGATTTCTTTTCATCATTTTTGTGGTGGAGTATCCCATACCTTGGCTCCATCGCACCTGCTCAAATTAAATTTCCATCTACATTTCCCAATTTTTGTATGGAAACCCTCCAACAAGTGTACGCAGCACCTGTATAGTTCACCTCCCCGCATTTATGTTTGACCTACATTGAACCCTTTCTGAAGTGTTTGAATGAACAGAAACCCTACTTTCGCACAACTCGCTTACAAACAAGGAATTCTTCATATCCTCAAGTCCGCAGTCAAGTAGCTCCAATCACATTTTCGGCTTCTCTCAGACAAGCGGAGGATCAGGTTTTCTATTCTTTTACCTGTGTTGTTCAATGTCATTAAACTTTTGAATACCCTTTGCATATTTTGTTCAATACTTCATGATCTCTGTGTTAGTCATTCTGTCTTGAGGATTATTTCATTTACAAATATTCATGTGTCGTGAACAAATTTATCTGAGACATATATTTTCTTATGTTGGGGATAATTTTGGTTGAGACTCGTAAATGTTATGTTATGAGAATGAATTTATCTCAAAATCTATCTCATACTCATGTAAAATTTTATTCTCAGAACAAAATTTTGCAACAGTCTTGGAGATAAGCTTTTTTACAGCACATGAGTTGCCACATTCTTGAAGGTTATTGACGAATGTATTAGTTGTTTCTAGGGATGTTCTAACAATACCAATGAAATTCTTATTGTGGTGAAAGAGGACAAACTCTTTATGTTTCTCCTCATCGTTTAGTACAGGTCTTGCATTTAGAATATACCCTGCTGTCAAGGCCCTTATCTTTCTCAAGGCAAGGCAGCTATCTCATTACATTAGTCAAAGTAGTTTCCTAAAGATATATATGGTGTTTGTTTGACCATTCTTGTATGCTCAAAACCAGTGAATAATCAATATGGAGAAGGCCCCTCGAGCATCTCATAGCGTCCGCTGCAACAGTCAATTCATGAGCCAAAATGGCATTACATACCTAATTCATCAGCAGGGAATCGTAACGTGCTACACATACAATATTTTACTATTTTAGATTGTTATTTTAGAATTAAATTAAACTGGCAAATGATTTTTAAAAACATGAGAATCACACAAGAATTTGTTGTCTCGTCTCTATATGATCACGTGATATTTAAAAAGCCAATCAGAATACAAAGTGACTCTGACAATGCTCTATTAGCTTGCCTTGATGTATACAATAAATGTGGGCCCTTAAATTTTGACATTCTTCAAATTTAGATGTAATCTACTTCGAGTAAAATGTTAGAATAAAAATAAATAATATCTTATAAATGAATGTTATATGTTTATTATTAAAGGTCTTGTTTTTAAAACTTAAACAATTATGCAAGATGATGGTGTATTATGATTTGTAAATAAAAATAACAATATTTTAGATTATAAATAATTGTGTTTATCTCCATAGACACATAATAAATCATTATAGAACAATAAAATTCCTTTGTATATTTTACAGTAGGTTTGTTGATAGCCATCGTTAATAAGTAATTTTTAATTAAATTATTTTAATAGAAAAATATGAATGCGGAGAATAATTTAAATAATTTAATAATTAGTATTAAATTATTTCAATAAATTTATTTAAACATTTTTTTAGTCTAATCATAATTATTGATCAATTTTAATAAATTTATTGAGACATTTTAAATTGTTGTAAAATAGTTTAACTTTTATATTTAATAAAATATTATTCAAATTTTTAATCCGTTCAAATTTTAAATTTAAGTTTATTGATTTATATTTTTTAACTTGTTGTTTGTGTTGGCATAGAACTACATCTTGATTTGTGTATTTAGCCACTCATTTGTGTGTTTAAAAGTTTAATCTCATGTCCTTGCAGGTGAAGTATGTCTTTGTTTTAAAATATACACTTGTATCACACTCTAAATGATCATAATTTTTTTTGACAAACCTTTGGATTTCATGAGAAAATAAAAGACATTATTGTGCTCACTATTTATATTTGTTAACTAATGCGTATATGTTTCCACTATAGTTGCACATATAAGAATGCCATTTTTTCACTATGACAATTATACTTATTGAAATGGACATCGTATTGTATAAATGATACACATATAATGGATAATTATAATATTTTATAAATTTTACTCTTTCATTTTCTTCTAGGTCATAGAAAATCTATAACAATCTAATCATATTCTTGATGTTTCAAGTAGTTCCTCAGAAATCAGTGTTCCAATCCCCTCCACGGGCTCCAATGTGTCTGTTAATTGGAATGAGTTTCCATAAACAAAAATTTAGAATTTAGCGAGTAGCCTTTCACTTTCTTGTCAGCTCAATATTGAACAACTCAAAGTCATTAGTGCTCATACATGTGATGTAAAAGACTTTAAAATTATGGCTATGAAAAATATGCTACATGAATTGCATGCAAACTATGTTAAATTTTCTGGCTTCTGCACTTTCCTTAGGAAAATCTATTTTGACGAATACTATGGAGAAGGCAATGCTCCTACTATTCGATGTGCATTTCAGGCTTATCTCAACTGCACATATTCCATTGTACATTTATGTACCTTTCTCTCTACTTTACCTTAGTTTGCACTTACACATCAAGTCTTACAAAAAGAGAAATTTTGAAGTTTTTGAGCTCTTGTAATCAGAAAAACCTTCCACCCTTTCCTTGTATGTTCTAGACTTATTAATGATATCTGTGATCTTTGTATAAATTTGATTGTACTTATAATAAAATTGCATGATATCTATTTCCAACACTTTTGCATCTATATACTCAATTCAACCCTTTTTTGTATTAACTTCGAAATGCCAATGCATTTGATTATTGTAAATATACACTTTTTAATATTGCATCCTAAATATTTATTCTATTACATTTTTAAACATGTGTTTTGGTAACTTTTAAAAATCAATTTATATTTCCAACATCTTTATTTAACACACTTCCACATTTGATATCTTGGTTTTCCCATTTATTATGTGCAATACAAATTTTAATTTAAGTTGTGACTAAAGTTGGGATGGTTTAAATAATCTAACCACACTTTTTCTACCAAGCCCCTTCATCCATATGCTTCCACAAATTTAAATACTCCTATAACCTATTGTGTGTTCTATACTTGCAATAGTTAGACCTTGTATCTCTCGCATTAAACCTAAATTATGATGAATCCTACTACACATTTAAATTGTCTCTAAACTATGCATTTATAAACCTATATGTACCTTTTAAAATTGAATTCTCACTTTTAAACACTCGAAAGATAATTTGGTTGATAAAGAGTTCTTTCTTTGCTAGAAATTGTTGATAATGTATGGAAAAGTAATGAACCCAATATTAATCAGAAATTAATTTTTATTATGCTCTTCTATAACTCTTTTAAAATTTCTTTATCATCTCTAGGAATATATTTGCTTCAAACTCACAAGTTCTAAAAAGGAATCCTCTCTATTTTTTGGGTGAAAGTGTGCTTTCTAATCCTTCCATTTCTTTGATCATTGCAACTTACCTTTCCCTAACTCATTTTGGTCATTATAGATGTCTGCATAATTAATTTGTTTACAAGTATTTTACTGTGCATCTTGTATGAAAAACAAATTATGTTCTATAATTACTATTCCAACACACTTTTACATATGTTTTAACATTCAACATGACCACATAAGCAATTTCCATATTTTTTTACCATTGTGTATCCTTTGCATTTCACAATAGAATGTTGCATTTCTATTCTATATGTAATATTACAACTATATTATGAACAATTCAAAGTTATGTCTTGGAAATTTTTGTCAATATAAGACTCATAAATGGTTTGGTAGATATCTATGCAAGAGAACTGGAATCATAGACATGCAAATTTGAAACTTTTGAGCACAAGCAAGCAAGTATAAAGTCCCAATCAACAAACTTTTATAGAAAGCTTGTGACAAGTTATAAGAAAGAATTGTAACAATGATTCCTGGTGTTATTCTCTTAAAGAAGGGGAATCAAGTTGAACGGTTTGGTTTGGCACATTTATTTCTATAGGAGTGATTTGAGTTAATTCTTGTTGTTGATTTTGAACTTGAATCCATTGTTGATTGCAGGGTTATAAGAGAGAGTGAGAGAGATGATTGACTTGTTATCGATGACTTTGTTGCTCATACAAATAAAGGATGAAGGTTGTAGTTTTGAACCACCTATGGCTACCTCTATCAATAAATCTAGCCATTTTGGCACTTAAATGGGTTTTGGGTGGGATTTTTGGCACTAATGCATTTTGGGAGAAAGATCTAGAACCTTGAAATGGGCAGAGGGAGAAAAAAAGAGGATTAATAGGATAAGGATAAGGAGCTTAGTTAAAGAAATGGGCTTAAAGATCATACAACCTCTTCATAAAAATACAATTCAAGCTACCTCTAAGAAGTGTTTCTATAAAGTCCTCTATGATGTAAGCCTATGGATTTGAGAATTGTAAAGAAGGAATGAAGCATTGAATAATGAACATTTTAATCCCTCGAAATTGTCTTTCAAGGCTCTGAAACATAATACCAATAGTTCATATTTTTACATACATAGTTCAACAAAATAAGGTATAGTGACAAGACAAAAATATACCTAGAACTAAATTCAGGTTGAAATTGAATTATGAATTCGAGCTCCACCAGACCTTTTAGAGTGAATACCATAGCCTTAGTAGTCTTAAAAATATTCAATGGAAAAAGGGGTAACTAATCATAATGGTAATGGTAATGATAGGGCATTTAAATTAAACCCTAAACACAAAATGTAGTAGTAATGGTACGGGGGAATTAAACCCTAAATAGCAATGGTAATGATAAAACACTAATGGTAATGGTAATGTTTTTGATTAAGGTAAAAATAGGTTTTGAATGGAACCCGAAATCATTTACATTAAAGCTTTAACATATTGCAAGAAAGTTCAGCAAAAAGAGACACCTACTAGAAAAAAATAAAAGCAGGACCCAAAACATCCTAGAAACAACAACAAAGCAAAGAAAAATAGACACTAGCACAACTACCAACACCCCCCAGCAAGACCAAGCTATTTGTTTTTTATCATTTTCTCTACCTTCATCTTCAGGTCCTCCATCTTCTAGATGGTGTCTTTCAGGTCCTTTAGTTCCTTTGGGTTTTTAGGGATCTTCCTCTAAATGTGCCCTCTAATTCTAGTTCCAGGACCCACATTTCCAGCATCCTCATCAATGGTTATTATTGTATTTTCTATCTGGTTTTTCTCCAGGTAATTATGCAACATATTTAGATTCATGACAGCTGTAGAAAGTCCCTCATTGCTGTGGCTCAAGACTTCGTTGATCATCTTTCCATTGTTACTAACTTTTTCCTTAATTTCTTTCACCTTGTTGTCATCAATCTTATTAACTTTAGCAACAATATCCTCATTCCAGTTATTGTTGTTTACCTTAACCAAAACATCATTCTCTAGCTTCTCTAGCTTAGTAGTCAGGGTTTGCATAGTATTCTCCAAGGCCTGAAGGTGGGTCTTCATCTCCTGCATTTCCCACTTGATCCAATCTAGAGAGGTACTCTAGTCACCATCTTTGTTACCCCCTTCCCGGTTAGTAGCACCTGACAAGGGGTCTAAGATGTCCTCCTTGAGGCTATTAACTTCCTTAATGATACCCTGGTCTAGGCCAACTTCAGTTTTAGTGTGTTCCTCTTCAATTTCATCAGTAGCAGGGGGATTCTGACCAACCTCCATTTCCTCTTTGGCCTGACCCTCCATGAGGCCCAAGGAATCCTCATTTTGGTTTTTACCATCCTTTTTACCAGCCAGGTCCAAACCATCCTTAGTGATAGAAAGAGTAGCACATTTACCTTCTTCAGCAAGAAGCTCCAAAGCATCCTCTTTATCATCCTTAGTCGGGGAGTTCTAGGCATCATCTTCATCCTCTTCAACCCCTTCCTCATCTTTTTCTTCCTCTTGGTTCTCCTCCTCTTTACCTCCAGCTTCCTCCTTATCATCATCCATGATTTCGATCATGTCCTCTTCCTTCTTGATTGCATCAACATCCCTATCATCTTTGTCCTGGGATCTTTCCTCATTACCAGAGTCATCCTCCACATTGCCTTCCTCAGTATTTCCCAGACCCTGAGAAAGAGGGATATTTTCATTAGCATCATCACCGCTGACCCTATCTTTTTCCTCATCAATTTTGCTACCCTCTTCCTTATTGTTATTAGAGATAATTTCTTTATTTTTCTTTCTCTTTATGTCTACTTCCTCACAAATCTCGGAAGTACTTTCCTTGATTTTCTTCCTCTTCTTGCTAGTTTCAGCCTTTCTGTCATCCCCTTTGATCTCTTTCCTTTTTCCTATGACCTTCTTAGGAATAGGATCTAGGATTATGCCCCTAGCCTAGTCATAAATGAGGAGGATCAAACCCTCATGCAACACAGGGTTAGAAGGTTTCTTCCTATGCTGGGTTATGCTATTGTTTAGAGAGGTCAAAAGGAAGTATGAGAAGGAAATCTTCTTATTATGCCTAAAGTGGTTAGCCAGGACAAAATGTAGGTTGTAGATTTTGGAATAACGCTCATCGAGCATAAAATACTCGATCATAGCCTTTAACATTTTAGCCTAGAAATCCTTAATCTTAGTCATATCAACATAGTCCCCTTTACCCTTAGTCATGAGAGCTTTTTCATCAACAGTTTTAGGAAAGATATTAAAAGCCTGAGTGCCAAGCCTATGGTTACCTCTATGGAAATGAGTACCTTCTAGGGGTAAGCCAATAATCTCAGCCATAAGGGAGAGAGATAGGGTGAAAGACTTGCCCCAGAGATTGACTTTACCTCTAACCCAACCATCAACAAACAAGGAAGTTACCTATTTATCATAGTCGTGGAGCTTTTCCATGTACTAAGAAACCCCTCCTATTCTTAGCTTCTTCCAAACTTTCCTCTCTTATCTCCATTTCTCACAGTCAGTAGGCCCCTCTCTCCTCAAACCACCTCCCATTTTTTGCTTTCTGCTACTAATCCAATTTGGCTCCTTACCAATAGGCTTCTTCTCAATGCAATGCTTTCTTTTATTATTTTGATTACTTAAAATAACCCAGGTTCCGTAAATCATTAACACCAAAATTATTATCCCACACTTCGCATTACATGTAGCCTTCCTCGAAAAATGTTTTGTCCTTGTCATCATAATTTTAAGTGATTTTCCCTTCATTGTGATTAATTTTGTCATAAGTGATTAGACTTATGATCTCGACATTTAGATTTCCTTTCCCTCTCCACATTTTTATGACATCACTTTGGGTACCTTCGTTAGCTAGCCTGTTTGCCGACTTATTACCTTCACGGTAAATATGGGTGATGTGGCTTTCCTCAAAGGAGTTGATAATAATTTTGATTTTGTTTATTTTATGGGCTATAGTCCATGAGCTAATAGAAATCCCTTTAATACAATTAACTATGTTGAGGGAGTCACCCTCAAGCCAAAGTTTCAAGTAACCCATGTCTTTGGCCAACTTAACCACATAGAGAGCCACCTCAGCTTCCACCACGTGGTTGGTTTGAATTTCCAACAGAACAACAACAACACCAAGGCAATTTCCATCCTAGTCTCTTATGAGACCTCCTCCTCCAGCCCTTCCAGGATTACCTCTAGCAGAACCATCAAAGTTCCCTTTAACCCAGCCCAAGAGAGGAGCAGACCACATTACATTCTCTCTGGGATTTAGATGACCTAATGGTAACGTTAATGGTAACAACAAGGATAATTATTAAACCCTAATCACTTATTGTAATTGTATGGGTATTGTTCTTGAGGTCGATATCTACTTGTACTTGTAATGTGTCTCATGCTCCTGATAGTTGTTTTACAACTACCTCTTAAATAACCAACAGAAATAGAGTCCAACCTTGAATTCTACTTTTCCATTTGATATGCATTCCACCTAGAGCTGAGTGGTGGTGGGATTTGAACCCCTAATGCTTCATCTCTATTCTAGGGCTAGAGGATTTGGACCTACTAAAGTGGTACCGAAATGTAAAATAGTGAGGTTCACTAAAACTTTAATAAGTTTTTTATTTTTAGGTTTTTTGGAAAATAAATTATATGAAACCAATCTACATACAATTCTCTTTAAGATAAAAAAAAAAGAATTTTGAAAAAATATAACATGTTCATCAAATTATGGTGGTCATACACTACATGTTTTGAAAATGTACTTTATAGTCAATTAAAAATTAATTAAAAAAATATTCAATAAAAAATAAGAAAAAATATACTCATTAATCTTTCGTGTATTAGATATATTTCCTCAATAGGATTTTTAAAAATTTATTTATTTAGGTCAAAATATGGTGGTTGTACACAACTATGGTATGGTCCTGAAACATGCAATTTGAAAAAGTGGGTTTTAAACATTCATACTAAAAAGTAATTTATACCATGTTGGTATTTAAATAAATTACACATTTGAAAAGTAGACTTTGAGAACTACATTTTATATTACTAAATTTTTTTGACATTCAATCTCTAAGTGCCTCAAATTTAGACATCAATTGACAAGAAATTTAAAAAATAGGGAAAATACTTCTACTTTTTGCCCAGAAGTGGGACTAGATACAAATTAGAGCTCTCTGATGGTCTCCATTTGCAAAAAGCCACCTTGCCAAGTAAGTTTAACAACCTTATAACAACCAAGACAATTAAAAAGGGCTCTATTGTCCAACTCACATGTTTTACTATTCCAACCATCTGTAACTCAAGGTGAGCCTATAACTACTACATCTTTATTACAACACACTAATTCCATTTTCTTCTACACTTACATCTCAATACTAATTTTATAATTCTATTTAATTCTATAGGTGCATTGTAATACATTTTCTTGTGTTCTTACAACTCAATACTATTTTTATAATTCTATTGAATTCTATAGGTGGATTGTAGTCTCCAAGTTAGAGGTTTTATGCAGAGGCCATGATATCATTGGTGACCCCACCTTGTTCTTTAAGGAACCATAGAAACTTGTGGAACAACATGTAGGAGCTTCATATGACACATGCACAAATGTATGAGATCTTGCTCCACCTAAAGAATCAAATCCTTAAAAAATGATGTTTGTCTTGCATGCATCGCTGCGAAACAAACCCCCCCTCCCCCCACTACTATTACTCCTATTAGAAGTTTGAATCCATTTCAAACACAGTGGCTCATACAAGGTCATGTAATTGTGAAGAAAGAAATCCACCACTTCAACAACATGAATGGAGATGGGCACATGTTTAGTTTTCATATGGTTGACAATGAGAGAATAGAAGTTCGTGTCACTTGCTTCAATGCAATTTCAAGCTCCATTTTCAATATGTTCAAGCTGGGAGTGTATATAAATTATCTCGTGTTACCATGAAATATGAAAACAAGTTTTATAATAAGCTTAACAGTGAGATAGAAATCACTTTAACAGATGATTCAAGGATCACGATTTGTGATGATGACCTATTAATTCCAACACTTCAATTCTCTTTCACCCCATTCAAGATATCTTGAATTGACATACAAATACTTCTATTGATCTAATTGGAATTGTCATATGTGTCGATCCTTCCTCTACAATAAAAAGGAAAATAGATGCAACTGAGGTTCTTAGGAGGAGTCTAAAAATGATAGATATGTCTACCTCTACTATAAATGTTACTTTGTGGGGAAAAGCAGCTCAAAAGGAAGGCACGCAGTTGCAGGAGATGTACCATCTACAAAAGGGTGTTGTGCTTGCAAAAAAAAATGGTCGAGTTGCATAATGTAATGGAAAGATGATAAGTACACTATACAATTCTCAATTATATATCAATACTAATATTAAAGAAACACAACAACTACAATCGTGGTTCGCACAGAGTGGAAATGATCTTCTCATGCCAAAAACAAACCTTCTAGATGCACCTCTACTTTTAACCTGAAAGACAATCTCCAATATCGTATAGAGCCCTTTAGGTTTACCAAAACCCCTACATTGCATTGCTAAAGAAACCTTGGTTTACATCAAGACAAAATAAATTTGTTATCCAGCTTGTCCCATGGAGATTGGGGGTAAGCAATGTAAAAAAAGAGTCCAAAAAAATAATGAAGGCAGTTGGTTTTGTTCAAAGTGTGTGGCTACTTTTCTAGATTGTAATTATAGATATGTTCTTCAAGTAAAACTTGAAGATCACACATGTTCTGTATGGGCAACTTCTTTTTATCAAGCCGCAACTAAACTAGTTGGCATGCCGGCAAAAGAATTATATATGCTTCAATTCAATCACAAAGAAGAGGCCAGTGCGGAGAATATTATTAGACATCTATAATACAACCAATTTCTCTTCACCCTATCAAACACAATGGAAACATATAACAATGAAGAACAGTTGAAAATAACAATTGTAGAAGTTGATAAGGTTAACCTCATAGATGAAATCAACTTTTTCTTACATGAAATACCTACACTTTACCTTCCTAGTAGAAATTAGCACCTAAGGAAAAGTACTATTTGAAATGGTCCTTTGTAATCATCCCTTATTCTCTGTTTTCTTTCAACTCCTGACTATGTGTCATCTCTTTATGTACAGGGTTCCAAGACCCCTTCAAAACTTGTTTTGTACACTGCCTATACATAATACTTGCATTTATGGTTTCCAAATGAACTCTGAAAGGTGTACTACTCATGCTGTGGATGGTCATGTGAACAAACTTGTTTTATTTTGTATATATTCTATATTCCACAACTATGAGTTTCTCCTTATGTTAGAGCTTGAGGGCAAACATAATTATGTGGCTTACTCTATGTGTATGGGTTTTTCTATTCTCGTGGACACTTGCTTTTTTTTCTCAACAACTTAGATTTCTACTACAACCTACGACCTGATAAACTAGAGCATATAACTGCACTCAAAATTAGTACCGACAAAATAATTTTCCATTTCTATTTCATATGTGCTTGAAATCTAGATGTGATTTCCATGTTGGTATAGCTTTTCTTAGACTTTAAATTTTCACCAAATGTTTTCCCTCTTATTTGTATTCCAAAAAATGAACTCAAATGTACAATATTCTAAAGGACATATGAACCAAACTAGGTCCATAGACCTTCACTCATGTGAAAGAAGTCGCATGTATTATTCTTGACATAGAGAAGAAATAAGTATACGTTGAGTCATTCAATGTGTAAACCACCTGCACCAACCACTCCATTCACACTTCCAAGATTCTACAAATGCTCAACCTCAACCATGTATGCCTACTAAAAGACAACTTCCTACACAAAACCCTCCACCTCCACTTACAAATCTACTAGTGTCTGGTTGCCCACTTGGTCATAATAATCGTACTGGTGTAGGGCACCCAAGACCTAGTCATGATGCTCTTGTGTTTTGGTTTCTTTTTGTTTGTAATAAGGAGGGATTGATCTTAGAGATCAATCTCCTTAATGATCTTGATCCTTTTGTATGGTCACTGATTCCAAAGGCATGTATATGAGCCTTGGAATACCTTAGTCCATAGGGATCCTAGGTGGATTAGGAATGGATCATTTAAGGTTTTAATGTTCTAGTCCATTTTCATTGATTTTTAGAAGTTTAAGGGATCTAGACCCTAGATTAATCTTATAGATCATTTAGAAATTCTTTGGTTAGTTTTGGTATCTTTTTGAAAAGTTGCATTCAAAATTGGAAAAGTTGCACATTTGTTGTCGAGCAACTTTGAAAAGTTGCTTGAAGAGGTTATCAAATTAGTTCCAATGGTCACAACTGTGTGGAGACTGGTTGGACACCATCTATGAGGTTATTTAACAAATGGAAGACCTCTAAATGAGGTTAGATCCAAATGACATATGTTTGGTGCAAGAAATTCAATAAAATCCAATCAATTTTGGTGGAAACAGGTTGTGTATGGACATGTACAGGGTGTTGAATGTGATGAAAGTTTATACTCTATAACTCTCATGTATTCAGTCACTAAATCCATTGAATTGATCCATTTATAGTCTTAGCATTCAAAGTTACTAGTTTGTGTTTGTATACAGTCAGGGTTTGAAGGGTTTGCCAGGCCTGTCTTACAAAAATGGCCCTAACTTGTACTCCCACAAGTGGAAAACCATGAAACCTTGGGGAATAAAAGTTAAATGTATTAGTTATATGATTCCAAAAGAAAATCCTTGGAATTGATTGGCAAGTAGGATTGGCATCAAGCCCTAGACTAAACATCTCTATGTGTTCAATCAGGAACCTTGAAGAAAGGGTGTGTAGGGGTAAGATCTTGATGTGGTGAATGTTTGAAGAGTTGTTTTGAGTCTAATATAGGAAGAAAAAGAATCCTATAAACCTAAGTTTATTCTATAAACCCATTTCCTATCATCCGTAGTGAAATCCAGGGCTAAGGTGGCCAATTAGGCCTGAGACCTAAAGGTGATTAGGTAGTGCAAGAATTGAATCAAGTCAAGGTGCTTTGGGTATTGGTGTAACCCTGAAAAGGCTACTCAAAACTAGTCTTAGTTTTGTAAGACTCATTGGGAGACAAAATCTGTGCACCCAGAAGTAGTGTGGAAGACCTAAAAAGGATTGGTAGGTGAAATTAAAATCAGAACCTTGTGCAATTCAGAGGAGTGAACTGATGGTTGATTCTTCATATTTGAACATCAAATAGAAGATTCCAATCACTAGTTTGATTTGGGAACTTGACTGGTGAAGAGTTCCACAAATTGGCCCAATTTGGGACTCAATCCCTAAAGCCAAAAATGAGTGAAGTTGAGAGTAGTTGATAAAAGTGAAGACAAGTTTTGGAGCATGCTTAGGCATTATTGAAATATTGATTACCATCCATAGTGAAGGTTGGGAAGGTTAAAAACCTAGTTGAAAGGAGATTGTGGGAAGTAGGCCTAGAGGGTCACTACCACTGACAACCTCTGCATCAAGTGGTATCAGAGCCACCAAGACTTTGTTTTGAAGAAATTAAGAAGGCAAGATGGTAGAAGGAGAGGATATCCCTATAAGGATAAATAATGTAGAGTTTGCTAAGATAGTCAAGGAACAAATGGCAAAGAGTCTAGGGCTGTCAGAGAAGAAAATAGAGCCATGAAAAGGGAGTTAGACAAATTTAAAGGACAAGTAAGAAGAGGGGAGAATGAGGAGTCAGAGGAAGAAGAGGAAGAAGAGTAGGACCAAACTGGTCAAGACAATCTACTAGAGGATCAAAAGGAAATGCTTGCAGCCCTAGAAAGGGTGGGAAAGAAGGACAAGAACGACCTACCCATGTTCCATGGAAAGTTGGAACCAAAGGAGTGCATGGATTGGTTAGAGGCCTTAGAGAACTATTTTGAATGTGAAGAAGTTCCTCCTAGCCAAAAGGTGAAGATAGCTAAGTCTAAGTTGAAGGGACCAACCCTTAGTTGGTGGAACTTTCTCCAAAATGAGCGAGTGGAAGAAGGAAATACTATCATTTCCACTTGGACCAGGATGAAGGTAGAGTTGAAGAGGAAATTTGTACCTGAAGATTATGAAGTGAATCTTCATAAGAAACTTCAAAATCTAAAGAAAAGGGATCTTGATGTGAGTACCTACACTCAAGAGTTTCACAATCTTACTCTCAAATCCAAGATGTATGAGACAGAGAAATAAAAGTTAGCAAGGTACATTAATGGTTTAAAGTATAGCATCCAGGATGAGTTAACCTTGGTCACATTGGAGATAGTTCACAGATGTTTCCAACTAGCCCTCAAGATTGAGGAGAAACAAAAGAGTAAAGGGGTCGAACAAGGTAGAGAAAGATGAAACACATTTAGAGGTAGGGGTAGATTCAATGGAAGGGGAACCTTCACTAGAAGCCAAGGAGAAGCCAATAATCAGGGAGAAGATCAGGATACCAATGGTAGAGGCTCTTTTAGAGGTAGAGGACCAAATAATAGAAGAGTCGGGTCAAGGGGAAGAGGCCCTAGTGTGTTCACTGGTAGGTGTTTCTCATGCAATCAAGTGGGACAACAATCTTTTAGATGTCCTGAAAAGAATGGCAGCAACAACCAAGGAGATAGGAGAGTGTACTTGGCTCATTAAGAGGAGGATTTCCAAAGCACTACCGCTTTCCATATAGCCTCATCCAAGCATGCTGACCCTAAGAAAGGAAAATGTCTCATGTTCAATAGATCACTATTGGTACCAAGCAACAAGGAGCCAACCCAAAGGAAATCTCTCTTCGGAACCACATGCAAGGTCAAGGGTAAAGTATGTAAGGTAATTGTTGACTTCGACTCTACTCAGAATTTGGTTTCTTTAGAAATGGTTACTAAGCTTGGTCTAAAGTGGATTTCTCATCCTAGTCCCTATAGGGTGTCTTGGCTAAACAAGGACCAACACACCATCATAGATGAGCAGTGTCTAGTTGATTTTCAAATAGGAGAATATCATGATAAGGTTATGTGTGAGATTGTTGGAATGGATGTGTGCCATCTCCTTCTAGGGAGGCATTGGAAATATGATACTAATTCCCAACATGATGGGAAAACTAATGTATTCACTATAACCCAAGATGGAGACAATATCACTATGACTCCTTTACCTGATAATCCAAATGATAAAGCCTTGTCTAGTAGTGTCATGTTGGTCAAGGAGAAAGAGTTCTTGCAAGTCCTTAAAGAAGAAAATGTATTATGTTCTTCTATTGTAATCAGGCCTCAGGAGACTCATCATGAAGGTAGGGGGTTGAACCTAGGAACCAAGTCAAGTGTTTGTCCAAAACCAATGGTATATTTGCTTGAAAAGTACAATGGTGTTGTGGCAGATAGTTCTAATGAATCCCTTCCACCAAAGAGGGAGATAATTCATTGTATTGATCTAATCCTAGGGGATACCTTACCAAACAAAGTAGCCTACAAACTTACACTAGAGTAGAATGCTGAAGTAGCTAGGCAAATTCAGGGGTTGTTAGAGAAGGGTTACATAAGGAAGAGTATTAGCCCATGTGTTGTACCTACATTCCTTTCCCCTAAAAAGGAAGGTACTTGGAGATTATGCACTAATTCTAGAGCCATTAATAGAATCACAATCAGATATCGGTTCCCAATGCCTAGAATGGAAGATCTCATGGATTGCTTAGGTGGGGCAAAATTCTATTCAAAGATAAACCTTAAGAGTGGCTGCCATCAAATCAAGATCAAAGAGGGGGATGAGTGGAAGATAGCATTCAAGACTAATGAATGTTTATTTGAATGGATAGTCATGCCATTTGGCTTGTCCAATGCTCCTAGTTCTTGTATGCGCCTAATGAATGCAGTTTAAAACCTTTTCTTCATAAATTAGTGGTTGTTTATTTGGATGATATCTTGATTTTTAGTGGCAGTAAGGAGGAGCATCTTCATCATATTGATCAAGTTCTAAGGAGACTCCATGAGGAAGGATTAAAGGTAAACCTTGAGAAATGTTCACTCTTGTAGGAGGAACTTATTTTCTTGGGATTTGTGATCTCAAAAGGCAGTTTAAAGATAGATCCCACCAAGGTAGAGGCTATACTCAATTGGCCATCACCTACTTCAGCCACTGAGGTAAAATTTTTCCATGCATCATGTAAATTTTATAGGAAGTTTATAAGAAACTTTAGTGGCATTTGTACTCCTGTAATCAATACAATCAAGGGTGGTATGAAATGTATTTTTGAATGGACCAAGGAGGCCAATGAATCATTTAAATTGTTAAAAAGAAAGATCTTTGCACAACCAGTCCTTGTGTTACCTAATTTTCATAAAGTTTTTGTGGTTGAGTGTGATGCTAGTAACAAAGCTATTGGAAGGGTTCTAAGCCAAGAAGGGAGGCCACTAGCCTTCTTTAGTGAAAAACTAAATGAAGCTAAATAGAAGTATTCTACCTATGATCTTGAACTTTATGCCATCATCCAATCCTTGAGGAAATGGAGGCATTACCTATTGTCCAAAGAATTTATTTTTTTCACTGATAATCATGCTCTCAGCTTCCTAAATAGACAAGAGAAACTCAATCATAGACATGTGAAATGGATGGAGTTTTTGCAAGCTTACACATTCACTATTAAGCATAAAAAAGGGGTTGCCAATAAGGTGGTTGATGCTCTAAGTAGGAGAACTCTAACCATTCATACTATACAGTTGGAAAGTGTAGGTATGGAGGCTATGAAATGCATGTATGCGGGGGATGAAGATTTTAAAGAAATGTATAAAGTTTTCTTGGACATGACAGATAGGTATCACACTAATTTCACTGATATTTTGATCCAGGATGGTCTCTTATTCAAGGATGGATTACTTTGTGTTCCAAGGGGTTCTATGAGAGAGAATATCATTAAAGAGAAGCATTGTGGTAGCATGGTAGGACATTTTGGCTTGGATAAAACTTTGGAATAAGTCAAGAGGTTCTACTTCTGGCCCCGGTTGTAAACAGTTGTTAGGAGATTTCTGGAGACTTGCTTGGTTTACCAAAGGTCCAAGGGATACACTTCCAATGCAGGCCTTTACACACCCCTACCTATTCCATCAAAGCCATGGGAATCCATTAGCATGGATTTTGTGCTTAGGTTACCCAGAACCAAATCTGGTCATGGCAACATATTTGTGATCGTGTATGGGTTTTCTAAAATAGCTCACTTTGTGCCATGTAAGACCACTCATGATGCATCACATGTGGCAAGGTTATTCTTTAAGGGATAGTGAGATTGCATGGACTACCCCTATCCATCATTTCAGATAGAGACCCAAAGTTCTTAGGTCACTTTTGGAGGACCTTGTGGAAGAAGTTGGGCACAAATGTATGTCTCTCATCAGCATATCACCCTCAATCTGATAGGCAGACTGAGGTTATCAATAGGTCTCTTGGTAATCTTTTGAGATGCTTGACTCAAGAACATGGAACAAGTTGGGACTCCATTCTAGCACAGGCAAAGTTCTTATATAATGATTCAGTCAACCGAAGTACAGGGAAGACTCCCTTTCAAATTGTGTATGGTGTTCATCCTAGGGGTATCTTGGAGTTGAGGGAAGTTAGTGGCTTAGAGAAGCCTAGTGCCTTGGCTGATGACTTTGTCACTACCATGAAAGATATCCAAGATCAGGTCAAGAGAAAACTCCAACACACCAATGCTAAGTATAAAGCCCATGTAGACAAGAGAAGGAAGGATGTCTCTTTCAATGTTGGTGATTTGGTAATGGTGCATTTGAAGAAAGAGAGGTTTCCTAAGGGACACTACACCAAGCTAATGGCCAAAAAGATTAGGACCTATAAAATTTTGAAACAATATGGCTCAAATGCATATCACATTGATCTTCCTGCACATATTCATTTATCTCCAATATTTAATGTTGCTGACCTGTATCTTTATAAGGGTCTTGTAGATGATGTTGTGGTTGCAGGTGAATCTGATCCTAAATAGGAGGAGCTACTTAAAGATCTTCCCAAGTTATCTCCTATGGAGATTGAAGGTATCTTGGAGAGTAGAGTTTCAAAGAAGACCTGGAGGCACCCCTACTATGAGTATTTGGTTCAATGGAAGCATAAGCCAGTGGAGGATGCTACATGGATCACACCTGAGGCTATAGAGAAGATTGATTTTCCTTTTTTAGCCTTACCAAATCAAAGGACTTCAGTTCTTTTATCCTGAGGAGAATGGTGCAGGGCACCCAAGACCTAGTCAGGATGCTCTTGTGTTTTGGTTTCTTTTTGTTTGTTATAAGGAGGGATTGATCTTAGAGATCAATCTCCTTAATGATCTTTATCCTTTTGTACGGTCAAGGATTCCAAAGGCATGTCTATGAGCCTTGGAACACCTTAGTCTATAGGGATCCTAGGTGGATTAGGTATGGATCATTTAAGTTTTTAATGTTTTAGTCTATTTTCTTTGATTTTTAGAAGTTTAAGGGATCTAGACCCTAGATCAACCTTATAGATCATTTAGAAAGTCTTTGGCTAGTTTTGGTATCTTTTTGAAAAGTTGCACATTTGTTGTCAAGAAACTTTGAAATGTTGGTCGAAGAGGTTATCAAATTAGTTCCAACATTCACAACTGTGTGGAGACTGGTTGGACACCATTTGTGAGGTTATTTAACAAATGTAAGAGCTCTAAATGAGGTTAGATCTAAACGATAAATGTTTGGTACAAGAAATTCAATAAAATCCAATTAATTTCGGTGGAAACAGGTTGTGTACTGACGTGTACATGGTGTTGAATGTGATGAAAGTTTATACTTTGTAACTCTTATGTATTCAGTCACTAAATCCATTGAATTGATCCATTTATAGTCTTGGCATTCAAAGTTATTAGTTTGTGTTTGTATACAGTCAGGGTTTGAAGGGTTTGCCAGACCTTGGGGAATACAAGTTAGATGTATTAGTTATATGATTCCAAAAGCAAATCCTTGGAATCGATTGGTAAGTAGGATTGGCACCAAGCCCTAGGTTGAACATCTCGATGTGTTCAGACAGGAACCTTGAAGAAAGGGTGTATAGGGGTAAGATCTCGATGTGGTGAATATTTGAAGAGTTTTTTTTAGTCTAATATAGGAAGAAAAAGAATCCTAGAGACCTAATTTGATTCTATAAACCCATTTCCTATCATCCTTAGTGAAATCTAGGGCTAAGGTGGCCAATTAGGCCTGAGATCTAAAGGTGATTAGGCAGTGCAGGAATTGAATCAGGTCAAGGTGCTTTGGGGATTGGTGTAACCCTGAAAAGGGTACTCAAAAATGGTCTTAGTTTTGTAAAAATCATTGGGAGACAAAATCTGTACACCCAAAAGCAGTGTGGAAGATCTACAAGGATTGGTAGGTGAAATTGAAATCAGAACCTTGTGCAATTTGGAGGAGTGAACTAATGGTTTATTCTTCATATTTGAACATCAAATAGAAGATTCCAATCACTATTTTGATTTGGGAACTTGACTGGTGAAGACTTCCACAAATTGGCTCAATTTGGGACTCATTCCCTAAAGCCAAAAAGGAGTGAAGTTGAGAGTAGTTGATAAAAGTGAAGACAAGTTTTGGAGCATTCTTAAGCATTGTTGAAATACTGATTACCATCCATAGTGAAGGTTGGGAAGGTTAGAAACCTAGTTGATAGGAGATTGTGGGAAGTAGGCCTAGAGGGTCACTACCACTAACAACCTCTACATCACATACTCAATTGTAATCCCGTAAAAGAAGTCATTTATATTATGCTCGTCATAGAGAGGAAATAATTGTGTGTCTGTAATGTCCCCTTTCTGATTTTATATGATATTTAAAGCCTCTAATCAAATTTTAAAATCCAACAACCAATATTGCAAAAGATCAACCAATTTCTCAATAAAACCCAAATCGGGTATGCCCGAAATAGTGCAAAAAACTTCACAGCTTCACATATTATTGATAAATTTGAAAGTAGATATTTTTACAGAAATTTCTCCAGCATAACAACCTACAAAATGACATTTCCAAATCTGTATAGAGTTTACACAATAGCTCTCAAACGGAGGACAAAAACAATGCTCATCGAGCTCCCGAAAATAACACAAAATAACCTGGAAACACCACAAAACACTAATAATCTATCACAGAAGTATGAACATGACCCAATACATATATTCAAATCTATTTTAACATCAAAATGGCTGCAATATAGCAGCAACCCAAACTGATATGAAAAACTCAATCGAAAACATCAAAATCTTACAAAAACACACTCGAAAACTCACAAATCTGCACTGTTCAGCACAAGGGAAAACTTCGCATGAGCTTGCACATGGAATGGCCTCAAAATCTCATCCTTAGCCTTCCTGGAAACCTACAAACTCTCATCTTTGGGTCTCCTTCTCAACAGGTTTGGCAGACTTTGAAGAACAACAAAGCAATGAGCAAAAATCAAGTTCTAGAATCAGCCCAAAATGCCTCCAAACCACTTTTAAAGAGGGCATAACCCTAACTCACGACCAAGAGGGGTGAATTCAACATATTTTAATAATATTTAACATTTATTATTCCATTGGTTTCCCAATATTAGCCCCCTTCCCTGAAACTTTACTTTTTGAGCCTGCGAGCCTTAGTAAAAGTTATTATTTTTAATTATTTGAAAAGGGGACATGACAAGTCCTCCCTCCCAAATATTGCTTGTCCTCAAGAAATGAAGGTTGGGATGCTCAAGAATATGGGCTCCTTCCCAAGTTGCATCCTCTAATGGTAATCCTTTCCATTTGACCAAATGCTCTGTGATGCTCCCATTTCTTAATCTTTTCTCTCTTGTATCCAATACCTCTTCTGGTATTAAGACTAATTTCCCTTCATCATCAAGAGGTGGTAATTCTGTAGATACTATGGTTTGCTGGCCTAGAACCTTCTTTAGGCAAGAGACATGGAAAATATTATGTATTTTGTTGTTTGGTGGGAGCTCCAATTCATAAGCTACCTCTCCTACCTTCTTGATGATCTTATAAGGCCCATAGAACCTTGGCTTGAGCTTCTCTACCCCACTCCTCTTCAAGGTGCTTTGCTTATATGGATGCAACCTAAAAAATACCAAATCTCCCATCTCAAAAGATCTTTTAGTCCTTTTCCTATCAGCGTACAACTTCTGTTCGTTCTGTGCATGTTGTAGATTATCCTTGAGGGACCTTATTATGTCTTGGCTTTGCTTAATGAAATCACTTGTTGCAAGTACTCTGCTATCTGAAAGTACTAGAGAAAAAAAGGAAAGGGAATCATAACCATAGAGAGCATGAAAAGGAGGCATACCAATAGACATGTGATGAGATGTATTGTAACAATACTCCCCTAGGTGCAACCATTTCACCCAAGCATGTTGTTGATTTGAAACGTAGTTCCTCAAATATCCCTCTATCCATTTATTAACTATCTCTATTTGAGGGTGATAGCCAGTACTGGGAGTGAGTTCAGTTCCTGCCAAATGAAAGAGCTCCTTCCAAAAAGAGCTGAGGAATCTACTATCTCGGTCACCGACAATGTTTCTAGGCAAGCCATGTAACCTGAAAATTTCCTTAACGAACAATTCTGCCACTTGTGATGCCTTGAAATTAGATGTGATGGGAAAGAAATGTGCATACTTAGTTAGTCTATCTACCACCACATATATGCAATCCTTACCTTGAACCTTGGGCAACCCAGTGATGAAGTCCATGGAAATACTTTCCCATTTTTGTTCAAGAATAGGAAGTGGCTGCAACAACCCGCAGGAAAAATTTGCTCACTCTTGTTTTGTTGGCATTCCATGCATTCCTTAATGTGTTTAAGGACATCCTCCTTCATACCCTTCCATGCAAACCAGTCTCGAAGTTGCCTGTATGTCTTGAAGTATCCTTGATGACCAGTGAAAGGTGTGTCATGAAAGGCCCTCAATATCCTTTCCTTAGTTTTTGATCCTGGCACTAAGAAGGTCCTATTCTTGTAATAAATCAGTTCATCAACAACCTGGTACCTATTATCATCCACTAACTTATCCAAAATCTTGGTGGCAAAGGAATCTTTAGCATACTTTGAAATTATGGAGACTTTCCAATCAGCAGAGATAGATGTTAAGGAACACAAAATGGGCTTTCTTGAGAGAGCATCAACAACCACATTATTCTTTCCTTTCAAGTATTCAATATCAAAATCATAAGCTTGCAATTTGGTTACCCATTTTTGTTGACAATCATTCAAATCCCTTTGGTTCAAAAAGAACTTGAGGCTATTATGATCTGTCTTTACAATGAATCTCCCACATACCAAATATTGTCTAAACTTATGAAGTGCATGCATGATTGCCAACATTTCCTTATCATAAATGGAGTAACCTTTCTCTGATTGATTTAATTTTCTTCTCTCAAATGCTATTGGATGTCCCCTTTGAGTTAGGACAGCCCCTATACCTTCTTCAGAAGCATTACATTTAACAACAAAAGGTAAAGAGAAATTTGGAATTGCAAGCACAAGGCATGAACTCATTACTTCCTTAAGCTTATCAAATGCTTTTTGTGCCTCTTCTGTCCAAATAAATGCTCCTTTCTTTTTTAAATCAGTCAAGGGGGCAAAAAGTTAAGGAAATCCTTTGATGAACCTCCTATAGTAGCTACACAACCCGAAGAAACCTCTATCTGGTGGTAATCCCGGAGGCAAATCATTGAAAACTATACTGTGCTTATCAAGAATATTTTGAATTTCAAAATGGAAATTACCTTGATTCTTTGAAGAGTTTGTTGGGTGGATTATGATTCCTGCTGCCCATGCTACTTGTCCTCTTCAAAAAGACCTCTCCATCCTCTTTGCAGTGACCACCCTAGGTGCTCCATTTGATAAGCCTCTCAATAAGACTTCTTTCCCATTGGAATGAAGTTTGAGCTCCATAGTTTGATGGTTCATATAATAGCCTCCAATAGAGTGCAACCATTGAACACCCAATACACGATCTATTTCCCCAATGCCAACAACATAGAAACATTGAATATCTCGTGTGCAAGGCATTGTCAATCCATCAGCTACAGTAACATTGAATCCCTCAAAATATTCTGCCTTAAGCCCTCTTTTCATGACAAATCCCTCATCAATAAAATTGTGAGTTGCCCCACTATCAAGAAGAATTGTCAACCTTTTCCCTGCTAGTACTCCTCGAATTCGAAAGGGATGGTATCTTGGGACTCCTGATAATGCTGCCAAAGTGCCATCCTTGTTGATTTCCTTTACTTTCTCTTCTTCTTCCCCCTCCTTAGTGTCATGAAATTCCTTATGCTCATCTGAATCAGATTCTGATGCAACCTCAATATAATGTACTTGACCTTTCCCCAAACATCTATGTCCTAGAACCCATGGCTCTCTACAAGTGAAACAAAGCTTTTTCCTTCGTAGTTCACTCCTAGTCTCTTCATCTACCTTCTTGTTTGCTGCATTTGTCACATTCTTTGGTGGTGGTGCTGGAAAAGTATTTTTCTGAAAATTTCCCTTATGTTGCCAAAGATTTGGGGGTTTTTGATTAGTGACTGGTTTCATAGGCACACAAGTTTCAAGCTGTAAACTTCTTTTGATAGCTTCCTTTAAGGTTGAGGGTGAGAAAGCCTTAACCAAACCCTTAATAGAATCTTCCAAACCATCAAGAAAAAGATAAACAATCCTCTTTTCACTCATATCAAGTACCATAACAACCACTTTTTGAAACTCTTCTACATACTCATTAACTGATTTAGTTTGCCTTAACTTTGATAATTCTTTAAAATACTCTTCATCATCCTTGAGATCAAATCTATCTATCACTCTTTGACTAAAATCATCAAATGTAGTTACTTGATTATGACCTTGAGTAGTCATTCCATGATACCACCAATCATAGGCTGCATCTTCCAAGTGTAGACTTGCGAATTGAACAACATCACTCTCCTTCATGGGGTTAAGTGTGAAGAAGGTCTATAATTTTTGTAGCCATGCTCTAGCTGAAATTTTATTTGTTCCATCAAAAGTAGGTGTTGTAAACTTGCTTATTTTATTTTTGAGCTCTCTTCCACTTATGTCCTACTCCCTCCTGTACTCTTTCTTGGGGCATCAAAGTGTTCATCATATCCACATATTCTCTAAAAGGAACCAAACTGTGAAAGTCATCATCTAAGCCATTGCAAGTAGCTCTTAATGCAATCAAGTTACTTGTAACCTCTTCCATAGGACTAAGGGCTAGATTTGGTACTAGTGGCTCATCTGCAGGCAAGAAAATAGTTTTTGTTGATTTAGAGAGTGTGGGTTTTAGATTTCTTGGCTCCTCTGAAGTGATCCCTTTCTCATTAGTAGATACAACTCCTTGGAGTTTTTCTGTCAATAACCACAAAGCCTCTCTAGTTTCTGCCAAACTATCCACTGTTTGCTTCTGAGTATTCTGGATGTCCTAGAAGAATTCTTTTGCCATCTCGTCTAGATTAGCCATGCTTTTTCCTTCCTTGGATTTTGTACTTTTATTTTCAACTAGAGGTTTGATCAAAATTTCTTTTTTCTTTTCTCGCTGCAAATATATCTTTTCTCTTTCACTTAGTTGCATACAAACTTCTACAAACCCTCAGGCGGGCAAGATCATAGCTCTGATACCACTGTAATGTCCCCTTTCTGAATTTATATGATATTTAAAGCCTCTAATCAGATTTTAAAATCCAACAACCAATTTTGCAAAAGATCAACCAATTTCTCAATAAAACCCAAATCGGGTATGCCCGAAATAGTGCCAAAAACTTCACAGCTTCACATATTATTGATAAATCTGAAAGTAGACATTTTTACAAAAAAATTTCCATCATAACGGCCTACAAAATGATATTTCCAAATCTGTATAGATTTTACACAACAACTCCCAAACGGAGGACAAAAACAATGCTCATCGGGCTCTCGAAAACAACACAAAATAACCCGGAAACACCACAAAACACTAATAATCTATCACAAAAGTATGACCACGACTCAATACATATATTCAGCTCTATTTTAACATCAAAATGGCTGCAATATAGCAGCAACCCAAACTGATATGAAAAACTCAATCGGAAACTTCAAAATCTTACAAAAACACACCCGAAAACACACAAATCTGCACTGTTCAACACAAGGGAAAACTCTGCATGAGCTTGCACGTGGAATGGCCTCAAACTCCCATCCTTAGACTTCCTAGAAACTTGCAAACTCCCATCTTTGGGTCTCCTTCTCCACAGGTTTGGCAGCCTCTGAAGAACAACAAAGCAATGAGAAAAAATCAAGTTCTAGAATGAGCCCGAAATGCCTCCAAACCACTTTTAAAGAGGGCATAACCCTAACTCACGACCAAGAGGGTTGAATTCAACATATTTTAATAATATTTAACATTTATTATTCCATTGGTTTCCCAATATTATCCCCCTTCCTCGAAACTTTACTTTTTGAGCCTGCCAGCCTTAGCAAAGTTATTATTTTTAATTATTTGAAAAGGGGACATGACAATGTCATCCCACTAGACACATGCAATATCCCCACCAAACACTAAATCACACATTCCCTCCCAGATTGCAAACTTCTACAAGCTCCCAAGATGAACCATCCTCTACGCCCATTGAAACACATATTCCTGAATAGAGGCCTACACATCCACTTTCACTTCTCAACATGGAAAACAATTTGTCCTCTAACTTTTTGGTGACAACTAAGACATTTAGAACTAGAATAGATGCTCTTTCAAAGTTGCACACATGCAGTATATGTAGGGAGTGCTACCCTGGTATGCAAGTTTGATGCACCCCCACCGGTCTCACTTGTAGGAGATGCATTGCTGAGAAAGGAGTACACCAATTCTCTGTAGGAAATAATATGGACCCACTTGAACAACCAAATATATTGAGGGTCCTCACATAGGTCGAAGAGATGCTTATTGCACGAGTCAATCCAATTTTACAAGTTACTCATGCCTATGGTGGACAATACAAATATAGTGGTCAATATACAATCAGCTTCCCCAAGATATTAAAAAAATTACAAGCTCTTTTCCCTGTACGATTCAAGAATTGGATGTATTAATAATTCACAGATTGAATACAAATGGGAAGGCTTATGAGTGTTATGTTAGTTGAAGTCATGTTCTAAATGCACTAGCATACAAAATCAAATATGACCCTTACTACAAGGATGTTGAAATCAATGATTCTACATTGCCACTCCTGCCTGATTCTACTACCGACATCTCAGGAATGCTTCAAACACTACTAAGTGACACTGATGCCCCAACATCAACAAATATTGAGTCTAAAAGCATACAAAGTGAATTGAAAAGTGACACAGAATATTCTACATCATTTATGGTAAGACTACCAAACAAACGTCGTGAATTACAAATCATTAAGGAATCTTTGCACCTAGAAAAAGAACATGACACCATTCTTGATTGGCCACATATAAATTCAACACCCATTAGTGAGTACACTACTAAGGGCTTATTTGACATGGCATTTCCTACTCTTTTCCCAAATGGAAATGCACAACCCATGCAACCTCGAGAAAGGGAAGTGCAACTTCTTGAATATGCCTTGCACCTTATGCAATTTCATGATAATAGATTTGCTTTAGATACTTTCTTCTAATCCTTATGATGTGTCACTATATCCAATCTATTGCAACAATCTTCATTAAATGAAAAGTTGAAGATAATATACCTACCACTATTAAGGACCTTTGCTCTCACTTAACTAACCTCCCAGACAATCAATTGGCTGAGGAACTGATGCATTTTGTCTCTACCTTATGAGGGACACATGCATATTAGAATACGTGTCACACTAATATAACAAGTATGATAACCCAAATAGGTTCTCCAACACTGTTCTTCACATTAAGTGCAACCGATATAAAGTGGCCTGATCTCCATGTTGTCTTATCACCAAATGATACATTTTCTTTCCTATCCAACAAATAACGCACAAAGAATGTGGTTAGAAACCCCCACACAACAACATTGTACCTACATCAATGTTAAACAATCTTTTGTGAAGAGGTCATAAAGAAACTCATGAGGGCAATTAACTACTGGTATCAGTATGAATGCCAAAGTTGAGGATCTGCACACATCCATGTTTTCAATTGGATTAAAAATACACCAAACATGGATACACTAGATTGAGTCAATCCTTCTACAGTACATATTGCAAAAGAATTCTTTGATAGATATGTCACTGCTTGGAATCCTTGCTCTAAATCTAAAATTGGGAACATGCTACATAGAACTCCATATGATGATCCATGTTTGCTTAACACAAATGAAATACTTTCCACAGATACTTGCGTTGATTATGAAGAGTTGGTAAATCGTGTGCAAAGACACACCAAATGTACTGAGAGGACTTGCCTACGTAAGAAAAGAAATCATGTAGAGTGTAGATATATTTATCTTCTTGGACAAAACACAAAAAATCTAAACTACTATGTGATGAAGTAGGACACAAATCGTACGAACCATCAAGAAATGATGATAGGTTGAACATCCATAACCCACATATGCTCTCCATATGGAGGGCTAATATAGATTGCCAACCTGCCACCTCACAACTTCTTGTTCTTAGATACATTGCCAAATATGCATCACAAGTAGAAGAGAAATCAGAGAGTTGTGTTGATATGCTTTCAAGAATTTGCTCCTCTACACACCAACAAGATCATGCCATCAAAGAATACCAATAGTTCATGGCTAACGTCATTGCAGAGAGAGATATAAGGGAACAAGAAACATGTCATATGATGTACAAAAACTACCTCTTGTGATTTGCAATCGCTAATTCATATCACTTAATGTAGGTCCAAAAGTTCTCCACCACCTCAAACAAACAACCGATGGAACTGAGATACAATCTACCTACATACAATCCTACTTACAATGTCCATATCACTTAGAACTAGTTCCACTCATAGAATCAACACTATCTTACACATATGTTGCCAACCGAAAATGATGCAAATGGCGTCATCGAAAGGAAAACACAATAGTCCAAGTCTTTCCAAGGTTTTGTACCATTCCAAAAGTAGACTTTGACAATTTTGAGGTGTTCTGTTGGAGTGAGCTACTTCTATACAAACAATTTCGAGCAATATATAAAGATATAGGCCTAATCAAGGAAGAGATCATTGCTAATTGGAGGCACATGAATCCAGAAAAATATACTGTGTGGCATGTTGATCGTATAACTCCAGATGAAGATGTCTTTGAAGAGTAAAGTGAGAGTGAAATCCACATTGGTATACAAGACCCTGTAGAATTAAATGAGTGGGAGCTACTATCCCAAATGGGCCTTTCTAATAGTATCAACTTCAATGAGCTGGACATGTTGGGAAAGCGTGATTTTGACATCAATCACATTTGGGATGAGCACAATGTTGCTTCACAACTACATGATACTGCACTTCAATTTGTTCATAGAAACAGGATGTCCCAACAAGATATTCTCTCCCCCACAAATCTATACAACCAAAACTATAGGTTATCGCCTCACCAACAACTAGCACTTTCTCTCATTACAACCCACTCCATAACTAATTCCTTGATTGAACCTTTGTACATGGTCATACAAGGAACACCGAGGACTAAAAAATCATATCTAATTAGTTGCATAAGAAATGCACTACAGAATTGCAGTCCACAAGGAATAAATCCACTCCTTGTTCTCGCCCCAATAGGAATCGCAACATTTAATATTCACGCATCAACCATACATGCAGTACTTAAAATCCCAATTAGAGAAATGAAACCACTACAAGCCCAAGCATTGACAACATTCCAAGAAGACATGAAAAATATACAATACATACTCATTGATGAGATGAGTTTCATAGGACCAAAACTAATATTGAAAATTGATAGCAGGTTACATGAAGCAATGCCACAATGACAACATATTTACTTTGCTGGTGTCTCTATAATTCTAATTGAAGACCTCGCCCAACTTCCACCACTCATGGACAAACCTATCTATGCATCACACACAATTGCAAGAAATCTTTGGCATAAATTTGATACACTTGTAACATTGCAGATAATTTTCAGATGACCCAATCCAAATACAATTCCGCCAAGCATTACAAAACATGTGTAATACATACCCAAAAAAGAATGATTGGAAGTTATTAATGACTCACACAAACAAACACCTAACACATGCAGAGTTCGACCAAGCAATATATTTATTTGCTACAAATGAACTTGTAGCATTGCACAACAAAAAAATGCTAAAACAACTAAATGTTCCTATTGCACTCTATGTTTCACTCAACACACAACGTAAATATGGTGAATTTGATAACGATGGCCAACTTCCCCAAGAAGTCCTTTTGTGTAGATCTCAATGTGTCATGCTTACAACAAACCTATGGATAGAAGTTGGTCTTGTCAATGGATCTTTTGGAACGGTCAACGATATTGTATACCCCTATGGGTCTAAGCCCCTAGAACTACCAACATATGTTACAATCATATTTGATAACTACAATGCTCCACCTTGGGATTCTCAAAACCCAACAACTATCCCCATACAACCAATAACTAGAGCCAGTGGTACATAGTTCTACCACTAGCCACTGCATGGGCTATCACTATACACAAGTCACAAGGCATCACCCCAGATAGGGCCACAATTGATATAGGTAAATCTGAAAGGCAAGACCTCACCTTTATAGCAGTCTCCAGAGTCAAATCCCTACATGGCCTTCGCATAGAACTTGCCTTCACTTTTGAGCGCCTTTGTAAAATGAAGAAGAATCTGTACAACATTATTAGAAAGAAAGAAGAAGCTCGTCTGCAATTGCTCTCAAATTAAGTTTCGGTATGTGATGTTACATGCCCCCGCCCTCCCCTCCCCTCCCCCTCTCATTAAATAATTTTATTTTTGTTTTCACTTCCCTCATTTAAGCCAACCATTTGTATCTTAACTATTTTTTTATTTTCCTCTCTTACAGGTTCAAGTACGCTCCTCTACAAAATAGAAAATCCTATTGTTCATTTATGCAAATACAACATTTCCTATTGTGCTCTACTTAATATCGTTGCTTCGATTTTCCAAGAGGACCTACATAGGACAAAGGCTGCCAATACTTTACATACAATTGTCACATGTTCAATTGTATTATATACAACAACAACTATTTTGTATTGATTTTGCTTTATTATGTTCCGGGTTAATCATTACTTATAACTTGTTTAGGATTCATAGACTTGCTATTCTCCAATCCTTTACATTGAAAGAGTGCCTTCTCACTTTATTTGCTTTCATTCTGTTGTCTTCTCATTTACACTTTTACACACTAAGCTATATTATGTGATGTTTCAATTATACTTTCAAATTAAATGCCCATCGGCACTTCCCTTGCACCTCCTTTGGATACAAGTGCTATTTTTTAAACACAATCTCATTTTTTTAATATGAACATTTCAGATCATACTAGGAAACAATCTAAAAAATTCAATGATTTTATAAGAGAACCCAATTAGAAAATATGTTCTCATATACCGGTGCTAAAAAAAATTACACAATCCAATAGAAAATATGTTCACACTTATATTGCAAGCCATCATTCCATTGCAGTGTAAAGAAAAGAATTTTGTCCTACCCATTTTAATGGTGATGGAAGATTGGACACGTCAAGGCACAGACAACTGGTCCCTATACATCAAAACAGTACGTTTTAATTATAATTGCGCTCACTGTCAGTATACATTTCTTTGTTTCACATGGCCGCTGTCGGTAGATGGCTGATTACTTGTGTGGAAAGTTGTCTCGAGTACAGATATTTTTCTTCATCATAAATTATGGCATGACTTTGATCTGAAAGAGAAGTTAATTTTTACCTAGATTGATATTGTATACGAAACGACGAATGAAGTTTCTGACAGACACTGTAAAACCTTAATATCCCTTTTCAGCGTGAATCTAGTTCTGTTCGCTGGTGCAGCGACTTTTGCTGCACTGGAGAATTTCCTAGGATGATAAAGCTATGGTGCCCTGTGATCTGACCTGGTGAATACGACGTCTATGGTCGCCCAAGACTGCTGGATTGCTTAATGCTGCAAAGATATATGTAGTCCACAACGTCGCAAATCACTAAGCCATGTGACCTCTGCTTTGAAGGTAAGAATATTTTATTTCAGTTACCTGATGAAATTTGTTGAGTCATTTTAGACTGTAGAGCAAAAAACATCGTCCTTTACTTTCTCAAAGGCATCCCATATAGGCAAAACTTCTTTGCGTGGATCCATAATAACTGGGAGTTAGGAGGCATGGACCATATAGACTCATTTAGGCACGGGTTAAGCTCCTTACAAAATATACTAAAGATCAAAAAAAATGTCAATAATTTTTTTTTAGATTTGTGAAAAAATAGTGTTTTTTTTACAAATTTTTTGTGGTTTTCGACTACAAAATATGCAGATCAGGAAGAACAGATGCTGAAAATTTCATGAAAATCTGTTTTGTTTTCTAGTTTTTGAAATTTGGTTAATGGTACATTTTGTAGGGAGCTTAGCGGCATCTATCATTTAAGGGTCTTGGCAGGAGATGTGTCTTGTGCATTTGGCTGATGCAGATCATGTCTGTGCTTCTTTGCGATATGACTCTTAGATTATATGTAGCTAAACTAGGTACCTTCAAGTTCGCATTTAGGTTGTTTATTGGGAAGGCATAAATAAATTAAAATATCTTATGTGGGTTGAATTCTTATTTCTTAATTTGGTTTGTTTATTGGGAAGGCATAAATAAATCAAAATATCTTATGTGGGTTGAATTCTTATTTCTTAATTTGGTTTTTCATTTTTCCCTGCAAGACAACATATGTCAATTGGAGAAGGTACTCTTGTTTAAGTAGCATTTTGATAAATAGGTTAGTTTGCATGCATGTGTAAGTAGCATTTTGATAAATAGGTCAGTTTGTATGCACATGCTAGAGTTTACTTTAAAATGGATTTGAAACAATTTCTTTTAGATTCAAGTAATTTGGCCTTGGTTTTAAATTTAACCAACAAATCATCTACCTTAACAAACTTAGACCCAGGGAAGGGAGATGAGAGTATGTGGGGAGTGCCTCATGATTTTGCCTAGAAGCTCAACAATTGGGAAATAATGGAGGAAAAAATCAAAGAGCTAAAGAACTAGGCCCCGACTGAGGAGAAGAATGAGATGGTTACTGCGTTGGCCAATGTGAAGGACAAGTGGTCCCAACTTAATAGGGAAACTTTGGGATTTGGTTGACTACAGTAAACAAATGATGGAAAAGACCACCCTCTCTCTTAATACCTTACAAAAGGAGCTAGAAGAAAAGAAGGCTAAACGTAGGAAGATCAGAGAGGAAAGCATGCAAGTGATTCTCAAAGGTGATGGTTCCACAAATGCTATTATGAGTAGTCCTTCGAAGCGGGCTTCCTTGTTGGACAAGCTAAAGGAGATAAACGAAGATTGGGAAGGGGTTCTTATGCCCCTTGTGTAATGTTTCGTCAGCTACTTTAGTGTGTTGGTTTTTGTTTTTGTGGTTCTATTGCTAGTAGCTTTTCTGCTTAGTTAGTTAGTTAGTTATTTGAATTCACTGCTTGTGAATTCTTTTTGTCTCATCTTTAAGACTTGATGTTACTTTAATATTGGGTTCGGGTCCTATCCTACTTGAATTAGTTAGAACAAACTTAATGCCTACCTCTATTGTCTTAGGGAAAGTCACTTCATCTATCATTGTTCTTATTAAAAATATAGAATGACTCAATCACTTCTAGTCAACTCCCACCTCAACATTGTTGTTCGTGTTGAATTGAGTATGATTGCCTCTATATCCAAACATCCTCTCTTTGTCAACAATCCATCCTTCTCCAATTTGCCCCTTCCACCACCATCCCTTCCTACCTAAGGAAACCACTCCCCTCTTAAATCTAAATCTTCCAAAGAAGTTGTAGTTGAATCTAGGAATAGAGCATACAAAAGGATGGAAGAGACTCGTATCATGGACAAAAACTTATCCTAGGTATTTTGCTAGGCCTCTCAATGTAGTAGTCCCATTTAATACAAAACCCTCTTGTCATCTAAAGTTGCCTTGATCAAGACCACTCCAAGGAATTAGAAGCATGTTATATGGAAAATAAGTTCAAAGTGTTTTGATTAAGTAAAAACAGGTTTTGAAAGGACTCGGAACCTTGTACAATAACCCAAAAGATATAGCAATAAAAGGCCCAAATACAACAGTGGAGACCACCAACACAATAGAGGGAACTACCATCAAAAACCCCCACCAAGGGACAACATTCCTCAACAAGGGACCTTACAATTTAAATTTAGAGCCACCCTTGTAGGACCGAAGATTCATATCCAAAGGAGGAACATATGGCTTTGGTTTCTTTCTTTTCACAGTTGTCCAACCGTCCTCCAACTTAGCAGCATCATTTAGCCAAACCCTTGAAGAAACAGAAGAATGGCCGACCAAAGAAGGATCAGCCCCAAACAACACATTCTCCCTAGGAGAAACTAGTTTGGGCGCGCCCAAAGAAGAAGCGGGTTGGACAACAGAGTCAATAGTCTGGACATCAATAGCAACCAAAGCATCATCAGTCTGGACAACAGTAGCAACCATAGCATCATCAGAACCACCCGACGAAGCACCACAACCCTCAGGAGCAAGAACCTCCTGAGAAGAACCCACAACCTGTTCACTAACTGCAGCAAAAGATTTGTTCACGGTATAATGCTCGACAAAGACACCCGACCACCAAGAAGGTGGTTGTTTTGATTTTACCTTCTCAAAAGCACATCGAGCAGCCACATGGCCAGTCGAATGACATTTCCTACAACAGAAGGGAATACCCTCATAATCCAGAGTCTGTATCCAAGAGCCCTGCGGAGAGACCAAGCAAATTTTCTCAGGGAGACCCTTAGAAACATCCATCTCAACAAGGATGCGAGCAAAAGTCGAATGAAGGACATCAGAGGTTGCTGAATCCACAATCTGGAAATCCCCAAGAGCATTCCCCACAGTTTCGAAAACAAAATCCAACCATAGATGCATGGGAATATTTGGAAGCCTAACCCAAATAGGAATCCTGTTAAAGGATTCCGAAAGTGGGTTGAAATCCTTATGCCAAGGTTTGGCCATCAGGGGGAATCGGTTATCCCAGGAGAAGCTGTAATCACACAAGATAGACTTCCTATCTTCAACATTACCAAATTTTACAATAAAAAAACCCCTTGCAACCAGGTAAATCTGAATATCTTTGAATAAGGTCGACTCCCAGTGTTTGGTAATCCAAGCATGAAGAGAAGAAAGCAAAGGCCGAAAGCCCCTAAATCTAAATATAGTAGCATGCGAAGAGAAATCCTCTGTAGTATCAAAAATTTTATCTACTACATCATAATCTAACTGCTCCCAAATAAGTTCAAAGTGTTATTTGCAAATGAGGAAGCCCTTTTCCCGACTCATCCAATGAAGTGCCATATTAAACCCTAGAATGTGTAGGATTTGGCAATCCTTGCTTACAAATATCAAGTCAAACAATCTATATAATCAAACTAATGTTCTTATGTTCAAGAAGTGAAAGCCATTGGCATTTGCTCAATTGCTACTTGTGTCATTTGGCAAGGGAGCCCTTTTCCTCCGTGCCAATCATGATGATGGTGGTGGAGGTGCTATTTTGGGCCTTGCTTCTTGGTTGGCTAAAAAGCTTACGATTACCCCATTTGAGCCTAATAATTATTGTGTTTGGGCTCACTATTATCATTAATAATATGCTTATTGGATTTTGTTCTATATATGCCACTAATACTTCCATTGAGAGAATTCAATTGAGGGAATGCATTCATGCACATTTCTCTAATGCTCAATGGATCTTGGGATAAACTTTAACAATGTTAAACACCCATCTAATCACAATTGGAAACACTCTTCTCACTTATCCCAATCTAAATTTGAAGCCTAGAACTTAGCATGTTATGTCTATGGAGTTCATTATCCCCTTCTAGGTAAAGTTGGCATCTATATGCCTCATTCGTATACAAGGAGTAACTGCCATAAAGGCTTCTTGAAGAAATGAGTAGATTAGACCATTTTTATATCTCTCCTAGATGCTTGATTTTTCCCCATGAAGATTGTCTTATTTGTCTAGACCTCTCGGCCATTCTTTTAGACCACCTCCCCATTTTTACTACGCTCAATCTCTCCAACCAAACTTCCCTTCTTAATGATTTGCCTTTAAAATTAAATGTACCCCATCTCAAATGTAGGATTGAATTGATGGTTTAAATGCTAATTGGAACTTCAAACCAAAATATCAACAAGAAAAGTGGATCATCTAGTGGATGGGAGCCATTGCTAGATTTACTTCCTTCATGATTATGGAAGATGGTCTATTGCTAGGCACCATAGACTTGAAAAATCCTCCAGAGGACAGCTTGAACATGGCCGACCCTTCCTAGATTTAGACGTGTACAAAATTTTTGTGCACAATCAATCATCCATACTAAGAATGCTCTTCAAAAAATGGTTGCTTGCAAAGGAAAAGGCGTCCACGTTTGTGCTAGACTCTAGTGGATCAAAGAGGGAGACCAAGGAACAATTTTTTTCTTTCAATATTTGCACTAAAGACATACAAAAGAAAATATATTTGACATTAAATCTATTGATAGACCCATTCAAACCAGCAATGATCCCATTTTACCAAGGCACTTTATTAATATATGGATAGAAAAATCACTGTCTTGGAGATATTCTCACATAATGTTATTGAATTTATTGTTATAGATTGAGTCACAATATCAGATTTGTAAAGGTATGACAAATACAAATTGATAATATTTATTAAAAATATATAGAAGTTTTATTGTGTGGAATATTATCTTAGATTCTTTTATTTCTCAATTTAGAATACATTTGAAAAATTTAACAATCCAAATAATGTCTTTCAAATAACTCTTATACCTCAATCTTATTTTCTTTGTTCATTTTTTACAACAATCTATATTATCAACTGTTTCTCATTTATCACTTGAGGCTATTTTATATATTACAATTTTGTTTAATAGATTTTTAAGACAAAATCAAACGATAAAGAAATATTAATCTATATTAAGGGAAGTCACTGCATGCTATATCTTTAATATAAGATTTAAACATAATGCATTCTTTAAATGTTTCTCTAAATTTAAGTCTTAGATTCTTTTGTTCTTGTAGTTTATGTTTTGCCCATTCAATCTTGGAAATAATTTAATTGTTTTTATTATGTAATTTATTTATTTATTCAATTAAAAATAATGTTTTTCTAAATCTTTTGTCTACACTATTTCACCATAACATCATGTGTGGACACTCAAATATCTCCGTCTATAACACTATTAATATATAAGTATTCTCATTAATGTGCACATTCTAATCCTATAAAACAGCATAGATATGTTTCAATATATGAGAGAAAATAAAATTAATAATTGTTCATCTCTATGAACTAACTATATGAAAGAACTTTGATTAGCTTAAAAGTAAAATATTCATTTTTTTATATTGAACAAAACAATTACAAATAATAGTAGATGGCTGAATAAGATATTCAATGTAATCAACTTTAACATTCCAAAATAATATTTGTATTTTAAATTATAAAGGCTGTCACGTTTTTTCAATAGAAAAGTAAGAGTGGTATATTCATCCACAGATACTTAATTCAATAACAAAATTAATAAAGTATACATCTAAACAATACTCAGTTCAAATCTTCTCCAATAATATATATATATATATATATTTCCCCTTACTTCCCCAAAAATCACCAATAGTGACTGTACAATCACAATTACAGAACATATAATGTCATTAACTCTCACTCCTGTACGATGTGAATCTCTCCAATATAGTGCTCATTAGCTACCTTGTATAAACAACTACACAGCAGAAGGTGGAGATATTTTTTACCAGTTTGTTGTTCTATATCACCAATCCTTTCTCAAAAGACCATCATTTTTAATGGCCTTCATTTTTTCTAATATTTCAAATGACAAACAACTTGCCGAATTTTTTCTTTAATCAATCTGAACTTGAACTCAATAATATCAGAACTCTTTGCTCCATAGCCACAAAAATAATGATAATATTTCCCAATATGCCAACATTTCAGGTACAGGAAGACGGCCCAAAGATAGTTTCCCCAAGTTCTTTACTGTGCTGAAAATTCTGGTTCAATCAACCTCTCCAAGCATATTACTTAGTCGAGGAGATGAACATAAGACATCTAGATCTTTATTGTTGCCTTCTATCTTTGGAAAATTATTCTCGTACAAATGAAGATAAGACATCTTTTAGATCTCTATTGTTGTCCTCTATCTTTAGAAAATTATTCTCGTACCACTTGCTAGCATTTCGGCTGGAAAAGAAAACTTTAAATTGGTACAAATCTGTCTGTGCGATCTTCTAACTCAAGGCAATTTGAGCATCAAATGGCCTGCCCTTCAGCAACTTCTATTTCCCTGGCAAAATATCCCCCTTCCTGGGCACAATTAACCCTATTTCCTCTGCAATGCAATGCCTTGCCCTCCCAAATGCAAAGCCAAATCTCGCATTGCATAGTACCGAGAAAAGTAGAGCTTAGAGGCATTTCCATAAAAGATAGCTGCTGTGCTCCTGATAAATTCAATCATCATGTTAGGCCAGTTTCAAATAAGAAATAAGTAATAATAAGGGAATTAATGGATTCAAGGACTTGAAATTCAAACTACCTAAGTTTGCTGATTAAATTCAACAAATTTCTACTTGCAAGTTCCAATAAGATGGTAAAGGCTTCCAGCCATTCCAGCTTCCTGACATAAACCCAAATGTGCAACAGTCATCTCTACAGGTTTTTTGGTCCACTGGAAATCTAATACTGGAGTCGAAGAATCTAAGTAACCCATCGATATGATAATCTGATACCAATTCCCCATTGGAAAGTTTGGTCTCTGTACTCTGCCATGCCTCACAAGGTTCTCCATGTAGCAGAAAAGAGATAGAACATCATCCTGGCCCAGCAAAGGGAACTGATAAAATTGAATGTAGTGGTTTCTGGGAGTAATGGATCTATGTCTGGCTGTCAAAAGAGTTTTGTATCCTGCCACTTGAAATAGTGATTTCTCCATATTTTCTCTGGACCCAACATCATTTAATATCAGCAGAGTTGATTTAGATAGCCTCGGAAGCTGAATCTGCAGCCTCATACATGCATCTTCTACATTCTGAAACTCATATCTATTCCTTCCAAAAATGCCATCCCAAATCATCTCTATAAGTCCTCGTACAAATGGAGACTCTGAAAGAGCAATGAAAAGCAGGATTTGGAAACAACCTGATAATCACAAAGAACTAAGATTCTTAGAAATTATACGATGTAGACTTCCCTATGACTTATGGCCTATGGCAAAATCCTTTCGGATGAAATCTTAAGGGAAGACGATCAATCAAAGCTTAAAAAACTGATTCAAGAAAAGGCACGGAGAAGAAGTTGTCTGAACAAAGAAACACTACAAATAAAGTCTAGTAACTACAACCGTTTGGCCAAGAATGTTTCTTTTATGAAGAACAATGTTGGACATTTCTAACTTAAAAAATATAGCAGTATAAATATAATACTTTAGATATATGAAGAAAAATATTATGCTTTGTTTTCTATTAGAATTAACTGATAACATATCGAGGACTATTGACACAACTAAAACCTTATCTACAGCGCTGAAATTAAATGCCAACACTTTCTCTTCTTTATTTATTCATTACTCGAACACTCCTTAACGAGATATTTCAATATTCTCCATATATCTAACCAATTAGATAAATTATCATATGAACAGATAGTTAGAACTTTTGAAATCTCAAGCACCTTTCCATTTCCAATAGAACAGATGTGGGCATCATGGGGAGCCCATATTTCCTCTAACCACCTGTTTATAAGATGCTTTCAATACCTAAAATCTATTAATATGATGTTTTTCATCTTCTTCATACTCTACTAATCCAGCCAATCACAGCAATAACAATTTAAATAAAACCTCTCTATTACAAAAGAGACAAGGTTTTCTATTAGTGCTGTTGTACATGCACTTAATGATCAAGACAAATACACCCACAACCCACACATGCGGTATTCTTTATTCAACAAATTCTATAAAAAAAAACACTAGTCATATCTTAGAAAGTTCGGCTCTCATCCCTATCAGATACCATGATAAATTTCGAAAATAACAGAAAAATATTATACAAGAAAATATAGGAAACAAATCAGAGATGTCAACAGCTTCTATTCACAGAATAATGGAGAAATTCTTCAGTCTTTTTAAGTTGGTTCTTTATGTGGGTCAAATTCTTTGCCTGATTTAAAATTTTGACTAAATCTTTAATATTTATATCTCTCTTGGATGAACTATTGTAGTTGATTGTTTGGCTAAATAAATTTTTGATGTTGATCATAGCTGAAATGTTATGGATTGGAGATCTCTTTTTCGATCATAGTTGGAATGTTACAAATCAGAGATCTCTTTCTTCAGTTCATAGTTCATAATTTCTCACTCCTTTATCATGACTCGAGCGTCTTGTCTTTTTTTTTTTGTTCTTTTGTTTTCCTGCTCTTCTTTAAAGCTTTCTAGAAATGATTTTGTAACAAACCTTTACATTCTATAGACTTTAATGACAACTATTGATGTTTAGAAATCTTTATGTAACATGGGTCAAACAGTTAGATTCAAAAGCTACATAGTCCAATCTTGATAGCAATATCAAAGTTTGACTTCCAGTAGAAAATACCTCCTACTTATCAATTGACGAGTTTAAAGGACTCTATAATGAATGGTTCATAAGACACAACACTTGCTGAAGGTTGTGCAAATGGGCTAGCAAATTAAGTGGACTTAACCTTCAAAGAAACTTCATTGTTAAGTCATTTGAGTTGAAGCAATGCTAAGACAGGTGACCTCTTGGGAAGGACAGGTGACCTCAGGGGAAAGGGTGCATTCGCCTCCATGAGCATCACCTAGATGCAATGATTGCGAAGTGTTCCATTCATTCTCATGAGAAATTGATTCTTGTGAATTTCTACTCCTAAAACATGGATCAATAAATTTGATTAAAAAACTACACAGTTGAATCCTGATAGCAATATCACAATTTAACTTACTATAAAAAATAACTCCTACTTATCAATCTTTATATAATTATTTCAATTTACCAAAAATACACAAACAAACGAAACAAAACAGTTCACTACTGCTTCCATCAAAATGAAAATTACTTTTTATAGAAATCTGACTTGAAACCTAATTAGAACTAATGAACAATATGCTAAACTATTAACAACTAGAACTCTTACTGACAGCACTGAAACTAACAACCAACAATTATGCGACAATTTCATCTCACAATCACCTAAGAAGAACACGCAAAATCCAACATTCATGACAGTGTGACCAGAAACTTGAAACAGATTTGATTTCGACAAAGACTTAAAGAAACAAATTGGAGGTGAATGCCACTTTATCTTTAATATTAAGGTCATTACTCCTAAACATGGTTCTTGTGAATTTCTACTCCTAAACATGGATCAATAAGTTTGATTAAAAAAACTACACAGTTGAAGCCTGATAGCAAATATCACAATTTAACTTACTATAAAAAATAACTCCTACTGATCAATTTTTATATAATTATTTCAATTTACCAAAAAAACACAAACAAATAAACGAAACAAAACAGTTCACTACTGCTTCCATCAAAATGAAAATTACTTTTTATAGAAATCTGACTTGAAACCTAATTAGAACTAATGAACAACATGCTAAACTATTGACAACTAGAACTCTTATTGACAGCACTGAAACTAACAACCAACAATTACGCGACAATTTCATCTCACAATCACCTAAGAAGAACGCGCAAAATCCAACATTGATGACAGTGTGACCAGAAACTTGAAACAGATTAGATCTCTGCCAAAGACTTGAAGAAACAAAATGGTGGGGAACGCCACTTTACCTTTAATACTAAGGTCATTACATAGAGCCAATGCTAAAGTTTTCTTTCCTACGGCTCCCAATGCTCCCATACACCGTACACCAACGACCGACACCTCATTCTGGAAATAAGGCCTCTTCAGATCGCCAATCGACTCCTCCAACCCCACATAATGTAGAGATTTCACAGCAGCAATCGCGTGCACAAAATTAGCAAAACCCTCTTCCATATCAGAAGATTCAGCCAACTGCTCCAGACGCATTTGCTGAAGCAACTTGGTACTACGAAAGTCATCATTTGTAAACCTAGAAACTTGTTTGCACATAGAATCTTTCAGCATGCTCCTCACATCCTCAGGCTGTATCTCCTGGTAAAAAACTTGCAGTTCTTGCTCAAGCTTTCTGGTGTGTAATAAGATATAGGCAGTCATGAGATCTAGGGTTTCATGGGCTATGGATCTCCTCCTCCGGGGATAAGATCCGCGAAGCATATGCATATGCAAGAAAGGGCTGAAAGAGGCTAATATTCCCATTCAACAGCTCTGCAAACCCTAATTATGGTATTAAAAAACTGATTAAAAATGGAATTTTGCTGACCTTAAGCATCTAGGGTTTCATGGGCCGTGGATCTCCTCCACTGGGGATAAGATCTATGAAAATATATGGACATGTAAGAAAGGGCTCAAAGTGGTTATCACCCAACAGCTCTGCAGCCCTAATAATGGCTTTCAAAAACTGATAAAAAATGGGATATGCTGACCTTAAGCAGTTATGGATTGGCTCTGATCCGGAGAGCCTTCCAACTGAAACTCATCCCTTAAATAGAAATTTGTTAGTAATAAATGATCGTTCTAGTTTTAAGGAGGATGCTGAAAGATTCTATGCGCAAGCATGCCCTCTGTGAAAGAGCAGAGAAGAGTTGAGGAAAGCAGAGCGAAGCACATTAACTACTTCAGGGTTGTTTCCTACAATTGATCACGTTTCCATTTATAGGAGGGGGACATTCTTAGAAACGGAATGATACTAAAGAACTTTTTTGAAAAGCTTTAGAGAAGCTTATGCCTGGTTTGTTTTTCTGACATTTTCCTTAGAAAACTGTTGGATTTATACTGATTACAGCTGTGATTGCTTCGACGATGGATCTAAAGGACTTTTCAGGAAAGATTAATTCAGAAAATCTTATACCTAGATCGTTCTACTTCTTACATATTCCTAGAAAAATGTTGGGCCTCAAAAATCCAAAGCTTAAATTGGGTCCCTAGTTCAAACAATATGACGCGTATTTTTTCCTTATGCAATAATGGATAATGTACTTTTTATATTAAACAAATAATTGATTTATTATTTTAATTTGTACTATCTGATTATAAATAAAAATTTGTTACAGAGATACTTTTTCCTATCAAACTTCTAATTAGATGATAGACCAAAATATAAATGATCATTACTAAACTCATCGATCTAAATTCATGACTTGACAATCACCATTCTTTTTTTTTTTAATTTGAACAAATAATTTTATATTATAAAAAGTAAAAGAAGATTATTTATATTATCTCAATCTTATCTATATCTTTATTATTCTTCTAAAATTTGGTCAAATAGTCATTTATTATTGTATTGTAATTAAATATTTATTTATTATTATTGTATTGTAAATTTGATTAAATTTTCATTTATGTCTTGTGTAGATTTTCTTCTTGTAATTCATATCTACAAAAGAAAAATAGAATATAGTTTGTTAGTTATTGAGAAGAATTGGTAACTTTTAGAGGTGATCAATCACATGTATAGAGAATTGATATTTGACAACTACATGGAACAAACCCAAAACTCTCAACCAACTACACCATCTATTCTAACTTAAATTATTAAAATAGTTATTGGGTTTCGCAAAAGTCTCAATGGTGGGCTCATTTGGAACCATTCAACTTCTCCAGGGCCCATTGACGAATTCCAAACTTTAAATTAAGAAAAAATTTAAAACTATAAGCTTCTATTATATTTAATAATCTTACTAATCTCAATAATTAGTTTTTGGGGAGAAGGGTCAAAACCTAGACTATATACTTTCATATAAGCTCCTTCATCTTGCTCAAAACATTAATATATTTGCTCATGGTGTATTTCATAAAACCTAAAATAGTGTGAAGTTAAATTGATAAGGATATATTTTTCATAAAAGTTTTATCTAATTGAAATGTATTTCATAAAGTCTAAAACACTTCCAAGTCACATTTGGAACAGGAGTCACAATTTACTTTAGATCAATTGATCATAACAAAAATAAATAGGCAAAGATAGTGAAGGTTGTTGCTAGTGCTACATAATAATGAGTCTATCTTTTCTTTATTGATAATAATTTTTCTATTAGTTGCAAGTAAATATGGAGAATTGTAATATAAATTGTGATATTGATATTAGAATGGGAATGAATGGAACACTTAATCCTATTGCATCTAGGTGATGTTAAGAGAGGTGAAGGGCCTTCTCAGGAGATCACCCATCCCAACCTCAATTTTAATCATAAAATTTCCTCCAAAACTAAACCCACTTAACTTGTTATCCTATTTACAAAAACTTCAACATACAACAAAATAAATGTACAATTTAAACCAAAATGTTTACAAACTAACTTAAATAATGAACATTTAAAAGATCCCAAAAGTTTCAGTAAGCCCAAACTTTTCGGATAAGAACACAATTAAACAATTTTTGTCATAATGTTGTCTATGCTCTTTGTTTTCATTGTAATAACTAAGAAAGCCGGTAAATTAAATTCATAACTCGTACCTCGTTTACTAGATTTGCATATCCATTACTTGGAATTAGCATTTGTCCACTTGGAATTGTCAGATGTCCGGAAGCCTATAAGCATAAAAGTGATACAACATCTTCTTGATCAAGCAAAGACAACTGATAAAATTGAGTAGGGTGGTTTCTAGGGATATTGGAGGTATCTCTAATTGTGAAAAGAGTTTTGTATCCTGCCACTTGAAGTAGCAATTTCTCCAAATTTGCACTAGACCCTAGACATCATACAACATCGGTATAGTTGATTTAGATGCACCTTCCACATTTTGAAACTCAACCCTCTTCCTTCCAACATTGTCATCCAACATGGTCTATAGAAGTCCTTTCTTATTTGGACACTATAAAAGAGCAGTAAAAAGTAGGTTTTCGAAATAACCTAATAATCATAAAGAAACAAGGGTCTTACAAATTTTAGGATGCACACTGCCTTATGACTTATTGAAAAAACACACAAGAAGAAACACTATGAATAAAGTCTTGTAACTCTAACCTTTTGGCCTACTTAAGATAGTTACTTTCTTTATGGAAGAGTGATGTCATCAATTCTCATTAAAATAAATAAATAAATAAATAAATAAATAAATAAATATATATATATATATATATATATATATATATATATATATATATATATATATATATATATATATATATATATATTTTATATTTTAAAATATATGAAGTGTAAAAGAAATCCTAAGAGTTATAAAGTTTACGAATTTATAATTAATTTTTACAATTTTTATTTGAATCCGATATTTTTACTAAAATTAGTTAACATGTACTAATAATTATAGACACAACTAAAACTATTATTTATAGCACTAGGACATACTGTCAATATTCTCTCTCATTCAATAACTCTCATAATGAAAATTCTAAAACATTTCCTACCAAAATCCTCCCTACATTTAAGCAATCTTAAACTATCAAATGAACACACCACTACCCCTTTTAAAATATCAAGTACCATTGCTTCTCGAATATAACAAATGGATGCACCATGAGGAATCTATATTTCTTCTACCAAAACCTTTTGTTGGTGTGAAGTGATTTCAACACCCTAATATTTATAAGTTGATTACTTTGAATCTTCTTCTTCATAATTTATAATTCAAACCATTCACTGCAATAGCATTGTCAAACACATGCTCTTCAATATAAAAGCAATGGGGTTTTCTCTTCATGCTGGTGCACATTCACTCAAAGATCAAGACAATGTACATCTATAAATCGTCCATACACTATTCTATCTTAGAATGAGAATTTGTCCTTTTGTAAGAAAGCTCACTGAATTCAAATTTGCAAGGGGTAGGATATGTACACCTTGTTTGTAGCATAGTTAGGTGCCTCTTACATGGAGCATAATGCAGTCCCATATACAAGCTCCAAAACGGATCACCTAATATTGTGGACTATAAAATAATTATTTTTATTTTCATTTTCAAAAGGATCAGATCTCAAAATACTTATATTTTCCAAATACTCAGATGATAGTTACACCTCATCTCCATCCCATATCATGATAAAAATTAAGAAAATAACAACAAAAATATTATAATAAAAAAGATAAAATTATATTAATCCAAAAAATTTAAAATAGTTACACAAAGATTTTACTGCCAAATTTGTCACTAAAACCTAAAGAATTAAAATCCAAAGAAAATCCTTATAAAGGGACTCCACCAAACTTTAGTAAAACTAATGATGTAAAATAAAATAGAAATATAATTAACTACTGTTCACTATTATGATTGTGAAAATTATATTTACAAAGAACCTACAATTTTGAAATCTCACATGACCTGGTAATTAGAACTAATTGACAACTACTCTAACTCTTAATGACAACACTAAAACTAACTATAACAATTTACTCTAATTCAATTATTCTATACTCTGATAACTATAACTAGAAGACCGTTGAAGAAGATCAATTCTACCTTGATTTACCCTTATCCCTAAAGTAGTTTAAGCCAAGATAATGATAGATTACAAATCTGTCAATGTTTACAATACATTGTATAAAATTATTTCAAAAGTAATGTTGATCAAACTCAAACTTATTCTTGAAAAACTCATCTCTCATGACCAAAAGGGCTTTATGAGTGGAACAAATATTCTTGATGTGATTATAACTACTCATGAGATCATCTACTCCATGGAAGTCAATAAAAAAGAAGGTATGATACTTTTTTTTTATTAATGGTATCAACAGGTTTTGAAGGGACCCCGAAACCCTTTAACAAAAATAAACTTAAGATAGATCATTACAAACTCCCAAAATAATTCAGTCCAGCCAAGAAAAGGTAGGACACTCAAACAACAATACCAAAACACCGCATGAAAATAAGCAATATAAATCCCAGTCCACAAAGGATAGCAGCAAGGATATCTAGAAATCCTTTTTTTACGAGAATGAAGGGTCATGTCAAATGATGAGGAGGATTTCTTAGAATGTTTCCCTTTAACAGTAATCTAACCATCTTCGATTTTCACTGCCTCCTTCTGCCAGGACACCGAATCCAAGGAAATAACACCCAACATCGGATATGAATAGCTCCCAACAAGAGGGAAATGGACACTATAAACCTCAGCAGTCATCTTACCAGCAGAGCTGGTAGGGATAGCAACCTCATAAATAGGGCTAGAAGGTATGATACTTAAACTTGATGTTTCTAAGGCATATGATAGAGTTAAATAGAAATTCCTTTTAAAATTTCTTAAGAAATATGGATTCAATGGTAGATTCTTGAAAATGATAATGGAGTGTATCACCTGGACACCATGTACTCTATTCCATTCAATGGTTCTCCTAAGGATTTCTTTTGTAATGGTAAGGGCTTAAGACAGGGTGAGCCCTTATACCCCAATTTATTCATTATTGTTGCTGAATTTTCAGGGTGCAATATTCAAAGAAATAGAGAAGCCAATTTGATAAAAAGTATAAAAGTTGTCTCTCAGATTGAACCGTTCTCCACCAATAATCTTTTGATGATACCATCCTATTTGGAGAAGCTTACATTTCTGAAGCTATGAAATAGAAAAAAATATTTGATAATTATGCAATGCTTTTAGGACAACAAATAAACTATCAAAACAGTAAGCTATATTTCTTTAATATGGATGATGATCTTCAATTGAAGATTAATAAATTCATCCCAAATGTAATGAAGATTCTCTACCTGATATCTACCCAGATCTCCCTCTATCTAGTAAGTTTCCTCCTTCAGTGTACTACAACTATCCTATCAAAAGATTTAATAAGGAATTGGTAGGGTGGAAAGAGAAATTTTTAAGCCAAGCAGGAAAGATTTAACTACTAAAAGCTTACCTCCAAAATATCCATGTCTATTTCCTCTCCCTTTTCAAAATTTTAGGGTCAGTAGTTGATAATATAGAGAAGAACTACAAAAGCATTTTTTGTGGATGGGTACAAAGGAAAAAGTGAGAATCACATTGCTTAAATGGGATCAAGTCTGCGCCCCACAAAAATACTAGAATACTTGGTATCAGAAAGATAAGACCTTTCAATAGATCCCTTATTACCAAAGTTGGATGGATGCTCACTAAGAATAAAAAGACTGGGTTAGACTTATTAGAACCAAATCTCTTCATAACAGTCTGTCTGATCCTTTTTATACGAACTAAGTACTAGGTTTGGCTCCCCTCTTTGGAGTAGTCTCCTTAAGGTTAAGCATATCTTGAGAAAAGGTAGTAGAGAGATTATTGGGAATGGTAAAATTTTCAAATTTTGGGAGGATATTTAGGGCAAAGATAAACCCCTACCATATCTTAACAACCTCAACCATTTTAGCAGATGGCTCATAAGAAAATATCAAGAATTTGTGAAAAACTATATTTTGTGGCATGATAGTAAAGAAAAGGAGAAGGATTGTATATAACAACTTAAGAGAAGTGATGACATACCTCCACAAATCTTTGAATCCTCTCTTACCCGACTTCTCTCTCTTTTCCCAATTGAGTAGTGATAAATGGGTTTGGAAACATAATACTTATGGCTCCTTTTTTGTTAAATCAACTTATTGGGCTTTGGAGAATGGAGAAGAGAATAATCAAACGTGGAAGCTTATCTGGATACCTTCTCTAATTTATAATGTTAACTAGTTTTGGTGTATCATTTCCCATAAGAAGATCCTGTTGGAAACTGCAATTGAAACAATTGTTGTATTGTCATTGATGGCAAACCCTCATTGGTAAGACTGTTGCTACTTAGGAAAGTACTATATCTATTTGGGTGTTGCTTAAAGGGCTAAGCAAGGTTGGTAACAATAGCACCTAGGGAAAGGTTGAGTTATCTTGATACTACAAAGTGTACTTGACTATGTTGCACTATGATGAGATAATGTATTGTTTATCTTAGTAAGACTGAAGACTAAATTGGTAGGCTTAACCAAGTAAAGAATGAAAAAATCATGTTTAAGCCGAGTGATGTTAGTGTCGACCGAGTTAGTATATGCCGAGCAAAATTCTAGTGTCGACCGAGCATTAGTAAATTGCCGAGGAAGACAGTGTAAGCCGAGGAGACAGTTTTAGTAATGACTGAGCATTCTACATGGAGACTGAGTTGACAATCATAGTATTGACCGAGCATCAACAATTTTTATATTTGAAGAGAATTTAATTTTGGAGCCGACATTGTTGAGTTCTTGGATTATGTAAAACGTGTTGACTTTATTTATTGATTGTATGGAAGCATTGAATGCTTTGTAAAACATTTTATGGTAAATCTTTATGAGATTTGAGATGATTCTAGAAAAGGAGCCGAAGAACATGAAGCAGGTAGATTCAATGAATCTGACCTAAACCTAAGATCTACGATTGAGATTGAGCGGCAAAAGATGAGTTAACCTAATTGAGGTAAATATAAGTGAACCTGAACATTTTGATTGTGTATGCAGATGAAGATCAGAGAATGATGGAAGAAGAAAGTTTTATTGACTGAATAAGCAGAAAAGGCTAAAGGAGAATTGGGGTGATTGCTTGAAGAAAAGTTTCGAGTAGATCAGAGATGGAAATGGAAAAGTTTCAAAGTCAGTAAACTAGCATTAGTATACAGAATCAGTTCTGAAATTTGCAAAGTAAGTTGTATACTTTTTAGATAATACTGCTGCTACTTTCTAACCATTGTAACAGTCAAAATCTTTTTAACAGAGGTTGACCTAACAGTCATATGTTAAATCCTTTGAACAAGGTTGCATTCTAAAGGAGTGTATGTAAGTCCTATGACTAGGTTCACTTTTAATAGGGTGATTGAAATCCTTTAACCGGGTCACACCTGACAGTGTGTATTGTAACCTTTGACAGGGTTAGCTTTTTACCGAACTCACTTCAGAAAAGTGAAAATAATAGTAGCATGTTACAAAGTTATTTTTCCCATATTGGGTTTCCACTATAAATCTTGGTGTTTATACTTGTATAGATGTTTAGATTTGAACATTACTATGTTTTGCAAGATAAGTTACAACTAGGTAGTGGACTGCATTGTTAGATGTTTCTATTACTTAATCAGTGATGACTAAGTTTGTTTTGGTTTTGGATTTGATTTAAGGATAAGTTTTAAGATTATTTTATACATCAGGACCTTAGAACAACTGATTCACCCCCCCTCTCTGTTGTTCTAAATCATATTAACAATTGGTATCAGAGCTGTGTTGCTTATTATTAGTGTTGACAGAGATCAAGTTTAAAGGGGCTTGAAACAAATTATCAGGATGTATAAGAAGGAGGTACCGAAGCTAAGTAAGGAAAACTTCCCTGCATGGCAAAGCTTGATGAAGCTGCATCTGGCCGATATTGGTGACTCTGCAAAATATTACATTGAGAATGACTATGTCTCACCTATCACACCTTTGACTGCCGAAGAAATGAGAGCTAAGCAAGAACATAATTAGGCAATGTTGGAAATAGCATCTGCCCTAAGTTATCTAGAATTTGAAGACATTAAGGACTGTACATCTATCAAGGATATGTGGGACACTTTTACAAGGATATATGGTGGTGACTTGTATGTGTTAAAAGCAAAGGCTGAGAGTCTTAGAGGTAAGTTTGATGAAATGAGAATGCAAGAAGGTGACAACATTGCACAATATTGTGGTAGAATAAAAGAAGTTGTGAATGCTATTAAAGGAGCTAATGGAGTTATTGATGATGAAACTATAATTGGAAAAGTACTAAGAACCTTGTGTCCTATATCTGCTATTAAAATCTCAGCTATTCAAGAATTTAGATGTAACTCTGCTAATGTGCTTACTCTGGAAAGTTTGGTAGGTAAGCTGACTGCTTTTGAACTCTCTAACTATGATAATTTCACTGTTGGAAGCATTGGAAATGTTGAATCTTCTTTTAAGTCACAGCTAGTGTTGAACAAGCCAAAGAAAGAAAAGGAAAGATGCATTAGTGAAAGTGAAAGTGAAAGTGACAGTGACACTTTAGATGAAGACCTAGAAGATCTACAAGCTCTTATGGCTAGAAGATTGAGAAGAGGAAAAGGAAAGTATAAAGGTAAACTCGCTATTATATGTTTTGCATGTAATAAAGTTGGTCATATAGCTGCTAGATGTCCTGACAGGAAGGATAAAGATGATGAGAGGAAAAGCAAATACAAAGATAGAAAAGATGATAGAAGTTACTGATGGAAAAGAGACTACAAAGGAAAAGGTAAGAAATTTTGTTACATTGCTAAAGAAGAGACTGACACTGATAGTGATGATTTTGAAATTGAGGTAGTCTATGTGGCAATGAAAGATCAATCTAATGAGGATGAGAAAACTGCATTGATATCCTATGTGAACAAGAATGATAAATGGATTATTGACAATGGCTGTTCACATCACATGACTGGTGATAAAAATAAGTTTGATACCCTACATCATTATAGAGGTAAAAGTGTAAAGTTTGGTAATGATGGACCATGTCCTGTTAAAGGAAAATGTTTGATTAAACTGACTGATAAGATATCTTGTGAAAATGCATATTGGGTTGAAGGTCTTAATTACAATTTGTTAAGTGTTGTCCAGCTTAACAAAACTGGTTACTGAGTGGAATTTCATCACAAGCAAGCTAAAATATTTGATGTTACTGGAGAACTAATTGGAAGTGGAGATCAGACTAGAGGTAATTTGTTCTATCTTCACCTATCTGAAGAAACATATTTGATTGCACAACTTGATGATAATTGGTTATGGCATAAAAGACTGTGTCATGTTAACTTTGACAATCTGGTAGAGATAAGTAAGAAGAAAAAGGGAAGAGCTCTACCTAGATTGAAGAAACCTGAGAATGTGATGCGCAAAGAATGCCAGTTAGGAAAAATGACAAAGTCAAGTTTCAAGAGCAAATCCTTTACTTCTGGAAACATTTTAGATTTGGTTCATACTGACCTTTGTGGACCTATGGGTGTACAAAGTTACTATGGTGCTAGATATTTTATCTTATTTGTTGATGATCATACTAGGATGATGCATGTGATGCTCTTAAAAGAAAAATCTAAAGCTTTTCAATCCTTTAAATGGTATTTGGCTAAAGTTGAAAAAGAGACAGGTAGGAACCTGAAATGTCTTAGATCTGACTGAGGTGGAGAATTTACATAAAATGAATTTAATCTGTTTTGCAATGATAGAGGAATTAAAAGACAGATGTCTACACCTAGAACACCTCCACGAAATGGTATAGCAGAAAGGAGAAATAGATCTATCTTGGATTGTGCAAGGACATTGATGATTGAAAAGAAAGTAGCACAGAAATATTGGAAAGAAGCTATAAGCACTATTGTCTACACATTGAACTGGGTACAGATCAAGAAAGGTACAAATCTGACACCCTATGAACTATGGCATGGGCATGCACCGAATGTTAAATACTTTAGACTCTTTGGAAGTAAGTGTTATATACTAAAAGACACTAGGAATGGAAAGTTTGATGCAAAGAGTGATGAAGGCATATTCCTAGGGTACTCCACAAAAAGTAAAGCTTATAAGTGTTTGAACTCTAACACTAACAAAATTGTGGAAAGTGTGAATGTCAAAATTAATGAGTATGCAGAAAGAAATGAAGCTAACAGTAAAAGAGAACCAAAAGATTATAGATCTTTTGTGTATATTGAAGAAGAAGATGAGGCAAATAACAGATTTGCACCTGATGTCGAGTCTCGGGTAAGCAGTGCCAAGCGACAGACAGAAGCTGCTGAGTGTCAAGAAAACAGTGCTGAGAGAGAACAAGAACTTGTCGAGCTACAAGAAAATACTGTTGAGTATCAGGAAGAGGTTGCTGAGCATTCCGAAGTTGATTCTGAAAATCTTGTTGAGGAACATGATGAAATAGAGGAGAGAACAACTAAACCTATTTTGGCAAAATATGTAAGAAGACATCATAAGCCTGAACAGATAATTGGAGACAAGGTTACTAGAGTTCAAACCAGAAGTAAGGCTAAGAATGCAACATGTTTACTGTGTGAATTTGAACTAAAGACAACAAGAGAAGCATTGGAGAATGAAGACTGGATACAAGCAATGAATGAAGAGATTGACCAAATTGAGAAGAATGATACTTGGACTCTAGTGCTGAGACCTGAAAACAAAAATTTTATATGAACAAAGTGGGTATTTTGAAATAAGATGAATGAAAATGGTGAAATCACAAGGAACAAAGCTAGGTTGGTATGCAAAGGCTACACACAAGAAGAAGGAATAGATTATGGGGAGACACTTGCCCCTGTAGCTAGATTGGAAGGAGTAAGAACTCTGCTTGCATATGCTGCTTATAAAGATTTCAAGGTATATCAAATGGATGTCAAGTCTACTTTTTTGAATGGTATACTAGAAGAAGAAGTTTATATAGAACAACCAGAAGGTTTTATTGATCCAACAGAAGACACATAGTGTGCAAATTGAACAAAGCATTATATGGATTGAAGCAAGCTCCCAGAATATGGTATGAGAGGTTGCATAACTACTTGATACAAATTGGATTCTCAAGAACAAATGACACAAGCAATCTGTACATGAAGGATGAAGAAGGTAAAGGTACCTTGTTGGCAAAAATCTTTGTTGATGACATTTTTTTGGTGGACAAGATGCATTATGTAAAAGTTTTTCAAATGCAATGCAAACTAAATTTGAAATGAATATGTTTGGTGAGATCAAATTCTTTGTTGGTTTACAAGTATATTAGAGGAAGAATGAGATTTTCATTACACAGTCTAAGTATGTTAATGAAATACTAAAAACTTTCGGGATGGAAGATGCTAAACCAGTAGGAACTCCTATGGTTAATGGACAAAAGCTATCTAAGAATGATGATGCTGCAAAAGTAAATCAGACTCTGTATAGATTCATGATTGAAAAATTGCAATATGATGTACATAGCAGACCAGCTATTGCATTAGCTATTGGGATTGTGGCAAGATTCTCTGCCAATCCTAAGGAAACACATATGATGGCCGTGAAAAGAATTATGAGATATTTGAAAGGAACTGCTGACTATGGTCTATATTACAAGAAGGATGACAAATTTGAACTCCGAGTTTATACAGATGCTGATTGGGCAGGAAATGTAGATGATAGAAAGAGTACTAGTGGTGGAGCTTTCTTTCTTGGACGGAGATTAGTCTCCTGGACAAGCAAGAAACAAAATTGCATTTCCCAATCTACTGTCGAGGTTGAGTATGTTGCTGCTGTAGTAAACTGTTCAAACTTGGTATGGATAAAACAATGGTTGATAGGCATGAAAGAAGAAATCACTGAACCTGTTGTTATTTTCTGCACGACAACACAAGTCCTATCAATATTTTTAAGAATCCAGTGATGCACACTAAGACCAAACACATTGCAATCAAGTATCACTACTTGAGAGAATTAGTACAAAATAAAGAAGTCCGAATGGAATATGTGAATACAAAAGAACAATTAGCAGACATATTCACTAAAGCTTTACCCAGAGAAGCTCATGAGTATTTGAGAAGAAAATTAGGGGTTCTTCCCCTAACCGAAGCTGCCTAGACAAGCTAGGAGCACTGCATCAAATGTGCTACAGTAGAACATTTGACAAACTGATGCAGAAGATTATCACACTTTAGGGATGGCCTAGAGTTGTGAAGAAAAGAAGCAAAGACAAGGAATCAGTCATAAGTAAGATGACAGAGGGAGAAACATTGAGCTGCATAGATATTATCTACATCTGATGGATGTAAGTTTTAGTTGCTGCTTTGGCATTTTTGTCAAAGAGGGAGATGTACTGATATGATATGTTATAACACATGAGGAAGATGAATGATGAAGGTTGATGAACTGAAATGAAGAATTAGGATAGAGGGAGATCTGTATACTTCTGATGGTCACAGAAGTGAGGCTTATAAGATTCTGAATCAAAATGAAGCTAAGGATATTATTGTTACCCCAATTTCCATGTACATGCAAATTTGGCTAAAACTTATCCCTAGATCTCTGTTTTTACCTTGCCAGGCGTCCCTGAAAATTTCATGGGTTTATGTCATTCCCTTTGGTCTCTGCAACTATTTCTAGGTCCCTGGCTAGGTGAAAAGTCCTTAAAAAAATTCATAAAACTAGCCGTTATAGGCCAAACCCTCAAAAAACCCTAAGCCTTGTTATAATTTGTTGTTACCTTTATCAACAACTTAAGTGTCTTCAAAACCCATGTGCGTAATATTTCCTTTCGGTCGCCTGTTCACTAAGACTTCCGACGGTCACCTTTTCCTATCGGTGAACTAGCGACTGCAATGTTTCTCTTAGTCGCAAGATAAAGTGGCGGTTCCCCTAAACATTTAGTGACTTTGCGGATTGCCTTTCAGTTGGGCATTCGCTAACTGTAACCCCAGGTTGGGCCTTTGGTTCCGCGATCCTGTGAATGCCTTGTTCACGTATTCTACAAACTTAACCAAGGTTAAGATTTCTATTCGGTGACTGAGCGATTCTTTCTTTGGTCACACATTCGCTAAGGCTTCCGGAGTTAAATTTGCAGGGGGGTCCCAATTGATGAGATCAACGGTTGTCGTAAGATCCCATAGCATGTGTCAAAGGCTCACGATCTTACAACAACCGTCGATCTTGCCACGGTGTCCTATGTGGAAGTATTTCATTGGTCGAAGGGAGATGACTTGTAATTTGTTAGTGGGCCCGGTTGTCAGTCCCTTTTAGATCGATGGCTGACGTATGATCCCAAGGCTTTGTGTCAGAGCATTAGATCTTGCGCCAACTATTGATTCTCCTTGGTGACGTAACTCTTCATGTCTGGTCGGTCCATTGCTACGTGTATTCACGTGGCAGCTTCTAATTGGTCCACATGTGCTGAGTCAGCTTATTCGTCAGTGGGACCAAGTTCTTTTAGCGGTAAGAGGCTCTGACATCTGTAGAGGATCGACGACTTTCGTATGTTCGCGAGACTGTGTCAAAGCATGTGATCATGTGACGGTCGTTGATCTTGCTTTATCTTCGGGCTCTGTCAGGTGGGTCCTCGGTGTGCTAATATGCTCGAATATAATTGGTTGTCGTGTGTTGACGGAGACTTATAGGTGGACTGATGTGTCAGTGGGGTCACGACTTAATAAAATCTACGGTGGGTGTATAATCTGAAGGAATCTTCCAAGGTCATGAGGAGATGAGACTAGCTGTTAGATCAAAATCTTATCTTTAGTGGTTCCGTCATCAGAAAGCGTCGAGGTGGTTGTTGATGGAGTAGCCGGAGCAAATAAAAGAATGTGAAGTGGCATAAATGGGCCCAGGGTTAATGAAGTATTAAGCGACTCAGCGAATAAAGGGGTTTCTCTTGTTCGCTTAATGAAACCAGGGTAAGATAAAAGACTTAGCGATTCAGTCAAAAGCCTTGTTCGCTGAATCGCTTAACTAGACCAGGGTTAAGAGAAGGATTTCACAAATAAGAAAAAGGTCTATGGTCGCATAGTCACTGAATGACTTAAGAAAGAAAAGCTCGAGGTGGGGCCAAAATGACAAGTGTGCCGACGTGCTTGAATTTGATTGGCTGCAGTGTGCTGAGGTGGTTTTTGACTTGTTAGAAGAGTTTTAAAGTTGTTTTCTCAGTGCATCTGAGCTGTCCATTCACCAGGAAATCAAAGGACATCAATGGCTGCATTTTAAAATGACCGGCTAGCCATTGCATTTCAAATTCAAATAGTTCTAAGAGGGTTTTTTGCCAGTATTTGATTTGCAGGCTGCAAGCGGCGGGGTAGCTCAGAAAATTTATGTCTCCAGGACATTTTGCAGTTGAGGAAGATGATAACAGGTGTCTGGGCGGCCGTCATGGGTTGATTCTTGTCTCAGAAAGGTACCAGCTTGAGCATTCATGGCAAGTCTTTATGCAAGAGAAGTAGATAAGTTCGGGTTGCTTGTTTGCAAGTTGATTTCCAGTACAGAGATGGGCACAAATATCTGATCGGCTATGATTTTTGTAGAGATATATTTATGATCAGATTTGATTGGCTAGGGTTTGATTATTGTATTGAAAACCATGTAACCCTAGTTAGTTTTTAACTCTTGCCTACATGCAAATGAGTATGTATATATTGTATTTTTGGAGCCTTAGGGCTCAGAGTTGGACAATTTGTAGAAGAAATTCATCTTTTCTTAAGGGTCATCTGTGGTATCATTTCTACCCTCTGGCTTATACAGTTGTATTTCTCTCATTGATGATTCAGATATTGCAGAGGTATTTTGTGACAATCCTTCATGTCCCTATGCTTCCTTGTCTAAATTATCTCTTATTGGATTAAAGTATATGATGCTTTCAGTGATGTCTTAGGGTTCCTGATCCTTCTTGCTTTTTGTGATTTTGTGTGTTATTGTGTTTGATCTGATTTAGATGCTTTTGTGGGTATACTTCAATCCCCTAACAGTCTTGTCTCATTCCTACACCGAGTTGCAGAAGTGAATGTCTATTTGCAGGTCATAGGTTGTGTCTTATGTTTAGACCCTCCTATGAAACACTTTTGCAAGCCTATTCAATAAGTTGTGATCTATTAGACCCGAGCTTTTCATTGGTTCTATTCCTCTATACTGAGATCCAAACCCTAATTTCGGTGTATCGCCTAGTAGGTAGTTTGCTTTCAATCATTTCCCTTCCAAGCATTCCTTCTATCCCTTTCCCTCAAAAGTTTTTACTTTCATGTCTAGAAGCAAATTAAGGTGATTATCCAAGAGGAACCAGCCTAGAACCTGGAGGTCTCATCTCAGTTAGCATAGGTCCCACAACCTAGAGATGATTCCCATGTTATACTAGGTTATCAAGACTACGAGAGCTTGAGAAAAAGACGCAAACTTAGTGTATAACAATTATAAAATTATTTTCTGATGGACATATAAGTTTTGGATTGGTTGGTAAATCTTGTGTTATTCAGATGATATCATATGGTGTTGCCATCAATGCCAAAGAGGGAGATTGTTGGAAACTGCAATTGAAACAATTGTTGTATTGTCATTGATGTCAAACCTTTATTGGTAAGACTGTTGTTACTTAGGAAAGTACCATATCTATTTGAGTGTTGCTTAAGGGGCTAAGCAAGGTTGGTAACAATAGCACCTAGGGAAAGGTTGAGTTATCTTGATACTACAAAGTGTACTTGACTATGTTGCACTATGATGAGATAATGTATTGTTTATCTTAGTAAGATTGAAGACTAAACTAGTAGGCTTAAACGAGCAAAGAATGAAAAAATCATGTTTAAGCCGAGTGATGTTAGTGTCGACCGAGTTAGTATATGCCGAGCAAAATTCTAGTGTCGACCGAGCATTAGTAAATTGCCGAGGAAGAGAGTGTAAGCTGAGCAGGTAGTTTTAGTAATGACCGAGCGTTCTACATGGAGACCGAGTTGACAATCATAATATTGACTGAGCATCAGCAATTTTTATATTTGAAAAGAATTTAATTTTGGAGCCGACATTGTTGAATTCTTGGATTATGTAAAACATGTTGACTTTATTTATTGATTGTATGGAAGCATTGAATGGTTTGTAAAACTTTTTATGGTAAATCTTTATGAGATTTGAGATGATTCTAGAAAAGGAGCCGAAGAACATGAAGCAGGTAGATTCAATGAATCTGACCTAAACCTAAGATCTACGATTGAGATTGAGCGGCAAAAGATGAGTTATCCTAATTGAGGTAAATATAAGTGAACCTGAACATTTTGATAATGTATGCGGATGAAGATCAAAGAATGTTGGAAGAAGAAAGTTTTATTGACTAAATAAGCAGAAAAGGATGAAGGAGAATTGGGGTGATTGCTTGAAGAAAAGTTTTGAGCAAATCATGGAAATGACAAAGTTTCAAATTCAGTAAACTAGCATTAGTTTATGGAATCGGATTTGAAATTTGCAAAGTAAGTTGTATACTTTTCAGATAATACTGCTACCACTTTCTAACCATTGTAACAGTCAAAATCCTTTTAACAGAGGTTGACCTAATAGTCATATGTTAAATCCTTTGAACAAGGTTGCATTTTAATGAAGTGTATGTAAGTCCTATGACTAGGCTCACTTTTAACAGGGTGATTGAAATCCTTTAACCGGGTCACACCTGACAGTGTATATTGTAACTTTGACAGGGTTGGCATTTTACCGAGCTCACTTCAAAAGAGTGAAAATAATAGTAGCATGTTACAAAGTGTTTTTTCCCATATTGGGTTTCCACTATAAATCCTGGTGTTTATACTTGTATGGATGTTTAGATGTAAACATTACTATGTTTTCCAAGATAAGTTACAGCTAGGTAGTGGACTGCATTGTTAGATGTTTCTATTACTTAATCAGTGATGACCGAGTTTGTTTTGGTTTTGGATCTAATTTAAGGATAAGTTTTAAGATTATTTTTATACATCAGGACCTAAGAACAACTGATTCACCGCCCCCTCTCTATTGTTCTAAATCATATTAACAGATCCTTACCATTAACAATCTTAATAGAAGGGGATTTTCTATGGTGAATATATATGCTATGCATCTGTTTGGCTATGAAAGTATATATCATTTACTTATTAATTGCCCTAATGTGACTAATGTTTGGAACCAGGTGTTGTCCCTACTAAATGTTGATTGGGTTATTACTAAATATATGAGTATGCTTATAGGTCAATGGAGTTTTTTCCCCTTTAATCATATGATAATCAAGAATCTATGGACACAAATTCCCCATTTCCATGTTTGGAACATCTTGAAGGAATGAAATAATAGAATCTCCAATGAATAGTCAAGAAATAGCTATGTCTTTTTCCAAGTCATCAAACAACAAGTGAGGGAAAACATGAATGATTCTCCATATGGGAAAGGGAAGATCTTCCCCAATCTTCAAGATCTAAGGATAAAATAGAAATGGGGTATACACCAAAATATTTTGAATATCAATTAGATGAGCATTATGAGGAGGAAGTTAACTAAACAGATTCCTCCAAAATAGGGATAGGTTAAGTGTAATGTTGATGGTTGCACTAAGAGGAACCCCGATATTTTAGTTTCTGGTGGAGTTATCAGAGATTGGAAATGGATTTTTATTGAAGGCTTGAACAAGAATCTTTGTGTTGGCTCCAATAATTGTGTTGAGGCTATTGCTTCCATTCATAGAATTAAATAACTTAGGGATATGAACTATGAAAAAGTCATTATAGAAGGAGACTCAAAGTTGATTATCAATAATTTGATGGGAATTGATGGCTATCTATGGTACCTTTCAAGTCTACTACAAAACTACAAAAGGATGTTGGCCACTTTCAGCCAATACAAAATCCATCATACTCCTAGAGAAGGGAATAATTGTGCGGACTATGTGGATAATGCATGTCTAAACTCCCAAAATTGGTGTTACATTACTTTTGAGCAATTTCCTCAAAGGCATAAAGAAATTTTAGCCAATGAGAGACAACAATGATCTCTTATGGTTTTTTCACTTCTTATGAGGAATTTATTCAATATCAATTTTTTTTTCTAATTAATACCTAAAGCTAGAATTTGAGTCTAGAGCATTATGGAAGTTAAGTGTTTAAAAGATAAATTTGGCTATACCATGAGTTTTATGGAGAATAATTCTTTCTCCATTATCTCTTTAAAGAATTGGTACCTAGACATTAGTCTGAATAGTCTTATAAATGAGAATATTTGGGACCCCTTGTTGGTTTTCATCATGGAAAGGCATATGTTTTAGCCTTTAAGGAGAAAGGAGGAAGATTCTGATGTGGTATCTAATCATATCCTACTAAAGTACTATCAAAGGGGTTTGCAGCTTAGCTGGCATCTAAGTATGCAAAAGAATTTGAAAGAAATTTGATATCAAAATAAAGACACTACTATTATTTGTAATGTTATTGGCATGAATGACTATGATATAAGTAAAGCCAACTTTTATGGTATATGTCTTTTCAACACTCTAAAGTATTATTTTCAAATATTTTCTAGCAACCAATGTATTTTCATTATGATGAAAGATGATGATAACAATACATATTATTTAATGCAAAGTCATAAGAATATTTTCTCCAAGAAGCTTCAAGTTTGGGCGGGAAAGTGATGTAAAAAGGGTTTCTTGTTTTATACTGTGTTATCTCTACTTGAGCATTAAAGATTGACATTAGTATCAAAGATTATTCAGTCGGTTACCTATGCTATCTAGTCGGTAAATAGAAGCACTACAAGCTATACATGTTGATCGGTTAACTACATAAGCCTTCACACCGAGTTATCTCAAGGTAGTACCGAGAACATAAGATAATAGTTCTAATTGAACACCAGAGCAGTTTTACTGAGCATCAGTGAATACCGATATCAAGCATCAGTAAACATCGAGAAAACTAGACACCGAACACCAGTGTAACTACCGAGCAGTATTTACAGTGTTTACCAAGAAATACAAAAAATAACATAGTAATCAGTTTTGGTACATCTATCTATGCAGACGGTTACAACAGAATCATAAATATTTTACCAAGATCGAGGATCATTTATTGTAGGTATAATCATTAATTATAATGATGATCTCTATGTAATTACTAGATCTAGGTTAATTTTGTACACCGTAGATCTTAGGGTTTGTCCTAAGATATTGTAACCTAATTTTGTTAAGCGACAAAATCAGTATGCTATATATTTGTATTTCATGTCATTTTGACATAAGCTTGACAAAGAAGATATGTTTGGTATGAACAAGCGAAGGAGATGTTGAAGCAGAAGCCAACTTTAAGATATTAGTTATTAGACAGAGAAGAGCAGAATACAGAGACATTCAGATTAAGCAGAATCAGACAAGGCTACCGAGTAGTTCAAAGACTAGATCTATACATACAAAGGTGATATCTATTCTATACTACATTGATTTGTATCAGACAAAGTTGAGTTGTCAATTGCAAATACATCCTGTTATTTTCTAATCATTGTAACAGAGTTTGGTAAAATCTCAAGTAATAGAGTAGACCTAACAATCTTTATGCAAATCTCTTAACCGAGTGCACACTCAAGTAGTGTTGTTTAAATCCTATAACTAGGTAGATCTAGTTGATCTAATTGTTACTCCTAATAGGGTAAGATCACCAGAAGTGATCACAACTTGTAGCCCTAACAGAAAAACTTTATTATCTGCAGTAGTGAAGATTTGTCAGTGTCATCCCCACCATAGTTTTTACCTTCTAACAAGGGTTTCTGTGTTACCAAAATACTTGTGTTATGTGATTGATTTATTGTTGATTTCATGCTATTTACTTTTACAAGTTAATTGAGTGAATGATGCATACAATGGATACAATACATAGTTGAGTTTATTACTGTTTGTTGATAAAGTTTTGGGAGTTCAATTTTTTGAGGGCACTGATTCACCCCTCCCCTCTCAGTACCCTATCTCTCCATTCCAACAATTGGTATCACCTCAAGAGCCGGAGAAGAATAAGAAGAAGAAACAAGGAAGATGACCGGTCACACTTGATTCAAAATCATTATTATACCTGATTGTGACCCGAGGAACCTAAGCCCCGAAGAACTTAAAAAATATGGTGAGTTGTGTAACACCCCGTCAGGCAACCCAAGAGGACAAGACATAAAACCTCTATAAAATGCAAGTAGTGAATTTTTTTTTTTTTTTTTAAATTTTATTTTAACTAGAATAATATTCATCATTACACTTCATATTTCTAAAAGAAGAAATAATTTTTTACTACTTGAATGTAAGATTTATACAACTTAAGTCCTCCCGGGTTCCCTAATGTCGCTACTAAAGCAACATCATATAAACCATTTACATGCATAAGATATTCACGGAATCATGAGCTTAAAAGATCTACATTCATTTTAATGCACCAAGTTAAATGTCCCTAACTTATTTCTTTTATTAAACATAGGTTAATCATCCAACATCATTATTTCTTTTATCAACTCATTCCATAAATTCATATTGATTTCATCTACATCTACTATCCTTTATATCACTTTTCTCTAATAATTTAGGTAAGAGATTAATATTTATTAAGGTAGGCATTATCCTAGGTACTTCATTAACATGAACCAAGTATTAACATTATAATCAAGTTACTATTTTATTGCATTGTTTCATAACCATTCATTGTTAATAATTCCAATCACTAACCTATCATTTCTCAATAATTTCCTTGGATCCTTTCATCAAAAGAGAATACATTATTTTTGTGATACATCATTATATATAACTATATTTAAGATTATTTCCTTTACATATGGACAACATAAGAGGATAGGAGAAATAACATAAATACTTTCTTTTAATGCTAGTAACATGTCCAATATTCCACATTCTTTTCCCTTTCTTTTACCTAGAACTACCCATTCCCTTAGCATTGCCTTGAATTGAGATTACATCAATACTACAAGACTCCTTTTAGGAGATTAAAAATTACATGAATACAAATACATAAGTACATCTCAACATATTAAAATATCCAATAAGAAATCTTCAACTGCAGATCTGGAAAGGAATATGTGCTAGGATCATCCAAAGAATCACGATCAATACCTCGATATAAATATTAACCACCCAACCACGTGGAACCAATAGGCCCACTCCCCCGAGCTAGGAGATAGAACCAAAGGCCCATACAAGAGGTAATAACTAGGAAATTCCTAAGGTGGTGATAAAATTTCCCCAAAGTCACAACACAAAAGAAAAGACAAGAAGACCACAAGGACTACCAGAGGCATGATCAAATTTGGTAGAGACTCTAAGCTACAAGCTAGGTGAGTGTCATCACATAGCCCTCACCCCTTGGGTTGTCCTGGTACTAGCCACTCTTGGCCCCGGCCCCCAAGTAGGCACATGCGGAACCGAATGCCTCTCGTACAGACAAGGTCATCCAGTCGTACCTACGCATAGGTACCTTCTCCCACTCCCATCGTTAGTCTTTACTAGCACTAAAGGCATGGGCAAGGCAAAATTAATCTTGATTAGTGTGTAATTTCCCATTCCAATAATCTCCCATTCCCAATTCATTTATTTAGGTTATCACTTGATTAAATAACTCAGTATGTTATCCTGGTACTAGCCACTTAGGGCCCCGGCCCTTCACTATGAGCCACTCACCTAGTGTACTTAGGTTCCCTAACATACATATAAAAATCATAAGAACATAATAGATTCATCATCAAGAATTCATATTAATTCCATAACAACATTTGATTGAGTTTAGGAAAACATATGTTGTCTATAGTCCACTTGACAACCCTAAACCCAATATGACATTCGGAATGTTCCAAACATATAAGAAGACATCCAAGTGATATTATAAACATATTCAGAGTATAAATAGATCCAATTAACCAAAAACAAATTCTAATAGCCTCTGGTAACCATACGAAACCTTAAAACTTAATGATGTTCTTAAACTGAATTATTTCAAGCAAGGATTAAATGCAAAGAATAGTCATAATAGAACAGTCAACCATATTTTCCACAAAATAAATAATAAAAGAAATTGCTTCGGTGGAGATTTAGATAACATAATTATGGACTCTCAATTTTATTTTTAGGAAGATCCAACGGTGGGAAAGAAAGTTATGACTTTTGGTTTAAAACAGAAAATTCTGGTTAGTGTTTAGACCTGCCTTCACTAAAACGGTTGTAATTTTCACAAAACATAATTAAAATTGACCAAACCAATTGGAAATTAAATATAAGACTTAGGAGAATCTCTGATATCAAATTCAAACTTTTATATGATCATATCAGCCTGTAGCATACGAATACATTTGACAGAAAATTCGGAATCAAGAATGGACAGGCATAGTCTGCCAAAATGTCAAAATAAAGGCATTAATTCGACCCTAAAAATAAAATCAGAGAGATACCCATTTGAGATCTGTGAATTTTACTTTCAGAAAATCAATTTAGTAAAACCCTAGATGCAATTTAAATTATTATAATAATAGATCTCCAAAAACGGGTTGCTAAAAACCCTAGGAAAACACATGCCAATTCTTACAAACAAAAATTCAAAACTTTAAAATAACCATAGAAATGCAAAGTACAGATATAATAAATAATGATAATATGTAAATAGATCCATAATCTATTAGAGACATAAAGGAACTAAAATATTCAATCCATACCTCATGTCCTACGAAGGTTGAATCGAAGAAGGAAGGAAATAAAAAAGAAGACAAATCCAAACTTGAGATGCATCCTTCAAACCCTATCCACTTTCAGAAATCTCCATGAAAGAAAGAAATAATTCCACAGAAAAGAATGCCTCTCTCAACTACTGAAATTCTCACAAAAATGTCTCTCTCCCAAAAGCAAAGATAACCAAAAATTCTTAAAGACATATGCTTACAAACTCTCCCTCACATCTCCAAGTTTTCTCTCCAAAATCTCCATGAAAAGTAAGGCCATCCTCTTCTCAATGCTTCAGCCCCAAAATCTCCTCCCTTCAAATGAGAAAGTAGTGCATATAAATAGATTTCTAAAGGTTGAGAGGAAAAGTAACCAACTCCCAACTAACTCTTAACTAAAGGGTATTATAAAATAACTTAATATCATACAACTATATTACTCAAATATACAATAAAAGATTATTTGTATTTATTCATACACACATGTAATATTATCCTAACATATATGCATATGCCATCATTAATTACATCAATATATATATATATATAACCTATCCTCATTATTAATAATTAACAATTGAGAATAATATACCTCGCATTATTTAATATTTAATTATTAATAATATTATACTTTACATTAATCCCAAAATATACACCATCAACAATATCTACAATAATTAACATATAATCACATATAAATTATATATATATAAATACATATATGTGTGCACCCATATATATATATATATATATATATATATATATATATATATATATATATATATATATATATATATATATATATATATATATACATGCCAAATACCAAACACTATAATCTATAAGATTATGAAGTAATAGATCACAATATTATTACCTATTTATAATTGTTATAGGATATAACACTGAGGTAGAATAAAATCACATGCCTCAAAATAAATCTAATCATCGAAAGAGGCCATAAAAATCAACTATGAAACATATCGAGAAAACCATAAGATCAAACAAGGTCAACCAAAGTCAACAAGGAAAGTCAAACCAAACTCCTGAAACACAACATAGAAAGATTAACTAAGAATCATACCAAGAAGGAGAAATAAATAAAATGAGTAAACAAATCATACAACCAAATGAATTCAAGTGGCCACAAGGCACTAACTACAACCATGCCCAACCGGGTGCGTTGGATCTGGGTTTTTGACCCAAAGGTTGACTGACAAAGAAGGAACCCTAATATTCCCAAATTGGAATAATGACAAAGGAAGACTCATGTAAGGGCCTTAGTACTATCTCCATAACAACAACCATCGAGGATTTGAGGGCATGCTCAGACCTGTGAAGCCAGGTGAAGTTGATGCCCGGTACCTGCAAGCCTGCATCACAAAGAAGAAATACATATGCACAGATATACGTATAAAATAAAACATTGCAGACAGATGACCAGAATCGATACATCGTGTGGACCTCAGCTATGTGAGTAACTACGACTTCGTCCTGAATCATGAAAACACATCATGTATATATATACACTCAAAGCATGTAGCATCATCATAACGAAAGTTAGAATCTCAAGCATTGTGTTAGTCTCTTATCAATACTAATAATAAATCAACATAATCAAATCATCAAGTCAGATACAAGATTCATCCAAAGTAACCTTAATAGAAGAAAATATAAATAACCACTTCTATATATCTATCAAGTACATATCATATAACATCCTAACTATGTTCATAAAGGTCTTGTAGGTACTCAATACATACATGGAGATAAATACATACAAAAATGATACCTTTAGATAGTATGTCTGATATTAGAATCATTGAGTACTAGCTTATGAAATTATTATAAACAACTATAGGAATAGATCAAACAAGTATCATGTACAACTTAAGCTGTAAGAAAACATCGAAGGATCTTAATTCTTTCAAAAACACAAAACTTATATTAGGGTTAGAGGGGTATTACAAGTTGTGTACAAGTAAAGCAACACAAGAAAAGCTGAGAATGGAATGCAAGAGCAAGGAAATACTATATGTAAGAGATATCTTACAACAGGTTGTACCAGAGGTACAAATCAATGAGGACACACCTATAATAGACCAACTTGCTACCCGTGCAGAAGAAATCAATGCCCCTGACATTGAAGCTGAGAAAAGAATTGAAGAAAGAGCAGAGTCAAAGATTCAGGACAAACTTGTAGAGAAAATCAGCCAGGAAGTGGAAATCAACAAGGTGAAATTATTTGAGATAATAACCGACATACAGTCCATTATTTAGTTAATTAGTCAGATTTTGATTAAGCTTTGCACTGCGGAGACCTTCACTATTGAGGTCAGTGAGAAAATTAAACTACTAGATATCGAAATCCAAGCCAGTGCATAAGCAACCTTAACCAAGCCACATGATTTTGCTAAGCATATACTGAAGGTTCAAGAACTTAGGTGGTTAAGAGAAGATCTGAGGAAGTAGGAAGAACGGATAAGTGACTAGGTCACCGAGCTACAAACCGAGTTGCTTCCTTATTTGAAATTTTTTGAGAAACACATTGTCAAAGCGCAAATACTTGTTACAACACCAAAGATTTCTATGTTGGAGAACATCTTTGACATGCATGCACAAGTCGATCTTGAGCACATTGCTCTCACCAACTTCAAAGAGGAATGGGCAAACCTCTTGGATTCCTTGAAGAAAACCCATCAACACATTTTGACAAATTGTAAGTATACACTTTTGTATTTTGGCATTCATATAAAAAAGGGGGAAAATAATGTATATGCCAAATATTGAAATAAATGCTAAGTATACTACATACTACCGGGAGCATGCACCGAGGGGGAGAAATTTTTTAAAATTTTGGTATCTATGTATATATGGAAAAGTAAGAATAATTTTTGAGACATTAGGTCTATATACATTCAAGATTTTGATACTAATGCCAAAGGGGGAGATTGTTATCTCTACTTGAACAATAAAGATTGTCATTAGTATCAAAGATTATTCAGTCGGTTATCTATGCTATCTAGTCGGTAAATGGAAGCACTACAAGCTATACATGCTGATCAGTTAACTAAATAAGCCTTCACACTGAGTTATCTCAAGGCAGCACCGAGAACATAAGATAATAGTTCTAACCAAGCACCAAAGTAGTTTTACCGAGCATCAGTGTATACTGATACCGAGTGTCAGTAAACACCGAGCAGACTGGACACGGAGCACTAGTGTAACTACTGAGAAATATTTACAGTGTTTACTTAGCAATATAGAAAATGACTTAGTAATCAGTTTTGGCACATCTATTTATGCAGACGGTTACAACTGTAGATCTCTATGGTTTTGTTAACCATTAGTGTTTCACACTTCATCATATATCTAGGAAATGATGGTCGGTCATCACTACGACTGAGTCATTTTGTAAAGGCCGAGTTTTGCATTGTATACTTACCGAGTAGTAGTACTGTTGAGTAAAGTTATGGTCACTATGTTTGTAATATGCCGAGAGTACAGTTATTGACAAGTTACATATATCAATGATTACCGAGTGACAGAGAAGTTCAATTGATGCCGAGTACAGTTAATGCCAAGTGCCAGGAATAACTTTTGCCGATTTAGTCAAAATTGACATACAAGTTTGGAATGGCATAGTGATTGAGGTAAACCATTTTTGGTGATAATAATGTTTTGTATTTTGTCTAATGAGGTAATTACAGAGGTAATTATGCATCCATATTATTATCATTGATCCCTATGTAAAACCTAGAGCCAATAAAAAAATTGTATAGGTTAGGCGGAAATAGAAATAAATCTGAACCGTAGATCTTGAAATGGTAAAATGTTTTGGTTGTTATATAAGGGAAAGATCTAGAGAAGAGAAGTGTGTGTGTAAATCAGAGAGATATGATTGAATTAGTCTGAGAAGATGATCAGAGAAGTATATTCAGAATAGAAAAGTATTCAGACAAAGTTTGGTGACCGAGCTAAGCAGTGAAAGGACAAAATCAAGAATGATCAGATAGAAGAGATCAAAATATAAAGTAAAGAGGAGATTTGTAATATGCATACTAGTGCAAACCGAAAGATTAGGTACCGAGACATTTTGACCAGTGTATCAGGGTAAATCTCTTAACCGAGTAGTCCTAACAGACTTTTTGTAAATCTCTTTACTGAGTGCTTACTTTGTTGTAAGTTTGTAAAACCTTTAACAAGGTAGACTATACAAGTCTTTTAGCTTTTAACAAAGCAGACCTTTCACAGGGTAGATCATGACTTGATCACATTTTGTAAGCCTTAACAGGCAAAACTTATTACTGCAGTAGTGAAGTTTTGTGGGTGTCATCCCCACCCCAGTTTTACCTTTCAAGGGTTTCTGGGTTACCAAAATCATGGAGTTATGATTGATTTCATGTATTCTGCTTTATATGTTTTGTTGCTTACAATGAATAAGTTTTGTTTTATCATGCATAAAGTTTTATCAGTTCAAATGGATAAAAAGTAGGTAATATCTAATTCACCCCCCCCCCCACCCCCCCCCCCCCCTCTCTCACACTAGTATAAAAACAGCAAAATTAGAATAAAAAAACTACTAAAAATCACATATAGATGACCAATTTTGATCACATGACCAATAATAGTTTATTGCCAGTCATTTGTACACCAAATTTGTGACTAAACAAATTTTAGTCATTTGTTGGTTGTTTTGAATGATCAATTTGGTAGTATTTTTACTCATTAATTTAGTCATTTGTTGTTGTTAATTGGTCATTCATTTAATCTTGATAGTCATTTATTTAATCATTAAAATCATTAATTTGTGTCAATTGGTAATATATTTAATCATTTGTATCAACTAATTTCCATCCATTGGTAGTATATTTGATCATTTTAATAATTAATTTAGTCAATGTTGTTAATAATTAGTCATTTATTTAATCACGTTAACACTTAATTGATATTGATTGGTAATATATTTAGTCATTTGTATCAACTAATTTCCATCCATTGGTAGTATATTTGATCATTTTACTCATTAATTTAGTCAACGTTGTTAATAATTAGTCATTTATTTAATCACGATAACAATTAATTGATATCGATTGGTAATATATTTAGTCATTGTCACTCTTATGTTTCCATCTACTAAGAGTATATTTAATCACTATTATATTTTGGTTCTCATTAATTGGTATTAAATTTAGTTGTGATATAAATAATGTATTAAATTACATAAATTTAATAATGCAAAAAAGGCATATATTAAACTTGAAGTAAACCATAAAAGAAATTAAAAATATATTAACATATACAAACAATATTCAACATCTTGAGAAAGAAAGGTAATCTGCAATTTTAAAATATAATATGTATCAAGTAATAAAATGTCAACGTTGAGAGTATACATAATTATATCTAAAAATATCAAAGTTATTAAGAGTTTCCAACTCATTAAATACACCATGAATGTCTGGTATCTAGTGCATGATAAACATCAACTAATTCATTTTCTCCAAAAAAATTATTGGCCACCGTGCAAAGGATCCTTCTTTCTCTTTTAGACGGATTGCTCCATCTAGTTTGTCTTCATACACAAGTGGTACGTTACTTGTGACCCTCACAAGTTCTACATTTGCATCACTTGTTCCTTTCAAGTTTTCTCCATGTATGATAGATAGTGAATGGATCCGCCCAACACCAACAACAACACTATCAAATGGATCCAACACTCTAACTTTATCTCCTTCTTGGAGTTCATGAATATTTTTCTGCAAAAACAAAAGGTGCATAGGTAATTATGTGACTTATTAACATAATAATTATCACATAGGTAAACATTTGACTTATTAACATAATAAAACAACCATTACTTGCTCAAATAGTACTTGCATGTGTTAAAACAAATACCATGAAATACACAACAATAAATAAAAATCACCTTGCTTTTAACATGAAGTCTTCTTTGAATATCATATAGATCCTCATCCAGTTCAACATGTTCACTATCAACATCCTTCTCAAATTGTGGAGCTTTATAGATAGGTCTATTGAGAGCGTCTTTCCCTGTATGCACAGTAGACTAAAGAGAAAACAAGTACAAGTCATATGCTGGAAGAGGGTATGATATGTAAACCTTGGCAAGAAATAAGTACAATTCTAAATTGTGCAATGAAGATAGCTAATAAATATTGTGACAAATTAACTTACATCTGGAAAAATGCAAAATCTATAATTATTTGTTTAAAATAACATTTCAAGCATGAAGATTAGGATAGATAATTGACAACTATTACATTACCTCAACTTTACCACAACTATAACTATGTTGATCCACATTCATGTCCACTAATTCATCGCAATCACTGTCAATATCAGCAGCTTTGTTGGCATCAAAGCATTTTTGTGCAGCTTTGATAGAATTGCTCTGCACTTGGTTAAATTGTTAGTAGATAGATCAATGCAATGGTAGATTAAATGCAATGGTGGCATTTTCTTCCATGTCAGAAACAACAATAGTGTATTGCAGACTGACCATCACTAGTCATCATTGCTACAGGATTATTACATCAGATAAGTGACAAATAACTCTTTAAGGTCTTATAAATAGATCAGCATATTCCCCTCTCATTATTACACAGATCAATGAGGAGTATTATCACTATACAAGAAAGAAGAAAATAAGGGGGCTAACATTATCCAAGAAATAAGTAATTGTTGTCTAGAAAGAGGAAGTCAGATCGCACAAAGGAAGAAGACATCTCATCTATAATTGCAGCCAAAGGAAGGAATTAATATGACCTAAGTTAGATAACTAACTAATGATATTGTTAGTTACAAGGAAGAGGTACGATTTGTTAAAATAGTAATTCAGTTTGAAAGAGTTCTGATCAAAGAGATACAACTTTTCACATCATGCCCTTTGTTGCTTAATAAGGGAAGATCATCCATTTCTTCAAGGGGCATATTTTATTGGCATATAGTCTTCATACCTGAAGCACTTAAAGGGATTTAATACAGCCAACTAAAGGAGGTATTTGTCCCCTATTGGGCAAGGTCACAAACACATGAAAAGAAGAAATTGACAAGTAGAAACAACATCCCAGATTATTGCAAGATAAAAGATTGTAATCAGACTAAGGCATAAACTTCTCACATAAAATTGCATGAAACTTGAGCCATTATTCAGCAACAGTGACAGAGATTAGACTCACAAGAAGGCATTAAAGAAACATAAAATTAAAGGATAATAATTTGAAAGAGGATCAAGTACAAGATCCTATTTCTCATACCAAATTACGTCTATTCCATTTGCATGATTATGAAAGACAATTTCAGAGAAGGCGATTAGATTATTGTAAGGATCAGGTGCTTTATTTCAACATAGTTCGTTAATAAGCATCTCAGTAAATCAAAGCAATATAGATCAGGAATCTAGGTAGAGCATCATCCTGGATTAGAGCAATATTAATCTGACAGCATTTTGCATTCCCCAATCTACTCTATAGTATCGATATCAAAGAAGTTTTGGTTCATAGATATTACCCTTCATTTTCAGATCAGAATTTATATCAGCATTCTAGTTTTGAAATAAATCTCAGAAATTAAAGTAAACTTTATCCTCATTAATATAAAGATATTTGGAATTTGCATTGATTGATTTCTTTTATCTCTCACAAGCCATCAAACAAGGATAATCGATTTATTACAACATCGATCATAAGAGATAAGACAAACTTGAAGTAATTGCATAAGGGGACATTACAGTTTGTTACAACATGATAAGTTGTAACAACTCCAAAATATAGGTATACACTAAAATAACATAATAATTAAAGCATAAATGGCTTAGAAGATAAGCATACCTTAGTATTGAATATCCAGTTATTAGTTGCCTTATTAACACCTATATTTGGAGATAAGTGAAAGCAAGCGCATTAAAAAGAGATTCCAAATATCTATTAAATTGAGTGATAAGCATATATAATAATTCAAATATAATAAGATAGTGAGAAATGACCTGTGGAGTCTCGTTTCTTCTTAACCGTAACATTCTCTTTAATTCCTTGACCATCTTTTCCCAAGCCTTCACCTTCTTTCCAAACCTTGCAAAGAACAAGCAGAGGGGAAAAAATGAGAAACTTACATAAGACATGCAAAAAACAATATGTACTTACCTTTTAGAACCCGTAACATAAACTTAAGTTCAAATATAGACAACAACATAATAGAAGATGGTCAGAGTCGTGGGTTTCCTGAAGTTGTAGATTACTCATCTCAATATGAAGTCGTAGAGATTACTTAGATTACTTGTCTCAATATAAAGTCTTAGAGGGATGTTGTTGTTTAGAAGTCGAGAAAGCAATTCAAACATACTAGCAGTAGACATACTAATAGACAAAAAGAGAATGAATCTTCTTTGCTTACCCATAATCTTCTTTGCCTATGAGCTCAGCCTTTGATGCAACACAATAGAGAATGCTATTGATATGCAATGAAAGATGCAAAATGAAGGTACTTTAAACCTCAAATGAGTAATCTACAACTCAGAATGGGTATCAACCTTTGTAATCAAACATATGTTTTTAACTCAAATAATTTAAAAAGTTTCTTTGAGGTCCTCTAATATGACATGGTTCTCCAAGGTTTTGAATTTTTTATCCTGAAAAACATGTGATGCTTTCATCAAGATGCAAAATAATGATTAAATCCCCAGATTTATGATTGAACACATAGGTTTGCACTGATGTTTGCAACACGTTTCACAAAAAATACATAAGTTCAAATATGGTTCAAACAATCTCCAATACATCCACCTAGTCATATTATAACATCACATTCTTACTCCAGCCATCAGATCACTCCTGGTGCAGGGGCACCTAATGGACACATGAAGCTACAGGCTACACCAGGAGACCATGAAGGTGCCAAGGGCAATCAATGCCTAATGAAGACATGTCAAGTCATTTGATGATGGATTATGGCTATTGAAGCCATCAAAATGTAAGGAATTTCATAAAGTTGTCAAATTGTAAGGTATTGCCAAGAATAGGCAATGTGATGTAAGGAGTCATTGTGAAGTCAATGTGATGTAAGGGGTCATTTGAAGTCCTAGAGTGTCCTAGGAAGAGTTATAGGTTGATGGAATGAACAATAGTGTTTACATAATGTAATAAGGCTCTAAAATGTGTAAAGGGCACTAAAAGTGCAAGATTTTGTAACATTGTCAACATTGATAATATAGGCCAAATATGGCACACTAGAGGGAGTTAAGGGTAAAGGTGGAGTCTTTAGGTCACTTAGCTATCATAAAGTCATTTAGATACAATAATAAATGTTCCCAATGTCTTAAGCCAAGAAAGTGGCAAAGGGAAAACAAATAAGTAATGACTGTCATTTAAAAGTTATCAAAACAGTTTGTTTACTGACATATGACAGTTAAGGGATAGTTATAAGGTTTTGATCAACTTTGAGTCAGTTTTGGGAGTTAGATTAGAGGTAAAATTATGGAAAGCAATGTCTTTATAAGACACAACAGGTAGTAGTCGAGAGAGAAGAATGTATCAAGGAAAAGAAATAAATAAAGGAATTCTGTAACTCACTGTCACAGTGACAGTTTTCTATTTTGCAAGATTTAGTTTGGTAATCCAATAAAGTTCTTTCCATTCAAGATTTACTGTTTTTCTCCTTGAAAAGATTGTCATGATTTGTTAACTTTGTGCAAAGATTTTGTAAGTTATTTTCAAGCAAAACTATTTTTGAGATCTCTGCTGTCACAGGAAACGTGATAGTCTGTCACTGTTTTGTAGTCATTTATGGAGACAAGCCTCTCCCACTTTCTGTGATTGGAATGTAACTTGTGGGAGAGGTAATTAAGTGTATAAATATGATGTTTTTTATATGATTTTAATGTAGGAGGGTGTGTGACAGTGTATAGAGACAGAACAATGTGTGTGACTGTTGAACCAAACAGTGAAGGTGCATTTGCAAGGCACCACATGGTGAATATGAGTAAATTGAGGTTGGAGTGGGTAAACGAGTGTTGAAAACATTTGAGAGAGTATGTTTAAAGGTGTCTAAACCATTAGTAAGGTTTTGTGTGTTGGATAAGAGACTTTTCTAGAAAGCCCTAGGTTAGAAACCCTTAAAAGGAGGGTTTGTTGAAAGAATGCTTAGATGTGAGTGGATGTCCAAAATTTTTTAGAAATCATGATGTTTAGTAGATTCTCTAAGACTTTTTCAAGGTTTGGAGTGTTGAGGATAAGAGCAAAGGGTAGTTGCTTTGGAATTGGAGGGCTAATTAGGCCTAGGTGCATGTAGAGACAGCCATAGAAAGGTTCACCAGTCATAGGTTGAAGGACTGAGATTTACAGGGTTTTAAGAACTCAATAATGGGTATTTGAAAAGGTGAAGGAGTTACTAGGGTGTTTGGGAAATTTGGGAGTAAAGTGCAATTTATCACCTTATAACCTCTACTAACCCAACTAGCCCCATTAAGCCCCATTTGGCTTATATTGCCAACATTGGCAATTTTTACAAATATTGCACTTTTAGTGCCTATGACAATATTTAGAGGCTTTAATAGCCTTGTTACATATTTTAAGACCCCTATAGATCATTTTCAACAACCACTAACCTAGGATCAACAAAATCTATTCCTAGGTACCTTCTAGACTCAATATTGCCTTTAAGGCTTACATTTATGATTTGTTTACAAAATGATCAATGGATGATCAACATAATATTTCAAGACCATGAGAATTCTTATTACATGTTTTAATGACCCTTGAAGGCCATTTGTCTTCAACACCTCCCAGGGATCCATTAGTGACCCCATTGCTCTTCCTGCCTCTTGGATTTGACCTTGGTGCTCCTGCACCAAGACCCCAGAGGGGTGCCCTGGTGCAGGGCACCTATGGGTCCATGGCATTCAAAATTGCTAGGTAGGTTTAGTAGTTGGTCTTGGTCCTTGTTTGCATTGTAATGACCCATTTGTAAGGTGCTTGATCACTAAGGTGACTTTATAAACCTAGTGGATCAATGCAACCATGGGGTCCATATAGTTGATCTTAGTTGATTTCATGTTTTAGTGTGTCTAGATGATAGGCCTAAGTCATTCTAGGGGTCTATAGGTCAGGAACAACCTTAAGAACATGTTTTAGGCCTAAGTACGCCAAAAAATACAAATGGCATTGTTATGTCTTAACAACCTTTTGAAAAGGTGTGTCTTTTGTTTTCAAAAGGTAGTTCCCAATGGTCAAATGGGAAAAAATGGTCAGTAATTGTATTTAAACCATTGTAATGTGATCCAAGACAGAGGAGAGGATCATTTGTATGAAGGCTTGAAGTTAATAAATGCAAAAAACCCTTAAAATTTTGAAAAAAACCTGTGAGACAACAAATTGTACAACCTGATACAGATTGTTCATGATTGATAATGTACTTTTCTGTGTAGAGAAATGTTTTAGTCATCTTTTGGTTTTGGTTTGAATCCATTTCGATCAAGGAGTCAAAAGTTATCCTACTTTTTCTGGGACTGGTCCAGAATTCTGTCTAGAAAGAACAGTTTGCCTTAATGGAGGTCTAACTTGCAAACCCCATGGTGGAAAATTCTAAAACTAGAGGGAATGCAAGTTATAAGTCTAAACTCTATGATTCCAGAGTTTCAAGGCGTTTGGAGTAGGGTTAGGGCACTTTCAAGCCGGCCCTAGGTCAAGTTAATGAGCAAACTTGACTAGGAGAATGAGCAAAGTGGAGACAGTCTTGAAATCTGAGTTGTTCAAAGGTACCAGAGGTTTTTATTGAGTGATTTGGAGTTGTCTTGGATAGCCTTGAGGGTTTGGGGTCTTGGGAACCCATCTTGACATTTTCCATGATGCCCTAGCTTAGCCTGATCAACTAGGCCTAGGAGTGCAAGTGGGGTTTGGGGGTGCAGGACTAAGATCTGTCCAAGTCCTTTTGGAATCCAACAAAACTACCAAATGGGTATCCTGAATGGTGATTAGTTTCCTTGGGTGTGTGGGAAAATTGTAAGTTAAAGCCCAAAAACTGAGTTAGAAGGGCTAATTGGCCTATTAGGCCTAATAACTAGAAGTGAGGGTTTGAGACTTGGGGGGTCCAAACAAGTTGTGGAATATGAGTGCTAGGGGCACAAATAGACTATCTCCAAAGGAATTTTCTTGAGAAGTGAAGTGTTTTGTAGTGTTGCTTCATAACCCCATTGTGTAGAGTGTACTCGGGTGAAGTGTAAGTTGCCAAATTTGAGTGTTGGTGTTAAGACCTGGTTGTGGAAAGGCCTTGGAAGGCTTAAGGAGGTCCTTAGTTGCAGACTCTACATCATGCCCATTCCATCTAGCATAATCCTGACAATCGAAACTAGAGATAACTATCATCCAAATGGACTCAATCATACTAGAAAGTCTTCCCTATTCATAATGTATGACTGTGCGCTGCACTTTCCTGCAAAAATAGAAAGTCTCTATTCTATCTCTAACAAGCATTGAAATCATAGATCAACCAGAGATCAAAACAACACTAGAAGTAGAGATATACTAAAGCTAGAGTACCTCTTTTTAAACTATTAATACTTATGGTAAACTGAAATGTGATGACAAACCTGTAAAAAATTGTTAAAATTAAGCAGACAAACATTTTTAATTTTATTTTAAAATATATGTTGGATTCTTTTATTTTGACGATAAATTTTGATGGTGCATTTTTTATTTTATTTTAAAATATATGTTGGACTCTTTTATTACCATAATAGCATACTAGTTGACAACGCTAAAAAATTCAAAATAGAATTAGATGAATAGAGCCTCTTACCTGATTTGAATCTATAAAATTATGGACATTCCATGTAAAAACTATAGGCTTAACAGAAGTGGCCAACTGTGATACTGTCTCAGCCAGTCCATCCATACGCACAACAGAGGCAGCCAACTGGGATACTTTCTCAGTGAGTCCATGTATGCAATTCATTGTTTGTTCATACCTATCGTTTGAGCTAAAATGATCTACAGAGGCTATTACATGACGTGCAACAGATGGCTATGAGATCTCATTTGATGGACTAGATTTCCAACTCATATTGTTGTTCGATCTAGGATCCAAAGTTTCCATATAATTGACAATTTCTTCTACACTTGCTTCTTTGTTATTATTTTCCATCTACAATACAACATTAATATCAACAAATAGTTAGTTCAATAAATAATTCCAATAAATATTCACATAAATTGAACCAAAAAATTAGGCACTTACTCCAAATTTGTCCTTTTTAGCCTGCAACCCGCCTCGGCCAAATGTTTATCCAGCTGTTACATTATCTCTTTCTCTCTTGCCTCTACAACTTTTAATCAAATATTCTTCAGAACTCATGCTTTCTTTCAATGCCTCCCATTGTCTAGGAGATAGAGTAGATTGTAACCTGTCTTTCCCATCCATGATAGTTTTTCTGCAAGTGTATCTAAAATTATTCATCAAAATTCTCATTTTTTTCTTGTAATATCTTCGAGAGATTTTTCCACCAGTAGTCTCAAAATTATTTTCCATCTTTTGTATGACAATTTCCACATTTCGTGGATCTTGATCTGCAAAGTTTATCTTGCAAATATCCAAATGGGTTCTACATCGCATGCCCAGCTCAGAGGCCCACCTTGCAACATTTTTCCCAATGGGCTCGCCATCTCTTGATACCTCAACCAAGAATGGCTTCTTGCCTTCTAATTTTCTCTGTTTTGCATCCCTCTCTGTAGATCTATATAAATTTTGACTCAATCTTCTCCTTTTGACAAAAGCAGGCACATCTTCCATATTTAAACCCCTACCAATATTTTTTTTTGATTTATTAGTTCCATCAGAAGATGTAATAGGTACATTGGATGAAAGCAATATCTCTTCATTCCTTTCAACAACTTGAAATTCACCATCTTTACCCACATTAAGTGTGTCATGAGTAGTTATATCACTACCTATCTTTGTAGACTTTTTCTCAAAGACATCCTTTATCACTCTTGCAAAAAGCTTTTGCATATTTTCTGTTCCTTGACTCCCATGTTTTTCAATAATCTCTTTGAGACTTTGTGTTAAAAGATCTTCGTGATGTTGTGCATCACCATGTTCTATATCTAATTGTGCATCACCATGTACTTTATCAAGATGCACATCACTATGCATTATACCTGGCTGCACATCATCACAACTATTGTTTCCACCAAGTGCATGTGCTATTGAATCACAAATTCGTTGGCTTCTACGAGTTGTTGGCACTCTATCTTTGATTTCCTTTTGTTTTCCTTTTTCATTTCCTATGCAGTTTGTTTCTTTCCTATATAACCAAAAATATCATATTATATCTTGTATACATAAAGCTCAAGCCTTTAAATTTTCAGTAAACACTATTAAACAATAACATACTACTCACTGGATTTACAACTTACCTGTTTGTTAATCCAAGCTTTGACAAATATTCATTATTCCTTGCCACACGTTTTCTACGAGACTTCTCGTACTCTGTCAATAGAATTTCAGCATTCTCACCACTATCATCTAATTTGGGCCTCACATTCTTTCTCCTCATTTCCTAAAATCCAAATAAGTGATAATGTATAAATCAACAACTTGAATCAAAATGTAAACAAAGACAAATTTCAACAACTAAATGCTTGACAAGATACTAAAAAAGAGCTTTGTTTGACATGATTTGAATAGTCTACATAAGGACAGTCAACCTTATAAGGATAGTCAAATAGTATAATAAATCTAAACTTCCATCTCCTCAAGCCCATGGCCCTGATGTGCATCAATTTATGGACAAAGCCCATATTTACTGACTACAATAGTTCAAATATTTCATGTAACTATTCAGTCACATTAATGGCTTGCCAAACATTGCATGAGACCTTGAAACCTCATGGTATAGTTAATGTACACCATCTCCTTCATCCTTGTCTAAGAGAGGAGGTTATTCATGCATGCAAAATGAAAGGGATCACATTTTGTGTGCTCACTGCTCTCCCTAAGGAGGGTTTGAATCAGTTTTAATCAAATGAAGATAACTTTTTCTATACTCAATCAAATGAACTCCTTCAAAGCCCAAATTACTCTAGATTAAAAATATTAACATGTCCAAATAGAAAAGTTTCAAAACAAATCCATTAAGCCCATTGTAATCATATTCAAAGTTGACTGTTGCAGAAAAAGAACATGAAAATGAAGAACCTGAACACTTTTATTTGATTCACACTCCAAAATCTTGACCACCTACATTTCTTGGGCTATCCCCCATACAACCATATATCTAATGACTCAATATTTACACCAGCCAATTGCATTTTCTTGAAAGTTTCTAAAGCCTTTTCAACAAATTTATATTGTACATATCCTACAATCATAACATTCCATGAGACCACATTTCTTTTAGACAATCTCTTGAGCACTCATCATATAATGGCCATCAAAAATATGTTATGATGCTTGATTCCACTATCTACTACTGTTGATGTAATGGCCTCCTTTAAACCATAATAACTAGTCAAAGTTAGTTTGCATAGGTCATTTTGATAGAATCATAGCCTCATGGATTGTTATTACAAGTATCTTTAAGTCTCTTCAATGCCCTATTTTCTCTTTTTCATGGTCCCTTTCAATTAGGGTCCTCTTCTCACCCACCATAATCTTGAGGCCAAAATTGACGGTGCTACCATTATTGATGGTTTGACAATTTCATAGGTAGTCATTACTAGAATGAATAAGGAAATGAAGGAAATGGTCTTAAATTTCCATTTTATGCAATGGCTTCCTGAATGCAAACAAGAGATATTTTAGTATTATATGACACTATCAAAGAATATAGATTATTGTTCTTATGAATTCACAGAACTTTTTAGATCATCAGTGAAAATTATCTGCAAATATCTATTACAGGCAGGGATTGGTGAATTCACACATCTTGTCATGAGACCATTTATCTTATACACTTTAGGACATTAGGAGGCATCAAACATCTATTACAATACTTTCCATCCACTTGGAATCACAATACTGGCTTCTCACTTCAATGAGGGTAACTAAGCCTACTAGCCCTGTCTACCTAGGTTTAGGAATTCAACATCCAATAACAGAATTTGGAGACCAACAAAAAACCATATGGGATACCTTTTGACATTTTATAATTCATATTCAAAGATGACACCAAGAGCAATTGAGACCTCTGATCACAAACTAACTGCTGCAAGGCTTTTAAGGCCTAATTAGGCCACTATTGCACAACAACTACCCCCAAAGTACACCATACAACCAAACCAACACCATGGAGAGGTGGAAAGGAACTTTAAAACAAGGAATCCATGGGTTTACAGTGCCTAAACACCTCAGGATTACACCAAGTTTAGAAAATGCACTCACAGTCATGAAAACTAGTCATTTTCCACCCCAAATCAGACCTAGGGCATCAAACCATTGTCACCAATCATCAAATCTCACTTCAAAACCTCCAGAATAAGATAGAGGACACCTAGACCTTCCAATTCTCCCATTTTGGCAATTTTCCAATGGTGAATTTAGGAAATATGAAAGATTTTCTGTCAGAAACCTTGTTGAAGAGGGTTTTCAGACTGTTTTTAGTAAAATTCTTCTAAAAAGTACTGTCCCAAAGCCTGCCAATGAAACCCAAGAATCTTTCAGCAAGCTTCAAGCAACTATTTTTCAAGGTTACATTACAAGTTTCATCCTTATCTATATAAGATTGTAGTCGCTATTCTTGTTGCATTACTACTGAATTTGTAGCATTATCCTGGTCTGGAATTTAGATGTTTATAGCTCTTGAAACATTCTGTCACTAATTGCATTTTCTACTTCTCTTTTGTAATAGAAGTCAACTTTTTCCCAAAAAACTATCATACTAATGAATTATAATATTTCAAGGCGACATTACAAGTTTTAAATTTTATATGTATATAAATATAGTCACTATTCCTGTAGCATTACTACTAAAATTTGGCATTATCCTGATTAACATTCCTTCTGGGATTCAATGTTTATAGCTCTTGAAGTAAATTCATATTCTATCACTAATTTCACTTTCTTTGGAATAAATGATTTATAGCATGAAAACATATGATAACACTTCATAATCATTCCTATAACATATGAAAACATAATCAACCACATTAGTCATGTCATTTCCCAGTTTCTTCCAAAGGAAGTGGTTCTGAATCTTTATATTTGCCAGAGTTGCTGCCAATTACATGTATCCAAAAATCATATATCATATGCAATATGCTCGGATATGGCATGGATACCTAGTTCAAACATATCCATATAAATGCCTGTATTTGGGCCATATCTGACATGCGGGATACAATACCATGTAGTCCAGTGCCATATTCAATTTAAGGATATCAAAAAACATTCAGAAACTGTCCACATGTATATAGTGCTATATCAAATGCAATGAGCTCAAATATGCAATGGACACCATGTCCCAACACATCCAGACAATGGCCTGTATTTGAGCCATATTGATCTAGAAGCATCCAGGTCCACACACAATCCTGCCTCACCCAAAAAAGAATGATCATTCAATTTTGGTTTGTTTTGAATTGTGTGTGCTTGTGGTTGCTTGTCCTATTTTGTTTGCAGCTGATTGATACGAAAGACCTTGTTGGGTCCACAGAAGGCCTATATGGTGGAGTGATTGGGCTTGGCAATTTCAAATATTGGATTGTTTCTACGAAGATTCTTGGGTTTCATTGGCAGGCTTTGGGACATTATTATTCTATTATAGATACCAGAGATTGAGAAATGAGGTTCCTTAATTTATAACAGGCTCAACAGACAAGCAACCTATTTTAGAAACTCCAGGGGAGGTAAAGCACCAAGATTTTGTATAAATCATGTTTTACTTAAATTTTATTTAAAGGCTAAAGAATTTTAGGCCCTAAAGCTTCTCTAGTCTATTGGGAAAGAGTATTCAACATTGTACCCAATACACATTTCCATTAAAATAATTAAAACGTAAAGAAATACTATTGTTGCTAAGATGTATTATGTTTTCATGCTTCCAAGTGTTTGCGTTGAGGAAACTGCTTCCTACAACATCTACTTATGATTTTAATATACATGTAAGTCCCACTGTAACTGGCTCCTTGATAAATCTCTAGAGCCTTTGATAAGTTTTATTTTTTTGTATTATTTTCTTTTACATTATATTTTACAATGCAAAGTAAGAGAAACCCAAATTATTGGATCCTTAGTTTCTGAATTCTGGCATCCTTGAAAACAAAATGAAGCTTAGATCATTAGAATCAGATGCCTAATTACTAATTAGAAAAGTAGTATATGATTCAGCAACAAAACCTACCATATACAGCTCAATGAAGCAGAACAAGTCTCACAGGAAATCCCTGATAGAAGAGTAGTGACTGGGTAACATTTTCAATGGAACCAAAGAAAGAGTTTTTTGGACATTGACTATTGATGAGAAATTTTTCATTCTTGGCTTGAGTATCATTATGAAAATGGACTAAATCAATGTGTAAAGTTATTATAGAATTAAATGCTCCATCCCCATGGTGAAGTTATTGTAGAATTAAATGGTTTTCACAGATTTTCATGGAGGATAGTGGTCATGGTATTAGTAAGAAGGTCCATGTTCTCAAAACATAAACATAGTTTTAAAACAACTTAAAAGACTTTAATAATAGTTCATGAAATGGGGCTCATCAATAATCATCTGCACTGCTAGCAAGGTCCAATTCTTGATCACTCATGTTTGCATCTACTAGATCTTCTTCGTCATCATCATCTATGGCATGCAATACATTCTCTCTTACAGTCTCTTCACTAGTAATCAAAATATCTTTTTGAAACAGTCCATCATCATCTTCATCCACTTCTTCAAATGTTTCTTGTAGATTAATATATTGCCCATCAGGAATTAAATCAACAACTTCCATGAATTTCCGTTTTGAACGAGACTCTGTTTGAATGACATATGACCATCCTGGGCTTCTTACATCATCAATTAGAAATGATTGGTTGATTTGAAAAGGGAAAACATATGGCTCATCCATCTCTGATAAGAATTGCCCTATATTAGCACGTATAAATCCATACTCAATAGATTGTACTGCGGATGGTCAGATCCACTTACATTTTAACAATATAGGACTATTTTCACCAAAATCTACTTGAATAATTTCTTGGATGAATCCAACATAGAATTTATTCTCGGTTTCATGATGAAACTCAGCACTAACAACACAATCACAATTTATCTTTCCTTTGTCTTTTTGCTCTACCCTTAAATGACTACCATAGGCCCACATGCCATTAAATCGCATAGCCCATAAATGTGGAGATTGTGAAAGCTCACTTTCCTCTATTGTTATATGTTGACCTTCTTCTTTTGCATCATGAACAACACTGGCAATCCATTCTTCAAATTTTGGAAAAGTATCACCTCCAACCAAACTATGATGTTTGCTCTTTTGAGGTCGATGTTGCAAGAAACTTTGATTTTCTTCCTCATATTTTCTACATACAACATTAATGACATAGTAAGATTAATAATATAAATGTGTAATACATTTGAGTAAATAAACAACTGTGTAGAATGTTTTACCTATGCCATGTATCAAATGAAGATGTGTTTTGAAGAATAAATGCATGCAATGTACTTCTTTCCTGATGTGATAGCTTGAAGCGGCATCCATTGCCCTCTAATACTTCTCCTGCAACTCTCTCATCTTCATCATCATCCCATACACGTCGATTCACATTTTCAAAATCCTTCATATATTCTGTACAAGATCCCATGACCTCTTGCATTGAATATCCCTCAGCCATGCTGCCTTCTGGTTTTGCCCTAGTACAAACAAATTGTTTCAAAACCTTCATATATCATTCTATAGGATACATCCATCTTGTTCTTACTGGACCACAATGCTCTAGTTCATATTCTAGATGTATCAAAAGATGCATAGAGATGTTAAAGATTGTTGGTGGAAATTCCCGTTCTAGAAGACAAAGAACTTCAACAACCTCCTCCCTCAAACTGTCAAAGTTTGATGGATCTGCTACATGTGAACTCATTCTCTTAAGTATTAGCCCCAACCTTATGATTGCCAATCTTGGCCCTTTTTCCAAACTCAATATATTAACCACAATTGGTAAAATGTTCTTGATTATCACATGATAATCATGGGTCTTTAGGCCTTGTAAGCTATTAATGTCAATTTGGCTTCTAATGGCAGTACTTACATATCCTGTAGGAAAGCGAGTCTGAGACATCAACTGTAAGAATTGTGCACATTGTTCTTTTGTCCAAACATAGGGAGCACTAGGTTTTCCATATTTTTCACCATCATATTTTTCAACCCAAAGATTTCGACGAATCTTTAAATCTCGGAAGTCTTCGCGTGATGAAATAGTATCAAAAGCACCAAAAAGAGTTTCTATAATAGCATAGGCTATATTTTTCTCTGTATGCATAAAGTCAACAGTGTGCCTGATGGTTATATCCTTGAAGTATGGCAAATTATAGAATATGCACAGCCTCTTTACACCGCTTTGATTACATGGATCATATCTGCTACCAGGAACACCACCATTTGTAATAAATGACATTCTTTTTTTTCCATTGTTAACAATGTAATCACCTGTTATTGCCAAAGGTGCTTCACGATTCTCTTCTTGACCATTGAAACGTGTTTTTTGTTGACGATATGGATGATCCACTTTTAGATAAGCATGATGTCCACAATAAATACACTTACGCAAACTTCTTGAGTGCCTCACAAAATCCTTAAAGTTACAAGCTGGACAACCATGATATCCATGAACAGTGAGACCAGACAATGTACCATATGCAGGAAGATCATGAATTGTAACCAATAAGGAAGCTCTTAAAGTGAATTTGATTGAATGACCATCCCTTAAAGATTGAATTGCTTCAACTCCTGTCCACAATTCCATTAGCTCATCATATAGTGGCTCTAGATAAGCATCTATTGTATCTGAAGTCACACTTTTCTTTCTTGGTATAATCAATGATAACATCAAGAAAAATGGTTTGGTTACTAGCCATGGAGGCAAATTATAATTTAATAAAAAAATAGGCCAAGTTGACCATTTCGTACTTTGATCTGAGAATGGGTTCACTCCATCTAGAGCCAAACCCAACCTTATGTTACGAGGATCTTGAGAAAAATTGGGCCATTTGTTATCAAACTCCATCCACATATTAGAATCAGGCACATGTCGTTGTTTCCCATCAGTGCTCTTATTTAGAGCATGCCACTGCATAAGCTGAGAAATGTCTCTACATTGATACATTTGTAGTAATTGCGGGATTATCGGAAAGTGGCGAAGAACTTTTCTAGGGACCACAACTGATTTCAATCCTTTCCTGTACCTTGCTTCATGACATTTTGGACATTCAGTATCATTTGCAAGATTTTTGTGAAATAATACGCAACCATTCACACATGTGTGGATATTATCATACCCCAATCCAAGCTTACTGATTTGCCTTTTACATTGTCTTCGTTTTGTTGGCAATGTGGAGTCAGCAGGTAACAATGAACATAATAATGCCAACAACTGATCTACTCTCTCATTTGTCCAACCATGCACCACTTGCAAGTTAAGAATTTGAAGGATTGTTGTCAAATGACTTAACTTGCAATCAGCATACACAGGCTTTAAAGCATCCTCCATTGCCTTGGTCCAATCATCGTCTAAACCCTCGTTCAACATTCTATTGACTTCAAACCCTTCGTCTAGCTTTATTGTGCCTTCATCTATGTCCAGTGCCACTTCATCTATGTTTGGTGCCACTTCATCTATGTTTTCTGCATCTTCACCTCTCACATTTTGCAATTCTATCATATCTTTGTAATAGTTATAAGCCCAAGGGCTTATACCACTATGCCCATGTCTTATCATATGTCGATAAATAACATTTCTGTTTTTCATTTTTCCACCAAGACAGTTATTACATGGACATGGATATTTTTCCACATCCCTCTCATCAGCTACTCTCTCATCATATGCATGATATTGATCTGTAGTCAACCTTCTTTGCTGATCCATTTGTAATATTCTGCATTCTAGTATTAAATTAGAATATGATTTCAAGATAGTGAAAAATAAATCTGAAAACAAAATCAAATAAAGCATAAAAAATAGTGATAAAGTATCTTTCAAAGCATAAAAAGCAGCAAAGTTTTGAATTACCTTTGAATTAATTGCAGAAGGCGTCCCCAAGTTTGACCTTTCTTCAAAGAGGCCTGATGACATCAAATTTTTTACGAACAGTGAATTCTTTGCCTATCTTTCAATAAGTCTCCGAGTCCTCTCCAAACAAGCTTTATCACCCATGCAAGTAGCCACTACAGTTATATGCACCTAAAATAATTTTTTTCAAATACACACATCAGATAATTAAAGACACTATAACCTATTAAAAAAAAAACATAAATAAGAAGTTGAACAAAAGAAATTTTATGGTTATTAATATATATATATATATATATATATATATATATATATATATATATATATATATATATATATATATATATATATATATATATATATATATATATATATATATATATATATATATATATATATATATATATCACTAAACCATGTCAAGGATCATGATAAGTGTTCTCCATGATTTTGGCATGGGGTCTGTCGGTTCTCCATGATTTTGGGATCCAGGTTACTATGATTATTAGCAAACTTATGCTCCTCAAGTCAATGTGACATGTGTGTCTTTGGATGATATTCTTTAGCTTGATGATCTCTTCTATGTTTCTACTTTCTAGTTTAATTAGTAGTTTTTTTTTTCAGTTTCTTATATGGCTGAGATATAGTGTATCATTGAGTTTGATGATCAGCAAGTGATCATTACAAAAATTAGTCTTGAATGAAGAAATTTTAGGAGGTTGCCTTTATAGGCTACTTGCTGATCTAGTTGAGCAGACATTACAAGATGCTATGATGGAGCATCCTTCCAACTTTGCGGGGATAGTTTTCAAAACCTACTGTGGAAGCAGCAATTGATTCTATGCATGGAACTGGTAGGAAAATTCAAGGATACACTGACAAATTTATTGTTTAAGATTGAGGAATACCCCAAAAATTTTATATAACACTGAAAGAGGGAGTTCACCTAAATGATTCTAATTAACCTAAGAAGATATCCTTAAATATGAGTTCTAGACATACAGTTGATCACGTTGGCATGAAAACTAATAGTTAACAATCACATTCTCAAACGTTTGCTAGTCATTTGGGGGAGTTGGAGCTGGCAAGGGCCCAGGACTGCAAGATTTTCTGTTGTGGTTGTGGTGTCTACCTGTGTGTTAATCAATCTTATTCTAGCTGGTTTAGTTTTAGCTCTGAAAAATGGCTCAGCATAGCTTTTACAGGTACCACACGTGCAAATCAACTAGGAACCTCGAGATGAGTGTTTGAACATATCAAATACTACTCAGCCTGCAACTTTGCTTCACACTCTAAAGACCCACGTGCTCAAATTCACAATCTACTAGTGCATTTGGAGCTCATTGTTACATTTATGCATACATAGCCAGGAGCTAGGGCTTGCTATTAAAAATAGGTGGAGGTATTGTACGGCTTTGCAACCACATGTTTTGGAAAGCTAAATGAGTGTACTTTATGATTCTAAAACCTATTTACAATTCCTTGGGTCATTTTTTAAGCGATAAGCAATTTAACACTAGACAGTCACTTCCAGAACAGCAAGCAGGTCATTTTAAGCTCATTTTTGTGTTGTGATGTCATGTTCATAGATTGAAGCCATCGGGATGCCTATAAGGGTCAAATTGCCCAAGAGTCAAAGGAAGTCAACAGTTGGTCAAAATAGGTCAAACTCATGTAGAAGGGGTTTATTATGTTTACTTAGTCATTTCATGCATATTGGAATTGATTTGGGGTCATACAAGTAGCCCTTGAGCAAAAATGCAACTTGGTGCAAAAGTTGCTTGCAACTTTGAAAAGTTGCAAAAGTTGCATTTTGCAACTTTTTCTTGCAACTTTGAAATTGAATTGGTTATGGCATGTAACCAATCCCAAATTTCTATATGAGCAATTGGAAATGTTTTTCAAATGGTTAATGAAGTAATTGAAGGATTTTTGCAATTACCCTGTTGTTGTACAGACTATAACTGTGTTAATTCTCTGATGGTACGACTCTGTACAACCTGTACGGATTGGGAGTGATGTTTTCATCTTACAGTTAGATAGAGTTTTGTACGGATTGGGAGTGATGTTTTGATCTTACAGACTAAGACCCAAAAACAGTCATACTACCAGTTAGGAAACCTGTTAGTGTTTACACTGTTTGGAATAGTATCAAGGGTACTTAATGTCTGCATGTACTTGCTAGAGAAGATGTCAAAGGTGGATTTGGGGATCAGTGAAAGGTGTTAGGGGTCTTATGGGTAACTTGGAAGTATAAACATAGTAGGGGGTAAAGGTACTTGAAGAAGGGTTGTAGAGTCCTTAGTAAAGAAGGGCTAGTTGATGAGATTGGGGTAAGAATCCACATTAAAGAAGTCATCATACCTTGGAGGCAAGTGACAGGGCAGGACTTAGGAAGTCCTTGGGTGGATGAATGAGGGATCCATTGGATGGACCTAGGAAGATTAGATAACAAAGTGTGAAAGGTAACCTGATGCAGGAGCATCAAGGCCAAGTGATGCAGGAGCATCAAAGACCAAGGATGGAGACCTAAGAAGACATTAGAGGCAACAAGAAGCCAACATGACCTATTTGGGTCATTGAATGTGATAAGACCTTGTAAAGGTCCTTTTAAAAATGTTTGTAATCATTTTGTATTAAGTCAAATTTGTAAGCCATCAATGGCATTATGAAAGGACAAGGGTAATTTATGTAATGTAATAATTGGTCATGGGAAAATGGGGTCCTAGAAGGTAATATGGTGGATAAATGTGGTCAAAAAGTCATAAAGAGTCATAATGACATATAAAATGCAATGTAATTACAAAATATGTGTAACATTGTCATAAAGGCCACATAGGGCACTATGGAAGAGTCAAGGAGTTAAAAGGGGTTTATAAGTTTTTTAAACGTTAGAAAGGTAAATTAGTCTTGAAAAATGTTATAAGAATTGAGTCCTAAAGCTCGAGGCTATAACAATTTGTAAAGGGTTGTTATTAAAAAGCTATTAAAAACTATTAGAAACTGTCCCCAAGACAGTTAGGTAGATTTGGTCGTTGCTTGGGAGCTTTTGTTGGTTTAGAAGGGAAAGGAAGTCTATAAATGCAATGTATTTTGTGTCCCAAAGGGAGGAGTCGAAGATCATATTGTAAATGTTTTGAGAAATTAATAAAATTACAAGGATATCTCTGTTGTCACAGAAAACTGTCACTGAACAGTGATTTTTCATTTGTCTGTCTTTTAGTTTGATGCAAGTTTTCTTTGATTCAAAGCTTTAGTTTGTAATTCAAATGAAGTAGAAGACTTTCCTAAGATTCCTTACTTTAAAGAAGGTCATTTCTTGAAGGATTTTGCACAGCAATTAAAGGTCTGTCTGTAGTAAATAAGACTGTCATGTGACAGATAGTCACTGTCTGAGGAAAATTTAGAAACTTCACCTCTCCCATTGCTGTGTTAGTCATGTAACTCATGGGAGAGGTTGTAAAAATGTTGAATGCACTTATTTAATGATGTTTTATGCAGAGATTTGTAGGGGTATGGATGGATGAAGTCACTGTTTGAGAGAAAGTGTTGTTTGGAACACTAGATGAATAGGACAGTTATAGGTTTGGAGATTCCATCTGAAGGAAGGCTATGCTTTATGGCATGGAAGGTCAAGATAAGACCAAGTGAAGGTGTTGGATCCATTGGAAGGATCAAGAAACGTTTGCAAAGGTGAGTTTGATAAAAACCCTTGGTTGAGGCACTTAGGAAGGAGGGTTTGCTAGTTGGGTAAGGAAAACTTGATGGAATCTCCAATAAATTGCAAAATCCTTTGTTTGGGGTGACAAGACAACTTTTTGTGAGGTCAGATAGTTTGTGGGATGTGATTCATTAGTACTTGCTTTGCAACAGGAGGGCTAAAAGAGGGCTAATTATGAGGTAGCAGTCATGGTTCTGGTATTTGGTCCAAAGGAGTGGTATGAGATTTTGAAATATGTTGTGTAGCATGAAAAAGGGTATCTAGATCTGTGTTTTGATTTTAGAGTGTCTTGGGAAAGGTGAGAGAAAATAGTGAAAAACTGATTAGGTAGGGCTAATTAGGAAATAGGCCTAATGAAGGGCTTGTAGTGGATTTTGGTATCAGATGAAGAGATGAGGGTTTGGAATCCTTGAGAACATGTTAGTTGAAGTTGTTTAAGATGTGTGAAGGTGGAGGAATCACCTGGTTGAAGTGAAGACAAAATTTGAGCCTATTGAGGCATTGTGGGAATAAAGGATAGTTTGTTGAAAAGATTGTTTAGATGAATCCAATGGATGGATTGAGGGACATAGATTATGTTTCTAAGATGTAGAGCCTATGGTGGCACAAGAGAATGGTGTGTGCACTCTGATATGGTTGAAGTTGACTGGATCAAGGAGAGTGATCCTATGAAGATGCTTGGTTGTGTTGTGAGAATACCAATAAAAGTCCCTCTTATTATGAATAACTGAAAGTCCACCTAGGTCTCTGCATCACCAAGGATGAAGACTAAGAAGACACTAGAGGCAACAAGATGACAACATGACCATATTGGGTCATTGAATGTAATAAGACCTTGTAAAGGTCCTTTTTGATATGTTTTGTAATCATTTTGTTAAAGTTCAAAATTGTAAGCCATTAATGGCATGATGGAAGGACAAGGGTTACCTAGGGGTCATTCAATGTAGTACAATGGAAAATGGAGTCCTAGAATGTACTAGGGTGCATAAATGAGGTCAAAGAGTCATAAAGTGCATATAAAATGCAATAAATATGATGTAATAGCAAAAATATGTCAAATTATCAAAATGTTGTCAAACAAGCCACATAGGGCATTGAAGTGGAATCAAAAGGATAGGTGAAGTTCTTAAGTCCTATTAGGAGTATTGTGTCATTTAGGAATTGTGTTAAAAGTCTTTGACTGCCCAAGGTTAGGGTAAAGTACTATTGTTAAGAGTTATTAAAAAGATATTAAAAATTGTTCAAAACTGTCTCAAGATAGTTAAAGGAGTTTTTGGTCGTTGGACAGTTTGGAAAGGGAAAGGAAGATTATAAAACATGGTGTAGAGGAATGTACCAGGAGGTGTTGAGCATCTCAATGTAAATGCTTTGAAGAAATCAATACAATACATTAGTTCTCTGTTGCTTTAAGTCTGCTATAGAACAGTGAATGTTCTTTGTTCCTATCATTGTTTTGTGCAAAGTTTATTTGTTTTAATGCTTTCATCTTGATTCAAAAAATGTATTAGAATGTTTTAAGGTACTTTTCATCAGAAGAAAGTCATTTGATAAAGGTTTTTGCAGCAGTAAATTAATTGACTGTCACTGTCACATGACAAAGATAACATTCTGATATAAATTCAAGGATTTTACCCCTCCCACTGCTGTAATGGATATGTAACTCGTGGGAGAGGGTTTTTGAATGTCTAATGCATTTATAAAATGAGGTTGTGTGTAGGAATAAGCAGGAGGATGGAGAAGAAGGTCTCTAGTTGAGACAAAGTGTTGTCTTGGAAACACAAGGTGTTTGGACCAGGCATGGTCTGGAGATTCTACCAACATGAGTGGTATATTTTATGACATAGAAGGTCATGTTAGGACAACACTTAAGAAGCCTTATAGGGTACAAGGGTGGAATGAACAAGATATTTTGGACATCACTGAACGAGCATGTATTCCTTTCAGAATTGGTGCTTATGAAGATGTTTTGTGGTTTGATATTGTTCCAAAGATGGAATGCCATTTGATCCTTGGGAGGACATGGCAGATGGAAAAGAGGACAGCACATTGTGGAAAGGATAACACATATACTTTTAGGCATAAGGGGCAGATGATAGTAATGAGTCCATTGAAGAGAGGGCAAGCAACATGGCAAGTGCATGGTCACATTGGTGTGATGGAATGGATAGGTTTTGTAGAACCTAGAAGGCAAGATGACGAAGCAAGAGTAAAACAAAGTGTTTGTGAAATCAGAGATGAGGAAGTGGATCAACCTGAGGTCCTAGTGAAAGAGGATATGGTGAAGGAGTGTCCATTATAAGGACAAGATGTTGAAGGAAAGAACAAAGAGGTTGCAAGTGTGGTAGATAATTACTAGGGATATCAATGCTTAGTTTCTTGCTACTCATTAAGATACTCATGAAATACTTTCATCTCATTTCTAGTTATAATTATAAGCTAAGCACCTAGCCCAACATGCTAGACCAAACATTGGTAACTAATTGAGTGTGGTGATGATGCTTTGACTGGCATATATAGTCCCAAGGTAAGCAAGATCCAGTTTGCACTTAGACAATTCAAATCTAACTTAAAGGTTTCCATAGCTAAACATTTTGTTAGCTTTTTAATAAAATTAGTTGAATAAATATGAATTGATTCCTTTCACATATTAAATTTATCCTGGGCATACCAAAAGCCTCATGAAGAGATGAAACATGCACATTTAAAAGTAACTAACATAATTTGATTTACATCCTTTCAGCTACTAAATTTAGCCTAGATGTACCAAAAGTCTCAAGAAAAAGTTGAAACAGACACATTTAAAAGTAAATGAACATAATCTGATTTGCATCCCTTCATGACTCATCTATTAAATTTAACATTAATGTACCAAAAGACTCAAGAAAAGTTGATAGAGACACATTTAAAAGTAAATGAAATAATCTGCTAAAAGCTAAATCATGTTTACTCAATAATGCATAAGTAGGCGAGTAATCTCCTTAATTTAAGCTATGCTTAAGGCATAATTTGCACCAAGTTATAAAACTATTTTCATATAAAACCTATTACCACCTAGTCTAGAAGGAAAATTCTCATGTCAAGAAGCTCAACATGTCAATCATATTACATTGAAATCAATCAGATGTAACACATGCTCTAGGAAACTGGGACTAGACATTTGACAGGATAAATGTATGACATCAGCAGAATGGCTGGATGGTTTTTTATTTAGACCACCTCGGTAACTTGTCTGGAATGTTCAATCTCTTTATGATCTTCTTTCGATGTTCTATTTGTGCCTAATGGCTAGGATGATTTTATAATTCAAATCCTTAAAAAATGAAAGCACAATAATTTTAAAAAGATACATGTAGGTGGTGAAGTGCTCTTCTTTGGAGGACATTTTTCACAACTGCAGTGGTTGTTGTAGTACTGCGAGCATTCATTGATTATTGTGGAAGTGGAAACTGTGGGCTTTTTGGAGGTGGAGGACTGATAATGTTTGATGTGAGTTCAGTGACTATAAAATATATGGCTATTGATCTACTTCCAGTAGTGATATTAGGTGTCATTGGAGGAGTGGTGGGAGTAGTATATAATTACCTTCTTGAGTGTACTCTGAGAATATATGCCTTAATCAATCAGTAAGTTCTCCAAGGCACAAAAAAAATAAATTTGTATTAGATTGTGGCTAAAGCAATGAAAAATTGTATGTTCCCCTGTTCTTCATTTTTCTCTGCGACATCTTTTCCCCTGCATACATGTGGACTACTTTCTTTTCTAGACTTTTAGGTCTCATGCAGTCAAGAAACCTCCTTTATCTAATAGTACTATTTACCCCATTAGTATACTTATTAAGAGTACTTAACCTTATTTAAGAATTACAAAGTTTTCTTAATTTTGTACAGAACATGGCGATGAATGACATAGTTGTGTATTACTGATACAGGAGAGGGCCAATATCCAAAATACTCCTTTCATGCACTGTGGCTTTGTATACATCCTATTGTATATTTGGACTTCCATGGCTTGTAGCATGTACACCATGTCCAGAAGGAAAGATGCTCAACCACGAATGTCCCAATGTTCGCAAAATAGGGAACTTCAAGCAATTTCATTGCCCTACAGGCTATTACAATGACCTTGCAACTTTGCTTTTTGTACACACTAAAATGGTGCACTTCTATGAACCATTACATGCAAGGTTGCTTAAGAATGAGGCCTCACAAAGCGGCTCATAGCTCTCTATGTATGGAGTTGCAAGATTGAAAATTGCTCTCAGCTAGAGCTACAAGCTTGTGACCTTGCTAGTCAACCATACAATGAGAGATTCAAGTGAAGACAAGGGAAACAATGCCAATATCTCCAAGAATCAAATATGCAATGCAATGCAAGCTATATTAAAATGAATATGCAACTAGAAATGGAAATGCAATCTAATCTATGAAGGGAAATAGCAAGGGATTACAATGCCTCCTATTTAGACTATGTGAGCTTATTCTATTGCACAAAAGGAAATCTACACTAAGAATGCCATTATCATGCAACTATGAAAGCAAATATGAACTAGATGATGCAATGAAGCAAGTCTTCAATGTCTTCAAACTCTAAATGCACCTAAAACCTGCAGCATAACATTAGCATAAAACAAGTGGATATGCAAATGGAGGAGAGAGCTCTCCTTTTATAAGAAATGCAAAGAAATGGACCACTGAGATTAAGAGGCAAAAAGTCTTAATCAGCGGTGGAGCTTGAAAGAGGAGCAATCCATGTGCACAAGTATCCTCCAATAGAAAAATAGGAGTTGACTTTATGTCTATATGAGACAAAAAGTACTTTTCTCCTTTTTATAAAATAGGAATAATATTTTATTTGTGCAACTTAGGATAAGAGGAAAGTGGGGGCTTTTTATTTAATTAAAAGGGGAGGAAATATTCCTTTTAATGAAATAAAGACTTAGGATAAATGGTTAGCCCAAGGATAAAAATCCAATATATGATCGAAATTAAGATTTAATCAAGAAATTGATAATGTTGAAAATATTGATTATTGATAAAAATGATTCAGGATTGATAAATCAAATAAATGAGGCCCAAAGTCTAGTCGACCATTTTTGGGTGCATACACTTTTCAACACAAATGATGCTACTATTAGAAATATATTCAGTTCTGGCACTGGAAATGAGTTTCATTTGACATCATTGATGCTCTACTTTGTTACAATTTTCATATTGGGACTAGTAACATATGGACTTGCACTTCCATCAAATCTCTTCATACCTGTAATCTTAATAGGCTCTACATATGGTAGAGCACTTGGTAAGTTGATGGGATCATTTGCAAACATTGATTAGGGACTTTTTACAGTGCTTGGTGCAGCCTCTCTTCTAGGAGGGTCAATGAGAATGGCAATTTTTAATGGATCATGGCTCTATTTAGCTTTGATAAAGAGACTCTTCTGCATGCATTATTATGTATGCCTGCTTAATCTTATCCTTAAATCCTTTGTCATTTAAGCTACAAGTTCTGATAGATAATAACAGTAGATATTCCAACTTGCTTCTAGGCGATAAGATTTGTCCATCTTAGTGTGAAGAGATGAGAGCAGGAGTTGTTCCCCTTAATGCTGATATGTTCGTAGATCTTAACTACTTTATGCATAATCTGCTTCATGGGGAAGACAACCACCATATAAAGGAAAAAGATATGAATGGACATCCCCCTACCCTACAAAACACCCATTTTCTCTTTATAATGGTACAGAATTGGCAGTATTCACACATTTGTAAAATGTAACATTTCTTTGGAGTATTATGGTAGTCATAATCTTTTGTTAAGTTAATATTTTTGGTTAAAACTTCTGAAGTCTATAGAACCCAAAGAAATATGCTTTTGTGTTTGTTGGAAAATAATAGTTATAAGTTTGGAAATCAAATAAAATAGCCTGTAGATTATTGTATGCAAACTGTAAAAACATGATAGTCTTGTGTGCAAACTTTATAAATAACTGTATTTATATCTTTTACCATGTGTCTTATGATTAGCTATTTTGCAAAATGATTCAACATGTTTATTATTTCATTTTTCTAAAAAAATTTTGTTTGTGAAACGTGAACACCCTTAATTGCAACATTGCTCGGACCTTTTTAGATGTCTAACCTTATACTCTGGTTACTGTCTAGGGTTCATGGATTTGTTTGAGTTTTATCACTATAGTTTTATCCTTGACGTATTAGATGCGATCTGGTCGATATTTCACCTGCATTAAATGAAGCAGCAAGTGCTATAGTTGATGTGAGTGTCCAATGTCAATCTCTTAAAAATCTCAAGCAATCTGGATTTGTTTCGAACAGAATAGAACATATGGTTTTTGTGAAACTGCAAGCTTCTTGTTTGGTGATCGAAATTGTTTGTTTCAAATCAATCAAGTGAAATCTACATTTCTAAATGGAAATGTAAAAGTTCTTGTGTGATTCATTGCTATACAGAGCAAGTTGCATGCATTGATTACAAGTAATTACTAACATATTCATAAGCACTTTCTATCTCATTAATGTTTAAATTTTACATAAATGATTGTTCTATATGGCTCCCAATATCTTATTAATGGCAAGTCCTATTTCACTTCCTCCTTATTGATGGTAAGAAGCAAGGATCTATTGTTGCACAGTATCCTTTATTGAACAAAATGCAGAAAGTTTTTTGAGTTTTGGTTAATGAGACAAATTTTACTTATTAATTAAAGAAATCAGAGTTTTTTTCCATAGGCTGTTTACCCATTAAAAATATATTACATTGCATGAAAATGACAACCTGTAGAAAGACAACCATCATGAGGTTTCACATTCATTTAGCATTCTAATGTCTATTTTCATTCTAATGTCTTATTTTCCTAGTTCTTTAATATCCTAAATTTTAAATACGAGGTTGTTTATAATGAGATATACACCTTCCTGATACTATGCTAAATGGTTTTTAATGTCTAAAACTTAAACTAACTTTTCTTTGGAGTAAATACCTAACACAGTCACCGGTCATCCAAATTCTGATTTTTCCTGCACTTCCAAGAAGACACTTAAATGTCTTGAGCTTGACTTTGCCTAGCCAGTTAATGAAAATATATGCAGGTTTCTCTTTTTTTTTTATTGGTAAATTTAGTTTATATTAAATTATAAAAAATGATTATACAAAATTTTGAAAATGATAGTTTGTGGTCTGAAATCACAGATATGTCTTTGAATCAAAGCAGAGCCCAAAATTCTAACAGTCTGCCCATGACATAATTACATTCTAGCCATTCTATCTGTATACTGAGTATTGAACCATACTAATACACACGATTTAGTCAATTTCCAGATTCCATACCAACTACTCCTTCAAACAAAGTCCAGTACTTACAGATTATACAAACTTCTCATCGCTCTCTTGCACCCAACATTGAAGCTTTCTAATGCGCAGGAATTGTTGTTTGTGGACACTGAACGGATTTGGAGATTTTATTGCAAAATCTGGTGGTTTCTTCCTGCTCTTCTGTGCCCAAGATGCATGCCCCGCTCTCCCGTGCCCAAAATGCATGCCTCCCTTCTACGCGCGAAACTCAACCTGTTCGAAAATGGATGTTTTTTTGCTTGTGTATGTCGATCCTCTTTAATATTTGCAGAGTTTTAAACTATAATTTTTTATATTTATTTATTTACTTATTTATACTTGTATAAATATATATATTATTCTAATTAATTTCTAGTTATGATAAATACATTTCAAAAAATAAGTGTGCAAACTCCAAAAAACATATATTCATATTACTACCCAAACTTTAGTTCTAAGAAGGCTTGCGATTTTTAATAAGATTAATATTAAAAAACATTCATATTACTATTATTTAACATTTAAAACATATAGCATTTTATTAATAACTAAAATTATTAATATAATTATATATTTTTAAAAATTTTAATAATAGATTATATACTTAATTTTAAAATAATAAATTTATTTATATTAATAATAATTATATTATAATATATAAATATACAATTGAAAATATAAAATTATAATTAAAATAAACATTAAAAATAAAAAATAAAATTTTTTATAAAACTTAAAATTTAATCTTTAAGTATTGATGTTCACACATTATATCTTTTAAATATTAAAAATTTGAAGTTAAACATACTTTTAAATTAATTATTTTAATGATTAAAAATTTGGATGTAGTTTTCTTTTATCAAAATGGTACCATTTTTTAGAATTTAAAAGTGTGATGCGAAAATTAACTACTCTGACATATACGATATAATTGCACTGACATACTCAACATCCATGGAGAAGCGTGCAAAACTTCGATGCAAATTTTTGGCTCTATAGCAAGCACCTTTCTAGTGAGGATGAATAAAACTACTTAGTATTCATTGCATTTTGGTAATACTTGTACAAAGAAGAACATGTCTCCTATAAAAATGAATGGAGCAATTAGCACTCATTGCATCTAAGTGATGCTTGTAGATGAAAGTCTCCATACTTCACCTCTGGAAGCAATATCACCTGGATGTAATAAGTGCCAAGTGTTTGGTTCATTCTCAAAAGAGATGGGTTCTTATTAACCACAATTGATGAAACATCCAATTACTTTGACTCAAAAACTAAAAAGTGGAATTTTTATCACTAATGTTTTGGGTTCTTATATTAGTAGATATGAAATTAGAGTCTGTTAAGCTTACTAAGTTTCATATCTTGTCTTTCCTTTCGATTATCATTAATCACATCATATTCTATTTTTCTTAATTACAATTAAATTCATATCTTGTCTTTCCTTTCGATTTTCATTAATCACATCATATTCTATTTTTCTTGCAAATAAAATTTGATTTTTTTATAGATCCCATCAAATGTGTAATTTTTATAATTATTATAACAATTTTGAATGCATTGCATTCACTTTTTCAAATTTGTGGGAAATTTTAGTCTCATTTTCAAAAGTCTTTCAATAGAATATCTATATATACTTTTGATTTATGTTAATATCATATTTTCACACTTTACTTTATTATATAAAAATTTATATACATTTATGGATTTTTTTCCCCTTTTCTCCTATAATATATTACGTTGACCATGACACATCTATATATGTCAACCACCAAATATTGTACTATGAGGTGATTTGGATTCTCATGATCATGATTTAAGCAATATAATTGTACTAATTTTCAATCCTTATAATTATAATTAAGGAAAAGTACTGGACTAGACTGCAGTCAATTTTAATGTAATATTTAGAACTATTATTTGTTAATAAGACCTGTACAACAAATTTTGTTAATTATAATCTGGCTATTCCTTTTGATAACACTATCTCTAATTCTTGTTTATCAATCGGTTTTGAAATCACCAAAAACCAAGATTTATGGCATGATTAGAAGGACCATGTGCAATATATAGTTGCTCACACAATAAGCCTATTGATGAGAAAGCATTAGTGGTCAATTGGAATTTCTAAGTCTATGATATTATATTCAAATGTTATAATTATAAATGAGGTATAATCGTTCATTTAGTCATTTTGTTTAGGTGACTAATTATGTAGTCATTAATTTAATCATTTATTTAATAAATTTTGTTTGGGTAACGAATTATTAGTGACTAATTATTTAATCATTTAATTAGTCATTTATTTGATCATCTGTTTAGTCATTTTTATTTGTCTACACTTGTGGTTTTATCTTATGATCAAATTAGTCACGTATTTAGTCATTTATATTTGTGAAGTACAAAACATTAGTGGAATATGATCAATTTTAGTCATGTGACTAAAATTTTTAGTCATGTAGTCACATATTTGCCAAAATGTACTAGTGTTAGTATTACTTTCCTACTTATTCTTCCAACAATTGGTATCAGAGCAGCAAGGTTTCTCTTAAGGAAGTCTAACCACTTGAGGAAAAAGATCTTAAAATGGAAGCTTATAAACTAGGGAAGATCATAGAAAATCAAAAGATTGAAGTACAACTGGCATTACAGCAACTGGAAGCAGCCAGAGGAGAATTGAAGAAATCCTTGAGCAAGAGAACAGAGATTGCAATTCAACAAAGTGGGCCATAGTACAAAGAGGAAGACATCTCTGGACTATTTGACAATAGTAACTTTGCCGAGAGTGATAAAGCTATTAAAGAACTGTTGGAGAAAAATACCATACTAAATGATGACCTCAAAACTCTAAGGAGAGAACAAGAAATTCAATCTGTCAAACTTTGTGAATTAGTGGAACAAAAAAAAGAAAGCTGAAGATGATAAGACAATGGCTGAGGAAGACAAAAGACAAATTGCAATCATGTTAGATGAAAGAACAAGTGACATGCAAATGTTGACTAATAATCAACTAGACCTGGTAAATCAGCTACTGATGGTTAATCAAGAATTGGGCAGGAAAGATATGGAAATCAATCAACTAAGGTCTGAAAATGATCAGTTGAAACATGATTTGAGAACTGAAAAAGAGATTAATGAAAAGATGAACAAACCCAATGAAGCTGCAAAATATTTTGAAGAGTTGTTAAGATCACCTAGAAGATCCGGTGATAGATCTAGACTTGGTTTGAATGAACATTCATCTACTAAAGAAGGAGAATCATCAATGAATGGAGAACAGAAGATGGCTAAACCAAAGAACACCAAGCCCACATGTCATCACTGTGGAAATCTAGGACATACAGCCAATATATGCAGAAGCAAACATGGTAAGTCTGATTCTAAACCTAAGTTTAATGGACATTGTTTTAACTGTAAGAAGCATGGACATCAAGCACATGAATGTAGATCTAAGGCTAGCAATTCATCCACTTCACCTAAGTTTCAAGGAAGTTGTTTCAATTATCAGAAATATGGGCACAAAGCATTTGAATGCAGATCTAGACCAAGGTGGTAATCGAATGAGCAAACAAAGCCAGTCACAAAGCACAACTGTTACAATTGGGATTACAACACTTGGTATAATTGCCATTATTGTGGTAAGTATGGACACATCAGAGCTAATTGCATGAAGACTCATTTTAGAGGCAAATCTAAAAGCTGGATGAATGGAAGCATGGTTTGTTACAAGTGTAGCAAGGTCGGTCACTTAAAGAAAGATTATAGATCACCTATGCCGAGCAATGATAATAATCAGAATGAAGGTATCCATGAGAAACTGAAGAGTCAGATGGAAAAGACATGGAGGAAGAAAGAAGAAGAAAACTCAAGCGAAGCTAGCACATCGGCGATCACCCAATCCAATGGATCAAGTGATCACACCTCTTCTAATTAAGCTTAATAGGTATGTTTGGAAATGAGTCTTGCAAAGTCCTATCTTTCATTAGTTCCTAACGTAAAAGCGAGCAAAAGTCCACATCAACATAGATAAAGATGCATTAGGACATATGTGAGCAAAATAGAAAATTTCATTTTTGATGCTGAGCATCAATGTCATGACCGAGCTATCAATGTATGATGAGCACCTGCTATGGACAAAATGCTATGTACACCGAGTTGTATCGCAATGGTTATATCGACCGAGCTTGTGAGTTTGCTGAGACAATTGTATTCTACCTAAATTTGTACGAAGCATTTATGAGGCCCTAATCCTATTTTTTCAGATTCTATAAAGCGGAAAGTTGCCGTTAATTTCATTTCACCAGGCTATTTGAGATTTCAAAGAGCGATTCAGAGTTTGTGCAACCAAATTAAGCAAAGTGATTTTGAATTTTCTCAACGTGCCATCGGCAAAATTCATCTACAGGGTTATTGACAAAAAGGTACTTTACCAAGCAAATATTTTTCTTTTCAAAAAATTACAGTTTAAAATGGCATCATCTTCATCCACACCAATCAAGAAACAAGGGATGGAAGTTTTCAATGTGCAACTCGTAAGGAACACAGTTTACAAATCGAGGGTATTCAAGGCAATATCTGAAAGTGCTATCAAAGGAGATTTGAATGGAGCCCTATCTTCTAGTCCGGAGAATGTGTTGTTGATGAATGACGTTAGGTCTTGCTATATGTGCAAAATTAGAGAAATTGGTGATTATGAGATCAGGGAAGCATATGACAAATTATGTGTCAATAGAGTGCTGAAGCCGGAACATAAGGTTGTTGCCGATCAAGGGTTAGTGCATGCCCTAAATTTCCCACAAAATTTCAAAGTGGAATGGATAAAGATCATTTTGGGTCAAGTACACGACATGCGGTTATGGCTGGAAGACGGACCAATGAAAATCACAAAGGAAATGATACACAAAGTCACTGGTTACCCTACAATTAACGGAAAGAGAACAATGAAATGTGAAGGAAAAGAGGAGATTCAAGAAAACACCTAGGTAGTTTGGAACAAACGTAGAATGACAATTTCCACCATTACTAATCTGAAAATTGACTTTGTTGTTAGAGTCATCTCACACAAATTCTACCAATCCAGTCGGTTGGACAACGTCCCATGTATGGCAGTGGACCAGGCATGGAAGATAATTAAGAGAGGGCACACATATGACCTTTTTGAGCTCCAGCTGACTCAGCTTGCCGAGAACTTGAACTCCATCTGGACAGCAAAGAACTCTGTGTGTAAGTTTGGTTCCTTACTAATCTGTATATTCTTTTATATCAAGAAGTGTTTTCCTACACATGGTGATATAACATGGGATAAGATGTAATGTCCCCTTTTTGATTTTATATGATATTTAAATCCTCTAATCAGATTTTAAAATCCAACAACCAATATTGCAAAAGATCAACCAATTTCTCAATAAAGCCCAAATCGGGTATGCTCGAAATAGTGCCAAAAACTTCACAGCTTCACATATTATTGATAAATTTGAAAGTAGAGATTTTTACAGAAATTTTGCCAGCATAATGGCCTACAAAATGACATTTCTAGATCTGCAAATAGTTTACACAACAGCTCCAAAAAGGAGGACAAAAATAATGCTCATCAAGCTCCCGAAACAACACAAAATAGCTCGAAAACACCACAAAACACTAATAATCTATCACAGAAGTATGACCATGACCCAATACATATATTTAGCTCTATTTTAACAAAAAAATGGCTACAATATAGCAGCAACCCAAACTGATATGAAAAACTCAACCGGAAACACCAAACTCTTACAAGAAACACACCTGAAAACTCACAAATCTACATTGTTCAGCATAAGGGAAAACTCTGAATGAGCTTGCACATGGAATGGCCTCAAACTCCTATCCTTATCCTTCTTGGAAATCTACAAACTCCCATCTTTGGGTCTCCTTCTCCACAGGTTTGGCAGCCTCTGAAGAACAACAAAGCAATGAGCAAAAATCAAGTTCTAGAATGAGCTCGAAATGCCTCCAAACCACTTTTAAAGAGGGCATAACCCTAACTCACGACCAAGAGGGGTGAATTAAACATATTTTAATAATATTTAACATTTATTATTCCATTTGTTTCCCAATATTAGCCCCCTTCCCCAAAACTTTACTTTTTGAGCTTGCCAGCCTTAGCAAAAGTTATTATTTTTAATTATTTGAAAAGGGGACATGACATAAGAAGAAGCCCATCACTGTTCAAATAAATGATTTTATAAACTAGATTGGTGATGATTTTGAAAGGATAATGGATAATTATTTCATTGAGTTTAAGAAGAAGATGAGGAATAGGACTAGAGTCCCCGTGTCTTTGATTGAGAAACACAGTAAAGATATATGTTTTCTAGTAGACACAGACTTTACCTATGCACAGGTAGTCCTACCTAGGGTTTCATGGTTAATGCCATTACCCTATGAACTCAACATAGATGAAGCTACTACTGCAATCATAGCCCTCTTAGCTGAGGAAGTTGACACTAAGGCACCTTATTTTGGCACATTTGAAGAAGCCAAATCCAATATTTCTTTGGGGTTATTGGTTGCCACCACTGAGAGGAGAAGAAAGAGGATAGTGAAGAATTTGGAAGAGTATGTTAAAGAATATGAGAAGGATGCACCACTAGAGTTGACCCAAGGATTGGGAGAAGATGAATAGAGTGCAACTAGTGGTAGTGAGAAAGAAGAAGAAGAAGAGAAGAAACCAGTAATTGCTGAGTCCCCACCAAAGAGAAGAGTGTTGAAACGTAAAGTGTCATAGACACCATTACGAAGGCCTCAGACTTGAAAAACTACTGTCGAGACTCCTAAGAAGACTCCGACATCTGCTAAGCACAAAGCCACACAACCCAAGGCAGTGCCGACCAAGTTATGAAGAAGTCGAGAAGGAAAATTATTCTAACACATGATGATGATGATGAAGAAACTGAAAGTGATGAAACAATAAAAGGGAAGGCTACACAACAGGGTGCACATCAACTCACTATTGATGAATTATGTCTTAAGATTACTAGCACAGCCGTAGTTGATGAGGTGAAAAGATTAAAGTTTAAAGAAATGAGCATTGGAGATAAAGAGAAAGTTGAGGATGCTATTCTTGAAATGTTATGCATTTTCAAGATGCTGCCAATTGAGATTGAAAATAGAATTCCAAAGGAATCATGCAACAGGGTCACACAGAAATGGGAGTATGCTCTACAAATAGAGAAGGAAATAAGGGAAGGTACATTAGCTCAAGTTGAATCTACTCTCACCCCGGCTAACATCAAATAGTTAGTTGAGCAATACAGATGCAAGTTTGATCCTAAACTTAGAGCCTATCTAATTCTTCAACACAAGGTTGAAGATGTTGTACAAGAAATTTTAAAAATTTGGAAAATAGTGTTTGGATTGTTAACTAAAAAAGTTGAAGGAAAGAATGAAGGAAAAGATGCTACTACTTCAACAGTTGTTGAACTTGACAACAATCAAAATAAAATGGAGACTGTTACTCCTAAGGAGGTGAAATCACATGATACTTTTGATGCTCACATTGTTGACATACCGGAGGAGAGCCTCATTAAGAATTCGTTCTTAACCGAGGATGATTTAAAGAACATGAAAGCAATTGACACACCCCTACCAGGTAGCAACACTGTATTGCTGCAAGTCATGGATTATCCCACCATCACGAGCACACAATCTGCTGATGATAATCCTACTCTACCTAGAGTTGCTATTGTTGATAAGTTAGTCAGTACAAGTCTTATCGAGGAACCAATCAAGTCGGTACCACTAACTCAATCTACTGAGGAAGAGAACAAAGTAGAAGACAAAATTCTAAGTCCTCCTAAGGAAGAACATAGCACAGAAGAACAAGGAATCAATTTAGACGAACAAGCTGTTAGTCCTCATGCTAAGGAGAAGGAGAAAGGAGAAGAAAACATCAAAGGAAAATTCATTGAAGAACAAGAGCCAAAGGAACAAGAGGCAATCAAAGCTCTTGTAAAGATGCCGAGTGGAAGCCAAACAGAGAAAAATGAGGTAACACTTGATGAAGAAATTGTTATTCCTAAATGGGATATAGATAACCTTTCTTATGATCAACTGTAGATAATGAAAGATTTTCTGACAAGAAAAAGCAGGCAAGTAGAACTTCAAAGAGAGAATCAACAAAAATAGGTTCTTCATGAAATCAAAGATATATTTAATGAAGTATATGACTTATCAGATGTAAATAGTTCCGTTCCCATATTGGAAAAACTTGTACACATTGTTCAGAAAGTCAATAATGAAGTTAGCTGTGCAAGTGATAAGTTATTTGAATGGTCAGAACGACGGTTTGAGACCAAAATGTTAAAGAAGATATCTGCTGAGATAGCAGTGAAACAAGTTGAGCTATCAAATTTGGTAAAGGAGACCGAAGGATTAGTTGTGAATGGACATGCTCTATTGGCCAAAATATGTAATGTTGAACTATTCACAGATGAGAATCAGCACTTGCTTGAGACTCTCAAGCAAGAGATTAAAGCTAAAAGTCAGTCCCTGACCTTGGATGCAGATACCATTGCTGCACATTATGTAAAAATCATGCAGACATAATGTAAGTTAGCCGAGCTGATGGATAATGATGGCAAGATTCGTTCTCGCCTACTTTCCATTCAAACTATTTTGACACCGCATCTGGAATCTATACAAAGAAAGATAACAAAGGCTAAAGCATTGATCCAAACTAATCCACATTTGTCCACAACAGAGAGTCTTATCAGTTTAGCTGCTGATTTAGAAGTGCAGACAGAAGTTTTGAACCTTGCTTCAATTGCTTAGATGGATGCACTCTACATGATCATGGTGTTCCATAGATCTTTATTGGAGAAAATTTGTGACCTACCTACTAATGAAGAGATTAGTCATGTCAAAAACAAGGGGGAATCATCATGACACGAGTATGGACTAGGTCAGAATAGGGACAGGTAACAAAATTTTTGAATGTGTATATATATCTCAGGGGGAGTACTAGGCTAGTACAAACATACTTTTGTAACTGTAAATACGAATGTCATGACAAAGTGTTTTTGCCACTAATGTCAAAGGGGGAGATTGTAGATCTCTATAGTTTTGTTGACCATTAGTGTTTCACACTTAGTCATATATCTAGGCAATGATGGTCGGTCATCACTGCGATTGAGTCATTTTGTAAAGGCTGAGTTTTGCATTGTATACTTACCGAGCAGTAGTACTGCCGAGTAAAGTTATGGTCACTATGTTTGTAATATGCCGAGAGTACAGTTATTGCCAAGTTACATATATCAATGCTTACAGAGTGACAGAGAAGTTCAACCGATGCCGAGTACAGTTAATGCCAAGTGCAAGGAATAACTTTTGCCGAGTTAGTCAGAATTGACATACAAGTTTGGAATGGCACAGTGATCGAGGTAAACCATTTTTGGTGATAATAATGTTTTGTATTTTGTCTAATGAGGTAATTACACATCCATATTATTATCATTGATCCCTATGTAAAACCTAGAGCCAATCAGAAAATTGTATAGGTTAGGTGGCAATAGAAATAAATCTGAACCGTAGATCTTGAAATGGTAAAACATTTTTGTTGTTATATAAGGGAAAGATCTAGAGGAGAGAAGTGTGTGTGTAAATCAGAGAGATATGATTGAATTAGTCTAAGAAGATGATCAGAGAAGTATATTCAGAATAGCAAAGTATTCAAACAAAGTTTGGTGACCGAGCTAAGCAGTGAAAGGACAGAATCAAGAAAGATTAGATAGAAGAGATCAAAATATAAAGTAAAGAGGAGATCTGTAATCTTCATACTAGTGCAAATTGAAAGATCAGGTACTGAGACATTTTGACCAGTGTATCAAGGTAAATCTCTTAACCGAGTAGTCCTAACAGAGTTTTTGTAAATCTCTTTACCGAGTGCTTACTTTGTTGTAAGTTTGTAAATCCTTTAACAAGGTAGACTATACAAGTCTTTTAGCTTTTAACAGAGCAGACCTTTCACAGGGTAGATCATGACTTGATCACATTTTGTAAACCTTAACAGGCAAAACTTATTACTGCAGTAGTGAAGTTTTGTGGGTGTCATCCCCACCCCAGTTTTACCTTTCAAGGGTTTCTGGGTTACCAAAATCATGGAGTTATGAGTGATTTCATGTATGCTGCTTTATATGTTTTGTTGCTTACAATGAATAAGTTTTGTTTTATCATGCATAAAGTTTTATCAGTTCAAATGGATAAAAAGTAGGTAATATCTGATTCACCCCCCCCTCTCAGTATTACTTTCCCACTTATACTTCCAACAACAACATAATCATAAAACGTTTGACCAAGATTGAGGATCATTTATTGTAGGTATAATCATTAATTATGATGATGATCTCTATGTAATTGCTAGATCTAGGTTAATTTTGTACACCGTAGATCTTAGGGTTTGTCCTAAGATATTGTAACCTAATTTTGTTAAGCGGCAAAAGTAGTATGCTATATATTTGTATTTCATGTTAGTTTGACATAAGCTTGACAAGGAAGATATATTTGGTATGAACAAGCAAAAGAGATCTTGAAGCAAAAGCCAACTAAATAAGATATCAGTTATCAAACAAAGAAGAGCAGAATATAGAGACATTTAGATTAAGTAGAATCAACCAAGGCTACTAAGCAGTTTAGAGACAAGATCTACACATATAAAGGTGATATCTATTCTATACTAAATTGATCTGTATCAGACAAAGTTGAGTTGTCAATTGTAAATACATCATGTTATTTTTTAATCATTGTAATAGAGTTTGGTAAAATCTCTTAATAGAGTAGACCTAATAGTCTTTATGTAAATCTCTTAACTGAGTGCACACTCAAGTAGTGTTCTTTAAATCCTATAACTAGGTAGATCTAGCTGATCTAATTGTTACTCCTAATAGGGTAAGATGACCAGAAGTGATCACAACTTGTAGCCCTAACAGGAAAACTTTATTATCTACAGTAGTGAATATTTGTGGGTGTCATCCCCACTACAGTTTTTACCTTCTAACAAGGGTTTCTGTGTTACCAAAATACTTGTGTTATGTGATTGATTTATTGTTAATTTCATGCTATTTACTTTTACAAGTTAATTGAATGAATGATGCATACAATGGATACAATACATAGTTGAGTTTATTATTGTTTGCTGATAAAGTTTTGGGAGTTAAAGTTTTTGAGGGCACCGATTCACCCCTCCCCTCTCAGTACCCTATCTCTCCATTCCAACATACTAATACTAGTAATTGTGGGCCTTTTCAAATGACTACCTATACTCTTCAATTAAATCTTACCAAGGTGAAATTGATGGGTGGGAATCTTAAAAGATCTAAGCCCAAGGGTTGTAGCTCGAGCTTGTGAGAAATAATGAACTATGGAAATTTTTACCAATGTAGAGTTGATGCCTTACTTTCAGGCTATGCATGGATACATCAATATCATCTCTATGAAATTTTGTAGTTCATGGCATCAGGGGAATATTTTCATTGGGAGTATTAAGTTTTGTGTTACTACATAGCTAATTGTAGAGGCTAGGAGGTTGAAGTGCAAAGGGGGAAAAGTCAAAAAATACACTTCTGGAGACTATAAAGTGTACATGACAAGGTTCTTCCAAAAAGGTGAAAGTATAGTGATAACTACTAATGAAAATAGGTATGACCAATTTTCATATTTAGATTAAAATTTGTTTATAATTGATCATTACCTTCATCTAATTACATTTATTATTTAAGTTATTTTCATGTGTTTCTTGCTTCATGGATCTATTGGCTAGTTTCTAGTTGACTTCTTAGATTTTCTTTCTTATTAAGAATAAATATTTGAAGATAGATTAGTTTAATTAATTTGAGCACTATTGTAGCTAATAGACCAATCATCAAGTGTTGTGTGTCTACTAGTTAGAGGTTGTCAGTTCAAAGCTTGCATCCTTCAGGATCTCCCTCATTCTACCTTTACTAAGAGAGGGTAAGTTTTCCATTGTTACTAATGTATACACGAAAAACCAAATATTTTGAGATGTTGATGGATGAAACAATGATTGTGTCAGGTATTAGATTTGAATAAGTCAACATGGTGAAGATAATTAAATATTTTAACTAATCTCATTGTACACTTATAAAAAAAAAAGAAAAAAAAAAGAGATAAACATTTTCTATTCTTTATTGCTTTTATTCATCAAAATAGAAATTTTATAATAACATTCCTATAATTTTAGAGTCTGAATAGAAACCTAATTAAAACTAATTAACAACATACTAACCACTACTAACCCAACAACATTCCCTCGCATTCAGTTCTTCATTGTTCTGAAAATTTCAAATCACAATCACATACATAAGAACATGGAAAATCATAACATTCATGACAAAGTAACTAGAAATTTGGAACAGATTGGATCCCTGAGAAAGACTTAAAAGAAACATAAGAATTGATTCCAATCCACAATGGAAAATAACTCTAATTCACATATTGGATGAGGTTTCAATAAAAACTAGCTCCAATACCACAAACAAAGATAAAGACCACACAAAACTAAGGCATGAAGAACTATACTCCAGGACAATCATATAAGCATCAAATAATGCAACATAAAATATTAATAAAATTGGTATTTGTTCATCATAGTATGGCATTCACAAGTATAAAGAGGAGATTAGATTTTGTTTTGGGTGTCAGTAATCTTTTAAACAAAGTAAAGCATTCATGACTGACTTGGGTTTAGCAGTCTTCTCAAACTTTCAAGGCAACTGATTACAAGATATAAAGATTTCTCAACTTCAAATCACACTTAAACAATTATTAAATCTTTATCCTCCAAGAACATTTCAAGAACATAAAGGAATATGAAATGAAACAATAGGTTGTTTCCTATATTTCACAGAGCCAACAATGATTCTCTTGCTTGCCGCTTCCTTGTTTTGAAAAAAATGATGATTTATGTAATTCCTCCCCAAACTTCAACCAAGAACCATCACCAAGAAGAATCTTTCAAGATTCAGTTTTTAAATTGGAAGGTCGTTCAAGAAGATGGTTTTTCTTATTTTATCTTATCCCCTTTTCACCCTACTTGAGTTTTTTTAATAACCATTTCTTGATCGTAGGTATTGCCTTCATTAAATCACCCAATAAAGTTCTGAATATAATTACCATCATGTCCAATAAGGCAAGCTTATATTTAGAATTCTTTATTTTATTTTTTTGCTAGAGATTAAAATATGGTACTTATACAAGAGGTATCTTCAATTATTAAATCATGATAAATCTTATACATGGAATAAACAATTTCTAACATGATAAATCTTATATGGAATAAACAATGCTCAAGTATACTAATTAAATAATTTATATTCTATATTGAAGAGTAAATTTCTTTATTAACAAATTTCATTATTCCCAATTAGTACCAATTAATCTCATGGAAGTAAAGTTAGAATAAAACACATTAATATAATTTTGAATAAAATCATTCATATAGTCATATCTAGGTTAAAGAAGAGATAAAATTTTATAATCTAGCATGGATGCATAATATTTCTACATGGTGTGTGCAGGCCTTCCGAAACCACACTACTGAGGAGCTAGCCTCCTCTACCTCAACTACACCTTCACCTTCTTTCCTGTAAAACACTCAAAAACACTCGAACCACATCAATAGGTCAATGTCAATAAAATTTATACTCAAATGAAATGACATCATATCCAACTACAATGTACATCATATGTGCATGTAACTCATAAGGAAAATCATAAAAAATACTACATTTCATGTGAGACCATCATTAAATATAACATTATTAGAATGTAACATCACAACATAATATCAAGAGATCAACATCAGTATGAAAGATCATCATTGAATACAACAACATTAGCACGACATCATAATACCACAAGATCAAAAAGCATTATTAAAGCATAACATTATCATCATCATCATATCAAATCAAACATGGTAAGAAGGAATAAAAATAACATAATCACATAGTCGAACAACATATCAACTAAAAGTTTAATTCGAGGAACATATCGACTTAAAGTCTAGCTCATAAAGACTAACACATAGTCACCAGTCGAGGTCCACCAACCAAGTCGACAGAGCATAATCCTTAATAAAAGAGTCTCACAAGGTGGGTCTGACAACACTTTTGCTTACACTTATTTGATTTGCACTCTCCAAAAAGACATGGACACGGCGAGGAGAGGGTACACACAGTTTGTGGAATTCAGAGTTCATACTTGAAAAATAGTCCAGCTTCTCGGAACTTACTTTCCACTTCCAAATCCATACGGCTGTTCATTTCTGGAGTGAAATGATTCTTCCAATCACCCACTTCACCCTTGCGAAAGAAATATTGATTGTTTATGTGAGAGTTTTTGAAGTTCAGTTGGTTATTTTTGTTAACATCTAGAGTGGAAAGAGATTGAAAGTTGCACTGACTGTCTATGCAACGAATGTCTTCCTCTGTCAAGGAAGACTTCCCCAAGAAATCAGAGATTTTTGTAATGTGGGACAAAGAATCTGCCTTCATATCTTCATAAGTGAGAAACAAGATGTTACTTTTATTCCTACTGGCATTCCACAAGCTGAGGACATGGTCAACAAAAGGACCACAGAGAGGCACCAGTATAGAAGTCATCAAAAAATGCCTCCTTAGAAACTGGAGATGATGTTTGAGCATTGAACATGGCTGAGAAACCTTGGCGAGGGCATCTCTGTAAGTGCTTTGAATTGTGAAAGAAGAAACCCTCATGTTCAACCAGTTCAACTCTATTCGGTCTTTCTCTTAGTCTGTATAAATTTAACTATGTCACTCTTTTGCATGTGTGCAAGAAGTGAGAAGAAAAATAATTCCTATGCACTATTTAATAGAAATTGAGTGATTTATATATATTGATCTATTTAAATTATAGCATACTTTAAAATAAATTTACCATTATGTATAAATTTTATATACTATTATAATATGTATTATACAAATTAAATTTGACAAATAATTTAATTAATATAAATAATTAAAAATTAATGTGCATATTTGTTATAATATTATTTGTGATTTAAATACTTTTATAAAACTATATTATATGATATATGATTTAATTATTTTTTATTTATACATATAAAATTTCTAGTTTATAGCTATATATCAAATTTATAATTATTTATAAATTTATCTATTAATTTATAAATTTTGACAATACATTTAAATTAAATTCAAATAAACTATTCAATCAATATATAATTTAAATTTAGTGTACAAATATATATTATAATATTATTTTTCATTAAATGTTTATATTAGATTTATTTTAATTTGTATTGATTTAAATACTATATTGTTTATATTAAATTTGATGTGAACAATTAATTGGATTAATATTTTCAAATTAACTAATATAAGGACAACAAATTTTCAAGTGTAATTTCAATATCAAGATACATTTTAATTAAGTACGAAGAATTAATATATTATATACATATGAATAGGATGAAATCGGGTTCACCCTAATATGTAATGGGGGAAATATGAGATCTACTTCTAAATCCAAATTCCCAAAGTAGAGATCCAAATTGATCAACCAAAAGATTAATGCACAATTGAATCAATCTATGGAGAATATTAAAGAGAAAGAAAACCTTATATTTCCCTATAAAGGAGTTGTGTTTGAAATCTGAAATAATTGAAAAGGCAAGTACTAACCTCAAAATAGGGTAGATTTGGAAAATGTCAATTTTTTATGTTTGTGTATACTTTCGAGCAATTCTGCAACCTATTTCGAACTGGAAATGCTGAGATGAAGAAAACTCAGAAATTTTTTATCTCTTTGACGGCAGGTAGTCTTTGACCACGATAAAAGGTCAAAGGCTACATTAATATTCTGAAGGTCGACTTTGATTTTCTTTCACAGATCTTGGAAGTTCACCGAAAAGGGTATCCAAATCCAAGTTCAGATCCGAAGTTCTGCTCTTGTACATGCAAGAAAAAGAGGGTTTTTGTTGTTTGTTTGAGGGGTTTGCCTTAGTCAAACCACGGTTTGGAATCGACCTTAATATTGAAATTGAAATGAGAAGGCTAGCAAGTAGTAGAAGTAGATCTAACAATGAAGCGACGACATTCAATAGATATGCAATTGTATTTGAAATGTAATCAAGTATGTTAATATGAAAGCTTGAACATAACATCAATAAATGTAAATCAAACCTCCATGATTGTATGCTTGGAATCCACCTTGAGGGAAGAATGAATTGATCATGATGATGAACAAAAGGATCTTGAAGGAAGATCACACCATCATGATGGCTAGATCTAGGGTTTGAATGATGAATCTTGCATGCTTGAACCAAATCCCTTCAATGGCTTGGATACTTGAATCCTTGATCTTCAATTGAGAACTTGAATGGACAAGATGACTTGAATGGATGATTTCTTGAGAATGGATGCTTGCTTGATGAAATGCTTTCTTGATCTCCTTGCTTGAGAGTGCTTGATGACCAAGAGATGATGGAGAAAATGAGAGAGGAAGGCTTCCTTTTATATTGAACTAGGGCACAAACCTCTAGAGAAGGCTGACATTGGAGAATTAAATCCCAATTACCCTTAACCCCTATAAATGGGCCCATATTAAATACAATTTAAGGATTTACCATTCCGAAACTCGAAATGGCCAACCCGGAAGTGAGAAAATAAATATCTCTGAAACCCGACATCCGAAAATCATGGGACCTTGAAATTTGAACCCTGGGTCAAAGATGAGGTAGGCTATGCCCTAGGTTAGAGACGAGGTCAACCCTAACCTAGGTTAGAGTCGAGGTTGACTTTGACCCTCAAGGTCAACTTTGACCTTGAGGTCAAAAACCTTAGGACCTCAGTCCATAATGCCAAGAAATACATAAATAAGGTGAAATCAGGAATAGAGAGAAGCAGAACGGTGGGAGAAAGCCAAATTTTAGCAAAGACCTAATCAAGGTGCTTGATATGACCCCATACCACTCACTCAGAGGGATAAATGTTCTTAACATGGAAGTGCTTCCATTTTAAGATGATACATTAAGCCCCCACTTTAGCAAGAGTATGGACTCGATGCAAACTCTTGGTTAAAGGAGAAGAAAGAAGAGATCCAAGTGGATTCAAAATGAGATAGAATGACACTCAGTTAAGGACACAAGCCCCCATGCTAAGGATTCTAACTCAACATACACGCACGAGCGTGCAAGAACAAAAAGGATAAAGACACAAAAGAGGGGTTAGTACTAAACAAACCCAAATCAACTAGCATAAGAAATCTCGCTAGGAAACACTTCTCATACTAATATCATATCTGGAAAGCTATCATAAAAGCATAAAGGATTACATAAGAAAAACAAGAGAAACACTATAAATAACATAGCTTCATGATCCAGTCCTACTAGCATGAAAGAGAAAAGAGAAAGGGAAAAGAGTGATTACCTCGCCTAGTAAGATGCCCACCTTATCACGAATCACCTTGGAGGGAGAGCCCAATAGGTTCACCCATAAATTGTGCTTGTAATTGTAATGTGTCTTCTGATGACTTTTGGAATACCCATAGATCCACCTGTTAGAGTAATATTTAATTTTATTACTACTTAAATCATATTGATTTAATTAGTTAAGTTATTACGCTTTAGTGCTTAAGCTTTCTCTTAAGTGCATTAATAATTAATTCTTTTATTAATTTTTAATGTGCAACCTAGCTTTTTTAGGCTTTAGGGTTTTGTTCACCTTTATAGGTTGAACCTTGTAATCTTTTTTTCAATAACTTGGATCATAATTTTGCTCTCACATTTTGAGTAACTTCTGAGTTCTGCCCTTTTCTTCTTTTTGCCTCTCTCCTGTAACAAGTTATTTGCATGTAGGTATTCTTGGCGTTCTGTGGATTCGTATCTCTCAAATCCTACATGGTATCAGAGCTCCCTTGCTGCTGCCTGTTCTGGTGTTTTTGAAGCAGGTTTTGAGGTTAAGGGTTTTGAGTTTTTCAAGAGGTTTTGGTTATAGTTTTTAGATCTGGTATTCTTTTCACGACGTTATTTTTTATTTCTAAAATTTATTTTTTAGCACTTTTTACAGGCGCTGCAGTTCTTTAAGGGTTTATGTCATCAATCTGGAGGTGAAGGCTTTTTTGAGCATTTTGGGCCCAAACAGACCTCACCATCGCGCTTAGAAGGCCCAGGAGATTTAATTTTCATATAAAGTTTGTCATTTTTGGCCACAGTAGCCTATGGGAAAAAATTTGTTCCCTCTCCTAGTCCGTACGACACAAATTTTGAGACAAATTAAAAAAAACCTTGTTTTAAGGTTTTTTTGGGCGCAGGCAGAACACGCCACCACTGTGCCACCCGTGCATAGCCAGCACGCCGCTTGCACCCAGCACGCCATTGTGACCTCCGCTCAGCCGCAGCGCCACCTCCGCCCAGCAGCAGCACCTGTGCTCCGCCCACGAGCCGTCAGCTGCCGATGATGTCAGCATCTGGACTACTGACATCATTTCCTGACAACTTCTTAAATTTTTCAGTGACCAAACATTTTTTCCAGCGAGACAACCCCTTGACGTGCAGATGGTCATCAAATTTTTTGTCGTCTCTGTGTTTTTCCAAAGAGCTCCTTTTCAGAGGCACAGTTGGTGTTTTGGCCATAACTTTGGCATATGGTATCGAAAATTGAAATGTGATATATCATTGGAAAGATCTTTTTGAGCCTGATCCAACCATGCTATTTTCATTTTCATGTTTTTCTATTTGATCAACTATTTTTGGCGTCAAAGTAGAGGATTCATTTTTCATTTCTCTCTACATCTGGAAATCAAGTTTTTTCCTTGTTTTGTGTGCTTTCATACTTATTTGAAGTGTACAGGAGATAGTATAATATTTT